>VDFB02000007.1:35132724-35234696 GCA_007258455.2 Sequoia sempervirens | reverse complement strand
GGTGGTGGGAGGTGGTGGAGGAGGTGGGAGGTGGGAGGAGGTGGAGGAGGTGGAGGTGGTGGGGTGGAGGTGGAGGTGGAGGAGGTGGAGGAGGTGGAGGTGGTGGAATTTGTGCATTTTCATTGTCAGCAGCCATAATGCCTAATTAAATATAAAAACAAATCAATCTAATTAAAATTAGACAATATATTATCAAAATACCCTAGTTTTTTTAAAAAATCCAACAAAAACCCTAGTTTTTAACAAAAATCTATAAAATTCTCTAATTTTTAATCCAAATACATAAAAAACACTATTTTTAAGTCAAAATCCATGCTAAACTCAAAATTTTCATAAAAAATCTATCAAAAAACCCTATTTTGAAAAAAATCAACTAAAATTACACAAATCTAATTGAAAATTTGATTAGAGCAAATAAAAAATCAAGAATCTAACCTTTTGAAGATGGATTTTCACCAAATCGGATATCTGATTTGCAGAATCAACTTTCCACTGTGTACCCGCCGCGATTAAGCAAATGTCGAATGAGAATGAGTTTTACTCGGGCCGAAATAGAAGTATATATATCCGATTTGGATCAGATATCGGATTTTGAAATCTAGGTTTGGGCTTTGCTTCGGTAGTCACTCGAGCCACATAAAGTCAACTCGGCATTTTCACGTTTTTGAGTCGTAGAAACACGTATTTTTTTCTCCATTGCCACTTTTTGGCATACCATGATCCTGCACATGCCCGGTCGACTATGAATCCTCCTCATTAGCATCATAAGAGGGGTCCTCCGAGACCTTTCTTTTACCCTTCTTCTGGGGTGAGATACTAGAATTACCTTTCCCCTTGATTGCAACCCTTCCCCTGTAAGAAGGGGTTTGGTGGGATAGAGCCGAAATGGCTTTAAAATGATCATAGATTAAAAAAGCAGACCCTCATGGAGGATAAAATGCCTAATAGGGTTCAAACTATAGTTCTGTAGACTGGCATTCAGAGAAGAAGCAAGATAGAAAGGGAAAGAAACCCTAACCTGATGCCGAAAATGGTTGAACACAAAATGGTACCCAAAAACCCTAGTGTAACGACCATCTAGAGTAATTTACTCCATAAGCACATTCAAAACCTTCCTCCAATGCGAAACAATCTTCACAAAATTGTAATAGCTTTTGGTAGTCCTACACAGGTCCTCATTTTCCTTCTCAGTCTTTAGAAATTTTTGCACAGCCTGGTCAGATAGCTTCCTGTCCCTGTAAAACTTAATGACCTTAATGGAAAGCCTCGTGACCTCAGCAATTAATTGCTCATCAATAAAAACCTTTTTCCCAAACAAATTGATCTCACCATCCTTCCATTCCTTAGCAAAAAACCTAGTGACATGTGGATCCCAGCCATGGAGTGTTTTGATGAAAATGGTTATCCTGCCCTTCTCCAACATCTCCCAAACCTTAGTATTACCTCTTAGCTCCTAACATTCCATCGGTTCCACCCTACGACTCTCACCACCCATGATGGTAGAATTGCAAACTTGGTTAGAAGACTCAGGAGAACCAAAAGAACTGGTAGTCGAAATACCCAGAAAGCGTGTGAAGCACAAAAAATTAGAGTAGGAATTGATTTTGTAATGCTTCGGCCAACAATGAATAATAATTGCACAACAGTCTCAAAACTGCATGGCAAGACACTCGATAATCATACGTTGGTAGGGGGAGTTTGAACCTTCCCGTGAATTCGATCATACATGAGTAAGGCAGTGACGTCAACCTCCAGCTCATCGCTCCTTTGCCACATCAACTTTCCCTCCGCTTGAACACCTTTGTTGGAAAAAAAGTCAGCCATCGTATTAATATCCCTATAAGCATGGGGAATATAACAATTCTCAAAGTTACTAATAATCCCCTTGGAAATATTAATCCAATTCTCTATAGTCCATGAGGGTTTTTGAAGGCCCTTTATGCATTGAATAATATTATTCAAATCCCCTTCAAGCCACACATTTTTAAAATTCAACTGGTGAGCAAGATTCAAAAATTGAAACGCCCTATAGCTTTGACAATGTGGTTGGTCTGGGTGCCCAAGGGGAAAGCCACTGCTGTAATAAAAAATCCATTCTCATCCCATATCACTCCTCCACACCCAACTGGCCCAGGATTTCCCTTGGGCGCCCCATCAAGGTTGTTTTTCACCCAACCAGGAGGAGGGAGGTTCCAATGGATACCATCTCTAGGCCCCTTGTTGGGCTTAGGAGGGGAAGAAGTATCAACATTAATTTTACAAGCATCAACAAATCTTAGCTCATACTCTTGGTAGCTGACCTTACCCTTAGCCTTGGATTTACTATTGAGCACATTAAAATTCTCACTCACAGCTCTGATAATTTTACTAAAAACAATATCCTTCGAAGGAGCCGAATCTCAAAAGATTCTATTATTACACTCTTTCCAAATGCCCCAAGTGAGGTTAGGGAAGATATATCTCCAAAGCAGATTCAACACTTGATTGCTTGAAGGAGCCTTCCACTGGCTGTAAAAATCCAAGATAGTTCCAGGAAAAACCCAGCTGAGATCCCACAATTGTAAAGTCCTGCACCAAATATCATAGGTAAAAGGATAGAGGAGAAAAAGATGTGAATCAGTCTCAGCCTCCACATAGCAAATATAACATCTATTAGGAAAAGAGAAGCCACGCTTGCAAAGATTGTCATTGGTCAACAGTTTATTTTGAAGAAGGATCCAAGCGAAGATGTTGAATTTAGGTATAAGATTGTGCACCCAAGCCTTTGCCAACACAGGGGAGGGGGAGGAATGATAACAAGAGGACACTACCGAATAAACATAATAGATCCCTGAAGAAGACAACTTCTAGACCAAAGAATCCTCCTGGCCTTGTGGCCTAAGCACAACAGAGTTGAGGAGAGACAACAGGGGTTGAAGATCCAAACTAAAAGAAGAGATACCAACCCATTGATCATTCCTCCAATAATCCCTAACCAAAGAACCATATTTGGCTTTGCACTCCTTTATATGATTCCTAAAGATAGGTACATTGCAAAGAGGTTCATTCCCTATCCACTGGTCTTCCCAAAACAATATTTTTCTGCCATCTCCAAGTTTCCAAAATGCACCTTTGCCAGCAAGATCCCTAGCTTTAATGACATTATTCTAAAGGGTTGAACCAAGAGGGAGATTCTGAGAAATAAGAAAATCTCTGAAGGAGTCAACTCCCCACAAATATTTACTATGCTAGATAGCATTCCATTCACGGTCATCAACAAAGGTTCTCCAGACCTGTTACACCAAGAGAGATTTATTAAAAACTCTAATTCCCCTCAACCTGAGACCTCCATACTTTTTGGGTTTGCACACATGCTCCCAAGCAACCAGCGAAATCCTCTTCTTCTCCTCAACCCTAGACCAAAGGAATTTTTTTTGGATTTTTTCAATAATTTCAGCAAACTTGGAAGGGATCTTGAACAAACTTAGAGCATAAACATGAAAATTCTGAAGAGAAGCCTTTAGCAACATTATTTTACTAGCTTGACTTAGAAGGGCCCCTTTCCAGCCAGCCAACTTCTGATTAAACCTATCCACAAGAGAAATATAAAAATAATTTGTAGGTTTGGTGCCCAACGAAAGCCCCAAGTAAATGGAAAGAAGAGAATTAACATCACATCCTAATATGTTCGCAATCTTCCTTTGCCTAGGTTCAGGGGTGTTGAAGAAGAAGAGAGAAATTTTAGCCCTGTTAATTTTTTTCCCTAAAGCTTCCTCATAAAGCACAAGGGAGCTCTTCATAGTTTTGGATTTTCCAATGGTCGAGCTTCCCATAAGAATGGTGTCATCCACAAATTGTTGATGAGAATAGGAAATATTCGTCGAAGACAGTTTTAACCCTTTCAGACTCCCTTCCATCACTTTTTTGTGTAGAATCCTACCCATACTTTCTGCCATCAAGGTAAAGAGAATAGGAGATATAGGATCTCCTTGTCTCACACCTCTAGAAACTTTGAAGAAATGGGAAGGAGATCCATTGATAATGACAGAGGCATTGGTAGTTGATATCATCTCCCAAATCAGCTGCAAAAATCTCTTTGAAAACCCAAAAGCTTTTAAGACTTTTATCAAAAACTTCCAATCCACCCTATCATAGGCCTTAGACATATCCAACTTAAGTAAAAATCCTTGGTTTTTTGAGAATTCTAAAGAGTGGATATTCTCATGAACCGTAATAATGGAATCCAAAATTTGTCTGCCCAGAACAAAACCATTCTGCTGTGGAGAAATCAACAGTGGGAGAACCCCAAGAAGCCTAGTGGTCACCACCTTAGAGATGATTTTGTAAAAGGATTTGCATAAGCTAATTGGGTGAAAGAAATCAAAAGCATCAACACCAAGGAGCTTGGGAATAAGAACAATAAATGTAGAATTAAGCTCTTTCAACAAATTCTTGGATCCAAAAAACTCTGTGACAGCATTAACAACATCTTCAGCAACAATCTCCCAAAAGACTTGGAAGAAGAACATATGGAGCCCATTAGGACCAGGGGCCTTATTCCCTTCAAAATAAAAACAACCTTTCTAACCTCTTCCGATGATGGAATAGTAGTCAAAAGTCTATTTTGATGCTCATTCAGAATGTTAGGGATAGCCTCGATGAGGGTTTTTTGAGAATTCACATCCAACCTCTCTTCCGTAGAAAGAAGGTTAGCATAGAACTAGATGGCCTCATTTCTAATCTCATCCTCCTCCTCCATTTTAACACCATTCTTCAAGATATGAGTGATACAATTGGATGGCCTATGCTTCATAGTAGTCATGTGGAAGAACCTAGTGTTCTTGTCCCCAGACCACAGCCAAATCGATTTGGATCTCTTTTCCAATATTCATCTTCTTTTGATATAATATCATGGTATTTTGTAAGGATTTCATTTTCTCTAGATAAAAAGTCTCCCACATAACCATCTTTCTGAATTCTATCTTGAATATCCTTTAAATCATACTGAATAGCGGACTTAGTAGAAAAAATTTCCCCAAAAACTTATTCCAAATTCGAACCTTGGTTTTGACCTCACTTAGTTTTTTAGCCACCCGAAACATAGCAGTACCAATGACCTTTGTATTCCACCACTCTTGAATGCAGTTAAAAATATTAGGATGGGACAACCACATTCTTTCAAATCTAAAAGGGAAGTTTCTCTTACCTGACATAGAGTCAACCACAAAACTTATAGGGAAATGATTTGAGCCAATTCTGGAAAGAGCATTTAAAGAACAAAAATAATTCTTCATCCAATTATCCGAAATTAAAGCCCTATCAAGCTCGACTTGGATAAGGTCATTCCCAACCCTCCTATTAGACCAAGTGTAAGTATTCCCCTTCAGGTCCACATCATGCAAACATTGGGAGTTAATAAAATCCATCAGGTCCAGTTTACTATCCATCTGTATTTGAGAACCCTCGAATTTTTCCAACACAAGCAGTGAAGTGTTAAAATCCCCCATAATGATCCAGACATTTTAATTTTCAATATTTTTCAATGCTATCAACATTTTCAATAACAATTCCAACATTTTCATTTTCAATTTCAAAATTTTCAATATTATGAACATTTTCATTTTCAATTTCAACATTTTCAATGTTATTGACATTTTCATTTACAATACCAATTTCAACATCTTCTATATCAATTCCAAAATCTTCATTTTGAATGTTAACATTTTTATTTTCAATTTCAATATTTTTATTTTTAATTTCAATATGATCAATATTTTCAAATTCTATTTCATCTTCACTTGAGTTAACATTTAATGATGGAGAAGAAGCCTCAACTTGAGTATTTTCCATACCTTGTCTTCTTTTCCTATGAATTTCTCTATCTTTTGCTCTATATGCTTCAATTTGATCTGTTGTTAGTTTTCTCTTTCCTTTTCTCTTACGACGAATACTGCTCCCTATTGCACAAATAAAAAAGAGCACACAAACAATTGTAAAGGTTAAAAATGTACAAGAACCTCCCAAAAGTTGAAATTTGTCTGATACCGACATAAAGCACAAGATTTCAGTGACAAAAATAATGTGGGGATTGTTGGAATGCTCAAAACGGTCCCCTTTTTTTATAAAATTCACTAAAAAAATATCCATTTCAAATGGATATCATTTATATTTTGCACAATTCTAAACATTTAAAAAATGAAATGGATATCCGTTTGATTTAGTTTTAAAAAAACTAAACTTCATTCAAAAAGTTTTGAGTTATTAACAGAATAATATTATTAATAATAGCATAATATTATTAATATATTATGTTATGATATATTTTATATTATATATTATGATATATATTTATTATATATTAATATAATAAATTAATATATTATATATTAATATTATTATTAAGGTATATATTATATAGTATATAAATTATATTTATATTAATATCTCTCTCTCTCTCCCTCTCTATCCCTCCCACTCTCTCTCTTGTGGGTTTCTCACTCCCTCTCTTAGGTCTCTCTCACTCTCCATCTCCCTCTTAAGCCTATCTCTCTCTCTCTCTCTTAGGTCTCTCCCACCCCTCTCTCTATCAGGTATCTCCCACTTCCTCTCTCTCTCTAAGGGTCTCCCACTCTCCCCCTCTCTCTTGGCTCTCTCCCCCACCCTAGCTAGATAAATCTCTCTCTCTCTCTCTCTCTCTCTCTCCCCCTTTGAATTCTCTCTCCCTCTTAGGTATTTCTCATGCTCTCTCTCTCTCTCTCTCTCTCTCTCTCAGGTCTCTCTCAGGTGTCTTCCTCCTTGTATCCCTCTCAAACCCCTCTATCCCTTCCAAACCCCTCTATAGTATATTTGTTATATATTTATATATATTTATATAATATATATATATTATATATTAATATGTATGCATACGGGAAGCCTCAAATCTTATACAACAAATAACAAATATCCATTATAGATGGATATCTGTCGTTTCCTTTAGATTTTTACAAAATAAATAATACATAAAACCATTATTATGTATTTTTAATATATAATAAATATATTATAATATATTTAATATATATACCACATATTATAATATATTTAATATATATACCATATATTAAATATTATATAATATATATTATATATAATGTATAGTATAATATATATAATATATGTACTATATAGTTACTATATTATATATACTATATAGTATATAAATTATATTATATATTAATATGTATGCATAGGGGAAGCTTCAAATCTTATACAATAAGTAGCGAGTATCCATTTTCTTTCAATTTTTATAAACCAAATAATATATAAAACCAATATTATGTATTATTAATATATAATAAATGTATTATATATTAATATATCATATATTATGATGTATATTATCTATAGTATATTTAATATATATATTATATACTATATTATATACTATATTTTATATTATATAGTTTATTAATTTATTATATATTATATATCTTATACTCTCTCCCTCTCTGGCACTACTACTGATATCCAACTTGTATTTTGTATTCAACTTTTGAACATAGTAATTAAGCATTTTGTTATCAAAATCCTAACCTCCCATATGCATATCCCCCCTCTCTCAAGTCTCTCCCACTCCCTCTCTCTTTCTCTCAAGTCTCTCTCACTCTCCATCTCCCTCTCAAGTCTTTCTCTCTCCCTCTCCCTGTCTCCCTCTCAAGTCTCTCTCTCTCTCTATCCCTTCTACCCTCTCTCTCTCTTAGATATCTCACTCCCTCTATCCCTCCCACCCTACTTAGACAACTCTCTTACTCCCTCTCTCTCCCTCTCAAGTCTCTCCCTCTCTCACAAGTCTTTGTCTCTATTTTTGTCTCTATCTCTCTGTCTCTATCTCTGTCTCTATCTCTATCTTTGTCTCTCTCTCAAGTCTCTCTCACTATCCATCTACCTCTTAAGTCTTTCTCTCTTTCCATCTCCTTCTCAGGTATCTCTCTCTCTCTCCCTCTCTCCCTCTATCCCTCCCTCCCTCTCTCTCTCTCTTGGATCTCTCACTCCCCTCTCTCAAGTCTCTCTCACTCCTCTCTCTCTCTCCAACTCTCTCTCTCTCTCTCTCAGGTCTCTCTCTCCTCTCTCTCTCTAAAATCTCCTCCCCTCTCTCTCTCTCTCTCTCTCTCTCTCTCTCTCCCCTCCTCTCTCTCTCTCTCTGGTCTCTCTCCCACCTAACTAGATAACTCTCTCTCCCCTCTCTCTCTCAGGTCTCTCTCCTCCCTCTCTCTCTCTCTCTCTCTCTCTCTCTGCCTCCCTCTATCTCTCTCCCCCTTTCTCCCTCTCAAGTCTCTCTCTCTCTCTCCCTCTATCCTTCCCACCATCTCTCTCTTGGATCTCTCACTCCTTCTATCCCTTCCACCCTACCTAGACAACTCTCTCTCAGTCCCTCTCTCTCCCTCTCTCACAAGTATTTATCTCTATCTCTATTTTTTTTATCTCTATCAGAGCTCTCTCACTCTCCATCTCCCTCTTAGGTCTCTTTCTCTCTCTCAGGTCTCTCTCACTCTCCATATCCCTCTTAGGTCTCTCTCTCCCCCTCTCAAGTCTCTCTCTCTCTCTATCAGGTATCTCTCTCTCAACTCTCTCCCTCTCTCTCAGTTCTCTCATACTCTCCATCTCCCTCTCAGGTTTCTCTCTCTCTCTCTCTCTCTCACTCTCCATATCTCTCTTTAGTCTCTCTCTCACACACAAACACTCCCCATATCCCTCTTAGGTCTCTCTCTCTCTATATATATCTCTCTCCCTCTCTCCCTCTATCCCTCCCTCTATCCCTCCCACCCTACCTAGACAACTCTCTCTTATTACCTCTCTCTCCCTCTTAGGTTTCTCCCTCCCAACCCCTCTCTCTCTTAGGTCTCTCCCTTGGGAACCCTACCTAGATAACTCTCTCTCAGCTCTCTATCTCCCTCTTAGGTCTCTCTCTCTCAACTCTCTCCCACTCTTCATCTCCCTCTTAGGTCTTTCTCATTCTCTTTCTCTCTGTGTCTCTCTCAGGTCTCTATCAGGTTTCTCTCTCTCTCTCTCTCTTAGGTCTCTCCCACTCCCTCTCTCTCCCTCCTGCCATCTCTCACACCCCCTCTCTCTATCTCACTATATATATATTACAATGTAGTGTATAACATATACTATGTATTAAATATATTATATAATATATATTACATAATATTAATATAATATTTAATATATAATATATACTATATATAATATATAATATATATAATATATTAGTATATTAGTATATTAGTATATTAGTATATTAGTATATTAGTATATTAGTATATTAATATATTAGTATATATTAATATATTAAATATTATGTATTATAAATAATAGAGGTAACAAATATTCATTTCGAAAAACTATCCATTTTTTCTGACAAAATCAGTAGGCTTGGGATTTGGTTTGGGATTGTCAAACTTAGAAAGTCAATTGAAAAACGTGTTTACAAAATTTCCTTAGTTTTTTGAAGTTTTCCCTTGTAGTTGATGACTTTTTTTTGTTTGAATTTGATGAAGCGAAAAGGGTTTATTGAAAAAAATGTTAGTTTTCTGCCAATATAATATATGCCTTATTTTGAATTTAATAGATAATTATTATTGATTTTCTACATACATTACGACTAAAGTCCTGATTGATAGGTTGATTGAAAAACTTCTATAATTTTCAAAATATTTCACATTTTTTGAATTTAAAAGATGCACCACATTCTATGCTTCACATACTATAGGATTAAAGAAAATTGAATTTCATAATTATTTGACCAAGTTATGGTGGTTAGACAAACACGTTTTAATAATTTTGAAATGTTCTAATAAAAAAATCATAACTAATTATTTACATGCAAATTTTTTTTTTTAAAAATGCGGCACATCTAGGCATGTGCCCTCTACATATATTGAAAGTTTCAGAAAAAAATATTTTATTTTCTTGTACTTAGGGTGGTCAGACATACACCCTCTTCTTATCTTTTTCTTGAAAATTTAGTACTACTGCATTAAAATTTCAAATTTTCACAAAATAGATTTATTTTTTTTCCAAAAAAAGACTAGTAGCCTAGAAATTACATTCAAATTTCTACAAATTCTATTCTTACATATTTTTCAAATTATGTTAATAACCTATTCAATTTTTTATGTCAAGTTGCCTAACTCTATTTTTCTGAATTTTCATTGCCACTTAGAGGCCTAGTTTGGACCCCCATGATCCTGCACTAACCCATAAGTTTAAAAGTTTGGGAGATGAGGGAAAGATTGATAAGCTAACCACTAATGATTCTTGTTTGTCATAAACATCTTCATATCTAAGATCGTATGTCCCAGGTGAGGAATTCATTTAATTTATTTGTAATTTTTTAGACTATTTTATTTTCATAAAATATATGCAATAGTTAGAGTCCTACCTCAATCTAAATTTATAGCATTCTACTACAATTTTTAAGTTTAGCATAGAATTTAGAATAATTTAGTTTATCTTGATAGATTAGGTTAGTTTTCCTTGCAAAATTTTATTTATTCATCGTAGTACACTTCTTGCATACATACACCACAAAATAGAGCATCCAATTTCAAATAAACAACTATTGAACATTTTGAAAATAAAATAAAATAAAATCAAGAGAATAGACACATCAATTCTCCAAGTATATAAAAAAACTAGCAAGTAACATTTCTCTTTGTTTTCAAAAGCTATTGTAAACTTGAAAAAGTGAAGAATGCTTGGAGATAAAAAAAATATTAGTTCATTTTCATTCAAATATTATTCAAGTTGCATAAAAAATGATAGAAAAGTAAAAACATCAGTTTCTAATGTTTTTGATAAAGGAAAAAACGGGTTCTATAGGGACCCGAAACCACATAGCATAGAAAAAATAAAAAGATTAAGCGTTAAAGTATCCAAAGAAAAAATGTTGTGAAAATAAAAGAGCCAAGAAAGCACAACAACCCCCAACCCAAGCCCAACAAGGGCCACCAAAAAAGCCCAACCAGAAAAACTAGCAATAGAAACAACCCCCAACTATACTAACGAGTTTAGAGCATCAACAACCTCAACTTTGAGAATGTGCATGTCCTGGGTACACTTTTTCAGGGCCTGAACCATCTGGGGCATAGTAGGCTCCTTCCTCTTCAGATTAGCTCTCGTCCTCTTCGAAATTCCAACATCCTCAGTCCTACTTTTGTCCTTTTCAGCTTCCAAATCCATGATCAGAGCTCCCTATTGTGTGTTTTCCAGTTTCTTAGTCATAGCATTGATGAGAATGGCGTTATGTTTTGCCATTCTGTGATTGTGCCCCATAATAGTTTTCATGGTGTCTTTTATTTTACCAATTTTAGCTTCCAGGCACTTAACCTTACCTTCATTATCCTCAGCCTCCATCCTCATTTTATCCTCATTCCTCCCGCTCTCTGTTGTATTAAGGGAGCTGACTTTAACTTCCAAATCCTCCAGCTTGCTGTTGAGGGCCCTATTTCTGAGGTTAAGGTCCTTAATTTCATGGAAGGCCCACTTCATAATTCTAAAGTAATCAACGCCACCATTTCTAGCGATGGCCAGGATATCCCCAGGAAACTCACAGTCCTGCTTAAAATAATGATCTTCAGGGTTAAGGTCATTAGGGAATCTAGGTCTGTTTTCTCTATCTATGGCAGGATAGGACGAGAAAGAATCCTTGCTAGCATCAGGGACCTCAGAATTATCCTCCGGGGTATCCTTAGAGTAAGAGACCAATTTATTAGCAGGGGAACCCTTTTGAATGGAATTCTCTTTCAGAATAGAGCTACTAGGGTTTTTGACAGTGCTTGTTTTCTTGAGCGGGGGTTTACACTGCAGGGTTTTCTTACCCGAATTGATAGGGAAAGGAGGACCTTCTTCAACCTGTTCAAAGTTAGGTTTATTATTATCCTCTAACACACTATTTTCCGTGTCATCATCTTCAGAGTACGAAGCCAAGATAGGGTTGGATAAGGCCGACATATTTTGAAAATGTTCATAAATAAGCCTAATAAGGCCAGTATGCAAAATAGGGTACTTCTTAAGATTCTTCTTATGATCTTCTAGGCTATTACTCATGGAACAATACAGATAGTAAGGAAATGAAACCCTTACCTTGTGGCAAAAGTGGTTGAGAAGGGCGAAGTGGTAGCCGTAGACCCTGGTGAATCAACCGTCCAGGGTAATGTATTCCATGATGATTCTGAGCACTTTTCTCCATAATGACTTAATCAAATCAGCTTCAAAGTAACTGTTGGAGACTTTTATTAGCTTAATATTCTCCTTATCTTTCCTAGGGAATCTCATAATCACCTCGTCAAAGAAATTTCTATCATGAAAGAGTTTCATTCCCTCTGTTGACATGCCAGTGACTTCCCCTATGAGGTTCTCGTCCACCTTAACCTTCCTCTCGAAAAGAATTATTTCTCCATTCTTCTAGTTTTTCTCAAAGTACTCAATGGCCTTCATATCAAGCCCATGAAGCTTTTCAATGAAAGGGAGCAGCCCACCACGTTCAACTTGTCTCCATACCTTTGGGTTCCTCTTATGCATTTCATAGCTCTTCGGCTCCACCTTTTTCCTATCTCCTCCCATCGTCACAAGCACCTCCCTGAAATCTCTACCAGAGCAAGAGTCTTGAAATAAAATGCAACAGCCGAACCAAAGAGCCCACAAAACATGCCATTTCTTACTGCCAGTTAAGATAATAAACGCGGCCCCATCAAATCTAATGATGTTGATGTACTTGACCCTTGTCTCCTTCATCATTAAAAAAAGTTTCTGCTTTCCCATGCGTGATATCATATTCAATTAAGGCCCTTATGTCAGTTCCCAGACCCCTGATGTTCTACCACGTGACCAACCCCTTTTGTTTAACCCCCTCATTAGCAAAAAAATCAGCCACGATGTTGGCTTCCCTAAAAGCGTGAGATATTTTTACTTTTTCAAATTATGCTAAAAAGGGATTTAGCATCTTCGATCCAGCTCTTGATAGTCCACGAGGGAGGGGAATTTCCTAGTAAGCAATCAATAATGTTTTTTGAGTCTCCTTCAAGCCATAAATTTTTTAAATTTTGACTAAGCGCTAAATTGATCACTTGAAAGGCTCTAATAGCTTCAGCCACATGGTTAGTTTGAGATCCAAGGGAGATTTCCACCACCGCTAAAAAATTGCCATTTGAGTCCCTAATCACACCTCCACTTCCAGCTAACTTCGGGTTTCCCTTAGCTGTGCCATTGAAGTTGGCTTTAATTGAACCACTCGGTGGAAAACTCTAGCACACCCCTTCCCAGCTTTTTTAGCTGGTTTAGAAGCCCTTGACACATCATTTTTAATCTTCCACTCCTAAGCAATCTTTAAGTCGTATGGAGAGCACACCGCAACCTCCAGTCTATTCTCTTGCTGAGGAATGATATTAAAGTTTTCCACAATTAGCTTGAAGAGTTTTTCAAACACATTTTTCTCTGAAGTTTCCTTGTCCCTAAAGAGTCTATTATTTTGTTCCTTCCACACACCCCAGGCTATATAAGGGAAAGTGAAAGCCCATAATCTTTGAATAAAAGGATGTAGAGAAGGAGCTTTCCATTGAGAGAAAAAGTCTTCAATAGAATAAGGAAACACCCAAGAAATGTTCCAAAGAGCCATAAACTTACCCCATATAGCAGTAGTAAATAGACAGTGGAGAAACAAGTGATTTGCAGACTCCGCCTCATTCTTGCAAACATAGCGTCTATTAGGTATCTAGAAACCACACTTGCAAAGATTTTCAACCGTGAGTGCTTTATTTTGAAGAAGGATCTATAAAAAAATATTGACTTTAGGGGTCAAATGTTTTATCCATGCTCTGGTCCAGAAAGGAGAGGGGGCTTGAGAGAGGGACAACAAAGAGACAACCAAAGAGATAGAGTAGTTTCCCGAGGGGTTATCTGTCCAGAATAAAAGGTCATCCTACTGACTCGAACCCATCCTAACAACCATCAATGATGAGTGAATCAAGGCAAGCTTTGGGCTAAGCTAGCACAAGTCCACCCAACCCCCATTACGCCAATAGTCCTTGACTTGAATACCAAAAGTCATTTTGCAAATGTCAGCCCACCTGTTAAACCTTTCATTGTTAATTAGGGGCTCTTTTAGTAACCATCTGTCCTCCCAAAACCTGGCTTGATTTCCACTTCTTATATGCCACCCAACACCTAAGTCAACAATCTTTCTCCCGGTAATCATATCATTCTAGCAAGCAGATCCACAGGGCAGAGAGGGAGAATCCAACAGGGCCTTAAGGGATCCAAAATTAGCCATATATTTACTTTTTAAAATATCTTTCTAGTCCCCATAAGATGAAAAAGACCTCCAAATTTTCTTAGAAAGAAGCCTCTTATTCATCATTTTGATCTTTCTTAGACCCAATCCTCCCATCTTTTTCGGCCTACAAACACCATCCCATCCAATAAGAGGCATTCTCTTTCTTTCTTCAACCCCCAACCAAAGAAATCTTTTATGAATTTTTTCAATAGCATCTACAAATTTAGTAGGGATTTTGAAGAGACTTAAGGCATAAATCAGAAGGTTCTGAAGAGAAGCTTTGAGGACCTAGATTTTTCCTACTTGACTAAGAAGAGCTCCTTTCCATCCAACGAGCTTTTTGCTGAACCTATCAACCAACGAACTCCAAAAGGAGTCAGGAGGTTTAAGGCCTAAGGGCAAGCCAAGATAAATAGAAGGTAAGGAATCCACTCTACATCTAAGGATTCTAGCTATCTTGACTTTTCTATCATTAGGGGTGTTAAAAAAGAAAAGAGAAATTTTATGTCTGTTGACCAACTGACCTGAAGCCCTCTCATAATCATCCAAAATTCTTTTCAGATTCTTAGCTTCAATCACAGTAGATCTCCCCATCAGCATGGTATCATCAACAAAATGTTGATGTGAACAAATCAGATTACTAGAAGAGGGCCTTAGTCCCATTAGAGACCCCTGATCAATCAGTTTTTTCAGGTTTTTCCCAAGACATTCAACCATTATAGTGAACAAGATGGGGGAGATAGGATCTCCCTGTCTTAAACCTCTCAAATTCTAAAAAAAATACGAAGGGGATCCATTCACCATAATAGAAATAGAAATAGTTGAAAAGAGATAATCCACCATCTAAAGGATCCTATTGCTGAATCCAAAAGCCCTCATGATTTTGAATAAGAATTTCCAGTCCACACAGTCATAGGCTTTCGAAATATCCAAATTGAGGAGAAAACCTTCAGTTTTGGATTCCATGAGGGAATGGATATTCTCATGGAAAGTGACAATAGAATTGAGGATCTGCCTTCCAGGAACAAAGCCTTTTTGCTGGGGAGAGATCAATGAAGGAAGAATTATGAGAAGCCTAGACGTCAAAACCTTTGAAATGATTTCGTAGAAAGAATTACAAAGGCTTATAGGCCTGAAGGCTTCAAACTTTGCCGCTCTAGGTTTCTTGGGAATAAGGACCAAAAAGGTAGCATTTAGTTCCTTTATGAGACTTCTTGATCCAAAGAACTCTTTGACTGCATTCACAACATCCTCTTCAACAATCTCCCAGAACCATTGAAAGAAGAACATGGGAAACCTGTCAAGGCCAAGGGCCTTGTTCCCTTCAAAGTAAAAAATGACTTTTTTAATTTCTTCCCTAGAAGGAATAACAACAAGCTTGGTATTATCTTCCTCCTCAAATAAATTAGGGATGGCCTCTAAAAGGTAATCTTTCTCTTCCTGGTTGATTCCTCCGTTCGCTGAGAGGAGATTACTAAAGAAAAGGACAACTTGTTTTCTAATGTCCTCCTCCTCCTCAAACCGATTGCCATTACTTTCAATGTGAGAGATCCTGTTGGTAGCCCTGTGTTTTGACATAGACAAATGAAAATATCTAGTATTTTTATCTCTAGCTGAAAGCCACAGAGCACTAGATCTCTATCTCCAGAAGTCCTCTTCTCTGGCTATAATTTCATGCATTTTCACAAGCAACTCGTTTTCTTTTTCCCTATTATCATCAATATACCCTTCCCTCTGGATTCTATCCTGAATCTCCTCCAACTCCATTTGAAGCTCAGATTTGATTCCAAAAATGTTACCAAAGGTCTCTTTTTTCCATCTTCTTATTTTACATTTAACTTCCCTCAATTTCTTAGCCACCCTAAACATGGCAGTCCCAGGGACAAAAATATTCCACCATTTCCTTATTTCCTCAAATATCTGAGGATGGGAAAGCCACATTCTTTCAAATATGAAGGGAAAGTTCCTCTTCCCCTTTAAAGGATCCGCCACAAAACTTATAGGAAAGTGGTCAGAGCCCACCCTTGAAAGAGATTTTAAAGAACAATAATAGTTTAAAAACCATTGACCTGAAATTAATGTTCTATCTAACCTTACTTGGATCAACTCCTTACCAGTTCTTCGATTCGACCACGTGTAGGCGACTCCCTACAAATCCAAATCAATCAGTGCCTGGTTATTCATGAAATCCAAAAGGTCCATTATGTTTCTATATTAACTTGGGAACCTCTGAACTTCTCATCATCCTGAAGAGGGGTATTACAGTCTCCCATAATGACCCATGAATCATTGTTAAAAATCCTGTGAAAGGCAGTAAGCTCCTTCCAAAATGACTTTCTTGCTCCTTTCCCATTAGGGGCATAGATATTAGACTGAATCCAACAAAAATTGTCTCTGATATGGGTAAATCTGGTAGCCACATGATTAGTGCTCTCCAGAAATGGTTCCCCTTTAATGAGATTTTGGTTCTAGAATGTGACAATTCCTCTTGAGGCACCTTCTGAGCTATTTCCATGGACACCACAAAATTGAAACATCTTAATATTTTCCACCTTCTCCTTAAGCATTTTGGATTCTTGGACAAGTAATATATTAGGTCTATGGTCCCTACAAAATTGTGCAACACATCCTGCTTATGGAGGCTATTCAACCCCCTAATATTCCATGACATGATCTTCATGTCTTACCATGGGATTGAAGAATCTCCAGGATGGTATTTTGAACACCATCCACAATATCCTGAAAACTACCATGCTCCCTCAGCCACTTTACAGATTTTCTTCCTTGGTTGCTCTTAGTAGCTCCACAATCTGCCTTAGCTCTGGTTCTAGTAGAGACTCCACTCAAGGTATTTTGCTGTCTATTTTTATTTTTCTTTTTCTTGGACAAAGAGATGGCGTCATCTCTATCTATATCTTCTTGGCTTTCCAACTCTCTCCTTTATTGCCAATCCTTATCAGACATCCTCCTTTGATCCAAGGGAAGGGTGTCCATCAGTCCGTTATTACACTAGGTCAAATTTTCACTTGAGAACTCTTGAGTCAGACTCATGTTCTCGAAGGTATCCTTGACATAATCCTGAGAGATAGTGGTTCCCAGAATCTGAGCAGAGTCCATGGTAGAGGGGAGGCCTCCTCTAGAAGCAGAAGGAGGAAGAGGAAAACCAAAGTCCAACGTCAAACCCTAAATAGGAATATCATCCAAACCATGTCCCCCATCCTCCTTACCTTTTGATTCCATTTCAAGGTTGTTGAAAGAGGAATCCAAATTTAGCAGTCCATTTCCAATGCCTTCCAGTTCACACTCTCCATCCTCCTTCATTCCAGATAAGTTCTCTGACTCATTTCGTTGAGGCTCTTAACAACCCAAATCTTCCTTGAAACCCTCAACTTCATTGCACTCAGGGGTGTTCACCTGAGCTTTAGGCTTCATACACCCTGACTCGCCGATCATACAAGAGTTTTCTTTGCTCTCTTTACCCTCCCCCTTAGGCTTCTTTCTCCAGAAAGGCTTCGGATTATGTAGAGGTTTCTCTTTCTCCTTGTTGGCATTGAGTGGGCATTTCTTAGCCCAATGCCCTATTTTTTGCACTTAAAGCAAGCAAAAGGGATCAATTCAAACTTTATAGCTTGCGTCCAAGTCCCCAACTTCGATTAGATATCGATAGAAGAAGGGAGGTCGGCATTCTGGGACACTCCCACACAGATTCTAGAAAACACAAGACTTTTTCTAGCTATTGTCATGGGTTCTATTGAAAAAATCTCCCCAAAAGATTTAGCAATTCCAATGAAGACATCCTCATTCCAGTATTCCAAAGGAAGACCTGGAAGTCTAGCCCAAACTGGAACATTCTAAAAAATGGAGTCAGAAAGGTCCAGATTAGACGTTCATTTCTTAAGGGCCAGGGAGGATTTCCCTATAACCCAAGGTCCGCCACTCCTGACAGCCACCATATCCTCCTTGCAGGTAAACTCAAAAGCAAAGTAACCTTTGGGAAGCATTGCAACAGTAACTTTTCCATTGGTTCTCCACTTGTTTTTGAAAAACTCCCTAACCACTTCAATATTTGGTCTAGGGCCCATAAACGTTCCAACCAACGCTATGTCCATTAAGGAAATATTATGATCAATAATTAGATTAGGCACAGAGATGGCAAACTTACCTTTCACCGGGTTAGATATGTTGCACATTGGAGGGAAAACCGATTTACCATTAGGCTTGACTCCAAACAGAGAATCCCATGGTTTGTGTTTAGCTCCTTCCCCTCTAGTGGCCCCCACCACATCAATAGTTCTATCCCCCTTCTGTCCTTCAATAGATCCCACAGGGTTAGTAGGTTGGACAACCATCCCCCCCGAGTCCACCAGAATATTGTTTCAGTCATCCTCATTTGAATCAGTTTCTAATGTTACATTGGTTTGAATAATTTAATAAATTGTGATTGGATATAATATTTAAATTGTGAAATGAATAAAAACTATAGATGTTAACTAGTTAATCATTGGTTATTTATATTTTTCATTTATTTGCACAGGAGGGAAGTAAAAAATTTATTTATTTTTTACTTCAATTCATTGCATTTAATTATTTATCTTAGCAATTTGGTGTAAATTATAAACTTTGATTGTATTAACATTCAAATTGTTCTAAATACAAATACAAAGCAACATGTGACCACTAGGCCCTTGCACTCTCAAGTATGAGCTCCAAGAATAGGTATAAAAATAAACAAACATGTACATACATGATTTTTTTAAATAACACCCAAACTAACACTCTAAGGAATATTCACTCACATCTCTCTCTTGAATTCAACATATCAAACTCATGTTCTAGGATTAGAGAATATTAGGTGAAATACACCTTGCATGAGATAAGCACAAATCAACCAATCTTTGAGATAATTAATAAAGCACAAGCTTGCTAAAAAACTTAATCCTTGCAATGAATTCAAGAAGAAAAGGATAAAAAATTAACTAAAGAATTAGCTTTCTTTTAAGAATTATTTTGAGCCAAAAAATCTTCATCTTGATACATTCCTCAACAACGCCCAACACCATATGAACCAACAATGCAAACACACATGGTCTAATCACCATCAATACATCTCTATAGATGTTTACAAGTACACACTCCCACATTACCATCACCACACCTATATAGAGTTTTACAAGAACACACCCCCACACTACCATACTTACACCATGATTTAATACCCCTAGTGAACATTAAAAATTCCATAATTATGAAGTGAGTGATTAAAAAATATCAAAACAATCCCCATTACAAACCTCATTGCCACATTTAAGACCCTTCTCCTTTAGGAAGAAGGGATCTGTTCAAATAATCCCCTAAACTCCACTTGCTCTTGCCAAATGAACAATAGTGATCTATAAAAATATAGGACATATATGAGCAACATATGTGTCTCCCCATTTTTGACTTATTCACACTTCTCATGAGTCAAATTTGGACATGGATATGATGTGAAGAGAAAACCCTTGTTGGACACACTCTCACATTTCTCTCATTCCATTTGAATCTCTCTCTCTCTCTCCATCATCTCCCATTATTCTACGGTACCTTAGGTACCCTTGAATATGTTAGGTTTGGAAAGGCCTCAAAGGAAAGTCCCTTCAAGTGAACCCCTAACATCTACCTTTGACCATTATGCCCCTCTTAACCCTTTAGTGTCTATTTTTTATATCAACCTACTTGACACCTATTTTTGATGCCAAGCCTTTGACCACAAAATTAGAAATTTCCCTTTAGCTTATTTCAATACTAATCCAATCTCTATGAAATCAACTAAACTAATCAAGCATGATGAAGGTTGGATTAATGTTAGAAATAGTAAAATTATTCATAATAGGACCTAGAATAATTCTTAATGTAACCCTAGATCCATTAATGGAGTCATCACCAAAGATAGATACAAATCCTCCTCATCCTTTGGCTAGTGACAAATCAACTAATCCCAAGGGGAATTCTCAATCATAGGTAATTGAGAAAGAAAAGAATATAGTTAAAATTTAACCAACTTTTTCCTAACCCATCTATGAACCTAATAAATAGATTTATAGACCTCAAATTTTAAGAACCCCACCTCCTACAAGGATTCTCTCTTCTTCAAGTGTGGGAGCTATAATTCTATCCTAGACTAAGGAGCCAATAGTTTCATAGATCCCTAGGATTGGGAAGAAGGAGAATATGTTCCTAAGAAAAGGTAAATACAATTTGGTGACTTCTCCCCAAACAACAAAAGTATTTTTGAGCATAATAGATTTTCAACATTACAAGCGTTGAACTCCAAGGATGTAATGTCTAAAATTTAACCACTTTTTGATTAGAATTTGGCACACTTGTTCACCTTTAGTTCTATATTGTTTTCCTAGGTTTTATTCACTTTACTCATCAATAATATACATCAAATAAATGGTGAAAAATTATTCTTTATGTTTTTTCCTTGTTTTTTTTCACTTTCTAACATAACTAGGTTCACAAAGTTTCTAACTTTTCTAATTATATGATTAATCAACTCTAACTTTTTTACCACCCATTGCTAGGAAGTTCTTTTCTAAAAGAAATATTAAACACTTTTATTTGAACAACATAATATTGTAAAGAAATTATAATCACTGCATATACCTCAAAATAAATCATCAAATAGATATGCAAATATTAGTGATTTGTTTTTCAATTTACCAGAGAAAAGAATAAAGAAAGAAATAAAATACAATCAATATTTCTATAAAATAAATTAATAAAAAATGTATAGATATATACACACACAAATAGGTGTACATACATTTAATTTTCTCCAACAAAATTTGATAGAGAAATGAAATCATTATATATAAGAGTTCAAATATAAACCTCGAATGAAGTTTAGGCATGCAAATTTTTGTATACAATTGTATATGCATTCCCTTGATGGCTTCTTCCAAAACCCTTGTGGATGCATGAGTTCCTTTAACTTGCAAACAATAAAATGAGAGAAGAGAGAAATGAAGAGTTGCTTTTTGTTTGATTTTCTCTAGAGTAGGGCTTTATTCTAATGCCCTAAATCCAAGGGCCCATATTTAATCGCATCTAAGGGATGAGATTTTTTTCTCAATCTATTAGGAGTCCTGATTGTTAATTAGAATTTTCTTAAATTGATTTAATTCTTATAGGGATTTAACCCTTGGTGAGAAACCATATTCTAGCCTCCACAACTTAGTTATAATTTACTTTGTCACATAAACATTAGTCGGAGAAGCTTTAGATCTTGAGCAAATTTAGTCATAATACCTTAAACCCAACCTAGTGAGAGTCAAGTCTAATTAGTAGGTTCATCTTTTGTTGAATACTTAAAGAAGTACTTGACATTAATCTATAATGTAATTAAAAAAATTATCTTCAAAATTATACCCTTGAGTAGTTTAAACAAATGGGAACCTGGAAATAAAATGTAATTTCATTTCTATTAAAAATAATTAATTTTAAATGGTCAAAAAGAAGAAATGTGTTTTAACTCAAATAAATTTTAAGGATAAAAAGGGGGAAATCGATTAGATCTCAAGTGTGGGTATTTTCTATTGTAATAAGTTAGTTTATTAAGGGGAGATGAAATGTTTTATTATACTTGATTTTTCTAGTTTGAGATTATTTGAAGAATAATCTTTTATTTAATACACCAGTTTAAGGGTAGACTTGATCTTTAAATAGATTAGTGTTTTTTTAAAGTGATAGTATTATTATTTTTTAAATAGTTACCATTTTAAAAGTCGAATTTTCTAGTAAGATATGTAAAATTTATTGCATGATTAAAATCTAGAACAATTGGGAAAAATCTTATATTTAATTGAGATTGATATCATTAGGTCTTGTCATTGTATAATTTGTAGGTTTTTGGAAGTTTTAAAAAAATTGGGTTATCTTGGTGTTTAATTTTAGGCATTACAAAGGAAATGCCCCTTGACCCCTTACCTCGTGAATTACTTCTCATGGGATGTAAGTGGTCTAATACACCTAAACTCGAAATTCATAGTGCAAGATTTTAAACAAAGATTTTCTTCTCTAGACATTCTTTGTCTTCAAGAAACTAAGGTTGGCTTTTTCCTTCTACTCATGTGTCATGTCATATGGCCTAGTATTTTTTGTTTCAATAGTAATCATGAGCTAGGTCAAGGTTGCATGACTACATTTTTTAATTCTAGGTGACAATTGGGCACTATGTTACCCATGGATATGACCCCACTAATAAAGCCTTAAGGGTTCTTTTCAATTTAGAAAGCCAAGCTTTTTGTATTGTCAATCTCTATGCCTTAAATGACACAATTGAGAGGACAATACTCTATCATTGGATTGCATATGAGCTTTAACTAGTGAAGTGGGTCATTCAAGGTAACTTCAATATGGTTGAGGTGGCATTAGAGAAACAAGGCTATTTTCCAATGTGTTGGTTAGTAGTGAGAGAAAGATGTGATTTTACATGCAAAATAAATTGGACCTTTATAATCCTAATCTTGGTTGTCAAAGCATGTCTCCAAATCGATACACTTGGTCTAATTTATGTGGTGGATTTGATAGAGTCATTAAGAGACTTGATCATGTCATGATGTTAGCACACCCTTGCTCCTCATTTGCCAATTTTATTATGTGCTTCCAATGGAACTGCTACCAAATTGTGTCCTCTCTAATAATTTTCCTATCTATTTTAAGATTGAGTGAGGCCCTCAAAAGAACTTAATTTTTTAACACCATTAATTCATCATAATTTCATGTTGGATCCAACCTATTTGGAAGTTGGTGCCATATTTAAAAGGTAGCAATGGTTGGATTAGATGGTGGTTTGACACCATCTCCTATACTACCCAATTCATCAAAATGTTTGGTTGATAACTAATAAAATATACCACAAATCCTATGAGCTATATTATTAGAGATTTTGCCTCTCCACTTAGCTCAAAGTCACACCTTCCCACATGCCCTTTCAAATCTAGGTGACAAAGTAGCGTCACCTTGTGAGAGTGGTTGATGCCTACTGTATAAATGGTGCCAAAATTAAAGCCATAATTCACTTGTTAAAAGTTGGTGATCATGTATCTAAAGAATTTTTCGAGGACTTGTAACTTAAAAAATCTTCTCAATAGATCAAGTGTATCAAAGTAGATGGCTAGAGCCTCTCTATTATTCTTAATGTCCTCCATGCTTTTGTTCAACATTATACTAGAGTCTTTCAAATGCAAACCTCGTCCCCCAAAAAAGTTTGCTCTTAATGTTTGTTTGGAAGTTGTGTCTTGCAAGCTCTCAACAAAGTAGGTTGTTACTAGTAAGAAAATTCTTTCCTAGGAGGAGCTCTTGGTTGCATTTAGAATGTCCAATGACAAAGCTCCTAAATGTGATGGATTTCCTTGTGAATTCTACAAAATTCTTTTAGATGAGGTTGACCATGATCCAATTCAAGTTTATCTTGAAGCATTTCACAACTTTGTAGGTCCTATATAATTAATCAAGAGAGTATAAAGTTCATACCTAAAGCTAGTGATCCAAAGTTGATCTACAATTGGATACCCATCACCTTTTAAAAGTCTCCTACATAATCATTATGAAGGTTCTTGCCTTGCACATTGGGCATCTTCTCCCATTGATTGCTTGTTCTGAACATAAAAGATTTATTCTATAAGTAGATACATCCAAGTTGATAATGTGATTGTTGTCTAGGAGAGAATGAAATGGGTTTGTAAGCCTAATCAGCTAGTGTTGTTCATCAATATTGAGTTTGAAAAGGCTTACGATAGGATTGAATGACATTTCATTTTGGTCATGATTTCGGCTCTAGGATTTAGTCTTAGTTTCATACAGTCACTCCAAATGTTATTTGCTGATGCTTCTACTTGTCTCACAATTAATATTGATCAATATGAACCCTTTGGTCTCATTCGCTTAGTTAGACAAGGTTGTCCTCTGGTGCCTTCTCTCTATGTGCTTTTTGTAGAGAGTGTGGTGTATCTACTTGCTAATGATATCTCCCAATGAAGGGTCATATGCGTCTCTCTACTTGGTACCACCTCCCAACAATTGTTTAATGGTCACTTTATGGATGATTTCTTTCTAACACTCATTGGGGAAGAGGATAATGTTTGCCAAGCCTTCAAATGTCTTGATATCTTCTGTCTTGCTTCTATCTCCGACATTTAATGGAACGAGACAAAATATTATAGGCAAAAAAATTCCCCATCCCAACCTAGATTCATACTTTTGGTTGGAAAGTCATTGCTCATGGAGAAATTTTTTAATTTGTAGGAAACTCCTTTGCCTTACAAGCTTGCCAAGCCATGCTTTCACAATATGTTCTTGAAGAGCTAAAGAAAAACTTGCCCAATGGATCACCAAACCACTTTTGACAATAGATAAATTTCAAATCTGCTCTAAAGATTTGGCTACAACCCATGTTTACTATTCTTCTTGTTGGGTGCCTTCTAAAGCCTCATACCACAAGCTTAGCAAGCTTTTAGGGGACTTCCTTTGGACCAATTTACACTGCCATAAATGATTTCACAAAGCTGCTTGGAAAATTTGTTGTCTGCTTAGAGATTCAAGTGGAATTATGCTCATAAATGTACATAGATAAGATTTTTTGCTACATGAATTTTCAAAACTTACAAATGACAATAGAGCCTAAAAATTCTATTGAAAAATTACATTACTCCCGTATCACCTTATAAATGCCCTAACTAAAATAACCTTCGACTTTAATGTTAATTATTGCTCTAATACCATCAGAGTTATTTGCACATTTATTGCTAAAAGTATCTCACAAGCCTATGTTGGAATAGGGATAGATTTTGCAATAGCCTATACATCAACCAACAATTCATTTAATGGTCTCCCATCATTCTTTTCCAGACAGGCCACTTGCAGCTACTCCTTGGATTCACCTTCTCAAATTCTTCACCAAGGGAAGCCGGTATCTCCTGGATTTTATTCCAAGGTCAATTTAACACTACATACATCAGCTCGCAGACCATCAAATTCCAGCCTCGCCGGAACCATTGAATTGAAAAAGACTCTATGTCCAAGCTACCAAAAGTCGAACCCTCAACCTAGAAATAGGTGTTTGCATGCATAAACGAATCAGGAAGACTTTACGGACATAAAATCACTAACCAAACCTTTACAAAAATTCCTTAACAAATAATTATATTCATCCATGTCTCACCTCTTGATTCCAGATGGCAGTCCACAGTAACAACGACTGGTCATAATCCTTGCCTGTAGTAAAGCTATGATCTGATTACAATACGGACTGAAAGACAAAATGCTCATGACATATAAAACTAGTTATGTTTACCTATGTGCTGTGGTTGTGCTTGGGCTAAATCAGCTGGTAATTCGAAACTTTAAGTCTTTGGTTGAGTTAGGATTTGTCTCACAAATTACCCAGCTTGATCAACTTCTATACAAAAAACAGACAGATTACAGCATCAAGCATACCCCAACATATCACTCAACTGGTCGAGGCAGATTACACATGCTTATTGTTAATCACTCCTATCAGAAACAATGCTTCTCTGCTACTCTGTTTGATGAAAAAGCCAAGGAACAAGGTAAATTATTTTAGCCTAAGATTGATTATGAACTTGGTTGTTGATAGTCAAGATGTACAATTTCTATGGCTGTAGAAAAATTTCAGGCATTTTTGGACATATTCAATACATAATCTTAACATGGTTATGTAATCTTACATTGTAGGAGTCATTATTCATCTTTCGGCTTAAAATTTGAAATGCAGGACTTAATGTACTTTTTAGAGTATATTGGGAACAAACTCATTGCTTCCTTCTCTATATTGTATTTTGGTTGGCATTTTAATGCATGCAAATTATTAATAAAGCCTCTTCCAAGTTTCAATAACCTGTGAGTGTTTCATCTCCTGTTACATCCACCTCGTAGTGTTATGAGTGGCACATATGAATGATAAAATTTTCAAATCAGATGGTTAATAGACAGAGTAAAGAGGACACAATACCATGTAATGCCATAAAAAGTTTGAAGACTAAGACTAGTAACCCAGCAGATACATGTTGCTGAGTAAGGCAGTGATAAAAAACCAAACGATGAATGCAAGCCGCAAGGAAGACAAAATCATCTAGAGTAAACATGATTTCAGCAATATGACTGCTTTTATGAAGATGTTTGTTCCAAGGCGTCTGCAAGAGCCAACACTTTTGTTGAGGAGGTTCTAAGGGGTGAAGAATTGTCACTTCTTGGTGATGGGTTGGGATCCTGTTCCTGATGTTGAGCCCAAGGTTTCCTTGGATGGTTATAGTGATCGCGATTCCTCCTCTAAGCACTGTTGGCATAACTTTTGATTACTATTAACTTTGATTTTGAGTTATCAGAGCATCATAATTAATGAAAAGTACTAATTTCAAAGAACATTGTCTACAAATGATAAACTTTTCTGAGGAAGACGCTGAAAAAGGACTCAATAATGAGTGTAGTGATGAGTCGATCATCTCCAGTACAGACAACTCTTAAAACAATTAAATAGAAAAACCTTAACAAAGACATGATAGGCAAATATGAGAATAAAGATATGATAACATATGAGAATCAATGTATTGAAAGACAATGTAAAAATACTACAGAGACCTGAATAATAAACTATTTGCCAACGAAGAAGACTGTAATATGTTACCTCTTCTATAGAAGACTCGTGAGCACGACCACTAATCTCCAAAACTCAAAAAACAATAATTTGAGATATTGAAAATAGAAATACAGTTGAAAGGATACAGAGCATGAGATTGATCTCCAATGATTCAACAGGTCTGCATAAAAGAAATCATAATCAGTACAAGCACATCTTCTAGAATAATTGTGATCAATGTATTGGTTGTCATGGGTACCAATTTCAATAATGATTCAACAGTTTATAATATATAATCCTAATCAAACTAAGATTTGAAATTTTATCAGTGACCAAGGGAAACATCAATTCTAGAGATCAAATAATTGGAGGTGGTGTTTCTATACCTAAGATAATTAAAATATATAATATAAAAAATAATAGGCCTATTAGTGAAGATCGTTGCAAAATATCTTTCAAGGGAAACCTCCACCAATTATAGAAATCATCAAATTTATAATTTCATTTTATTTAATTTTTTTAATCTTTCTTGTGAGGTTTGCTTCAGCTTATATATATGATTGATAATGACTGGGATATCTTGACATTAATTCTTGCTTGAAACAAAATTAGCCCCCTAGAATCTGGCTAGGAAAACCCAATTGTATGCATGCGTTTGTTATTACACAAAGCCCATGCTGTTCTTCATATTTAACATTACCAGAAATCTCCACAAGAACACAATCCATCCTTGAATTGATGGAATCTATTTGAATCCTTCACGATAATTTCTCGGTCCTCAATTTTGGAGATGAACTTTAAGGCAATGTGACAATCACTACACACAGTACGGTTTTTTGTTATCCATAGAGGTGTACCAGGGTTTGTGTTAATAAGCCCGAAAGAAATTGCCAATTTCTCACTGTGGCTAAAAATGATATCTTCCTTGACTTCTTCCTCCACATCATGTAGAACAAAGCTTGTGTCTGGAACATACCCTGCTGCTTTCATCTGCCCAACCAAGCTCTTCAGCTGAGCATATATTTTATCTGTTTGTGGGTACGATTTGTCTCCTACAACAAAAGCATGAACCCTGTTCTTTATCTCAATCCAGCTGTATCCTGGACTTTTTTCCAACCCCCTATCTTTTTGCAGTTTCCTCACGTTTACTACATCATCCCATCTACCAGCAGCAGCATAAATGTTTGAAAGTAATTCATAATACACCACATTTTGTGGTTCTAGCTCAAGAAGGTGCTCTGCCGCGAGTTTGCCAAGCTGTATATTGTGATGTTTCCTGCAAGCACTAAGCAAGGTCCTCCAGACCTTAGCTTCAGGCTTTATAGGCATCATTTTAATGAAATCATATGCTTCATAAAGACGTCCTAAACGGCCAAGAAGTTCAACCATGCATGCATAATGCTCCATCCTGGGGGTGATACAATAATCTTGACTCATGCTATCAAAATATTGCCAGCCCTCATGTACAAGGCCTGAATAACTACAAGCAGACAAAACTCCAATGAAAGTGACATGGTCTGGCATAAAACCTGATAGCTGCATTTGGGAGAAAAGTTCAAAGGCGTCCTTGCCATAACCAAGCATTCCATATCCTGCAATCATAGCATTCCATGAGACTACATCTCTTTCAGGCATTTCATCAAATAACCGGCGTGCAGTCTTGATTCTCCCACACTTTGCATACATTGTTACCAGAGCATTGTGGACATAAACATCTAATTCAAGTCCGCTTCTAATGAGATAATTATGGATACACTTGCCTCGCCTGAGAGCTGCTAAATTGGCACATACAGAGAGAACACTCACTATGGTAGAGGAATTGGGAATCACCCCTTCTAGTTGCATTTGAGAAAAGAGCGTCAAGGCCTCATTGCTGTATTCAGTTTGGGCATAACCTGCAATTATTGCATTCCATGCCACCACATCCCTATTAGACATTTTTTCAAATACATTTTTTGCCACTTCCATTTTTCCACACTTAGAATACATAGATACAAGGGCAGTTCCTGCTGAAACACTAGATTCTAATCCACCTCTAGTTATGAAATCGTCAATCCACTTCTTTTGATCGGGATCTGTAATGTCAGAAAATGCTGGGAGAACACATAGCATAGTGACTTCATTTGGTTTGATTTTCTCTAGCTGCATTTGACCGAAGAGTTCCAAGGCTTCACTGTTATATCCAGCAGAAACATAGCCTGAAATCATTGCATTCCATGAGACTGTATCTTTTTTTGGCATTCTATCAAACAACTGCCGTGCAACTTTTGTATACCTACATTTGGCATACATGTCTATAAGCGCATTTCTGACAAGAATGTTCGACTCAAATCCATGCTTTATAATGTAATTATGGATCTCCTTCCCCTTGAGCGAATCTGCTGAGCGGGCACATACTGGGAGAATACTTACCATGGTGACTGAGTTAGGCTTCACACCAGACAATTGCATCTGCCCAAAGAGTGCAAATGCCTCCTTGTCATGTGCATTCTGTGCATAAGCTGCAATCATTGCATTCCACGAAACCACATCTCTTTTTGACATTTTATCAAACAACATCCGAGCAATGCTTATATTCCCACATTTTGCATACATTGATATAAGGGAATTCCTTACAGAAATATCCGATTCAAACTGATTTTTAATAATATAATCATGGATCCAGACACCCTCTTGCAGGTCACCTAAATCCGCATAGGCCGGAAGGACGCTCACCATGGTGGTTGAATTGGGTTTAACCCCACTCTCTAGCATCTGATGAAAGAGTTTCAATGCCTCATTACAATGTCCATTCTGGGCATAGCCAGTAATCATAGCATTCCACAAAACTACATCTCTCTTAGACATTTTTTCAAAGACGTGGCGTGCATCCTCAATTCTACCACATTTAACATACATGTCTAAAAGAGCAGCACCCACAAAAACATCAGATTCAAGCCGATTTCTCACAATCTGGTCATGTATCTTCTTCCCTTTGTCCAGATCCGACAACCCACCGCATGCCTTAAGGGCCAGAGGATAAACAAAGTTATCAGGTTGTACCCCTGTCTCTTGCATTTTATAAAATAATCTAAGAGCCTCGTCAAATAACCCATTCCTAGCATACCCTCTAATTATGGTAGTCCACAATATAACGTTTCTTTCGTAAATTCTATCAAAAACAAGCCTAGCATCCTGCATGCTCAAGCACACAGAATATAGTATTATAAGCTTGGTTCCCACGTATTGGTTTTGTTCGAGTCCACTTTTAAGTATGTGGGCATGGACTTGCTTACCTTCTGTCATTGCTTTCGTGGCAGTGCAGACCTCCAATAGATGTCCATATATGTCTGTCTCCAAAGCAATGTCTCTCTTCCTCTGCAAAGAAGTCAAGATGCCCAATTCCTTCTTCAATCTTCTCTGCTTAGATACAGCATCGATTTCAAACCTATGGCTGCTGCTGTTGTTGGTAGTCTCTAGTTTGGGTTTCTGTTTTACAGGGACAGGAGAATTAGCTGTGATTGAGAGCCCAATTTCTGCTTTGTGGGTGGAGCTCATATGAGAGGATGGAAATGGGGGTGGCAGCTCCATGGTTGCCATGGGAGTGACCATGAGAAGAGAGAAAACACTGTAAACGAGAAAATCCAGTATGGATATTGTAGAATATAGTGAGACGACACCAACGGGATAAGCCACATATTGTCCAACCAATGAACAATCATGTTTTGATTTCTTTGATTAATTCAAAGATATCACGAAATTACTTTATCAGTCTCCACACATTTCTTGGCTGCAGAGAAATGATAAAGTGGGCGTGTACTTGTTTGAAGAGAGGAGGAACAATCACGCTTCTCTAATATTGATTTTTTTAATTTGCAATTTACTCTTGACACGTTTGGCAGGTGTTCCGAAACTGGAGGACTAAATGTTGTTCAAATGATCATGCTTTTATTGGGAAGAAACTATGGGAAGAACAATCAAAATAAAATGGGAAGTTTTTGATAAAGATTAGTTTTTATTGTTTTAGGTTGGAGACAGGGAGGTGGACAAGGCCGGAAAAAAAAAAAAAAAAAAAAAAAATTAGGAAGAGAGAATATGTCATTTTTGTAAGACAGGGAGGTGGACAATGCATAAAAAAGATTAGGAAGAAAGAATATGTCATTTTTGTACTTGGGGTTAGTGGAAATTGAATGACAATACATTAGGGAATGTCTAGTTTACAAGGATATTTTGAAAGTTACTTTCTTGGTTGTCTTGTTTGAATGGGAGAACCTAATCAAAACATCAATTTTTTTATAATCAAGATTCATAGCAGAAAATTGAAGATTACAAAAAACATGAATAACACTCAAGATAATTTGGGAAAAAATCTATCAAAGTTGTTTGTATATATCCTTGGGTCTCATACACTACTAGGTATCATGAACATTACTAAAAGCATTCATTCATTCAAGTAACAATGAAAACTTGCTTACCATTTAAGAAAAACATACTTAAATATTCAAATGCAATGCCTTATTTGCGAGAAGGCTAGTTTGCCTCAAAACTAGACAAGGGAAAGCAAAGCAAGTGCATCTGTCAAGGTGAAAATTGTGTACCTAACAAATTTTCTTTATGTTTTGGGCTCATTTTGGTTAAGTTTTCTTTTATGTAATGGTAAGTGTATAAGTGACACAATTACTATTTAAAGTTATTCTATGACCCAAGTTTTACCTAATCTCATTTGCAACTCATTCCTATGAATCAATTTGATCTTTAGTTTTACCCGTTTTCTTGCCCAAGTTGAAATTCATGATTTGTAAAATTGACCCAAGTCAATTGCATAGTTTGTAGAAATGAACCCCAAGCTTACATATTGAAATATTAAATTTGGGTCTACTTTCACTCCATTTAGCCATTGTGTGTTGATTTGAAGTGCTAAGTACTTTACTTGCACCCTTAGTGTGGTATTTAAGGATTAACCTTTATTCATGTGGATTATCTAGAAATATCAAAGATATCACACACATTAAGGAACATCAAAGTATTTTCTAAGTGATACTGCATTCTAGGAGATGCTGCATGAATGGTTTTTATTTTATATCATTGCACAAAGTCGTTAAATCTATATGTAGGAGTTTGAAAAAAAAAAGATATTTCTTGATCACTTGCAAACTCCTTTATCCACACCACAATTTTTATGCAAGTTACAAGTTGAGTAGGTTTTGACTTAAAAATTAGAAAAAATCAAATTTATAACTAAAGTCCAAGTTTGTAGCTGTGTGATCAATTCTACAATTGCATGGATCACTTCCACAATTATGACAATGATGCATGTTGTCAAACAAAATTTTCACTAATTATGAGGCATTTGATTGATAGGTCCTAACTTTCTAGTGCAAGGACGAATTAATTGGGAACATTTAACTAAGTCAAAATTAACATTGAGTGAAGAGTTGTGTACCATTATTTATTATTTAATTTTTAAGCATTTATTTCAATATTTTTGTCAAACTTGGGTCATGTTCATAGGATGTCTATTTATCTTTGATAATTAATTGACTTACCTTGGCACATATTTGCAAAGATATTATTTATTTATTTACATTTTTTGTGAACCTAACATTCTTGCACCCTAGGGTTTATTCATTCTATATTAGGAATTGAAATCTTAGATTTCAAATTGCATAATACTTATTTAGATTTGTATAGAGTTTGGATATACCCCCTATTGTAGTCCATTGCTATATTTTGACCAGGGTTTGGTTTTTTATTAATCATATTTATTTGATCAAGACACACAACAACCCTTATATTGGACATTCTTGACTAATGTGCCATCAATGTTGATGTTTTCTAAAGCTTTATACCACCCAGTCCTTCCATACTAGACACTTCCATATCTTTTTACCCTATGTATAGGGATGTATTATCTATGGAGATATTGTTTAGACATTTCATGATTTTTCCTCCACAAAACTGTTGATAAGTTCATCCTTTTCTTTTGTATACTCTCACCTTATTTATCTAAGAGCTACATTTTGATCATATTTTCCCATGAATATTGAGAATGATATTTATGAACATGATGTTATGTTACCTTTGAGCACTTTTCCTTCAAATTATTTTGGTGATGAGGTTAATACACCTTGAAAGATGGATATTCATGATGCTAACTTACTTCCCACTCCATTACATGTAATATATTATAGTTTTGGGTGAAGAATTATTGTAACATGGATTTGATGGTTGTAGTTATCCATCGCTACATGTTAAGTCATTATTTCTTTGAAATTATGAGTACCAAGATGACAATATCTTATTTATACGTGAATTTAGACTTACTTTGAAGGATAAAGCATTACAATGGATTGATTCCTCTTGCCTAATGTATCTTTCATTTATGTCATTGACATATGATTTTATCGCATTTTATTTCCCTACCATGCCTAAGAATAGTAAATGAACATCTCTAGTGCTCCTATTGGCATATATTTTAATCCTTGTCTATTTGCTTCATTTAAAGTCCATATGGTTAGTTTATATTATTATAGAACATAAAATTATTGTTAAAGGTACACTTGATTCCCTCCAACTCATCTTACATTCCATATGATACATGTAGACATCTAAATTTGACCACCCCCATACGATCAAATTCACCTCTTTTTATTCTTCTATCCTGCATCCCTTATTCACATTAATTAAATAATTTATTTAATTAATATTCCCATTTCTCTAAGGTCCCTAAGGTATTTAATTAAGTAATTAAATATTTTATCCCTTATCCCTTTTCTTCTCATTAAATAATTACTCTAATTTATTTAATTTAGTCATTTTCCCTTTATGAATTTAAATCAATTTTAAATTCATCATTTTCTCTCTTCTTGTCCCATCCTCCACAATCTTCTCTAATCTAGATTAAGTTAATTAATTTGTGATTAGGATGTGCACACCCCTAATCATGATTAGGGTCACATCCTCCATACTACCCCACTTGTCCCTACTCTTCATTAACCTCCTTAATCTCCTGTTTGCACAACCTAATCCTCATGTCATTTATGGCATATCCCTAAGTCAACCTTCATTTATTGCTTTCTCCTTTTGGAGAAGGAAACCTCTTCTCCATGTGAATTTTAAATCCACATTTATTCCCCCTAGGCCTTCACAGGAATTTTTAATTCCTTTCGTCTTCCCCATGTGGATATTTGAGGAATTTTTAATTCTTCACATATCCCATCACCCACATAGGGACAAGGACCTCCTTTATGAGATCTTGTCCAAATCCATAGGTACTATGAAGTACCTCCACCTCACCTCCCTTTAACACTTCACCTGCCACATGTCAAGATGTGAGGGCTTGTGAGTTCTCAACTCACCCTAGCCCTTGATCTTGTCCATTGTGGCTCCATCCTGACCCTCCATTGTTTAGAGGCATTTCCCCTAAAAATGGAGGAATTTTCCCTCATTTGGTATCACACACATTTGCAATCAAATTTGAGCACTCATCCAAGCACTCTAGCCTCCATCCACCATTGTTGCATCTTAGAGTTCATACTTTGCATCCATCCAAATACCCACTTGCATCATTGCATTCTCCATCACTCCATGATAATTTTGACCTGGGTTCAATGTTGTTTTTCCATCAAAGGAGCACACAAAATTGACATCAAAGGGCCAACCAAAGGAGAAAACTCAAGCAATGTAAAATTGTGGTTTCTTGTGCATTTTGTTTGGGTTAAGCTAGGCCAATCTCGAGGTGATTGTTTGTGTTCTTTCCTTTGCATTTCCTTGGTCATTTTACATTCTTAGGAGTAGAAACACTTGCACACATTTTTGGCACGCCCGATGGGACCCACATCATGGGTCTGCACTTTTATATTTGCTGTTGTTTGAGTTTTGCAGGTTTTGATTTTTATGCGTAGGGGCGAATCCGCCAGTCACAAAGGAAAATCTGTAGTCAACAAAGGTGAACTCAAATTCACCCTTTCGTAAAAAGAGGCAAATTTGACTTAAAAGGCGAAGTTGCTCGAATCAGAGGAAAATACATGAAGGTCTCCGGGGACAGGCGACAGTGATCAAGTTACAGAGGCGACTGCACATTCACCCCTTCTGCTTGATAGGAAATTGCGAATTCACCCATCTACTTGAACATGCATTTGCAAGTTCACCCATTCTCCTAGACGGGCAATTTTGATCATCTTATACAGGAGATTTTGCCTTACACAAAGGCGAATTTGAGGTATTCCCAAACTTTAACTTTATAATTTCAGCTTCAATTTGATTTCGATTTCGGGTACTGATCTACTAACTTGTTTGTTTGCGAGTGTGCTATTTTCACTAATGACTTGTGCAAAAATTATCCCTCGTTCGTCCAGGACTGGTGGTAAGAACTACTAACATATTCTCTGTAGGACGATTGGTTGAAGACCTCTAGATTAGCTTTGTCTATTGTCTATTTTTTGCACTAATCTAGGCACACGTAGAATTAATTAAAGGGTCAATTAACTTATTTGTTGTGTTTGGGAGCAAATTGTTGACATATCCACTCCCCTTGCACCTTTTAGTGATCTTGGGTGATGAGAAATTACAGTTTTCTCTAGTCCAGGCTAGTCTACCTAGGACGTGCTAGTGCGTCTAAGCTCTCCCCTTGCGCTACGTGTGAGCCTGGGGACCAGCCAAAAAGTCTAGTACCTTCTTCCCTTAGCATGACCTACCTAGGATTTCATCACTCGGGGGATGATCCCAACCACGTGTTACCAACGAGGTATATAAAGGGGGGAGAGCTAAAGTTGTACCTCAATCCAATCACGTCATGTTTAACAAAGCGTCAAAGTTAGGGTGATACCTAGATAAGACGTGCAAGGTTGGTATGAGTTTCTGGTACCTCGCTGGGGCTCCCGATCCATGCTTGTGATGGGCTGGTGTTCACAGTTGTGCCTCACGTACCTAGTGTATATTGAGGATGCATGAGATAGCTTGTATAGCCTAGATAGAGACCTGTGTTTTAGCCGCAACTTGGTGTAGTGCAGGGGATGCACATCGTACCTCAAAGTTACTCATCACGTACTCCCTTAGGTTGAGATAGAAATCCTCATGGTGGACTACGATAGTCCTCAAGAGAGAGTGTGAAGGTGAGCCCGTGGCATCTGTTGATGACCCTGTGCCAATAGAACGCTAGCTATTCGCCTTCGCGAGAAAGGGTGATCCAAAGAACCACCCCAGTATCATGGAGTATTAACCTTGGGTTCTCCGCTCAAGGTGGTGGGCCTACATCAAGTTTGTAAACCTTCAATACTAATTTTAGGATTGTGTTGCCTGTCATGTCTTCATTGTCGATACCAGTGCTTATTTTCAGTTGAGTCAGTCTAGCCTTCCTATCTGTTATTTGTTGTGTTTTCTATCCTTTTCCATAGTTTGTCCCTACCCTCTTAGGCGAATCTGCTTCATACAAAGGTGAATTTTCCTAGTGGATAGGTGATCATGCCCTGTAAAAGGGTGATTTCACGTCTGAGTCTAGTTTAGGTCATCCTTTTGGGTGATTTTGTCTTTGTCAAAGGTGAGTTTTCCTATGGGTCCATTTTTTGGGTGACCCAATTTCCACCTTTTCCCTAGATAGGAGAGTTTTTCAAACATTTAGGTGAGTCTGTGTTTGATCCTTATCTATCAAGTTCGCCCATTCTCCATAGAATAGGAAAATCAGCCACCTCTTGGGGTGAACCTGTTATCCACAAGGGCGATCTCATGTTCTTTCCAAGTCCTTCCTTTCCATACCCCTCTTAGAATAGGCGAACTTGTTATCCACAGGGGTGGACTCGTTTCTGCCTGTGTCATCCTCATCCATACTGTCCAAGTCTTAGGTGAATTCATTTGTCCGATAGGCGATCTCGTTTTTAGGTGAGTTTGTTTCCTTCCATACAGTTCAAGAAATAGGCGAGTTTGTTTCCTTTCGATAGGCGATTTTGATTCTATCCGTACATTTTAAGACTGAGGCAAATTTTTCATCCCCGTTAGGCGATTTTGCAAATCGAGTCTACTTGTTCCCTTGTGGTTTTTTGAAAGTTTAGGAAAGCCTATCATAAATTTAGGTGAACCTATAGTTAGATAAGTGAGCTTGCACCACGAGTCTGCCCATTTCTTTTGGGTCCCTAAGACAGGCAAATTTGAGTCTAGGACATAAGTGAATTTTCCTGACATAGTGGCGATTCTGCTGACCTAGAATAGGCGAAGTCGTGACCTGAAAAGGTGAACTTGTCCTACATAGAGGTGTATGTGCTTCCCATACAAATTCTAGAGAGTGAATCCTTTGGGCTACTGAAAGCTTTTCATTTTCCATGTCCTTTGTTGTGATTGAATTTTTTTTATCATCATCCATCCATCTGTAATCGTCACTTTAGTCTATCTGCAAATTTCAAAAGTCATCACTTCATTGATCTAATCATATAGGTGCATCTTAGGACATCCCTAGATTACATTTCTAGCATCGTTTCATCAATCCCAATCCTCTAGACTACGTTTTTGAGGTCTTTCTCCAAGTTGGATTAGGTGCCTGATCCTGATCGTCATCCTTCACACTTACTTAGGATTGTCGTCCATCCTGAGTTAGTAATCGTCCATGACCCAATCAATCTACTTCCATCTTGAGGTAGATTCAGTGTCGTAACCATCCTTTCCGTCCTCTAATCCGATTGTCGGCACCTTACGTCATCTAATTTTATCTCTAAACTTGGTTTAGAATTAGTTTCATCATCCTACCCAATCAATCATCCAGTTTTATCAATCATTTCTTCCCATTAATCAATCTAATCGAATCCAATTGCATTCTCTATCTAATTGTCTAATCAATCAATCCGTCATCCAATCCAAGCAATCCTTTAGTCTTCACCTAGATCCTTCATTTAAGTACATCCTAGGGCATAGCATCATCTTATTCCACCTGGTAGTTTTGCATTTTCATGCCCATTACCACCTGATTGCAAGCAAATAAACTCATGGAAGAACAATAGGCTCAAGGTACTCAGCCTCACATCCCTCAGGGTCCCAATAATGGTGGCTCATCACAATCTAATACCGAGGTCCATAATACTTCGCCTCTTGCTAATGAGAACATGTCAACCAACCTGAGGTCACAGTTGATGAATACCTTAGTAATTCCACCAACGTCCAAATGACAGATCGTCTCCTTAATGAGTGGGGGGATAAAATCCTTTCCACCTTACTCTTGAAGGGAGTCAAACTGCCGCTTGAAATTGATCTGTCAAAGTACGTCAATATCACACCTCCTGCACCCCCGACATAGCAAAATCCTCAAAATTCACAAAGTAATCTGGGTAATTCATACATCCCTGAGGGTCCACCACAGGAAGGTTGGTATCAACCTGGGTTTGGAAACGCCATGCTCTACCAAGTCACACAACCCCCTAGGATTCTGATTTCGGTTATGGGAGCATCTCAGTCAAGTGTTCCTCAAGGTATCGATCCTAATGATCCCCTCGCCTATGGTATGCCACATAATCTCCCTCATCCGCCAGCCATGCCCATTCCGTAGAACTCAACCCCCATACCATTTGCACCACCTCTTCCACCTAACCAACCGGGTCAACCACTAGTGAATATTGGGGGTAATCATTTTGTTGCATTGCCTCCACCTCCTAGATCCACACCTGTATCCAGGGTAAACCCACAAAAGTGGTTTACAATTTGAGTGAGGAAGGAAAAGTGGCAAAAAATGACCCCATACAAAAAAAAATTGGTTTTTGGGATTCAAATGAACCCTTTGGTTCAAGCGAACCAAAAAAATGTTTGAATGAACATTGGTTCGTGTGAACAAATTAAATGCAAGGTGGACCCCATCCCACCAAAAAAAAATGAAAACCCCTTTTTGAAAGGGGGTTTGAATGAACCCTAGTTTGCTCGAACCCCCCCTGGTTTGAGTGAACCCCTCTTTTCCCACCTCCTTGCTCTTTGGCAAAAAAAAACCAAAATTTTTTCCCTTCAAGCTCGGGTTGAGGATGAAAATGGAGGAGACTTCATGAACCCAACTAGAATCAGGTATTCCTTGGAACGAGCTATCCAACGACTATAATTTTAATATATGTTTGGTTTTATTATGTATTTGTTTTTAGTTTTATTAAACATAGGTTTTTCACCAAAAATGAAGCTCTTTGTTCTGTACATGTGGAAAAATAGAAGATTATCAATTTTTTTTTTGAAAAATATGAGTGCACTAGATATTGAAGTCCTTGATCCAACAAAAAAAATAATTGAATTTTGATACATACAAAAAAATTTATGTGTTATACGGTCCACCTATGTTTCAATTATAATTGGTTTGACTTTGAAACTTGATTAAGGAAAAAATATTCAATAAAACACTATCTAACCAAGTGGAAGCACTAGATATCAAAGTTACAAATCTAAATTTGAAAGAATTAGAATTTTATCCTTCATGGAAAAAAAGTTATGCGTTATATGGTGAGCGTCACTCCTTAAAAATGATGTTTTCTAAAAAAAACTAGTTTTCGAGGGAGATGGAAAAAGAGGTGCAATCTGATTCCAAAATTTTTGAAAAAAATATATTTAGAATCTATAGACAAAATGTCACGAAACTCTAGTTTGCATCATCTTCAAATTCCTCACGGTTTATCTGCTATAGGTGCCCAAAAGTGAAGATTTAGTTAGAAAATATTATTTTAGTGTCCAGTTTGGCCAAAAATTGTAAACCACTATTGTGGGATCACCCAACTTGTCGCCGCCACCTTTCAAATCTCAACAATCACCTCAAGGCAATGCCCCAACCTTTCAGCAACCTCTGGTTAACCCGCAACAAGCCACCTCATCGCAACCACCTCACCAACAGGTGACACAACATACCACCATCCCATCTCAAACACCACAACATATTGCAATTCCCGCACAACCTCCACATCAAACAACGCATGCCAATTCATAGCCTCAACAAGGTGTCCCAGTACCAGTCCCTCAATAAACGCAAATCCCCATGCATCATTCAACACCATCTCATCAGTTGCCTCCTCACCAACCACAAGTTCCTCAGTAGCATCAAATTCCATCTCGTCCTCTCTATCAACAACCACCTCAACACACCCAAATCCTGACACAAACACAAAGCAACCCCCTTGCTCAATACCTTTACCATCCATCAAGCACATGTCACCTTTGCTACCCCATCCAATCCTAATCCCAATCTTTCTTATTAGAATCCTCCACAGTCCCAACCACAATCATCATACATAAATCCCCAACAATTGCAATCAAATCCCTACTACCAACCACCTAATCCGCAATAGCCTCCATATGCTACCCAACAACCAAATGTTGCCTATAATTATTAGTCTAATCTATATTTTTCCCAGCAGCAATCGCTATACCAATGAGGTGCTTTCGCCTCTTCATATTATCAACAACAATCGCCTTACCAACAAGGCGCTTCCACCTCCTACTATCAAACACCTCCATCATATCAACAGGGTGCCTCTACCTCATACTATCAACTTTCGTCATCCTATCAACCACCTTATACCAACCCGCAGTCCGCACATGCCAATCAATATCAACAAACCTCTACATATCAACTTCCACCATCATATGATCAAACCATCCCGACCATCCATTTCATATCAGCCATATGCTCCATATAGTTAGTCCAATCTAACCAATCCTCCCTCGACACTTGTCAATAAAGAATGGGAAGAGATCAAAGCTGCATTGAAAGAATTACAAGTAGGGACCTCCAAAAAGTCTTTCAAGTTTGAAGAGATTTGTCCCTATCCATTTGATCCCTTGATCTCACTTGTTCCTTTTCCAAAGCGTTTCAAAACTCCAATGTTTGACAAGTATAAAGGAACCAAGGACCCAAAGAACCACCTTCAGGAGTTCTACTCACATTGTCAAGAAGTCCTACATATTGACAATTATCTCCTGCGGTTATTCCTTAGGAGTCTAATGGGGGTGGCTCTAGATTGGTTTACGGCTCTTCCAAATGGATCAATCTCTTCTTTTGCAGATCTTTCAGAAAAATTTGTTACCCACTTCTCCTTCAATTTGGAGAAAGATATTGATACCCTAGATCTTCTGAAAGAGAAACAACATGAGGGAGAGACCTTCACAAGCTACCTCCAAAGGTGGCGTGCTTTATCTGGTCGAATGAAATCTCAGCTCAGTGAGAAGGACATGGTCACTCTTTTTGTGGAAAAATCTCATGTAGATATGGCACATAATCTCAATCTTCATTGTGTCACAATCTTTGTAGAGGTCGTAGAAAAAAGTCCTATCATTGAGAGAGCGCTCACTACTAAGGGACAAATCAAAATTCATAATGTTGATAAGGATAAGTTGTCTGGCGATAAGTCTCGCTATTGGAACAAAAAAAAGAACGTTGTCAATAATGGTGTCATTGACACCAAGCATGTTCAGGTAGCTAACACCTCCCAGAGGTAATATGTCCCTAATCAACCATCAGTTTCCAATATTATATCAGTGCCACAGGGGGCACCTCGCCCTCCTCAACAGTCCAATCAACAAAATTAGGGGAGCAATAAATGAACATTCACTCAATTGGGAGAATCTTTAAGTGTTGTCTTTAATAGGCTCCTTCAAGTGAGCTATGCAGTCACATATCCTATGACCAAACCTTTCGATGAGTCTAAACCAAAGCCTACCTGGTACAAAGAAAATGAATATTGTGATTTTCACAAGATCAAAGGGCATTCCACAAACAAGTGTCAAGGACTAAAGACGTACATCCAAGATCTTATAGATCAAGGTGATATCCAAGTGGATGCCAACCAGGCCACATTGTCCAATGCTCAACTCTAGATATACCAAAATGCTTTCCCGAAACACAATCAGGGTGCTAGTACGTCCAATGCAAATCCTGGGTCAAGCAATAACAACACAAATAATGTTAGCTACAAGAATGTGCCCTATAACTATGATGGTATAGTTATGTGCATCAGTCAGGTAGAGCCTCGTGTGTCCATGATACATGTCAAAGGAAAAGACCCACAGTGTGTTGTCACAACCCGCTGCACCTGCATAACCATTCCTGGAGCCTCTACGTCAACCCAACCAGCTCCTGTAAGCTCTCAATACAATATCATTGATCATATGGGAAAGACTCCAACTCAAATATCTATCCTATATTTTCTTAAGTCTTCTCCTGTTCATCAATAAATTCTCACTAAAGCTTCGCAGGACACCCATGTCCCTAATGATATAGATCCTACCCAATTTCAAGCCATGGTAGGTCACTTGCCATCCACGTATTAGCTAGGCTTTAGTCAAAATGATATGCCTTGCATCGGTTCGAATCATAACCATCCCCTTCACATTGAGGTCCTCGTAGCCTGACATAAAGTAAAAAGGGTCCTAGTAGATAATGGCTCTTCCCTTAATCTTTGTACTTTGAAGTTCATAAAATAGGTAGGCTACACCCATGCTGACTTGAACAATCAGGTTATCACCATCAAAGCACACGACAATGCAGAATGTGACAATGAGGGAACTATTTGTCTTCCAATTCAGGTTGGCCCTATTGTACAATATACTACATTCCATGTCCTTGATCTAGACCTTCCATACAATCTCCTTCTTGGCCGCCCATGGATCCATGCTATGCAGGCCGTCCCATCCACCTACCATCAGTTTCTGAAGTTACCATTTAATGGGATGGAAGTAACTATGCATGTTGATCCACAACCCTTTGAATATTGTTGTGCATTAGAAGCTTCCTTCCCTCACTCTCATTACTGTCTAGGAGTGGAAGTGGGGTCATCTTAGGCATCATCTTACCACCCACTTTATAATCCATCATCCACCACTCCATCCATTCCATCTTCCACATCTAACTCCACAATCACTAAGGTTCAGATCATAGACAAAGGTTGTGGTGAGTACAAAATGCACATGGCTTTAAATGTGGCAACCATGCCACCCTCACCTCATACATATGGCTAGCCCTTTCAGTCCATACCAAAAGAGGAAGAGAAGACACTCACTTTGAGTTCTAAGAACGTGGGGTCTAGAACTTTATGATCTCTTGGGACAATACAAGATCAACCAGAAGATGATATCAGTCAATGGATATTTCGAGAAGAGCCTGAACCTTCTCGCCCTCTTAAGGAATATTTTTAGGAAACTTATCCACATGCCTCTAAGCTAGCTGAAAATTATAATTATCAAGGGGGATGCCTCGACATAGAAGAACAAGGAAGACAACAACCTGTTTATACTCCTGTGCGACCAAAACACTTAAGCCTAGGCTATGACATGAAACAAAAAGGGTCTTGCACCATCAACTAGTACTTCCAATAACGCTAGTGTGGATAATGGTCTCCTTGAGGACATAACTAAGGAAGAGTCCATCATACTCGCATACAATGACGTAGATCTCTCATCCATGTTTTATTTCCTATCCATCTTTTCCATGAGCATTTCCCTTCACCATCCTGAACTTATTGATTGGGACCTATGAGGTAGTGCACCTATCAATACCTTTCCATCAGTGGATACCTACGTGCATCTCATGGGATTGGGGGAGGATGAACACCCTAACTACAAAAGTAAGAAGAAACAAAATAAAAAAGGGTCACCTAGTGAAAACCTCTCAGAGGAACTTCTTGGCTCAACAAAAGTCAAAATAAAGGGTGTATCCGACAGTGAAAAGCTTGACGAGGCACTAGAGAATGGGGATGTTCATCTTCCCCTTGTGGGAACTCAATTGTTTGAACGATCTTCTATTCTGATCAAAGAAACTCAAGAAGTAAACATGGGAATAGAGGAAGATCCTAAGATCATGTATGTAGCTAAATCCTTGTCAGAGGAAGAGCATTCTATCATCGTCAATCTGCTAAAAGAGGGAATCATCAATTTTGCATGGACTTATTTAGATATGCCAAGTCTAGATCCTGCATTAGTGGTACACCATTTGGGCCTTCATTTGGATGCCAAACCAGTCAAATAGAAACTAAGAAAGATGCATCCCCAGGTGGCTTTGCTTGTCAAGAAAGAGTTGGAGAAACTGTTAGAAGCTGGGTTCATAAGGCTTATCGACTACTTTGATTGGATATCCAACATAGTGCCAGTGCTCGAGCCAAATGGAAACATCAAGATTTGTAATAACTTCTAGGATCTCAATAAAGCTTGTCCTAAGGATGATTTCCCCCTCCCAAAAATTGACATGTTGGTTGACCTAACCGTAGGACATGAGATGCTATCCCTCATGGATGGTTTCTCTGGCTATAATCAGATCAACATAAAACTTACTTCACCACTCCTTGGGGCACCTTTTTTTACAATGTCATGCCCTTTGAACTCAACAATGTGGTGGAAAATTATCAATGTGCCATGACTGTTATCTTCCATGACCTCATTCATATCATAATGGAAGATTATGTTGATGACCTATTGGGGAAGTCCAAAACAAGAGAAGAACACTATATGATCTTGAAGAAAATCTTTGTGTGGTTAGAGTACTACAAGTTTTGTTTGAATCCAAAGAAGTTTTTGTTCGGGGTTACATTAGGAAAACTATTGGGCTTCATATTCTCCAGAAGGGGTATAGAGGTAGATCCAATGAAGGTCAAAGCAATAATGGAAATGCCCTTGCCACATAATCTCAGGTAGTTAAGAAGCCTTCAAGGTAAGTTACAATCTATCAAGTAGTTCATAGCTCAGCTAGCTGACAAGTGTCAATCATTCACCCATCTCCTGTGTAAAGACACCACCTTCAAGTGGGATCCAGAGTGTCAGCAAGGATTCAAAAAAATTAAGGAGTTCTTGGCTCATCCACCAAACTTGATTCCTCCTATTCTAGGTGAACCACTCTTGTTGTACATCTCAACTACGTCAGTTGCACTGGGGGCATTATTAGCTCAACATGATGAGTCCTCTAAAGAGCACCCAATCTATTACATCATTTGAACATTAGTGGGCTATGAACTCAACTATTCTCTAATGGAAAAGGCTTGTCTGGCCGTTATCTTCAGTTCACAAAGCTTCGCCATTACATGCTCAGTCATCATGTGAAGCTAATATCAATATTTGATCCACTTAAATATTTGTTATCCAAAAATTCTTTAACTGGTCATATGGCTAAGTGGGTCATGCTACTAAGTGAATTTGATATAGAGTACGTGGACTGCAAGGCGATCAAGGGAAAAGTAATAGCAAATCAGTTGGTAGATTCTCCTTTGGTGGATGCATATCCTTTGGTAGCTGAATTACCTAATGAAGAAGTCCCCACAGTCGTAGAAGCAGATACATGGATGCTCTATTTTGATGGGTCCTACACACATAATGGATCTAGTGCTGATGTCTTATTCATCACCCCACAAGGTGACTACATCCTGAAGTCATTCAAATTAGCATTCCCATGCACAAATAATATAGCAGAGTATGAAGCTCTTATCACTGGTCTTAGAATCACCATCCAATGGAACATCACTCGCTTGCGAGTATTTGGTGATTCTCAATTGATTATCAAAAAAGTCAATGACGAGTTTCAGATAAAATATGACAAGTTGTTACCCTACAAACGCATGGTGGATGACTTTAAGAAATACTTCACCTTCATCTAGTTTGAACAGATCCAAAGAGTTCAGAATAAGGCAACTGATGCAATGGATACGATCGGTTCCCTCATTGATATACCTAAAGATCAAATGGACTGTGAGTTCCTTTTTGAACAACTTTTAATCCCAACATATGATATCCCTAAGAGTGAGATGGTGTGCGATATCGTAGGTCCTGAGTCACTCTAGTACCATGAAATTTACACCTACCTCTATTATAATATCCTACCACCTGACCTTACATGCAATCAACATAAGTCCTTCATCCAATGAACATCCCACTATACCATCGTGGGAGATACACTTTATCATCATGGGTATGAAGACACTCTACTTAGGTGTCTGAACGAATCAGAAGCCCACACTGCGTTAAATGAGGTACATAGTGGTGTCTATGGGGCCCATTCTAATGGCATGGCCTTGGCTAAAGGGATTCTCAAAGCTGGGTATTATTGGCCTATAATGGAGCATGACTCTTGTGAGTTCATGAAGAAATGCCTACCCTGTCAGAAACATGCGGATTTAATACATGCTCCTACACAAGATTTGCAACGTATCATAGCACCATGGCCCTTTTCTCATTGGGGTTTTGACTTGATCAAAAATATCTATCCTCCATCTTCTAACGGCCACACTTTCATCATCATCGCCACTGAATACTTCACTAAGTGGGTGGAAGAAACTTCGCTCTCTCAAATAACAAGTATTCAGATCTCCAAATTCATCCTCTTCAATATTCTCTGTAGATATGGAATCCCTTCCACCATCATCTCTGACAATGGTAAGCCCTTCAAAAACTAGTTCATGAAACACCTTTTTGAAACTTATCATATCCAACATCATTGGTCCATGCCCTATTACCCCCAAGGTAATGGTCAGGCCAAAGTTACCAACAAAACACTTATCAAAATCCTTAAAAAGGTGGTAAATAACACTAATTGATATTGGCACCTCCATCTCCATCCCGCCCTTTGGGATTACCGTACTTCCATCTGCACACCCACTGGCACCACTCCATACTCCCTCGTTTATGGTGTTGATTCCATCTTGCCGATCGAAGTTGAGATCCCATCACTTAGAATATCTCTGAAGAACCTCATAAGTGATAAAGACACTCGGGTTGCACTAATTAGTCAATTAGAACTCCTAGATGAGAAGTGTATCAAGGCCTACAATCATCTACAAGTATACTGACATCATCTTCGGAGGAGCTACAACAAGAAATTTTGTCCTCACCAATTTAATGTTGGTGATCTAGTCCTCAAGGAGAATCATCGTACCCAACAAGATCAAGACAAGAAAGGAAAGTTTAAGGCTAATTGTCTAGGTCCTTATGTTGTCACAACTAAATATGGTTCTTGGGCATATAGGCTTGCTACACCTAAAGGGGAACCCCTAGAGGAGTGTATCAAAATCATGCACATGAAGAGGTTTTACACCTAAGTCATCTGGGTTATTATATCCTGAAAAATACCAAAAAAGTAAAAAATGGTCAAAAAAAAAATAGAAAATAAAAATAAAAATACAAAAATATTAAAGAGAAATAATCCATCCTATGGTGAAAACCACCCTTGGTGGTGCCTTGAATAAGTACATTTGGTGAAAACCTGGTAACATGTGTCATTCGTAGAGGGCTTAATCATTATCTACCTTGCGTCCTAGTTGCTTTATGCTTCCATCCATCTTAGCCTCACATCGTATCCTAGCATCATATCGATCCAATCCTTTCATCCACATCCGCTTATCCACCACTTGGTATGTTTTGGTTGAGCATTGGATGATTTTCATTGGCTATCTGTAATCCTAAGCTTTTATCCCAATCTGAGCTTTTTTCATCTGTTTGCATCGTTTGTAGGTCTCCCACCATCACTTAGGGTCTTTCATCGTGCCGGTCCTCATGGGGTCTTATCCTATCATGTCATTTATAACGAATTTGATTGCATATACCTTAATTTAGATGCAGTCCGCCCGACAAGTATCCTTATTAGTTTTCAATATCTAAAATAGTACGGCCTGTAAACTGATTTGGATCTTCCCCTAGGCTTTTTGTCTATCCTGTCGTGTTAGTCCCTCATCATTCATCTGTTCGGTTCCATCTTTTATCGCTGGTCTTTTTGTTGAACTACGTTGCCCCTGTGCTTTCACGTAGGCACCTTGGGGCATTTGTCTGTCTAATATTTTTCATCCATCATCGTCTCCATGGTCCTCTTTCTACTTTTCTCCATGGTATTTTATCAAACTATGAGGGTTCTACACTTTCATGTAGGCAAGGCTAATCTTTGATCAGCCCCCAAGCCCCTAGGTCTTTAGGGTGTGTCAGTCCTGTGTCTTGTGTCTTGTCATCAAGTATGCCCCTATCTAGCTGGTCTTTCACAAAAAAATCCACTAGTATCACGAGGTTCAATCATTTTTGAGTATCTTGAGTCATGTCAATCACTTAGTTTAGTCTCCATCTTTGGTCTTAATAGGATGCATCCTTCCTACATCAGACCGCATCAATCCCATCCACCTTTTGATCCATTGGCAAAGGATGTTTGAAATTGATTGCTTTCTTGTGATGCTTTTAGCATTTTGTTTATCATTTGAGCTCTCTATCATACTTCATTAGAGTCACCACGATCCATCATATCATAGTGCGCTTTGACTGGTAAACATAGGGGCATATCTTGATCTTTTGTTTGTTTTTTTCTACTTGGTTGTCTCGCATAGTACCCACCAAGATCCCTATGGTCTTGTGTTACGTTGGGGCATCCTTTGTGCTTATGGTTATCCCAATGTCTAACCCGACCAAAGTCATCATGACTTCAAATGGGTTGTTGGGATAGCCTCCTTGTCTGTTGTGTTTGTTTCATGCATTAGACACTAATCTGCCTTGGTTTCTCATACCCTAGTGTATCGTGTCTTGTGCTATAGCAAAAATTAGTGCTCTCAAAAAAGGAAAAATAGCATTAGGGTTGCATTTCATTTCTCATCTTGTTGCATTGGATTTCCCCCACCCATCCTTTTCCTAGCCTATGATTGGTGATATCGGTTGTGCAAACACTCCTCTTTCACTTTCCTTTTCTTCTCAGGATTCCTATGGCTTTTGACATGTACAGTATCACATCCACCATCCCTCATTTTGATATGATTACAGGGAAAGTACTTGACATGCTACTTCCATTACTATGAAAGCCCTTGTTTACACTCATGTTCATGCTAATTTAATTCGGATATGTGTTTTTGTAAGGAATTTAATCACACCCATCATTCATGTAGGTTTCATTCATTTATTATGCCGGTAGTACCAAGGTCATCTCTGCTGTCAAATCCTTGGTCTATGATGTGCAAAATGAGCAAAGCAAATGAGATTGATACATAACTATAAGGAAAAGCATTCCAGTCATAGAAATAGGTGGATTCAATCATTCATTAATCTTGATCGATGTCATATTAAAAGTAGAAAGTAAAATTTCATCCCAAATGATGTCAATGTCATCTCATCTTGCATCTTAGGTTCATTTCATTTCATTTCATCTCATGTGCATTTAGCATATCATGTTCATTTTCAGTTGTTTAGATTAATCTTAATTGGTTATTCTAAGCATCTTATATTCATTTCACTATCGTTTCATTGCATTATCTTTTTAGATTGTTTAGAGTTCTTATTCTAAACATATTAGTCCATCTCATTACATATATTGGATACATTGCATTATATTTTCATTCATTCATAACATTATTACATATGCATACATCACATCATTCATTTATTCCATCACATTGCATTTTCATAATATACATCAAATCATAATAATATACCTGGAAAAATATCCCACTAGAATTAAAAGAAAATTGATTGTATAGTGTATAACACAAATATCCATCACATTTGTTGAATCAATCACAAGGATTTCTAAACATATCCATTGCAGGCATAAGTTTTTTTGTCTCCGTGCATACATCACCATCTGCATCACAAATCATTAGTCTCATGTCCATAGTATATAATATCATAAATCATCCATCACATCTTGCAGCACAAAGTGTTAGGCATCATGCATTTCATCCATGTCATCCATATAGGCATACACATAAATCGTCATAATCACATACATGCATGTAGATATCATAATCATCTACATAATCCATAATAAAAAACATACATACACATGTGCACAAATAAACATCCATCACATAAGTACCACATAGTATCAATAAGGTCCATCACATGTCATATAAATATCCACATATCATAAACCATAATAAAGTCCATAACACATCCATAAACATTCCATAATAAAAGTATAAATACATGTCCATCATGTCCATCCATAATCATCAAATAAAATACAAGTACAGAGCTCTGAATAAAATGCAGAGACTACATCAATGAATGGAATAATCCATGTCTCATATGTGCTATGGAATATGTAGCCCCTGTCCCTGTGTACTGCATATACACTCTACACCTATCAAAAAATTGAGATCCTGTCACTCCTGTCCTCTCTACCTTGTGTTGGCCCCATCTAACCTCTGCAGGGAATCTGGCATGGGTCCTCTATGTGGGGGAGTCTCTCGGTAACTATTGTACCATCGTGTGTGTCCCTCTTGACCATGACGGTGTTGGCATATGTGGTACTGCTAAGACATATGGAGGTATGCGGCGTGTGGGATTTGGAAACTCTTTGAAGTAATCCCCCATGTAGTAGTTGGAATCTCTCATGTACTCATCCCTCTTTGCTACTAGTGCCCTTGCCATGTCTCGCTCTACCCTATACTAGTTTCATAATCTAGCCAGGTATCTCCTCTCCTAGTCCCATGCATCTCGTGCCATCCTCAGTTGGTCTATCTGTACCTACATCCATGACATCTCCTACATTGCCGCATCCCTCTCACCCTACAGGGTTTGTACCTGTATCTTTGTAGCCTCTGTGCTCTCCAACACTGCCCTTGCATCTCCGGCTGTCATCTCTACACACTCGGCCTTGTCTTGGAGCTCATCTAGCTCTCTCCTCAACTTGTCCCTCTCCCTTTTCGTCTGCTCCATCCCCCTTTGCATCTCTACTACCTGCCTCTTGAGATCATCTCTCTTAGCCTGGGCCTCCTGTACATTCCATGATGCCTCCTCTAGCAGGGCTGAATAGTCCCTATCCCCCTCCCTCGAGATCTTGTCCACCTCTACCTGTAATATGTCTCGATCTACCTTTGAATCCCTGAGTCTGTACTCTAATATCCTCAATCGATCCATGACTCCTATCAACAATAGAGCTAGATCCTCAGGCGGTGGAGGTACATATAGTACCATCGCTAGTGGATGTACCTCTGGGGCATCCTCCTCCATCGCCTCCCCCTTCCCTCTTGCTCGCTGATCTCCTCTCACCTCCTCCACCTCAGCCTTTCTATCTCTGCCCCTCCTCTATTGGCCGCCTCTCCTCTTGATTCTCCTCTTCCTGACCAATCTCCTCTCATTTTCTGAACTGAATCTTAGTGCCCCTACAATTGGGTGCACTTTCGTCATCCACCCTAGCCTATGCTCTGTCCACCATGCAGAGTACCGCACTATCGTCCCTGCATCTGCCATTCCCCTCTCCCTGGATATGACACCAGTTGTAGGTCCTCCCACATCTTCCTCACAAAATTTGTTGTGATCTGATCACTCCATAGATGCTCTTGGTTGATTCGGCGAAAGCTCTAAGGACCTACAAGGATATTATGCTATACACCAAACTGCCTTGTGACCCTATTTGGCCTATGGAGCTCAACAATGAGCGGGTCTCGCCCGATCAAGTAGCACACAATGAAGAAATAGCCTCTATTCCTCCTCTCATCCTCTCTCCATCTAGAAAACGTCACCTCTGATAGGGCCTTCATATAGTCTAGCCCCCCTTAGGTCATCCAATCTCCTACTCCATGCCTCCAGGTCACTCACATCCGGGTAATGGAATCACTAGCCATACTCTGTACCATACTAGTATGCTACTGGTAATGTCTCATACTGTGTCCCTGTTGTCAAAACTCCTAGCCTCACAATTCTCATATGCTCCCAGGCCCACACCTAGAGTAGTGTCACATGCGTGATACTGAGAGCTCTCTTGTAACACACCACGTGCATGTCCCAATACAGTTGGGATAACACGCACACTCCCCATGCAAACTCTCCCTCCCACCGCTCCACAATATGTCAGACAACCTCAATAACCTTGAGGCTACAAAAGTGTTCGCTCCTATCTGGCAGTAGAAGCCCACTGATCAGCCCGTAGAGGTACAATGGTAGTGCAAGTACATCCAATCCCAGGCATGTGTCCAAATCCAACTCCTCCCCCTGGATGGGAAGGTTGGCTCATCTGAAGAGCACCCGTAGGTTCCTGTCTAGATCCTGACCCTGACTCTATGTCCAACTAACTAAGTGCCCTCTGATGGGAAACCACAGGATCCTCCACATGTCCTCCAATGTCACTATCATCTCCCTTGTCGAGAGATGGAAGGTCAATGTCTTAGAGCTCTACCTCTCCATCAATGCTGTCAGTAACACTTGGTGTGCTCTAATGTTGGGATATCCCAACATGTGTAGTAGACCCACCTGTGCTAGCGCTGCATGATCCAGGGAAGTCATCACCCTGATTGTCACCTCCAAAACATCTAAGTGCCTCTCGCACATCCTCAACATCTTGAAGTTCTACATCCACACAAAACATTCTATCAGCCTTTCATTTCCATTTTCTTTTTCTATCATTTCCCCCTGTCTCGAATTTTGGCAAATTTGCCCCTATGTAGGACGAATTTTCCCTTTCTTCTCGAATTCACCTGTCTCTATGGTGAATTCATCCTCTTTTCCATCTGATCTTGAATTCACCTGTTTTAAGGGAAAATTCACCCCTTTCCTAGTTTGAGTCCAAATTTGCCTGTTTTGCTAGTGAATTCACCTGTTTACTTGGCAAATTCACCTCTTTTCTCACCCTTGTGTGAATTCACCTTTTCCATGGAAAAATAGCTTTTTCCCTTCCAGGGGTGATTTCACAATCACCCCTGTGTCTTTTTCCCTCCTGACGGGCGAATTTTCCCTCCTTTTGGGAAAATACGTATTCGCCCTTGCCCATCTCAGGCGATGTCCAAATCGCCCATCTTTCGGCGCCCTCACCTCTGCGTCTAGCAGAGTTGCCCCTTTTTGGGGAGAGGCAATTTCACAATCACCCCTCCTCGACGCATTCACCCCTGCGCATTGTGCTGTCACCCTTTTCCTTTCCCGTCTTTCTGGACAAGTGAACTCACCATACGGACGGGCGAATCCACCCTTCTATCGCGAGTTCGTGCCCTAGGTCTACCCAAAATCCCCAAATTAAAATGAATAAATATTTAAATCAAAATACATAGAATGGTTTTGAATCCTAACTAGCACGACGCTGCTCAGTAATAGTAGACTGGTGCACCTCCTCACCTCGGTGGATGAGCTCATCATCCACGAATCCCTCGTCCTTTCTCGACCCATCAACCATCCTCATCACTCTCTGTCTTTCTCTCTCTTGCTGTCTCAACTGCCAAGTGTGCAAATGGTAAATAGTAATTTTGAAATTTACTATTTATAATTTTTGACTTTTGCACCTATGTATTTTTACCCTTTATTTAACCCTTTATCAATTCATCTCATCCTTTTTCTTCCACGAGCCACCATTCGCACCTCGTTTGTTCATTTTCCTTCGTTCAAAAGCCATTCTTCATGTTTTTTCGCACTCTATTACGTGGTACCATCCATTTCTCCATATTGAGAAGTCGCTCCGGGCCCCTTTTTCTTCCCCATCCGCTCTCTCGAGGGGGCATACCCTACCATTTTCCTCCATTCCTCTGTCCTGTCCATTTCCTTGCGACACTGGGGCAATTTCCTTCATTCTTCATGATTAGATAGGCTACACAACTTCTCCTGCACTGGGGCATCGTCTGTCAGTCCTTTCTTCTATCGAGTCATTTGTATTTTATTTATTCTTCGAAACTCTATTATTCTAATAGTATTTCAAAGAGGGGAAAAATGTAGACATCTGAATTTGACCACCCCCATATGGTCAAATTCACCTCTTTTTATTCTTCTATCCCACATCCCTTATTCGCATTAATTAAATAATTTATTTAATTAATATTCCTATTTGTCTAAGGTCCCTAAGGTATTTAATTAAGTAATTAAATACTTTATCCCTTATCACTTTTCTTCTCTAAATTAAATAAATACTCTAATTTATTTAATTTAGTCATTTTCCCTTTATGAATTTAAATCAATTTTAAATTCATCATTTTCTCTCTCCTTGTCCCATCCTCCATAATCTTCTCTAATCTAGATTAAGTTAACTAATCTGTGATTAGGATGTGCAAACCCCTAATCATGATTTGGGTCACATCCTCCATAATACCCTTGTCCCTAATTCTTCATTAGCCTTCTTAATCTCCTATTTGCATAGCCTAATCACTTGATTAGGTCAACCTAATCCTCATGCCATTTATGGCATATCCCTAAGTCAACCTTCATTTATTGATTTCTCCTTTTGGAGAAGGCAACCTCTTCCCCATGTGAATTTTAAATTCACATTTATTACCCCTAGGCCTTCCAAGGAATTTTTAATTCCTCACATATCCCATCATCCACATAGGGACAAGGACCTCCTTTATGAGGATATCTTGTCCAAATCCCTAGGTACTATGAAGTACCTTCACCTCACCTCCCTTTGATATTTCACCTGCCACATGCCAAGATGTGAGGGCTTGTGAGTTCTCAACTCACCCCAACCCTTGATCTTGTCCACTGTGGCTCCATCCTAACCCTCCATTGTTTAGAGGCACTTACCCTAAAAATGGAGGAATTTTTCCTCATTTGGTATCACACACGTTTGCAATCAAACTTGAGCACTCATCCAAGCACTCTAACTTCCATCCACCATTGTTGCATCTTAGAGCTCATACTTTGCATCCATCCAAATACCCACTTGCATCATTGCATTCTCCATCACTCCATGATCATTTTGACCTAGGTTTCATGTTGTTTTTCCATCAAAGGAGCACACAAAATCGACATAAAATTGCCAACCAAAGGAGATAACTCAAGCAAGGTAAAAATTATGGTTTCTTGTTCATTCTATTTGGGTTAAGCTAGGCCAATCTTCAGGTGATTGTTTGTGTTCTTTCCTTTGCATTTCTTTTGGTTGTTTTGCATTCTTAGGAGTAGAAACACTTGCACAAAATACCTACTTCAAAATTTTATCATGTAGTGAGTCATAGTTATTAAGGATTTCTAGAGTTCAAAAAGTAACAACTAATTAGACAATTTTACCCTTTAGTATCCTAGTGTTGCCTCTACTTAATATCAAAACCAAGGTACCTAAGGAATATAATATTATTGATTTATGAAAATACATAAGCTAAGATGTCTCTTTGAGATTTAGTTTATGCATCACCTTTATATAAGCAAAGAGATTTAGATAATATCTAGATGCATTCAAATACTTCTCCACAAATGATGACTTCTTTGATTACACCCATTGGATCTCAACCCAACTGATAGGCCAAACCAGGGTAAATAATAAATTAGATTTGATGTTTAATAACTAAATTTTAGTTTGGTCTAACTATCAATTCAGGGGCATAAACTTGCGAAAGGAATCATAGCTATATGCGTAAGGGATGCAAGTAGTGAGGTGTGTGGATGAAATGCAACTAAAAAATAAACCCTCATTTAAACTACTGCAATAATTCAAAACATTGCTAAAAATTGCTACAATAATTCTATTAAAAACTATTGTAAAAATTGTGCAGGCTACTACAGGAACTGTGCAAACTGTTAAAACTAGACAATTTTCTATAGGAACTATGCAGATTGCTAAGAATGTATGCTATGGGAACAACCTGCTAAGTTAAAACTAATTTAAATTGATTTATAATAAAAATGAATGACTAAATATATCTAAAATATGTTCTTCATACATCAAAAATAAAATCTAGAATTTATAATTTAATCACACAATCCTAAAATATAATGATTACATAAATATTTAAAATGAAGAAAATAAAAATAATATCACCATCATATCCTGAGAGTGTGCCCTCCTCCCATTCCATGAGGTGATTCTTGAAATACTAATTACTCCTCAAAACATTTGCTGCATATATTATATTTTCATAAAAAATATTACATTATTTTTTGCACTTTTTTCTACACTATTACATTGTTGTTGCACTATATTTCTAACATTATTCATATGTTATTCTACCCTTCTTATTACATTTCTATGACTCCATTTTATTACATTTTTTCCTATTCTCTTTCCATTTCCTATGGCATTATTTATGGTTTGTGGGTTGGAATAAAATCAGCCATAAATATAGGAGTTTGTTTTGCCATGAAAATAGTTATTTTCTTGGTAACATCACAACTTTATTAGTTGTAACATCAAATAATACATATTATTTCATGTAATATGAGTATAAAAATAAGTCGCTAGTTGTTATAACAAAATAACTAATATTTAACACAATAAATAATTACTTAAAAATATATTAACTACTAAAATTATTTGCTACCAAGTGTATTCACAGACTAAGGAAGTTTGTTTTCTCCTCCTCCAATAGCATGTTACAATATTTATTTACCAAGGCTTAAAATGATAACAAAGGCTAGTAAATACAATCTAATATTTGTTTTATCTTATTTTATCTAAAAACAATATTAAAATATCCCTTATTTATATTAATCATATGCAACTAATGGTGGTAAAATACATGATATGATATGAAAATGGAATATGATGGTGGGTAGTAAGGTATATGAAAAAGGATAAAATATGGAATAAAATGGATCATAAATGTACTCTCATCATTCCACCAACATAACATATTACATGTCCACATGAAATCTTTATTACTGAAAGGTTTTAGCTTGATCTTGTATGCTTGGGATTTTATAACTTCTTCCTTTTTCATCCTTAACTATCATAACCCACGTTTAACCACTTTCCCTTCAATTTTTTTCTATCAGCTCCTCTTCATAACAAGCTTCATGGCTTTGCTTTATTTTCTTTTCATTTTAATTTTTCAATATTCACACCATTTTTTTATTTTTATCATTTTTCTATTTTCATTTTTAATTTCTCCTATTTTTCTATATAAGAGGTATCATAAAAAAATTCTCTCCACATTCATGAGCTATGAAAAATGGATGAAGTGATAGGCAATATGAAGGATTATGAAGTTTGAAAAATAATGGTGTACCTCCCCCTCAACTTAAGGGATTGATTTCCCTTGGGAAACAAGGAATAACAACTGTGAATACCCAACAAGGAAGGAACCAAAAGATGCAACATGAACTATGGTAAGAAGCATAACACATCTAAAGATCTATGTCTCACTGAAGCATCATGGATCATATTGGTGGTAGTTGATTCCACTTTTTGTAACACCTTAAATAAATGCACAACCCTTTATATAGGTGATCAAAGTCATTTTGACCACAACAAACTAGAGCACAACTACACAAGTGAGTTATAGGAGGTGCTAGAGGCACTCGACTAGAGTGTAACAATCATGGAAGCAACTGAGTCTAAGTACATTTTTTTCTTTTTATTTTTCAATTTTGATAATGACAAGTGACCATTGGCAAGCCAGTTTTCTATCACATCGCTTAGTGGTGATATAAAATCAATTTTCACCACTAATATTTTATATTTTTTATCTTTTTTCAACTACAATCTGCCATAACTAGTTTTTAAATTGGAGTTGTTTAACAATGCCTAAAAAATTTCATTGTTAGAATTTATCATTTTTTATTTTTTTTCATTTTTTATTTTTCCATTTTTCCATTTTTTTCTTTCATTTGATAAAATGCATACAATGACCAAAGAAAATGACACTCTTGTATGGATGTGGAAGTGACACCAACCAAAACCTGAGTTCCTTCTATAACCCCACAAAAAGTCACCACTGAAATTGGTTGCATACAACAAGGAATATTCTTTCATCAAGATTGACCATGTATAGTTCATAGCACTATTGCTACAAGATCTCATTTAGATCATGCCACTATATCTAAAAGCCACTTGTAGAACTTTGGAATACATGCCTAATGACTTGGTTGAAAAAAATTACTTACAATAGAAGCAATCTTCAAAAGATAAGGTTGTGTAGTGAAAGACCAATGGTAGTCTCCCAACTTATCCAATATGTCCATATAGCTATAAATAGGTAGATGAATCAAGCTTTATGATGGAGTGTGATTATCTACATTAGAATGTCCTCAAGTTCCTTTTCATGTTTTCAAATTATCAATGGATGTGTGGATTGTGAAGAATCAATTAAGAATATAGTTTTTTGTTTTTCATACACCAAGTTGCATATTGTCCTCCATATGGTTTGGCATCAAGGTTGGTGTAGAAGAGAACTTATACCCATGAATTTTGAACACTATTCCTAATAATCCTCTTGTGATATCCAAGAGAAGCACAAAGAAAACTTGATTTTTGATGAGCCATAAAATTTCCAAGTTCCCTATTGCAAATTCATACTTTATCTTTATTTTTTGCTAAACTTTGAGACGTTACTAGACCTTTCATATAACTTTAAGTAGTTTAAAGCATTTGGAATTGAACATGATATATTAATATGTGTATGTATGAATTATGAATGTCCATGAAGTTTAGTAGGATTTTATGTTTAAATTATGGTTGTTAATAGTGGGAATTCCTTGAAAAATAAAGACTAACATTTGCAGCAAGATACCTGTCAACTTGTAGCAATGTTCTTCTCAACTCGTAGTATAAGGATTATAATTTGATGTAAAGGAGGAGTCAATCTACTATAATGTGACCACTTTCAGAAGAAGTTAGAGGCGATCACTTAAGGAGCAAGTCATGGATCACTGAGCATTACTTTTTAACCTTTTAATAAGACAAGTAGGAGAAGTTTGATCCCAATAGGACCATGAATTATAATAGAAATTTCTCTAGTTGGGAACATTTTCTATTATAATGGTTAAACTTGTTGAGTACAAAGTCCTTGTTTGGTTTTTATACTCCCGTTCTATAGCTATTACTTTATGTTTTGGAACTTAGTCCTCTTCCTATTCTTAAGGAAGAGTTGACATCTATTTTCAATTTTTTTTAGTTCATAGATAATTAGACTCCCTCAAGGACCCTATATAGTTGGGTGTCCTATCAAGGAGTAGATCTAGATCGTATGTGTGATATATTGAATAAGATCTCCTAAGATTTCTTGTTAGATTCTGCTCAAAAATTCTATATGTGTTTAGAATGCAATAAAGAAGTAGTATTTTGATAACATATTTTTTTGAGTAAGTGAGTGATTAATAAGATCTTGTGGATGCAACAACTCAAGCAAGGGCCACTTGAGATACTGTTGAACCACTTTAATTTAGTTTGATAGATTAGATTCTGCATTATGAGTTTAATTGATAGTTTTTAGTTCATGTGATTATAAATGATGCATTATAGTTTTCGAGTTAGAATATGTAGATTGATACTTTGTTTAGTACTCCAGAGGTTAATGAAGTTAGAACATATTGCAGTATAATGGTTAATTGATTATAGTCATAAGTGTTACCTAATTTTTAGGTTTCAATTGAAATTAGGTAACTTAGTGTTTATTCTTTTGTGTTTTAATTTAAACATTAAAAGATACATTATATTCTGCTAAGTTCATCAATATGCATGAAAGAGATTGTCAAAAACAGATTGCATTTTTATTCCAGTGTTACAATTACAGATTGTAACTAAGGATTTCTTTTAGGTTTGATTAGGAGTGTTAGCAGTAAATCAATGAAGACAATGAAACCCAAAGATCTATCGAGTACAAAGGAAATTAAACAATAAAACAGTTATACCTGTAAATCGAGTTTTCCATGATTACCTCCATAGTACCTTCTTGCTTGTTGGATAATACTTTGCCCTCAGATTCGTTGTGTGAGAAATCTGCAAATGTCTAAGTCCTACACCAAACTTTGAAGGATTTATGCAATGTCTAAATGCCTATGCCTATGACTATGATTGCCAATGTCTATGCCTAAACAATGCTAAATCTTGATCAAATACAAATAATAAGTGCAATGAGAAGCCTAAGTGTGCAAGTGAATAAGTAATACACCTATAATATGTCTACTCATGTGTGTGTAATAAAAAAGTGAGAAGAAAATGCCATTTTATAGAAAATGCCATTTCAAATGGACGAGCGAGATCAAATTCTAAGAAAGACCTAGAATGAGAGGTCCAGATTAAATCTGAGAATCCCTAATTAGGGTTAGGGCAAATTCATTAATCGAACGGTCAAGATAATATCTCAGATAATCAGATCGACGGTGGAGAATAAATGAGGAAATTAATTAGAAAATAAAGATTTTCAAAAATCAAGAAGATAAAGACTGCCTGATTTGTGAGATTCGAAAAATCAAGAAGATAAGATTTGAACTGAAGATCAAATTTGAAAAATCAATAATCTGCCCGATTACTTGATTTTTAGAAGATTAGTTTCCATTTTGAATTGAGTTAATTCAAATTATGGATTTTGTGAAATAATAAATAATTGATTTTCCAATTATTTACCAAAGTGAACTGTCAGTTAAGATTGTGATGACATTTTAAATAATTTAATTTATTTAAAATGAGAAGAATATCAAATTTGGCAATTAAATAATTAAATTTAATTATTTAATTTACGAGGTAAGACTAATAATTAAATAAATTAATTAATTCATTTAACTATCACAATTAGTGACATATTAAATAAATAAATAAAAACTTATTTATTTAATAATCAGGAAGAATAAAGTGTATAGAAGGTAATAAATTAAGAAATTTATTTAATTAAGGGAAGACTTAGGAAATTAATGACGTATTTAATAAATAAATAAAATTTATTTATTTAATAATCATGAAGAATAAAAGGACATGAATTAATTAAATAATTATGAATTATTTAATCAATAGTCGAATGTGGACCAAGGACATAATTAAATGTCATAATTATGCTAGGACGAAAGTGGTAAAAATGAAGCTTGCAGGCCTAGGTCATTTTTAGGTGTCTACATTTTGCCCCTCTTTGTCATAATGTTGCTTGTCGCGTTGTGACAAAGAAAACAAGTCAGAGATATGCCCCAGTAAAGGTACAGAGTATCATTGCCCCCTCGGGAAATTTTTCAAATTTTGGGTCAGCGACAGAAAAATTTGTAAAGGGTCCTGATAAATCAACTTGGTGCCTAGGAAAACAATGGCGCAGTCGGTTTTGGATTCAGACATGTTTAAGACAGCCTACGGAGCAGTCAAACCTAGTCAAATGATCTTCCAGTATTAACCTTGGTTGAAAAATGTCATTTTGACCTTATAAATAGGTTGACAAAGGGGTAAAAGTCAATTCATTTCTACTATTGACCTTGCGAATTTTGAGAGCCCAGAGCGAAAATGAGCGCGGCGAGGATGGTGATTCCAGTGACAGAGCATCGCAGCGAGATCGTACGGACATTTAGACGGCCAGAGGGCTCAGAGCTAGTGGTATGTACCCTTGTCCCGCTTTGTAATTTTCTCGTTTTGCGTGTCAATTTTAGGCTTCTAGGGTGAATAACGAATGCGCTGCGATGCATATGCGTTCGCGTTCGACGCATTCACTTTCACGTTCAACGGATATGATGCGTCGCGATGCAAGTGCGAAAAAAAATTAGGGTAGAACAATGGTTTGCGCCACATTTGACAAATACTGCGATGCATTTGACTTATCGAGTCGCAATTGAATGTCTGAATGCTGCAATCACCAATTTGCAATGCATTCGTTATTTTGATCAACTCAATTGTTATTATGTGATGCATTCGTTCTGTTGTGACGCATTTGTCAAATTTCATGACGCAAGCGTGAACATGCAACACATTTGAGATTTTGGACCGCATTTGATGTACGGAACGAGGCAATTGACGTTTTAAGATGCAATTGCCTTAATGCGACGCATTTGCAATTGACCTTGACCAAAGTTGATTTTGATGATGTTGACAGTTGTCTAGAAAGTACTAATATATTGTTTGTCTTTTTGCAGAGACAACTTGCCCCTATCTATATGCGAGAGAGCAGACCGATGACATTTCGGTTTGCTAACCAGTTGAGCCCGCGAGAGCGGCGACGATTGATGCGACTGGGATTATTCTATGTTGCCTACATGCCCGCCATTCGGGCGAACAGGGGATTATTGACGGCGCTGTGTGAGCGGTGGCATTTGAAGACCTGTTCCTTCCACTTGCCGACAAGTGAGGCCACTATTACCTTAGAGGATGTCTACTGGATTCTACGAGTGCCGATCCGAGGGGAGCGGATCGTCTACGATCCTCGTCATGGCAAGTAGACCTTCTGAGCATACTATTGAGATCAGGGTGCAGGATTGGGCATCCAGGGTTATGAGATCAGATGGGAGTTCATGGCAGAGCACTATGGTCGCTTTGATGCATTCCTTGCGACTCTGATTACAGGTATTTTGGTTCCCAACCATCGGGGACACGGATTCCCTATTGGCTGGGGAGATGTCCTGGTTGGTATGAGACGGGACATGACCGTTTATGCTTGGGGTCCCTGTTTGCTGGGGACTCTTTACCATCAGTTGCACGATGTTGCCTACAGGAGGGCAGAGAGTATCTCCTGCAGGACTACGTTGATGATGATCTGGGCTTGGGAGCACATTGCCATATTTCATCCTCCCATTCAGAGACCACAGTTGGCTGAGGGGATGCCCTATGCCTATTACTATGCCGGTGCATTACAACAGACACAGATGGGTGAGACCGGTTGGTGGTGGCACCAGATTGACATGATGGTGTCTTTCATCTGGAGACCATACAGAGACTGCGAGTAGTGGGACGATGAGGACGAGCACCTTAGCCTGTGTAGACAATACAGGTATCTGATTGGTAGGATAGTGAAGACATCACTAATTATTGAGATGTATTTACCATAGCGTGTTCTGAGGCAGTTCAGAGAGCAGCAGGGTGTACTTGCAGGGAGAACCAAGTATGCTCGGTCTTCCAGAGAGTATGCTTGGGGACCAGCCATTCCAATGGCTTTCGCAGAGTAGCAGATTGACGGGCTAGGAGCCTAGGCATGGGGATGGAGCAACTGATCTCGGGACGATAGCCGATTATGACTTATGGTGGCAGGCACATAGACCAGTGCCGTTGACAGACCCTGACGGGCCAGTGCCTGTGGACAGACGGTCAGTGATACCTCGTGTGTTGAGGGCCAGACGGGGAGGAAGAGGCGGTGATAGGGGCAGAGGCTGGGGGAGGGATGGAGGCAGGGATGGAGGCAGGGGTAGAGATGGAGGCAAGGGTGGAGATGATGGCAGAGACGGCCAGAGGCGGAGGCGAGACGGTTAGGGATAGGGCCGGAGGGTGCGACAATGCATGGTGAGGGTAGCATTAGATGCTATCCCCGAGGTTGGCGAGGAGGGGGAGAGAGAGGAGCAGCCCAGGTAGGAAGGAGAGGGTGAGGAGAGATGAGAGGATGAGAGGCATGAGGAGGAGAGGCACGAGGAGGAGGTGGAGGTGAGGGGACAGGAGGAGGAGGTGGCAGAGGAGGCGAGACATGAGGATGATGAGGACGATGCCATGGATGAGGCCGAGAGACTACTCAGATGGTGGATGGTAGAGGGCGAGGAGGAGACACCCTCCAGTGCAGTGTTGCCCCATGATGCCACGACCGACCAGAGAGTGGCAGACTTATAGAGGAGATTAGACGAGAGCATGGCCCAAGTCAGATCATTGCAGTCTGAGTTAGAGGTAGCCCGGGTAGAGCGGGATCAGGTAGTGTTCCGCCAGCAGGATTCAGCCCAGTGGTGCACACAGTTTGCGGCATTATGTACAGGGCCTTCCAGAGATATGGCTCATGAGCTAGCCAGGGTGAGCATGAGGCTAGGTCAGTACATGACATTGTACGAGCAGGCAGTGCCACCGGAGCGATGGGATCCTACCTTGTCACGGTCACAGACGAGGACAGGTAGTGGCCATAGATCAGGCAGTGCCAGTGGCAACAGGAGTCATACCAACGTCAGAGGGTCTACCTCGACAGGGCACACATCCGTGCATAGGTCACATCATTCACACTGGCACACCCCGAGTCACCATTCGGGTCACAGTCATGGGTCGACTGGTTCAGTGCAAAGGTCAGTACAGGGATAGCCACCAGTTGTTGATCCATCTACTTCTCAGAGTCAGGCAGCAATGACATCACAGATGTTCGTTACCATGGAGGTGAGACCTTCATTTTCAGTTCCATTGGTAGCATAGATAGGGGCTGCTACAGGTTCACCTACAATTTCAGTACTAGTGACAGAGTTTCCACCTCCACACTCTTCGCCACGAGGGGATGATGAGAGTCTACCCTAGGGGGCATTTTGTTATTATGACACACTATGTATAGATTATTGAGCCTGCGAGCTCCATTTTTGGTATATCTCCTGACTTTATTCTGTGACATTGTACCTTTTTGAGATGATACTATATGATGATGCAGTTTTGATGCAGCCTACATGTGTTATGTGATGTTCTTTGATTTAATGCATTATGATATGATTTATGATGTATGATGTTGATTTATGATGTAGCATGTATGTCCTATGATGCTTATTTGTGATTTTGATGCCATGATAATGCAATTATTATTTATATGCGATGATAATGATAATGATGTGCATAATGTATTTAGTAAAAGATGCAATGTTGATGATTATGTTAATGCAATGTTTGTGATTATGTATATGATTTAATGCTATGGATGATGTATGTATGGACCTAGTGTAATGTTTATATGATCATGTATGCACTTATCTTTTTGGATGTCACAGGATATCATCGTGAGATGGACAAGAGAAGATGACTAGACCAAAGAGGAGAAGACGACGAGACCGACAAAGATGCATGTTAATTCCTAGACCAAATCCTTCAAAGCTTTACTGTAGGACTTTAATATTTATTGCTCTTAATCATCATTGGGCAGACTATTGTAATGGCCAACAAACACCAGGATATGATATAGATCAAGGTGTGCAAGGTCATACCATTACGTAAGACAAATAGTCACAGACAAGGATGATCATGACTCATACTAAGAGCGTGATTGCCCCAGTCTTTTTGTCATAGTCAACCACAAGCAGAAAAAGACAAGGACAAATCATGAAACGTCGTTGCTTCTCTAAATCCTTTTTCCAGGACATCCTTGAGAAACTAGCAGCATGATTGTTGAAATACAAAAATAGAGCCCTTACCATGATATGTCCTTGTTTTTCTAAATCCCAGAATCAAGACCTCACTGAGAAACTAGTAGTCATGCGTGTCAATCATCATGATACGTCGCTGCTTCTCTAAATCCTGCTTAGTGGGATCTCGCTGAAAAACTAATAACATGATAAAAAACCAAAAGACAATTGTCAAGTGTTTTCCAAGTGTGTCTGGATATCCATTGTTCTGATGTCAAGATGTCAGGTTTAATGATGATGAGATGCCCGAGTGTTAAAGCTTTGATAATGCTTAGACGATAAATGTCCAGATTTTCCAAATTCAGGAAGGACACATCTTGAATAATATTAATGCCAAGAGAATTGATCTCCAAATGTCATGTGACAGTGATGATGACAATGCCTAGGAAGGACACATCTTGAGGCATACACGACACAATTGGTTCTTCAGAAGGACACATTTGAAAAATACTGATGTCGAGAGGAGTGATCCTTAGATGTCGAGAGGATCCCTCAAAATGTTGAATGATAGCGACGATGCCTAGGAAGGACGCATCCTAAGGCATGAATGACAGAGGTTATCTTTCAGAAGGACACATATGAAGGTTAACCGAGATTTGACAGTTTGACAGGTTATGATGATTTGACTTGTTTGAACCAAGTTTGACCGAAGTTTGGCTGAGTTTGACCTGTGTTGACTATATGTCGGTATTGCCATGATGATATGATTGACCTGTTGATGAGATTGTCATATTGAAATAATTGATTGTCATGATTTACTTTTAGGAGTTTACCCATTTGGGAGTGATTCGCTTTGCCTTGAAAATATTTTGATGTGTGTGCCAGTGTGGTACCATGAACCCTAATGGACTAACCTAGTGCGGCCTCAGGGGCTCATCGAAAGATGGCCTTTCCTACGTCATACACTTAGAGACCTCGTAGTTCGACACGATCAATGACTTTGTCCAAAGGATAAAAGTTTGAATCATGATTTTATTCTGACAAACCTAAATGGACTAACCTAATGTTTCGGGGACTCAAATGTGAGTCTTGCCTATGTAGCAAGTGCGCAGAGACAATGTAGTTCAGACAAATGACAAAGACTGATTGACCTGACTAACTGTGACAAGAGATAACATTGCGTTTGCGTTCTTCAAGCAGTCTGATGTTTTGTTTGTGGTTTTCTTCAGGACGTTTTATGATTTTTAGGTCTTTTTCAGGACTTTTTACGATGTTTTTGGTTTTTTTTTAGGACTTTTTATGATGTTTTTGTCTTTTTTCAGGACTTTTTGCCAATGTTTTTGTCTTTTTTCAGGACTTTTTTCCAATTTCCAAGATCATGTGTGACATCCACTGCAGTTTCATGATAAAAATTTTGCCCCCAGTTAGGTCCAGGACTTTGCCATTTTTAAGGAACGTGGACAGGATGCCGCTAGTTTACTAGATGGATAGTCATCATGACTTGATGTCAATCGTTTATCCACTATGACAGGTAGGGTAGAATGTGGTGGAGATTTGCGTAATAATGGCGGAAATACCTTTTATCCTAGGCCAAGGTAGACAAAGTGGCAGTAGATGGCAGAGCAATGATTGATTACGCATGGCGCCTGTTTGCCAGGTTTTCACCATGGTACTTGTCCAAAGCGCCTGTTTGCCAGGTTTTCACTATTGAACGAATCATTTTTCTTTACTATTTTCTTGAATTTTTGATTTTTTTGGTGTCACCAAGATGCCTGTTTGCCAAGTTTTCATCAGGGTGACGATTTTTATCATTTATCATTTTTTTTTTGTATTTTATGGTTCTCAACTCAATCCTCTGATGCAATGCGTAGAACCTTCAAAGATGTAAACTGTTGATGGGCTCTGTTAGTTGTTCTCCATCTGGTGTGGCTAGCTGATAAGCTATAGAACCAAAAGAAGATATGATAATGTAGGGACCCAGCCAGTTTGGTTCAAACTTTCCCGACTTTTCTCTGTCAGCTTGGTTCTTGGGGTTCTGCATGAGAACTAGGTCGCCAATGTCAAAATTTCTGACCATAACCTTCTTATTGTAGCTATGACAAAGACGGTTTTGATATGCTTGGAGATGGTTCAATGAATTTTTCCTTCTTTCTTCCAGCATTTCCAGCTTGTGCAAGCGTGATTGTCGATACTCCTCTTCATTAGTTAAACCCTTCAGGGAGATTCGTAGCGAAGGAATTTCAACCTCAATGGGCAAGATGGCTTCAGCACCAAAGACTAGGGAAAATGGAGTGGCTCCTGTAGGCGTACGAATGCTAGTTCGGTAAGCCCACAGAGCAGGGTTGAGTTGTATGTCCCAGTCATGGCCAGGGTCATTGACAGTCTTTTTGAGGATTTTGACAATGGTTTTATTTGACGCCTCAGCTTGACCATTTCCTTGTGGGTAGTATGGAAATGAAAAGTGGTGTTGGATATGAAATCGCTCACATAACTCACGTACGTCTTGGTTTTTAAACGAACGTCCGTTGTCAGTGATGATGGATTGCAGAAGGCCATACTGACAAATGATGTAGTTAAGGATGAACTTGGATATTTGTTTACCGATAATATATGTCAATGGGATGGCTTCAATCCACTTCGTAAAATACTCAGTGGCGGTAATAATGAATTTGTGGCCATTGGACGAGGTTGGATTAATTTTACCCACGAGGTCAAGTCCCCATTGAGTGAAGGGCCAAGGAGAAGTGATTGGTAGAAGTTCCTATGCTGGAGCATGGACCAAATCACTGTGAATCTAACATTTGTGACAAGTCCTGACATATTCAATTGCATCCTTTTCAATGGTCGGCCAATAATACCCAAGTCTCATTACTTTCTTAGCTAGAGTAGGTCCACTCGAATGAGACCCGCATATATCGTCGTGCACTTTGCATAAGGTCGTACATGCTTCGTTGGTGTCGAGACATCTAAGGAGGTTGTTGTCAAAACTACGGTGGTAAAGGGTGTCACTGACGATGGCATACCTTGCAGATTTTCGGATGAAGGACTTCATTTGGTTATTGGACAGGTTCAGTGGAAGGACTTGAGATTTTAGGTAGTCATAAATATCCTGATACCAGGGAGAGTTGGGACCTACAAGTTCGCAAACCATTTCTGATTCTGGGATATCATATGCCAGTAGCAAAAACTATTCTACTAAGAATTCAGATTATGACACATTTTTAGGGATGTCTAAGAGAGAACCAATAGTAGCCATTGCATCAGCTGCCTTATTATGTGTCCTGGGGATTTGTTCAAAAGAAATCACTTGGAAGTATGTCAGGAAACTATCCACCATCCTCTTGTAGGGAAGCAACTTCTCATCCTTTGTTTCATAGTCATCATTCACTTGGTTGATAACGAGCTGGGAATCCCCAAATACAAGCAACGTCTAATTTTCCATTTAATTGCCATCTTGAGACCTGTGACTAGTGCTTCATACTCGGCAATGTTATTTGTACAAGGGAAAGCAATCCAGAATGACTTAGGAATTGAATCCCCCTGTGGTGTGATAAACAAGATTCCAACACCTGAGCAATGACCAGTATGAGACCCATCAAAATATAGCTTCCATGGTACCGTCGGTTCCGCATGAAAAATGGACTCATTGGGAAAATCAGTTACTAGTGGATGAGTGACTTGAATCGGTGCATCCGCCAGTTGATCTGCTATTACCTGTCCTTTTATTGCCTTACGCTCGAGATATTGTATGTCATACTCGCTTAGTATCATGACCCATTTTTCCAACCGGCCTGTTAATGCCGCCCGACTTAAGAGATATTTCAGTGGATGAATCTTGGCGACCAGTTGTGTCTGGTGACTGAGCATATAGTGTCTTAGTTTTTGGGATGCAAAGACAACAACAAGGCATGCACGTTCAATATTTGTGTAGTTCAACTCATACCCTATCAGTGTGCAGTTGATGTAATAGATGGCTCTTTCTTTTCCTTCATGATCATTTTGTGCCAGTAATGCCCCCAGTGCTGAACTAGTAGTCGAGATGTATAGGATCAATGGCTTTCCATGAATGGGCGTTATGAGGACTGGTGTTGACAGTAGGTAATATTTGATTTGTTGAAAGGCTTCTTGACATTTATCTGTCCATACAAAGGGGATACCCTTGCGCAACAGATACTGGAATGGGTGACACTTATCTGCCAATTAGGCTATGAAACACCAAATAGATTGTACCCTGCCTTGTAGAGTTCTGAGTTCACTGATTCCTCTGGGCAGAGGCATGTCTATGATGGCTTTGAATTTTGCTGGATCGACCTCTATGCCTCTTCGGGAAACTATGTATCCCAATAGTTTACCTGATGTGACCCCAAAAACACACTTCTTAGGATTTAGCCGAACTTTGTACTCTTCAAGTCTCTTGAAAATTGTGTCGAGTACCTTCAAATGATCTTTCCTGGTTGCTGATTTGGCCAATAGGTCATCTACATAATCTTCCATTATTTTTTGCATCATGTCATGGAAGATCGTGGTCATAGCCCTTTGATATGTGGCACCTGCATTTTTGAGACCAAATGGCATGACGTTCCAACAGTATGTACCCCATGGGCAAGTAAATTCCATTTTGTGCTGGTCTTTAGGAGCAATGTGGATTTGATTATAGCCAGAGAAACTGTCCATGAGGGATAGCATCTCATATCCTGCTGTAAGGTCAACTATGATGTCAATGTTTGGCAGAGGAAAGTCATCCTTTGGGCATGCTTTATTTAGGTCTCAGAAATCTGTACAGACACGGATCAACCCATTTGGATTTGTGACTGGCACCAGATTAGAAATCCATTTAGCATAGTCAATAGACCGTATGAATCCGACATCTAGCAATTTCTTTAACTCGGCCTTAACCAATAGAGCAACTTGAGGGTGCATTTTGCGCAACTTCTGCTTGATTGGTTTAGCATTAGGTAATAGTGGCAGATGGTACAAAATCAATTCTGGGTCCAATCCTGGCATGTCAGCATAGGACCATGCGAAGTTGATTTTTCGTTCTACAAAGAATTTATGAAATTCTGGTCTCTCTTCTTCAGTCAATGATGCAGCAAAGAGGACCATCTTGGGATCTTCTGTAGTTGATATGCTATCCTCTATTGTGTCTTCGATAAGCATGGCCGATTTCTCTTGTTGCATGGGGAGAAAGTCCAGTCCTCCATATTTGGGTGCCTCAGAGAGGTTTTCACCCGCATATATGTCCTTTATTTTTACTATTTTATTTTCCAAAGGTGCCTTTCAGTTTTCACCTAGAGACGTTTCATTTTTTATTTTATTTTTACTTTTACTTTTGCGACTAGAGGATGGAGCAGTCTTGCCGAAGTATGCCGTGCAGTATAAATCAATGGAAAATCCTGATTTGTGGTCCCCATTGGGTATACTTTCTCGTAATCCCATAAATTCAGCAATTGCCTCATCGTTCTGAAATGTGTCCAGGATTGGCGGTCCTTGTTGGTCCCAATCGACTAGCTCAGGGTAAACTAAGGAAATGCCATCGTCAATGTTGGTGAACTGAGGTGAGGATGCAGACAACATGCAGACAGATTCAGTGATGTAGATGAGATTATCATCATCTAACTCTACATCAGACTCTATCCAATATTCTCCTTCACTAGTGTCATATTCGTTGTCAAAATAAGGGGTGAAGGTTTTAGAGCCCTGGTTGTCAATGTCGTCTGATACTTCCGATGGATTGGACTGAGGGGGTTCAGATGATGGGTGTTGTACATCATGGGAAGTGGTAATGGGACTTTGACTATTTGGTGCCTGTTCAATTTTGAATGTTTTCCAAAACTGTTGTTCAGAGGTCAATTCCCCTAGTTCAACAAACAAATCATCAAGACAACAGTCACTTAGGGATCGTTCTGAGCCAAATTCCCACTCTTGGGAGTCCGTTTCGGTGAGGGTTTCCCTAGTAGTCTCGACACTATCCGAAGCATGTACTCACTCATTTGAAAGTCCAGAGGTACATTGATCGTCATTGTCGGGTGATCCAAACCCTAATCCAAGATACTTCAGAATTTGAAAAGTTTCTATGGGTTCCCTTTGACCAATTTTAGTTCTTCCTAGGCCACTAGTACCATCGTAGCCTTTAGCCTTCATTATGTCATAACCCTTGCCATATTTTTGGACTGGTAATGGGGGTAGTGCGACAGTATCCTTATAGATCCATCCTGTAATGTCAGCAAGGTCTTCATTACTCATGTCTCCCCACTTGATAAAAACTATTTTCGGTGGAACTTTGAAAATTTCCCTGGGTTCCATTCTGAAGCATGGCCGACCATATATCTTTGGAGACTTGGGTATTGTTGTTATGTTGTATGTTGTATTTAGTTTGAACTCTCCGCAGCCGAGGTCCTAGATTTTGACAGTGGATTCAGTCTTAGGGCTAGTGGAAGGTGGTGGTATGGTGGAAGACGTGGATGGAGTGGATGTGGAAGATGGTGTGAGTGTGGATGGATCAATGTATTTGGATGACAAGGAGCTAGGTGCTTCCCGATTAATAGGCACTTGGTTTTCTGAAATACCCCTGAGGTTGGTACAATATTGGAAAGGGTCGGGGTCTCCGTATATGGTTATTTCTGTGCCGCCAAATGGAAACTTTAGGCATTGGTGATATGTGGATGGAACGGCTTTTAAGGAATGAATCCATGGACGACCAAGAAAGATGTTATATGGTAGTTCCAAATCTAGGACCTGGCAAGTTGTGTCCACAATGACCGGTCCCACTCTGATAGGGAGAGAGATAACGCCACGTGAAGAGCATTCCTCATCATCGTATGCTTTGATCACTATACTCTTTGTTGGATCTACGCACGCATCAGAGAACCCTAGAGCCTTAACCAATTTGAGGGAGCATATGTTCAATCCTGCTCCCCCATCTACTAAAACCCGTCTAACTTTGTGCTTGTGGACAAAAGTTTCTATGTGCAATGCATCATTGTGATTGGTTTTAGGTGATGAGTAATCTTGCTCTGAGAAGGTGATGTGGTGAGGCGTAGTGAGATATACCACCATGGTTTCAAATTGATTGACATCAATGTCCTTGGGTACCGACGACTCTAGCAGGGTTTTATCTAGGATCTCTTTGTGTGCAGGAGATATACGAAGCAGCTCAAGTATAGATATTTGTGCGGGAGTCTTTCCTAGCTAGTCGATGAGGTTGAATTGAATTTTGGGTTTCCATTGCTTTGTGGTCGGAACAGGTTTTGGCTGTTTATCAGATGGGCTAGGTATGGTTATTTTGGGTTGTTTGGCGGGAGGTGGACCAGCTATGGTAACCTTGCCACTGCGAGTAGTAGCATTACATTGAGGTGCTCTCCTGATCGTAATGGTATTGATGTATTCATTATCAGTTTGTACATTATTTATAATTGGTCCACTAGAATAATCGTACTTGGCTCGGGCAAAGTTAGCTTGATTATTGTTTGTTTGTGGACCTGAGGTGGAAGCATTATGAGAGCCATGGTCCTGCAGTGGATTCTTGTGGATAGTATGATCTAAATTGGAGGCGAATTGAGATCTGCCTACTTCAATGATACGACTTTCAATAAGATCTTGTATTAGATTTTTCAACTGTCGACAGTTAGAAGTAGTATGTCCTTTTGCTTGATGATAGTCGCAAAATGTATTATCATTCCACCATGCTGGTTTGAATTGTCCTGGGTCATATGTTTTTGGTTCTTGGAGCGTAATGACCCCATTTTGGAGACATTTCTTAAGGACTTCTTCAATGGGTTCACCTAAAGAGGTGTATGTGCGACCTTTAGGAAATTGTCTCATTTGACGATATTGTCCCTGATTGTTTTGACTATTTTGATTGTTTGAAGGGACATTAGTAGGTAGTGTCGATGTCGTTGTTGGTTTGTGTTGTTGTTGGACCCCTTTTAGGGCCAGTACAGGACCCACAGTGTTTGCAGTCTTGGCGTCAACAACACCGTCATTTGTAACGTGCTTATTTTTTACCCAGTATTTATTCTTGTCGATGGTTGGATTGACATTTGTGTTTTTGGAACCATATCGTAATTCTCCCTTTGCGATAAGGGCTTTCTCAATCTGGATCCCTTTTTCGACTAAGTCTGTGAAGTTTGTGCATCAATGTACTTGCAATGCATATTTTAGGGGCCTAAGGAGTGTTTGCATGAACATGTTGACCTTTTCCCTTTCGGGTATATCAATATGATATCGACTAGCTAGACTTCTCCACTTTTGAAAGAATGGGATGAAAGTCTCCCCAGCATCCTCTTGCGTGAGATTGCACAAGCTAGTGATAGAAGTATCCATGTCAATGTTGTACGTGTAATTTTTTATGAATTTTTGTTTAAGCTCATCCCATGTTTGGATATCCTTTTGGTTGGAAAACCATTCAAGGGCTTGACCTGCTAGACTTTTAGAGAAAAGTCTCATCAAGTATGTTTGTTCATAAGCGATGTCCATACAATTAGTTGCAAATTCGCGAACATGTTCAATGGGGTTTGTCTTGCCTCTATATTTTGTGAAGTTGGGTGACACATATCCCGAAGGAAATGGAGGCATGTATAAGCTCATGTCGAATGGGTATATGTTTAGATCATATGATATTTCTGATTTCTTGCCTGATACGTATATGTTTTGGATAGTTTTTTCTACACCCATCAATCTTGTTTGTAAGGCATCCATAACATGATCATTTGTGTTTCTGTACATTGGATTGCTTGGTACACCATAGGTTCTTGTTTGTTGTGCGTGAATATTGGTGTATTGTGGCGATATGGATTGTTGTGACATGTATGATATGTGTGGATTGGTGTGTTGTTGGTACTGAAAGTTATGATTGGGTGCATGTTGATGAGTATGAACATTAGATGAGTAGGTTGGGATGTGTCCCCCAACCATGTGTGTCGTTATCTGGGGGATGTGATGACTATGAATGTTATGATGTGTTAATGATGCCATGGGTTGTGTTACTTGGCTACCTTGTGTGAATTGTTGGGTTTGCACAAGGGGAACGTTTGTATTTGTACCTTGGGAGGCAATGACATGTGACTGTGTTGTCGTGTTAACGTTTTGTTGTTGTCCTTGGATAAAAATGCGTCCCTTACCCCCTCCCAAAGGATTTTGTGAAATACCACTGAGTGGATATGTCGAAGGTGTGCTCATGGTAGTAGATGTAGCTGTCAAGGGAGGGTTGTTGTGACTTGATGATGCTCCCGTGGCATTTATTGTCATGGTAGAGAGAGGGTTTGAATAATTTTCCCACATTGCTGAGGAACCAAAGGTGGTACCAGCTAATTGTGATAGTGTCGTGGATGGTGTGGGCATTGTGGCCGATTGTGATCCTCCAATAGATGTAGTATTTATTGTGTTGGAGGTGTTTGGGATGTTGGAGGTAGCATGTACTGTCGTTGTGGTGTCAAAGAAAGTATTGCTTGCAGTGTTTGGAATTTGACCACTATGTGACATGTCATGTGCGTTGTTGTTTTTAGGGTCAGGAGGTGTCAAATTTATCATGTTAATGTCAAATCCTCGTGGTAACTTAGCTCCTTGACTCAAGAGTATGGCTAAGTATCTATCTCTGTCGTAAAGGAGCATTGTTTCAACGAATTGAGAGGCCTCTGGGTCTTGTGCTATTGCCTCTAAGTTTTCCTCAAGTATTTGACCATATTCATCTTTTTGCAAGAATTGTTCAAATGGACTGTTTGATGAGGGTGGTGTCATCATTAGAGGTTGATTGTTTGTACTGCCAAATGGATCGTCAAAGGTCCAGTTTGGGTCATACGTTGGATTGTTGACAGTGGACGTGGGGTCTTGCCAAAAGTTTGCCATTTGTCGTTGTTGTTTTTGAAGTCTAGTTTCCACCATGAAATGAGATTGCTCAAATGAAAAGTGACAACTAAATGTAGTGATGACACTATGTAAGGTCTAAGTTCAAAATGACAACTAAGATGACTAATGTTTTTGGATTTTTGTGAATAGGATATGCAATGTGAAGACTTAAAATCCAATTTAAGATAAGGGTACCTAAACACTTCTAAGCTCAAACTTTGTTTTCGATTTCGGTTACTAAAGGACTTTGTTGAAAATGACAAGGTGACAAGGTCTAAATGACTAGTGAGTTTCCCTAACTAGACTTTTGAGTTGGAAAATCTCACAAAAGAGGACAATGACTAAAAAGAGGGTTTGAAAACTTAGTCCAAAAGAGCCTAGTTTTGAAAGCAATGACGTTGCAAATTGTGCTGAGATTTTCCTAATCCTAAGTATGCAAAATGTGAACCTAGGGACAACCTAATGCCAAATGTATGCAACTAAAAATAATGAAGGATGAAACCTATGGTGACGAATGAAAACTAATGGTTGAAACTTTGAGCAATTTCAAACTTGGTTTTTTGACAGAATCTCCTTGGAAACAGTGTTTGACAAATGGTTGACAAGATGAAGACCTCAAGTTTTGAATTTGTATGAAGTTTTAAAATTGTGACAGGCAAATGCGTTGTTTGAAGCTTCAAATGCGTCATAGTTTGTCAAATGTGGTTTGTTTTTGCGATTGTGGCTTTTGGACTGTCAAATGCGACTTGATTTTGCATATACAGCTCTGCAGTGTTCAGATGCATCGTGAAGCATACAGATGCAGTGTTTTAAATGTCAACTACGGTTTAACAGAGCAATTGTGGTGCAGAAAATTGATTGTGGTTCAACAAATGCGACACAGTTTTGTTTCAAATTGATTTTCTTGTCATTTTGATTGCAAGTTTGATCTGTTTGGTATTGAATGTTTTGTTTAGAACTGTGATGAAACCAGAAAGCACTTGACAAACACAGTGTTTTGAATGTAACCAATCACACATCAGATAAGCACAATCCTAGGTTAGGCCAGGATAGTATTCGCTAGATTCCACGTGGGTTTCCCCAACCGCATATCTGTAGCGTGTGAATTCAGAAGCTTGGCTGCACGGGCTCCCCCTTATAGTGCACTCTCTTCTCAGTCCAACCAAGCTTCCAACCCCCATGAAACTCCCATGGCAGGTTGATCACCTCTATTACAAACTGCGAAAGTGTGGATGCCTTCACACCGACCGGTGCTGCGCTAGCAAATAGAGGGTTTTTGGCTTACTACACAAAGGTTTTTAGTTCGGGACCCCCGTTTGAGTGGCCATACATGGGGCAAGAGATTAATCACCAATAAGGTGGCACTCTAGCCTGAAGAGGTTAAGCTCAACAAGGTTTAAGGGAGTACAACTCTGTTCGTATGACACATCCGCACTCGCAATCTTAGGTTTTCCCTTAAGATTTACATTTATATATCGGTTAGGGGTAGCTTGGCCTTAGCTCCATTTCCGGTTTGAGTCGGGTTGGGGTGATGAAATCCCCAGGTAGGCCCAATTTCTAGAGTTGGTAACCGTTTCTCTTACACCCAAGATCGCCCGAAAGTGCAAGGGGAGAGGATACTCCGATATACCAAATCGTTAGGTAAGAAAAAATAAAAATGAGTTTGGGTTTTTGATCACCAAGTTTTCACAAGGTGAGAGCATACTCCCCTATCATTTTACAAACACATTCAAACAAAGAAAAAAAAGGTTCGTTTTTAATTGCACCAAAAAGAAAATGTGAGTTACACTACTAAAAATGCAAACACATTGTTTTGATGTTTGGCCTTTGACAATCGAACCTACAAGACAATCCGTTAGTAGTTTGAGTATTTGTCTTCAACCCATGAAGAGTAACTACCAACAAGCTGCAAATCTTGATTAGTAACAGAAAACCTTATGCTAGACAGCATGCAAGAAATAACCAGGTTAAAAAGAAATGCAGAAACAACAAAAAATTGAATGTAAAATAACAGAAAATCTTACCAGACGATTGTGTCGTGACAGAGTGATTGTGTCGCTCTGCATATTAGATGCGTTCCAATATTTCAAATGCGGCTTTCCCGAGGTTGATTGTGTCACGATAGAGCGATTGCGGCGTTTCTGTTGTCAGATGCGTCGCGACGCATCAGATGCGTCACGATTTAAAAAAAAGCGGTTGCGTTGCTCCGTACATGTACCTACAAAATAGCAGAAAACACAAAAAACTGTACGAAAATAACTAGAAAAATGGAGTCAGGTTCACCAATGTAACTGAGGATTTCTTTTAGGTTTGATTAGGAGTGTCAGTAGTAAATCAATGAAGACAATGAAACCCAAAGATCTATTGAGTACAAAGGAAATTAAACAATAAAACAGTTATACCTGTAAATCAAGTTTTCCATGATTACCTCCATAGTACCTTCTTGCTTGCTGGATAATACTTTTCCCTCAGATTCGTTGTGCGAGCAATCTGCAAATGTCTAAGTCCTACACCAAGCTTTGAAGGATTTATGCAATGTCTAAATGCCTATGCCTATGACTATGATTGCCAATGTCTATGCCTAAACAATGCTAAAACTTGATCAAATACAAATAATAATTGCAATGAGAAGCCTAAGTGTGCAAGTGAATAAGTAATACGCCTATAATATGTCTACTCGTGTGTGTGTAATCGGAAAGTGAGAGGAAAATGGCATTTTATAGAAAATGCCATTTCGAATAGACGGGCGAGATCAAATTCTAAGAAAGACCTAGAATGAGAGGTCCAGATTAAATATGAGAATCCCTAATTAGGGTTAGGGAAAATTCATTAATCGAACGGTCAAGATAATATCTTAGATAATCAGATCGACGGTGGAGAATAAATGAGGAAATTAATTAGAAAATAAAGATTTTCAAAAATCAAGAAGATAAAGACTGCCTGATTTGTGAGATTCGAAAAATCAAGAAGATAAGATTTGAACTGAAGATCAGATTTGAAAAATCAATAATCTGCCTGATTACTTGATTTTTAGAAGATTAGTTTTCATTTTGAATTGAGTTAATTCAAATTATGGATTTTGTGAAATAATAAATAATTGATTTTCCAATTATTTACCAAAGTGAACTGTCAGTTAAGATTGTGATGACATTTTAAATAATTTAATTTATTTAAAATGAGAAGAATATCAAATTTGGCAATTAAATAATTAAATTTAATTATTTAATTTAGGAGGTAAGACTAATAATTAAATAAATTAATTAATTCATTTAATTATGACAATTAGTGACATATTAAATAAATAAATAAAAACTTATTTATTTAATAATCAGGAAGAATAAAGTGTATAGAAGGTAATAAATTAAGAAATTTATTTAATTAAGGGAAGACTTAGGCAATTAATGACGTATTTAATAAATAAATAAAATTTATTTATTTAATAATCATGAAGAATAAAAGGACATGAATTAATTAAATAATTATGAATTATTTAATCAATAGTCGAATGTGGACCAAGGACATAATTAAATGTCATAATTATGCTAGGACGAAAGTGGTAAAAATGAAGCTTGCAGGCCTAGGTCATTTTTAGGTGTCTACATAGACAAATAAGAAAGAGAACCAATATGTATTGCAAATGTGATCTTTATTGATAATCATGAGTGTATAAATCTCCCTCACAAGCCAAGGGACTAGCTATCCTAATGCTAGTAAAGAAGAGATCATACACATATGGATAACAAAAATAAATTGCATATAACATGAAAAGGGACCCATCATTGCTTGGTGGAATGATGAATCTCGTTGTCTTGGCCTCGCATCATCTCGATCCTTCCCGCTGCTCTGTGCTCTGCTTCCGTTTGACACCCTCCTCACTGCTCCTAGGTTTCTTGTAGTGGATAAAAATAGTGTTGTTAGAGCAATGAAAGATACCTGATCAAAATTATATGCAAAACATCCATAAATGTGTAATCTAATGTCTACAAGCATTAAAATAGCAACATACCATAAGTGTCCTTGAAAATAAGAAAGGAGTGATCAAACACACCTATGATATGTTTTGTTTATCTAATTGTTTGTTCCTTGTGCATATTTAGGACAAGTCTTGTTACTATTATGATTCACCTAATTACAACATGTGGGGTAAATGTGGCTCCCACGAGGGTAGAGCTTAGCATGCTACCCTCTGATGTTTTAAGAGGGATAGGAAATTGAGAAACTTGATCAAATCAATGATAGACATGCTATTAATGCATTAAATCAATATGGAATCACACCAGTTGATCAAATTTCATTATCAAATTCAAAAGATGCAACACATAGTGTGAGTTGTCAAGAAATTCAAACTTCATCTTTTCATAATGAATCAATCAATAGGTTGCCATCATGTCAAAATGAAGGTATATTTTGTTGGACATGTCTTTCAATCATCTTTAGTGGATCCATGATCCATTTTATTAAAAGAATTAAATGATTTCAAAGATGCATCAAGTTCAATTATGCATCTCTTAAATAATGAAGGAGAAATCAAGGCATTCCTGAAGCCATCATGAGGCATATGGGGCAGCAAGAAGTAACAATTCAAGGTACTATCAAGTCCCTCTCACGTCAATCCTATTGGACAATCACACATCACATAGGATGGTGAGCTTTTAGGTCACCAACATAGGTGACATGTGTCTTCCCACTAGGATTAAAGTGAGGAGATGGTGTTTATTTGTTTCACATGATAAAAAAGACTGAAATGTTGTGAAGAACAAGTAATGAACTTGTCGGGCAGAAAGCAACTGTGATGGAAACCATGAAGATTGGGGCAGTCCTAAAGGAGAATAGATGCTACATCTCATAGTGGGACAACAACAATGATCTACATTAACATGACAATAGGAATCAATGGGCAATAACAATCTTGTGTGCCAAGAGTCAATAACAAAGTAAAGAAAAAGAGCATGTTGAAAGACACATCGAAGCCTACATAACTCAAGAGAGTATACACTATTCACATTGAACCAAATCAATGATCATTCACTCAATGTAGGCATGGAATAACCACTTCATGCTACAGGACAACAAGGTCCAAAAAATAAATGTATTTCAGAATGCTTTCAATAGAGACTAAAGCAAAAGTATCAAACAATGAAGATGAGTCATTTGCTTCAAGCACAATCATGTGAGGGAATGCACAAGTTATCTGAATGTGAGGATACAGTGTTCACTCACTATGGAAGAAAGACAATTTTTGTTTTTCTTACTGAAGCAATCTTTCTTTTATATGATAATCACATTAAGAGTTCAGTGGATTTGGTGCTAAAAGATCTAAGACATGCATGGAAAGGAATCAAATAGTACAAGGACAACAACCATAGTTCACAAGAAAGCATAGCAAAATGCTTTCAATCACAAAGAGTTTCAGAACATAATGGAGCAACAACAGTGCTTCAAATGAAAACAATGCATGATCATGTTTGAAGTACAGAAGTGGAGGTCAACATTTGAAAACATTAAAAGAAGGACAGCCAAACAGTCATGAAAGCTTGTTCCAGTGTGCAACAATAGAGTTTTTTTTCAGAAGAAACAAATTCAAAGTAAAAGAAATGAGGGAAGCCAACTATGCTACAACCATACACACATTTTAAATGCACAAAGACAGTGACAACCATCAAATGAAGAGGAAAAATATTTTGTCATGATACTTTGTCCACACCTTGTGAGATAAATGATAAATATGACAGCCTTGAAGATAGAGACAAAACACAGGAAACCATTTGATCTCTTTGAGATAAGTGTTCATGACTATCACAAATTGCAAACATTTATTTCAAGAAGTCATAATATGAGATTTTTTCCATCCTAGGATATCGACGTTAAAGCTTTCATTAGATAGTCATTATAGTGCTTACAAAGTATAGCAATGGATAATCATTCAAAAATAGAAATTTTGTAAGCATAAATGATAAATGTGACAATGTGGTAGCTAGTGACCTTGCAGAGAACAATTGAAGTTCCTAATCACATAGGGAATCTCCTAACATACTTTATTAACCTTCAATGTGGAAGCATATTGGAGTTGGAAGTCAAGGAGTCGTGGAGAGACCCGTTTTGTGGTTATGATGAGATTTTGAAAGCCAAGGAATAACCTATTGGTAGAAAGTAGAAAGGAATTGCAAACAGGTATCAAACAGAGCAGTGTTGTGAGAGTTCTAGAAGGAAAAGGTGGTGTTCATGAAGGAATGAAAAGATGCATGGAGCCTTTAAATTATACTCACACTATGCAATGGCATTGAATCATTTTACAACCAAACCGTTGAGGGCAACCAATTGTATTTTAACCATGCCATGCATCTTAAATACACAAAGGCTGTGAACATGATATTCATGAAGAAGGATTGTTATGTCAATCTACACCAATGTAGGCCATTCATTATCTTCAGGAAAATATAAACTACAACTAGCAATACATGAATACATTGAGAGGAAGAGTAAACCCAAAAAGTCCTTGGAGTGCAAAGAATGTTTTTTTTTCTCAAAGCAAAAAAATCCCATCCGAGTTTATGTCAAAATTATAAATTCAGAAACATTGAGAAAAATGGATGGTATTCATTCTACAAAAAATGCCATTTCAAAATAAGGTATTTCTCTACAGATGTGACCCAAAATCTGGGCTTTTTCTTCTTAAAAAACACAAAACCCATCTAGGTTTCTTTTAATCTTCAAATACAAGGAGGAATTGAAAGAGATATTTCATGGGAAGCATTTTACACAAAATGCCATTGTCAAAAAAACTAGTGCATATGTTATGGTCGTGGCTTGAAGTTTTTCTTCTCTTCATAGAGCATTATTTTTCTTCAAATTAAAGGAACCCACTTGGGGTCTGAATGGAAATTGCAAGAATACAGAAGAGATGAATGAACACTTCATGAAAAAATTCTATAGGAAGTAGGGAAAGTTGCAAAGAGAAAAACCCATTTTATTTCTTCCAGCCGCGACCAACAAATCAGTTTTCCTTCTGAAAGTCAAAAAACCCATCTGGGTTTGTGCAAAATTTCAAATACAGAGCTATTTAAAAAGGATATCATGGAGTTTTTGAACAACAAACAAAGGTATGCCAAAATCCTAAGCTATTCTCCATGGTCGCGGCTAGAAGTTCAAAATTTCTTCAGAAACAACAAAATACATTGGGTTTTCCTCATTTAACTTCAAATGTAGAAGAAAATAAACATTTTTGCTTTATTTTCAAGTTGGAGGCTTGAAATGAGCTCTTTTTACTCAAAAAACAGAATGGAGTGGGTTTGATGGAGCTTACCTAGAGATCTTGCTCATCTTTTTTGCAATATTCAAAGCATTTAAAAAAATAGAGAGACTTCATTCGAGCTTCCTTTTAATCTCCAGGAGTCACCAATGGCGGCTAAAAGAAGGATGAAACAATCACAAAGAGAAGAAATAACACTAAAATGGTCAGAAACATGTCCTTGGCCGTGGCTTTTGCTCACAAATAGCCTTCAAAAAATGATGTAAAATATAATTTTGGTTCAAAAAATAACAATTACCTATTTTTTTTGTGTTTTTCATCAGAAAAATTTCAAGAATCGACCACAAAAAACATGTTTCCAGTGTCTTCATCAAACCCTCATGGCGACTGAACATTCTGGAGAAGGCTTGAATTGAAATGAAATACTTTTTTGCATTTTCCCCATTCTTTTGTTTAGGGTTTGAACCTTTTGGAGGCAGATGGGAATTTGTTCCCTTGTTTTAAAAAAAATGAAACACATATTAATGTGTTAAGTGGGCCAATGATGGAGTCATAACTTAGGCATTTCTTTTGCCTTATTTTCATGTTGAACACTTATGCCTTGTTTTAAAAAGATGCTAAGTCCTCCAAATTTGAAACATGTGATGCCTTTGAAGCATGTAAGGACTTCAAAATGCACCCTCCAAGGATGTTGGAATCCTTTTGTGATCATATAGGCCGAATATTGGGCCTTTTATTTGTCTTTGAAAATTAGAGCTTTGACCAGGTGATAATCATAAGCCACTTATGGCTTTGAAAAAGCAAAAATGATGTGTGAGCTAAATCCAATGCCTTGGAAGATTTTTTTTTTTTTTGCTTAATGCTTTTGCAAGCATTTAAGTATCATTTAGTTTTCATTTTTTCAATTGTAAGTCATTATGTAAGTGATCTGTAAATCACTTTTATTTTAATGATGTTTATTTAATGTAAATGTAAATGTAATCCAAGGATGGTGGTGGGGCCTTTTTTGCATTTGTCATTAAGATGTAAAGTAATTTGATTAAGTGATGTAATATGAATCATTTAACCAAATTATTGTTTTAAATGCAAAATAGAGTCTTGTTTTTTCAAAACACACATGTAGCATGGGTCAAGGTTGTGGGAGACAAAATTATGATTGGAAAACATGAGGAGGGTGTGTGAGTTGTGACTTTGACTATTTTGGGGAGAAATGTGCTATTTTAGAGGCAGTTTTGTCACATTTTTGGTGTGACTATGGTCTTGGATTGACCTTGGACCATTTGGAAGACTTTTTGGAGTAATTTTAGAAGGTTCTTTTTTGGCCTCAGTGCTGCATCCAACTAGAACCTTCTAGATGGACTTGTGTGAGGGGTTGTTTGAAATTTTGCTTTAGTAACTTCAATCTTTGTTATTGGAGTTGGTTCTTTCTTTCTAGCAGAGTGATAGCTTGGTTTTGGAGTTATTTTTTAGCAGGAGCAGTATTGTAACTCGGATGGACTTGTGATACAGTGAGTACTTTGAATCAATAAAATAGAACATTTACCTTCTTATTTCATGTTTTATGGTGTGTTGTTAGTGATTGATCAGATTGTTTGTGAAATTTACCTTTCCTTACAATATTGTCTCATGTTTAACCATCTATTTAGCATAAAATGCATTGTTACAGGTTATAAGTTGTGTTAGTTCATGCAAGTGCTGTTAGTTGTGAGATTTTGTTTTCCTTCTAAGAGTCTTGTTAAAAAACCTCCTTATAAATTACTTATGTGAAATGCATGTGGAAATTAGTTATGTGAACAAGGTTTTATGACATTGTTTTGAATGTGATAGGCTGTTTATAGGTCTTAGTCAGTTTTTGGTGTATCACCTTAGGTAGTTTCAGTTAAATGTTCATTTTTATGCATCTTTTCCCCCTTTTCATCAGAAATAATTAGTTAGGTGACATCAAAAGGGGAGCCAACCCATAATATGGAGGTCTTCTTTCAAACTAGGACACCCACAACCTGAAAGCAGTCCCATGTTACATCCAAACCTGCTGAGTTATTTCACAGCTTGGCATAAGGGGTGCAGATTTGGATCACTAACAATAAGCATTAAGTAACCATGGAAAAATGTAGTTGTTTGTATTCTTTTACTCTATTTTGAGAAATATAAGTTTATTCTGATTAAAATATTTTATTGTATTTATGTGTTTTGTTCACCTATACACAACCAATGTAGGATGTTTAGAATCCATGAATACATATATTTTGCTAGCACTATTTGAAGTTTACGACTCCCTAGTTGATGATTTTATGGAAGCCCTTTGTTGAGTGATGAATTTCTTAGTCTAGGAATCTTAAGGTCCACTAAGACATGTGCATAATCATTAGCACCAGTTAATTAGGCATTAGAGGAAGCTCAAAAGTTTTCACCATATAGTTGATAAGTCCAACAAAATGTATCTTTGGATGCACATGTAGAGAAGCATAATCAACTAGTATTGGTGCAAAAGTGTTGAGTAACCTAGAGAGAAAAACCTGAAACTATATTCTCATAACCAATCTTATCAAGTATAGTAATCCGATATCATTCATTTAATAACTCCACCATTATAATTGATTTATTTATTAGAAAATGGATGATAGAGTTATTAATATGAATAAATAATTAATAATGGAAATATAGATGGATATAATATGATTCAATTCCAAGTGATACAAGAATGCATACCTTGATTTGGTCCAAAGATCACTCACAATGTTTTATGAGAAACATTAAACCAACACTTAATGAAGGATTGATTAATAGTAAACCAAGGATCTTTGAAATTCAAGGGATTCATCCCCCAAATTAACTTCATATTGTAAGATCATGAGAACATTAGGATAATTTGAAGAACTAATAAAGACATGTTTAATAATACCTTGGAGCTTTTTTAATAAATTGTCATCCATTTGTAGTATGTTTTGTGTGGTCATTAATGCATGAAGATTTATCTTTTCTCTAGTTGTACTAATAAAATTTATTATTGGACCTAGATCAACAAGTGTGTGAGGAATAGAAATTTTGACCATAGGCATCCCAAGATCTAGATGTTTGAGTATAAAAACATGTATAGGTCATAGATCTTGTAGGTTTTCATCCATCTCATCCAATTCTTGAATCATTAATGTTTACACTTCAACACTTCTTATTGCATGATAAATTTTGACACACATTTATGAGTACAATGATAAAATTAGACTTATGTTGAAGTATTTATTTATGTGTGTGAACTTCCTCTAAAGGTTGTGATTTTCTAAGTAGATAAGAAGAACTAAGTTGAGTACCTTTTAATTGATCATATTGTTCTTCTATCTCAATTAAGCCAAAATCACATCCCTTAATTGTATTGACAAATTTTATTTGTGATTCACCAATTTCAAGCATGTTAATTAATTGCAATGGGATTCTTAAGAGCTCACTATTGTATGCAATTTGAACCACCTTATTAGGTAATAATTTATTAAGCATTGTAATTTTTTTTGGTGGATATGTTGAAGTGGATGTTTGATGACATGAATGGTATAATGAAAATGGTAAAATTTGTTGTGGATATAGAGTAGATGGTAATAGATATGATGAATATGGTGGATATGGTAATATATGTGATGGGTATTGTGGTTGATGTGAGCATTCAATTTTCCATTTTTATTAATATGGATATTGTTCCCATTCACCATAAATCCTAGGTGGAGAAGCATTTTGTGAAGAAACAAATTGCCTTCCTAATTCAATAGAATTATAAGACATTAAAATCATTAGGGCCCATACCTGAATCTTTTTGATTTGATGTATGAGATTGTCCTTGAGTTACAAAGAAGACTTGTTCACTTTCATCTTTATTTTGGGTAAGTGCATGGATCTATGACACAATTTTGGTGCCAAATTGAAAAAAAAATCCGTAACAAGCCATATTGCACTTGCCAAATGGCTTGAATTTTTCAATGAATGTTTGTGAACTCTTTCTTCTTCTCTTTCTCTACTAGGGAGACTATATACATGAAATAAACATTTAAGTATAAGTTGACATTTACATATGGAAATTTACTTTCTTATACTTTAAGTTATATTTCATGTATATAGTTTCAGGATGTTTGAGATTGGTTTTGGATCTCTAGGAGTTATAATGCAAATTCTAGTTTTTGGAAGATCTTAAAAATTTGAGACTTAGTCAAATTTCAATAATCAACATGTCAAATTTTAGTAATCACGAGGTCAAATTTTAGTAGTCAGCAAGTTGTATCATCTTTCTTTCTCACTCTCTCCTTCTCTCTACTCTCTATCTCTCCACTCCCTCTCTCTCTCTCCCTTCCTCCCTCTCTCCCCTCTCTCTCTCACAAAAACCCCTCTATCTCCTCCCTACATCTGCCTCCCTTGCTTCCCTCTCTACTTCTCTCTATCTCTTCTCTCTCTCTACATCTCCTTCCCTCTCTACTTATCTTTATCTCCCCTCTCTCTCTCTTTACCTACCTCTCCATCAATTTGTATCTCACCTATGTCTCCCTCACTACCTCTTTCCCTCTCTACTCTCTATGTCTCCTCTCCCTCCCTTGTTGATTATCAAGGTGAAGAAAGCTTGCAATATGAACTTAAATAGGTGAATGCAAATCTGAAATATGTAGATTAACCTTTAGCCTTAGTGTGAAGAAAGAATGAGAGAGAGAGATAGAAGAATCATAACACATGCAACAATAGATTTATGTGGAGAAACCCCAAAGGGAAAAAAATCCACCACCGAAAGAGAGGAAAGTATATTACTAATATCATGAAATATTACATGCAGTAATAGACTTCTCTTATCATCCCTGTAAAATCCTGCAGCACCCTGTTACCTTGCAAACTTGCAAAACTGAATTTAATAACTCTAGCTCAAGGCCCCTATTTAAAGAGATTTGTGAGGATGAAAGCCACCATGGTTTCACCAAACAATAGGCAGCATTACCACCTAGAAAAAACCACACCTCCCTTCATGAAATGGTCATGATGTCCTAAAAATAGCCTCTTACAGATGCTCTTACAACATCCTAACAACCTCATTCTAGAAGATTCCAAGTGGGACGCCTAGCTATTTTGTCCTTTTCCTAAATGAAAAACGGTAACGGTAACACTACATTTACATTGTCTCTTTCACCACCGTTGGTTAAACGGTTTCACCTCTTATGGGTAAATGTTGAAAACAATTTAGGAGAATAATTAATTAAAGGATTTACAAGGTTGATGGCACCTAAATCCTAACATTCTCCCACTTGACATCATACATTTTAAATTACACCCATAGAGATACAATTACATATAATTAAGTACAGTGATCAAGGCCCATGGCCTTCCTGCACCAAGAGAACTTTTTCGTGGTGACTGGCTTCGTAAGAGAATCTGCAACATTATCCAAAGTGTCAACTTTTTCAATCAAGACCTATCCATTCTCAACCATTTCTCGCACAAAGTGATATTGAACATCAACATGCTTAGTACGAGCATGGTACATAGGATTTTTAGCCAAACATATGGCACTCTAACTATCACATCCAACCCTCACTATCCTACAATCAAAACCAATACCATTACCAAGTCTCTGTAACTAAACCGCCTCCTTAGATGCATGTGTAGTAGCCATATACTCTGCTTCAGTTGTGGACAAAGCAACTGTAGGTTGTATTTTACTCATCCAACTTACTGCACCTCCAAACAAAGTAAACACATAGCCACTAGTGGACCTTCAACTATCCAAGTCACCTACCCAATCTGAATCAACAAAACCTTGTATGTCCAATGACTTATCAACATTGTCAATACCATGATAAACCAAACAGTAATCAAAAGTGCCTCGTAAATATCTAAATACCCTTTTAACAAAATTCCAATGTTCTTTACCAGGGTTAGACATAAACCTGCTTAGAACTCCCACTGCTTGGGCTATATCTGGTCTAGCACAAAACATTGTATACATTAAACTACCGATAACACTAGCATAAGGAAATTTAGACATTTCATCAATATCATCATCCAATTCAGGACACATGTCTAAATTTAACTTAGTACCAACAGGAAATGGAATATTTACTGGTTTATAGTCCTGCATATTAAACCTCTGCAAAATAGTGTTAACATACTTACTCTGACTTAACCAAAGCTTTATGTGAACTCGATCCCTAATGATTTCCATCCCAAGAATATATTTAGCAGCCCCTAAATATTTCATATCAAATGTGCCAGAAAGCTGAGTTTTAAGTTCCCTAATCATTGCCTTATTGTTACCAATGAACAACATATCATCCACATATAAGACAATAATCAGTATCTGATCATCAATAACTTTAAAATAAACACAGTGATCCTCTTCACTTCTAACAAAACCCATCTTTAATGCAAAAGAATCAAAATTTTGGTACCACATCCTAGGTGACTATTTCAAACCATATAGAGACTGTTTTAACCTACAAACCAAGTGTTCTTTTCCTTTCACAACAAAACCGTCAAGTTGTTGCATATAAATTTATTCCTTGAGATCCCCATGCAAGAAAGTAGTTTTAACATCCATTTGTTCTATTTCTAAATCATAAGCAACAACAATGGATAAAAGGAATCTAATGGAAGTTAACTTAGCAACAGGAGAGAATATTTCACCAAAATCAACTCCCTCTCTCTGGGAGTAGCCCTTGGCCACTAATCTGGACTTGTACCGTTCCAACTTACCATTTGCACCAAACTTCTTTTTATATACCCACTTACAACCAATGGCCTTTCTTCCTTTGGGCAAACTAAAAAGATCCCAGGTGTCATAGTTTTTCAAAGACATCATCTCATCCTGCATGGCCTGCATCCAAGACTCACATTCTTCTGAAGAGAGCCTCCCTAAAAGATCTAGGTTCATCATCAGTACATATCAAAGAAAATTTACAATGAAAATCAGGTGGGCTATACCTGTCAACTAGATTTCGTTGTCTTGTGGACCTTCTCAAAGATGGAGTAAGAGATTCCTCCTCATGTTCATCCTCATTGTTTTCAACTTCTTCTGTTACCACAGATTCTTCAGAACTGTCTTCTTCTTCTCCATCTTCTTGTCCATCTCTTTGTTCTTCCACATGTGCATCTTCTTGCTTAGTTTCAAAATGCACTATTTTTGACTTTTCGTTTGGTTGCTCATCTTCAAAGTTAGCTCTAAATTCCCTAAAAATAACATCTCTAGAAAATATCATCTTTCGTGTTAGTGGATTCCAAAGTTTATAACCTTTAATATTTTCACCATAACCTACAAAGATGCATTTCTGAGATTTGGGATCCAATTTAGACTACTTCTCTTTAGGCACATGAACAAAAGCCTCACAACCAAAGACCCTTAAATGTGAAACTAAAGGATTTTTACCCAACCACATTTCATAAGGTGTTTTATCAACAAGAGCTTTACAAGGAGATCTGTTAATTAAATAAAAACAGTACCAACAACTTCTTCCCAAATTTTTTTATCTAACTTAGCACTACTTAACATGCTCCTAGCTCTTTCCATTAATGTACGGTTCATTCTTTCTGCTACCCCATTTTGTTGGGGTGTGTAAGGTGTAGTATTTTTCCTAACAATTCCTGCATGTTTGCAAAACTCATCAAATTCCTTAGAACAGTATTCACCCCCATTGTCAGATCTGAATACTTTTATCTTATAATCTGTTTGCTTTTCAACCAATGCCTTAAATTCCTTAAATTTGGTGAAAACTTCAGATTTTGAATGCATAAAATAAATCCAAGTATATCTTGAGTAATCATGAATGAAGGAAACATAATAACGTGATCTACTCAAAGAATTTGTATCCACTGGACCACATACATCCGGATGAATTAGTTCTAACAATCCATTAGATTTATTAGTTCCTTTAGGAAATGATGACCTGTTTTGTTTACCAAACACACAATCCTCACAAAAATCAATTTTACCAATAGAATAATCAGAAATACCATCTACTAGTTTCTTATCAAGTATGGTCCTAAGACCTTTTTCACCAATGTGACCCAATCTATGGTGCCACAACATACATGCATTTTCAGTGCTAGTTACAAAAGAGGAGTTACAAAAATTAGAGGCATGCAACGTAAACAAATTCCCTGTCCGAGATCCTTTAGCAACCACCAAACTTCCCCTTACCATCCTGCAACCAGACTTGTCAAATGTCACATTCATTCCAGAATCATTCAACTTGGAAACCAAAATTAAAATTTTTGTAAGTCCTGGAATATGTAAAACATCATCAAGGATTTTAACCCTCCCATCACTTAAACACAACTTTACCTTTCCTTTACCGACAATCTTTTGTGAGTTGTTGTCACCCATGAAGACCTCTCCTCCATCATATTCTTTGTATGTAGAAAAACACTCCTTGTGAGGAGTCATATGGAAGGAAGCACCTGAATCAATAAGCCAAGCATCATTGCAAACTGTGTTAGCTGAAATAATCAAAGCATCATAATCACTGTTATCAGAGGAATTTTCTGTGAAAGAATCTGCATTCATTTTCTTATTTCTACATTCCTTCTTCACATGTCCCCGTTTACCATAGTTCCAACACTTCACTCTGCTCTTTCCAGGGGTCTTAGATCGTCCTTTAGATTTATCCTTCTTCTTATCCCCTTTAGGCCCTTTCTCCTTGGGCCTACCTTGCACATGCAAGGCATCTTGGGAGCCACTATGCATGGTCTTCCTCCTCATCTCCTCTGAAAGAAGTATGGGAATAACATTATCCATCTTAGGTTCTACACCACCACTTTTTATAACCATAATTAAATTTTCCCAAGATTCTGGCAAAGAGCAAATGAATAGAATACATTTATCCTCATCTTCTATTTTAACATCAATAGATGCAAGCTGACTTATAATCAAATTAAAAGTATTCAAATGATTAGCAATAGAATCACCATTCTTCATCTTTAATGAATATAAACATCTTTTGAGATACAACTTGTTAGACAAACTCTTAGTTTGATAGATTTCACCTATCTTCCTCCAAAGCTTGTATGTCATGTCTTCTGAAGAGACGTTCAGGAGGACAGAATCAGTGAGACACAACCGAATGGTCCCTCGAGCCTTCTTGTCTAACTTCTTCCAATCTTCATCCGACAAGGTTGAAGTAGATGGCTTCTTATCAACTGGAACTGGTAACCACTGATCTCTCTCCTCAAGGAGATCGTCCACTTTCAACTTCCACATCTCGTAACCAGTGCCATTGAACTTCTCAATATCTTGACGAGAGGTGGAGGCCATGGTATATATCTTTCACAAATCTGCAAAACTCACAACACAAAAGCTCCCACTGCAGCAAAAACTTTCAACACTTTAAAAGGAAAGTGTCCCTTCCTTAACAAAACCATTAGCTTTGATACCAAATGTTGATTATCAAGGTGAAGAAAGCTTGCAATATGAACTTAAATAGGTGAATGCAAATCTGAAATATGTAGATTAACGTTTAGCCTTAGTGTGAAGAAAGAATGAGAGAGAGAGCTAGAAGAATCATAACACATGCAACAACAGAATTACGTGGAGAAACCCCGAAGGGAAAAAACTCCACCACCGAAAGAGAGGAAAGTATATTACTAATATTATGAAATATTACATGCAGCAATAGACTTATCTTATCATCCCTATAAAATCCTGCAGCACCCTGTTACCTTGCAAACCTGCAAAACTAAATTTAATAACTCTAGCTCAAGGCCCCTATTTAAAGAGATTTGTGAGGATGAAAGCCACCATGGTTTCACCAAAAAATAGGCAGAAATACCACCTAGAAAAACCCACACCTCCCTTCATGAAATGGTCATGATGTCCTAGAAGTAGCCTCTTATAGATGCTCTTACAACTGTCATAAGGCATAACTTATGTATGAGCACCTGGGGTCAAAGATAACATATTCTGTCATAGGAACCTATCATACTATCATAGCATCTTATGACAACTGTCATACATGTCATAGATGCTCTTACAACATCCTAACAACCTCATTCTAGAAGATTCCAAGTGGGACGCCTAGCTATTTTGTCCTTTTCCTAAATGACATATGGTAACGGTAACACTACATTTACATTGTCTCTTTCACCACCGTTGGTTAAATGGTTTCACCTCTTATGGGTAAATGTTGAAAACAATTTAGGAGAATAATTAATTAAAGGATTTACAAGGTTGATGGCACCTAAATCCTAACATCCCTCTACCTACATCTCTCTCTCACTCTCTATCCCTCTCTTCCCCCTCTTTCTCTCTAACTCTCTCCTCTCTATCTCATAATTCTCTCTCCCTCCCTCTCACTCTCTCCTCTCTATCTCACCACTCTTTCTATCTCTCTCTCTCTCAAACCTCTATCTCCCTCCTTAACACTCCCTCCCTCCCTCCTTCGCTCTCTACTTCTCTCTATCTCTCCTCTCCCTCCCTCTCCTGACCTCACCCTCCCTCCCCTTCTTTTTGTCTCTCCTCCCAATCTATCTCACTATTGTCCCTCCCGCCCTCCCCCTCTTTCTCTCTCAACTTCTCCTTTTCTCTATCTCACCATTCTCTCTTTCTCTCTCTCTCTCTCACACACACACACACACACACACACACATACCTCTATCTCCCTCCCTACCTCTCCCTCCCTCCCTCCCCTCTCTACTCTCTATCTCTCCTCTCTCTTTCCCTCCCTATACCTACCTCTTCCTCCATCACTCTCTCTCTCTCTCTCGATCCCTCTCTATCTCACCTATGTATCCTTTCCTACCTCTTTCCCTCTCTACTCTCTATCTCTCCTCTCCCTTCCTCTACCTACCTCTCTTTGTCTCTCCATCCCTCTCTTTGTCTCTCACTCTCTCCTCTCTATCTCATTATTATCTCTATCCCTACCTCTCACTCCCTCCTCTCTAAATCACCATTCTCTCTCCCACTTTCCCTCCTACCGTCTCAATCTCTCCTTTCTAAATCACCATTCTCTCTATATCCCACTTTCTCTCCTTCCCTCTCTCTATCTCACCTATCCCTTTCTACCTCTCCCTCCCTCCCTCCAACCTCCCTCTCTCTCTCTCTCTCTCTCTCTCTCCTTATCTCTCTTTCTCATTATCTCCTTACCTCTCTATCTCACCACTCTCTCCATCTCACTCTCCCTCCTTCCCTCTCTCCCTCCTATCCCTCCCTCTCTCCTTCCCTCTCTACCTACCTCTCCCTCCACTACCTACCACTCTCTCCACCTCTCTCTCCCTCACCCTCTTTCTCTCTTACTCCTCCTTCCCCTCCTCTACTCTCATCTCCCCTTCCTCTCTACTCCTTTCTCTCTCCTCCTTCCTATCTCCTCATTTTCCCTCCACCTCTCTCCCTCTCACACACTCACCCCTACATCCTCCTTTCCTCCATCCAACTCCCTCCAATCACTTCTCTCATCTATCATCCATCCTCACATCCCCTTCCCTCTATTTATATTTATCTCCCCTCTCCCTCTCTTTACCCACGTCTCCCTCCATCACTCTATATCTCAACTGTCTCTCCTCCCTACCTCTTTCCCTCTCTACTCTCTATCTCTCCTCTCACTCCCTCTACCTCTCTCTCTACCTCTTCCCTCTCTCTCTCTCATACACACACACATAGTTCACCTCTATCTCCTAGTTGTAGGACATCATAACCCGACCAAAATAACCATGGACAAAATAACTCAGTCACAATAACCTAAGGACAAAATAACCCAGGGTCATAATAACCCAAGGAAAAATAACATGTGGTTAGAATAACCCATGGAAAAAATATCCCCATAAGAATATAGAGAAAGGAAAACAAAATTTATAAATTACATACGGGTTATTTTGTCCATGGGTTATTTTGACCACGAGTTATTATGACCCTGGGTTATTTTTTCCTTGGGTTGTTATGACGAGGTTATTGTGTCCAAGGTTATTTTGGCCAAGTTATTATGTCTGGATACCTTATCTCCTCGCTACCTGTCCCTCCCTCCCCTCTTTACTTCTCTCTATCTCTCCTCTCTCTACATCTCCTTCCTTCTCTACCCATATTTATCTCCCCTCTCCCTTTGTTTACCTACCTCTCCCTTCATCACACTATATATCAGCTATGTTTCCCTACCTACCTAGGGTTGAGGGATTAAGGGTTGAGGGTTGAGAATTGAGGGTTAAGGGTTTAATGTATAGGGTAGAGGATAGAGGGTTTAATCGTTTAAGGGTTGATGGTTGAGGGTTTAAGGTTGAGGGTATAGGGTTGAGGGTTGAGGGATTAGGGTTGAGGGTATAGGGTTGAGGGATTATGGTTGAGGGTCCAATGTATAGGGTAGATGGTATAGGGGTTGAGGGATTAGGGTTTAAGGGTTGAGGGTTGAGGGTTGAGGGTTGAGGGTTGAGGGTTGAGGGTTAAGGGTTGAGGGTAGAGGGTTGAGGTTTTAAGGGTTGAGGGATTGAGGATTGAGGGTTGAGGAATTAGGGTAGAGATTTTACTTGGGTTTAATGGTTTAAAGGTTGAGGGTATAGGGTTGAGGGTAGAGGGTATTGGGTTGAGGGTAGAGGGCAGAGAGTTTAAGGGTTAAGGGTTGAGGGTTTCGGGTTTAGGGTTGAGTGTTTAAGGGTTTAAGGGTTGAGGGTATAGGATTGAGGGATTAGGGTAGAGAGGGAGGGAAGGATGGAGGGAGAGATGGAGGGAAAACTGAGATAGAGAGAAGGAGAGAAAAAGGAGGGACAAATATATATGAGGGTTGAGAATCCAATGTATAGGGTAGAGGGTTTAAAATTGAGGGTATAGGGTCGAGGGTATAGGGTTGAGGATAAGGGTTGAGGGGAGAGGATATTGGGTTGAGGGTAGATGGTAGCAGGGTTTAAGGGTTTAGGGTTGAGGGTAGATAGTTTAGGGTATAGATTTGAGGGTATGTGGTTGAAGGATTAGGGTTGAGGGTCCAATATATAGGGTAGAGGGTATAAGGGTTAAGGGTTTAGGGTTTAAGGGTTGAGGTTTGAGGGATTAAGGGTTGAGGGTTGAGAATTGAGGATTGAGGTTTTAATGTATAGGGTAGAGTGTAGAGGTTTTAAGGGTTGAGGGTCAAGAGTTTAAAGTTGAGGGTAGAGGGTTGAGGGTATAGGGTTGATGGATTAGGGTTGAGGATCCAACATATAGGGTAGAGGGTATAGGGGTTGAGGGTTGAAGTTAGATGGTTGACGGTTGAGGATTTAAGGGTTGAGGGATTAGGGTAGAGATTTTAACTAGGCTTAAGGGTTTAAGGGTTGATGGAATAGGGTTGAGGGTTTAAGGGTTGAGGGTTGAGGGATTAGGGTAGAGAGTTTAATTGGATTTAAGGGTTTAAGGGGTGAGGGATTAGGGTTGAGGGTAGAGGGTATTGGGTTGAGGCTAGAGGGTATTGGATGTTGTGGTTGTGCTGCTGATATGTGGTTGTCATTGATGTCAACACTATTAGCATTAATTCATTTGAAGCTATATATGTCGAGGATATTAAGAAAATTGTAAAGGAATGAGTTGTAGGTTGTCAGTGGTAAAGTGAAGTTCAGTATGTCGATATGTTCTATATGTTGATGATCAGAGGTTATGGACTAAAGGGTTTGTTTATGAGTGTATCTATTTTATCCACGTCGAGTTTCAAAGATCCGCATGAAGTTTTGATCGAGTTATGAAGATTCTCATTCTAACAGTTTTTCTGTTGCTTTAGTCAGTGTTCCTGATTGAAGATGATGTTGTTTCAGTTAGTTTAGTTGTTTTGGATGCTTCTCTAGTGATTCATGATGCTTGTGGATGTCTCTAGATCATTCTTTATCTTTGTTTCACATATGCATTGATCGTTGTGCTCGTGATCCGAGATTTTCTCTTACGTGTTCATGTTTTTCTTATTCTTGGCTGACATGGTGTTTGTAGCATGTTGTGGGTCCTCGAGGAGGAATTAATTGAAGTATCTTTGTGTTGGAGATGTTTTAGGTCCTCAATAATTTGTGACCGACCTTGGTTGATTTGCATTGATAATCTTTAATGTTTTTGGGCCAGTAGTTATATTCATTTTATTATTTCTTTGTGGCCGACTTGTAGCGATGAAATATCTTGCTGCGGATATATAAGAGCGATTGTTTATTTGAATTGTAGAGAGAAAGAATGTGTGGTTTTGTATGAGATGTGTGAATAATGTCTTAATCATTCGAAGGTAGAGTAGAGTGTGAAGAAGTGTGTAGAAGAGTTTATGTGCTTAATTGGAACTATTTTTTTTTTTTTAGACTACAAGAATTAGGTAGCACGACCCCATATAAACTGCAGTGTGCCTGGTAAAATTTTTAACGTGACTGGTGGTATTGGTGTGACACACCCTCCGGTACCACGGGGGTGGGGGAGACTAGACCTCGTGACCAACCTTCTGCAACAGGAAAGATTTAGCCAGCCGAGCTAGGGCCCTAACCCCTGCTTAACTGGAACTGTAATAAGGCATTAGCAGATGTTATTTTCTCATTTCAAAATACAGATAGTTGTATACTAAATATCTTTGTAAGATAGTGTGTCTTCCTTTGTAATTGAGTAGTGAGCTCTAGGAAGTGTGCCTGAATGCATGTGAATTCCCCATATTTCATTTTCATTATACTTTTAATAGGGTATAATCTTGTAGATTGACCTCCACCGTGGTTTTTCCCCTAACAGGGTTTCCAAGTAAAAAGATCTTGGTGTTATGTGTGTTTCTGATGTGTTGATGATTTATGTTTTCATGGTTAATTATTAGATCTGAGAATAAGGTTAATAAGTTGAATAAGTTTTGAATTTTTGAGACAAATGATTCACCCCCCCTCTCAGTTGTCTTCCCTTGTGTTGCCAACAATTGGTATCAAAGCAGGTTCCTTGGAAGAAGTTTAATAGCTTAAGGTGATCCAGGATGGGAAGTTACAAGAAGGATAGTCTAAGATTTGATGGAAAAAATTATTCTTTGTGGAAGAATTGAATGGAGTGGCATCTAAGATGCATTGGTGAACCCTACTGGAGCATTACAAGTAATATGTATATTATTCAACATAATGGTCCTACTACTTTTGCTAAGATTAGATATGTTGAGTATAATATCTAGGCTAAGGAAGCTTTGTTGAGTGCTTTGAATGATTTTGAGATGACAAATGCTAGCGATTTGAAGACTGCTCATGAGATCTGGAAAAAGTTGGAAACCTTGTATGAAGGTGATGCTAATGTGTAGATTGCTAAGTTGCAGAGTTTGAAAGGGAAATATGAAAGGTTGAGAATGGGTGATGATGAGAACATTAATACTTTCATGCAAAGAGTGAATGAACTTGTGTGTGGTATTAGATGTGCTGGTGGAAAGATAGATGAATTTGAGATTGTTGCTAAAGTGCTTAGATCCCTTCCTGATCCTTACAAATTCAAAGCTAGTGCTATTGAAGAGCTTCAGACTGTGACAAACATAACCAAAGATACATTGGTTGGTAAGTTGACTGCTTTTGAGTTGAGTGGATTTGGTGATGCCCTTCCTAAGGTTGAATTTTCATTTAAGGATACTACTTCCGGGAGAGATAGACAAAGATATGATACGGGTGAGAGTTCATCTAGAAAGACATTCAAGTATGAGGATGAAATCAAACATATTGAAGAAGAAGAAAGAGAGATGGGAGAACTGGAAGCACTTATTGTCAAAAGAGTACCGAGAGGAAAAGGTAAGTATGAAGGAAAATTGCCTCTTAAATGTTTTTCTTGCAATAAGATAGGTCATTTTGCATCAAGGTGTCCAAAAAGAGCTCTTAAACCAAGACATAATAAACCTAAATTTCAGAAAAAGTGTTACTATGTTGCTGATGAAGGTGTGATAGATGATGAATTTAATAAAGGAAATAGAAGTTATGACGAATGGGTATTTATTGCTATCAAGGAAAATAGTCATGTATCTACTGAATTTGCTAGTTGTACAAATGTGGAGAAAGCCCTAGCTGCTCGAGTTGAAGAGAAGGATGAATGGGTGATTGACAATGGATGTTCACATCATATGATAGGAGACAAAAGTAAGTTTGTAAGCTTGGAAAATTATGATGGTGGTGTTGTGAGATTTGGTGATAATACAACTGGTGTGATCCGTGGAAGAGGATGCATTTGTCTTGATGGTAAGCATAATACTGATGTTCTGTATGTAGAAGGCTTGAAGCATAATCTTTTGAGTGTTGGTCAGATGGTTGATAAGGGATACAATCTTTAGTTCAAGGATGGAAAGTGTAGAATATTGAGTTCCAAAAATGAAATTGCATTAGGTACAAAAATAAAAGGTAATATCTTTCACTTGAGTGTTGCTAGTAAAAGTTGTTTGATTGCTGAAGTTGATGAAAGTTTGTTGTGGCATAAGAGATTGTGTCATGTTAACTATGATAATATTGTTAAGATAAGTTCCACTAAGGCTATGAGAGATCTACCTAAGTTGGTGAAACCTACTAATGCAATATGCAAGGAATGTCAATTGGGAAAGCAAACTAGGATTTCATTTCAGAGTAAAAAGTATTGTTCAAATGAATTGTTAGAGCTTGTGCATACTGATCTATGTGGTCCCTCTAAGGTCAGAAGTTTACAAGGTTACAGGTATTTCATGTTACTCATTGATGATTATTCTAGAATGGTATGGGTTACTTTCTTAAGGGAGAAATCTGAATCACTATAAAAGTTCAAAATCTTTAAAGCTATGGTTGAGACAAAGATAGGTTTGAAGATTAAATGTCTGAGATCAGATAGAGGTGGTGAATTCACTTCCAGTGAATTTAATTCTTTTTGTGAAGAAAATGGAATATAAAGACAATTATCTACACCGTGGACCCCTCAACAAAATGGAGTTGTGGAAAGAAAGAACATAATAGTTGAAGATGTTTCTAGAACAATGATGTTGGAAGGAAATGTCCCTCATATCTATTGGAGAGAAGCTATGAGTACTGTTGTGTACACACTCAACCGGGTACAAATCAAAGGTGATACTGGTAAGACCCCTTTTGAGCTATGGACTAGTCAAAAGCCTAATGTTAAATACTTCAAGATATTTGGAAGCAGATGTTATATTAAGAGAGATGAAGACATAGTAAAGGTTGATGCTAGGAGTGATGAAGGTATCTTTCTGGGTTATTCTACCAAAAGCAAGGCCTATCAATGTTACAATAAAAGATTGAAGAAAATAGTTGAAAGTGAAAATGTTAAGGTTGATGAAGACTTAGGTACCCCATCTAGAACCTGTGGATATGACTCTGATGATCAGGATGACAATTAAGACCAAGGAAAGAAAGTTCAAACTACAAATCAAGTGCAAATCAATCCGGTGAATTAGGAGAATAAAGAAGGAGAAACTAGTGGAAGCGCATAAGAGAGAACAAAAGAGTCTGAAGTTGAAGAACATCCTAAGAAGACTCCAAGGTATGTAAGACTGAATCATTCAGAAGATCAGATTATAGGTGATAAGAACAAAGGTGTCCAGACTAGGAGAAAGATTGTAGAAGAGTATTGCTTGATTTCAAAGACTGAGCCTACTAGTGTGAATGAAGCATGTAGAGATGAGCATTGGGTTGAAGCACTGAAAGAAGAGTTAAATCAGATTGAAAAGAATGATACATGGATTATTGTTCCCAGACCTAAGGACAAGAATGTCATTGGAACTAAATGGGTCTTTAGAAACAAACTGAATGAGCAAGGTGAAGTGGTTAGAAACAAAGCAAGACTGGTATGTAAAGGATATTCATAGATGGAAGGAATTGATTTTGAAGAGACCTTTGCCCCTATTGCTATAATTGAAGCCGTAAGATTATTCCTTGAACATGCTACTCACAAGAACTACAAAGTTTATCAGATGGATGTCAAATCAACTTTTCTAAATGGTGAATTGGAAGAAGTGTATGTTGAGAAACCTAGTGGATTCTAGTTGACTGATAGGGAAGATATGGTGTGTCAGTTGAAGAAATCGCTGTATGGACTTAAACAAGCCCCTAGAGCATGGTATGCCAGATTGGACAAGTATTTGCTGAAGCTTGGATTTAACAAAGGTATTGCTAATAGTAATCTGTATTTCAAGATTGATCATAATAAAGATTTAATTGTTGAAGTCTTTGTTGATGATATCATTTTTGGAGGAGATGATGGTTTGTGCATGAAGTTTTCTAATGAGATGCAAAATGAATTTAAGATGTCTATGATTGTTGAGATGAAATTCTTTTTGGGATTGCAAATTACTCAGTTAGATAAAGGGATTTTTATCTCATTCCAAGTATGTGAAGGAATTGCTGAAGAAGTTTGGTATGGAAGATTCAAAGCCAATTGGTACACCCATGGTGATTGGATGCAAATTGACAACAAAAGATGATTCTACAAAAGAAAATCAGACAAGACACAGATCAATAATTGGTGGATTGTTGTACTTAACTCAAACTAGGCCTGATATCATGAATTTTCTTTTTATTGTTGTAAGATTTCAAGCTGATCCAAAGGAATCTCATGTAACTGTTGTGAAGAGAATTTTTAGATACTTGAAGGGAACTGTTGATCTTGGCCTATGGTATCCTAAATATGATGATCTTACTTTAAGTGTTTTTACTGATGCTGATTGGGAAGGAGATGTGAATGACAAAAAATTACTAGTGGTGGAGCATTTTTCTTGGGTAAGAAGCTAATTTCATGGTTAAGCAAGAAGCAAAAATCCATTTACTTGTCTACTACAGAGACCGAATACATTGTTGCTGCTAACAACTGTACTCAAGTCCTGTGGATGAAACAGATGCTGAAGGATATCAAAGTTGTATATGATAAGCCTATTGCTATATTATGTGATAATTCAAGTGCTATTAAAATTTCTAAGAATCTGGTGCTGCATTAAAAAATAAAGCATATATCTATCAAGTTTCACTTTTTGAGGGAGAAGGTAAGTGAAAGGAAGTCAGATTGGAGTATGTGCCTACTAAGGAGCAGATTGCAGATATATTTACAAAGTCATTTCCTAAGGATACTTTTGAGTATCTTAGAGGGAAGTTAGGGGTGATTACCCCTCCTAATTAGAACTAAGGATGCATTGCATTGCATCAGTCCATGCATTTCATAGTCATATCTTGTTTCAGATTCATGTTGTGGTGGCTGCTACTCAGGCGTAGTAGTTAGACGTTCAAAAATTCAAATATGTGGTTAAGAGCTTAGAAATGTTTGTCATTGATGTCAAAGGGGGAGAAGAGTCATGTGAAAAACTAGTGATTATTTGGGGAGAAGAGCCTTGAAGGGAAAAGATTATGTCAAAGTATTGAGGAGAAAATGAGTCAAATTCTAAGGGGGAGTAAGTGTCAAGAGTTAGTTGCGTTGATGGTGTTTCTCACATCATGTGTTTCCATCAATTCCAAAGGGAAAGATTTTTGGATGTTGTGGTTGTGTTGCTGATATGTGGTTGTCATTGATGTCAACGCTGTTAGCATTAATTCATTTGAAGCTGTATATGGCCAGGATATTGAGAAAATTGTAAAGGAATGAGTTGCAAGTTGTTAGTGGTAAAGTGAAGTTCAGTATGTCGGTATGTTTTGTACATTGATGATCAGAGGTTTTGGAATAAAGGGTTTTTTTTCTGAGTGTATCTATTTTATCCATGTCGATTTTTAGAGATTTGCATGAAGTTTTGACCGAGTTATGAAGATTCTCATTCTGACAGTTTTTATGTTGCTTCAGTCGGTGTTCTTGATTGAAGATGATGTTGTTTCAATTAGTTCAGTTGTTACGGATGCTTCTTTGGTGATTCATGATGCTTGTGGATGTTTCTATATCATTATCTATCTTTGTTGCACATCTGCATTGATCGTTGTGCTCGCGATCCGAGATTTTCTCTTGTGTGTTCATGTTTTTCTTATTCTTGGCTGACATGGTGTTTGTAGCATGTTGTGGATCCTCGAGGAGGAATTAATTGAAGTATATTTGTGTTGGATATGTTGTTTTAGGTCCTCACTAAGTTGTGACTGACCTTGGTTGATTTGCATTGATAATCTTTAATGTTTTTGGGCTGAAAATTATATTCATTTTATTATTTCTTTGTGGCTGACTTGTAGCGATGAAATATCTTGCTGCGGATATATAAGAGCGGTTCTTTATTTGAATTTTAGAGAGAAAGAAGGTGTGGTTGTGTATGAGAAGTGCGAATAATGTCCTAATCATTCGAAGGAAGAGCAGAGTGTGAAGAAGTGTGTAGAAGAGTTGTTTATGTGCTTAATTGGAA
>VDFB02000007.1:35101382-35132624 GCA_007258455.2 Sequoia sempervirens | reverse complement strand
CAAAAACTACAATAGCGATCCATGTCATGACTTATAATGTATGAGATAATGAACAAAATTTTGAGTACTTATTAAACTATATATTTCTGACTATCATGCTTACTATTTTCCCTATCAATATCTTGTTAGAAAGCACATGTTTTTAGGCTTTTACCCATAGCAGCAAGCCAGTGAACCGTTTGATAAAATGCTTTCATAGACATGTACAATAACTATGGTGGCATAGAGAAGGCAGTGAACTATTTGAAAAAATGCCTCAAAGAAATGGGATCTCGTGGTGATGGAATGCCACTAGAAACAATTGCGCGGCATGAAATTCCATCATAAGACCACATTTCTTTCAGGAATTTTTTCATACAGTTCATTGCCTTCTCTATGGTATTATTGCTTACTATTATGCTTTGATAGAAATTTTTCCAAGCATCCATAGTTTGTTGGAAAGCATCTATTTTAGAATTTTAGCCATAGCAACCAGGAAATGAGTAGTTTGATAAAATGATTTGGTACACATGTATGGAAAATGTGGTATCATAGAAAAGGTGGTGAGTTGTTTGAAGAAATTCCTCAAAGAAATGTGGTCTCATGGTGATGGAATGGAATTCCATCACCATGAGACCACATTTCTTCGAGGAATTTTTTTAAACTACTAACTGCCTTGTCTGTGCTATTGCTTACTATTATGCTTTGATAGATTTTTTCCAAGCATCCATAGTTTGTTGGAAAGCACCTTTTTTAAGCTTTTAGCCATAGCAGTGAGGAAATGAACTATTTGATAAAATACTTTGGTAGACATGTATGGAAAATGTGGTAGCATAGAAAAGGCGGTGAGCTATTTGAAAAAGTGCCTCAAAGAAATTGGGTCTCATGGTGATCCCATTTCTTTGAGGCATTTTTTCAAACAAATCATTGCCTTGTCTATGCTATTGCTTACTATTATTCTTTCATATATTCCTTCCAAGAATCCATAGCATAGACAAGGCAGTGAACTGTTTGAAAAGATGCCTCAGTAAAAAGTGGTCTCATGGAATGCCATGACAAGAAAATGCAATTGGAACCTGCTCCTACTTATTACTTATGCTATGTGAAGTAATTGCATCACTGCTTATGTTGACTTTCAACTATATTATAGATGAAATTTTGTCATCTATCAACATCTAGTTATTAGTTATGGAATGTAAATTAATGTTTTGAGTTTGAAAGATGTGCAATGCAACGTAATCAATGATATGGATATAAACTACACAAATCTATTAAGTACAATTCATTAGTTAAACTCTTTATTCTATTACATGTGTGTAGGTTTGACTAAATCCACTGGAACTGGGAGGTGTTCCCACGAAACCTCCAATATTAGCCTATTCAACATTGAAAATCACATATTAAAATACTATTCATCAAACAATTCTATTAACATGTAATAAATTTATAATTGTTTACTAGTTACATACCTCAATGATAGGTGCAATGGAGAAATATGAAGGTGTATGGACGGTGTATCCAATATCAACACTGTGACCCTGCAATTTTATTAAAATCATAAAACTAAATTAGTTAATCTTGCATTTCAAAATCAAAATTTAATAAATTAAATTCAATGAACATGCTAACTTTTACCTAGGTATCAATGCCATATGCCTCATGCAAAATGTTAGTTTCCCTCTCCATCTCCATAGCTACAGATGGATCCTATGTAGTAGCCTCCTGAGTGTCAATGGGGTCATATGAACAAGTCACCCTACAAGATTGACACAAATGAGTTTGAAGGCCACCACTCAAAGACTCCCCTAGATGGAATTGTAGAATAGGGTTAGTATGATGGATGGCACTCTGGGTCAAAGAGTTGATGGCCTACAAAGTCTCTGCATCAACACTCTCCTTCACGATGGAAGGGATAATGATGTGCTCATGAGGTGGCCTAGCGAGAGGTCATTTTCCTTGCCACATAGGATCCTACTGTGCACTGGGTCTATCTTGAGTCGACCCCCACCTCTCCCCTGGAAGTCCCTCATATCAAAATAATTTGGGATTTTGTTTAAGATGAACTCATAGTATAGTTTCCTAAGGAAATACTATGGGACTCCACAATTGTTGCACAGTGGGTAATAAAAAACCATGTACCACCTATCATAAAAAAAAATTCCTTATCTATTGGTAGTGGAACCAATGAATAAGAAACCTCTTCGCATTAAGGGTAAGATTTTTATTTGTGTGTGGGTCAGTGAATAATGAGCACAAATCACCTTTTGTAATTTTTAAATCTTTTACACCTTTATATGATAATTTATCCGCGTAATAAGCCCTCGCCGACTACCTCCTATCTTGCCATCCAGTTAATTGTTTTCTAATTGAATCTACATTTTTTAACATTTCTTTTAGTGAAGTTGTCAAGGTCATTCTTTCCATGGTTGAACCGTTTGGATTGCTCAACCTCCTGATTAAATCATGAATTTTTTTATTTTTTTTCTCAATTTCACTCATTAAATTTTGTTGAGTGCCAGGAGGGTGTTGAAGGATTGGTGGAGGAGCTTGTTTTTGTGGTTGATTAACTTGAGGATTTTGTTCTTCTTGTTGTTGTTGTGCTTGTTGAGTATTTTGAGGAGATTTTTCAAGTTGATTAGCATCTCCTACAAATTCAAAAAATAAATATAAAATACAACCTAAAACTAAAAGATTCAAAACAAAAAACAAACAATCCTTACCTCTCAAACCTCCTTGTCGACGTGGCGACATCTTGGTGATGAAACAACAACCGTTGATGGAGATTTTTTGCAAAATAGCTCCTCCTAGAATGCGAGTGCAGAATACTAGGGTTTTGGCCATGGGCAACAAAAAAAACATAGTGAGAAGTGAAAATGAATTTTTTTTCTTTTTTTTCTTTTAATAGGTCATAACACACTCACGTTATGGGCTCGTTGTGGCCAAGCCTCAAGCTCAGCACACCAAGCCATAACACAAGCACATTATAACATGAGCACATTATAATGTGCTTGCGTTATGAGTTTTTAATTTTTTTTTCAAAAAGTGGCCACAAATTGGCTACCATCTTCATGCATCTGCCCTCTAGAGAGTTCTCTTTGTATTGAGTGCATTGGTCATGTACTTGATAGCTTCATGAGAATTATTTGATGCATTTGGAGTTTAGCATGGGTTGATCTTTTTTTGGCACTCATGGATACATGGAGACTTAGGTGAGGCTTGGTGTTGTCTTATGATGGGAGATGTGTGTTGACATGGGTACTCTTGATGATATCTCAACTAGAAGTTTAAGAATCCTACACCTTGGTTGAACATGAGTTCAACATAGACCTACAAGGAGATTTCTCTTGGATGAGTCATGATGACTTGGATATCTTTGAGGATAATACGCATTCCCCAATCTTGGTCTATTCGGTGGTTTGTTACTTGAGAGGAATAGCCCATTGTTCCTTTCAGGTGTTTTTCTCATATTTCATAGATGGCTCTAGAGGATTTAGTTTGATAGATGTTTAGCATGGTTATCTCCTTGACCATTTGATTTGACATTGTGATGTCATCTATAAGGAGTTGAGGAGATGGTAGTGGGATAATTTATTGAAATGGGAAATGGAGTAGTTTGATCTTCTTGGTCTGAGAAGCTTACATCCATGTGGTTACATGATACATATGTTGTGTTTGATCTCTTGAGATTGAATAGTTTTGTGTGTTTTTGTGGCTTTGTCTTGGGGTTGTGGAGGATATCATACTTGGCACAACAAACATTTAGAGGTGTATGTAGAAGGGCATGCTATACTTTTATGGTTTCCAGTCTCTCTCTTTGGTCTTGGTGTTCTTCTCAGATGTTCGGATTCACATGACTTTGGATGCATGATTTTGGGTGGAGCTATGGTGATCACTATTTTTGGTTCCTTTTATCTCTTTCTTCTATTGTATGTGGAGAACTTGGGAGATCTATGAAGACTTGTTGAGAGATGTTTCTTGCAATAGCGGTGTTAAAGAATTTTCATATCTATGTGGATGGTCCTTGATACTACATGGTTGCACTTTCTATGATGTGCTATTATTGGTAGAATCAATATTCCTTGATAATTTTAGATTTAGCATTACCCATGTAGTGGGAGTTCCTAGAGGTGTTTGTCTTCATCTCGATTGTTTGGAACTTAGAGCTAGTGATTGTGGTTTATGGATTGGATATGTTGATGGCATTAGTTTACTAATGTTCGATACCTTCGAGGTATGGTTGACTATATCTATTAGCATTTGTTGTGGATGTTATTTCATTCACGTGGTTGTATCAGTTGGATGTGAGCAACCAAATTTTGGTTGTTGTTTTGGTTGATGTTTAATCTTGTTCGCTAGAGGATACTTTTGCTTCTAGGTTGTGTTCTAGTTACGGGTTTGGATTTTTTTGATGCTTTTGTATAGCTCATGAGCATAGTGGATTTGTGATAGTATCATGTAGCCTTTTCTATCAGTTGGATATGATGCTTGCGTTCTTTGGATTGGTGCATATACAACTTGGTTTGTTTCTTTTCTTCCATGGGTGGAAGATTAGAGGATGATAGGTATTCTTGTGTGATATGGTGGACATCTTGGATGTGTTGGTATATGGAGCCTAATCAAACTTGGAGGTTAAATTTTTCCCACTTTATCACTGCGGTTTCCCCCCAAATTATTTAACGAGGTCAAGGGGTAGTGCCCCTTGCGAGGTCCAGGGGAAACGCCCCTAATGCTCTCCCTATCATGGTATAGGGTAGAGTCGAGGGGCAGCGCCCTCGAAACCTCACATTTTTTATTATTTTATAAAGGCATCGGGAGTTAATTTTTCTATTGGGGTATGTGCAAGATCATGATGAGCCAAAAAGTGGTGATATGAAGGGTATGTGTAGGATATGTGGTTGACTTTTTTTTACCCAAAATTGATGAAACAAAAAGGGTTTTTAAAGGAGATTCTCAGGTTTCCACAATATAAATTATTCTTTAATTTGAATTTAATAAATTATTATTATTCATTTTCTATTTGAATTACGACTAAAGTCCTTATTGATAGGTTGATTGAAAAATATCTATAGCTTTCAAATGGTATCACATTTTTTGAATCTAAAACATGTGTCACATTATATGCTTCACATTCTATAGGATTAAAAAAAAATGAATTTCATGAAGTTTTGACCAAGTTAAGGTGGTCAGACCTATGAGTTTTTTATATTTTTTAAAATTTGTAATAAAAAATTCATAATTAATTTACTTGGAAAAAAATTACAAAAAAATATGCATCACATCGGGACATGAGTCCTCTACTTATATCTAAAATATTATAAAAAAATATTACCATTTTATTGTGGTTAAGGTGGTTAGACAAACACCTACTTCTTATTTTTTCCCTGAAATTTAAGTACTACTGCATTGAAATTTCAAATTTTCACCAAATAGATTTTTTTTAAATAAACCTAGTAGTTTAGAAACTACATTCAATTTGCTATAGATTCTATTCTTACATATTTTTGAAATAATATAGATAACTTATCAAAATTTTGCATCAAGTTTCCTACCTCTAATTTTTCTAAATTTTTCGCCACTTAAGGGCCTATTTTTTCCATGATGATCCTGCACATACCCATTGGCTGACATAAAAAACCCTATTTTGTAACTGACATAAGTCTTGATAAAAGACTAAGGGTTAGGGTTTTTGTTGATATTGTATTGTAGCATTTGCAGTGGTATTGAGTTGCAAGGATTATTGGTTGTAATTGGTTCTATTTAGTAGATACTAATATTAGACTCTCTGTTGGTGGATGTAGCCCGAGTTTGGGTGAACCACGTTAAATATTGTCTCTCACTATTATTATTTATGTGTTTTTCATTCCTCTGTTTAATCTTTATTTGCATTTAATTGATATTTTTTGCATGCAATTCCTAACAGGATCTTGGTGTAAATTTCTTGTTGGAGCATGAGAGCATAGTCACAGATTCATGTGGTTGCATGTATGTCTAGCAATGATGTTTTTCATTGGTTAAACTCTTAGCAGTTTGTTCTTGATAGATCCGTGGACTCTTGGAAAGTCTTCAACAAGTGGGAGAATGTTGGGAATTGGTGTATCAACCTTCTATCCTATTTTTTAGGAGTTCCTATTTTATAATATTATTTTAGGTGTCGAGAAATAAAAAAATTAAGCATCTCCTATTTTTTGGAAAGTGGGACCCACTTCAAAGTTTCCTATTTTGTAGGGGGTATGTTGACTGGTCAACTAGTGTCATGGGATAATGCCACTTGTCACTTGGTTGCTCAATATGGGCAAAGGAATTTGTAAAATTCCTAGAAGGAGCACTTGGTTGCCAAGTGTCAGTGTGTGGTGAGCTTCAGGACCTGCTTGTTAGCATATTCCTTTGTATGAGCACATAAAATAAGGGTGACACTTGCAATCACAAGGGAGCTTTGAGCAAAGAATATTGTAGAAAACCTCAATAAAGTGTTCCATGATGCCATGTGGCATCAGTTTTACTTGTGGACCAAAGCTTGGAAGGGAAACTTGCTTTGTGAAGATTAGTTGTCACTCAAAGTGACTAGGAGTTGTGGGTGAGTTTTAAATTGGTATAAAATCATTTTTTTTCATGGTGAATGCCTAGCTTTATTTTTGCATGATTTATGGTGATTTTTATCTTTCATGTGGTTACATGTGAGTGAATATTGGTTGCGTGTTCATGCATGTTAATGTATGATTGGCAGGATGCTTTTGTGGACAGTCAAGACCAATGCATGTTCTTCATTACAGTTTACATGCATGCAGAGACTATGGAGATGGAACATGTAAAACTTAGGCACCCATATTGGAGATGTATAAAATGTTTAATGACTTAGTCATTTGTGTGAGAGAGCTAAGTTTTCTTTAAGGGTTATGCTATCGGATTTTCTCTAGAGATGGAACAAGATGTAAATCTCCATTAAAGGCCATGAGCCCGATAATGTATTATAACATGTACTCTTTTTGTTGAATAATACAATGGATCTATGTTTTGGAGTGTAGGGTTTTTTACTCGAAAGAGTTTTCCCCATGTTAATCCATGTGCTCTATTCTTTTATCTTATTCTTTCATGTTTTATGATTTTGTGTTGAATCTATTTAATGTATGCAACTAAAACTATTTTGATATGGTAAGATCTAAAATTATAATCACTTTCCTCTAAGGATTAATCTGAGAAATAAACTATGCCAGTTTCCACTTTATGGTATAGTAGTATGTGTTTTTTAGGTTTCTAAATGTAAAATAATGTTATTGAATACATGGGTCTCAGATGTATCTAAGATGCCCATTTTCCCTTCAATAACATGCACTGGAGGAAGGACCACCTGACCCTATCATAGGATTTAGAAATATCCAATTTATTGAACATGGAATTCTCCTTGGAAGAGGACATGGAAGGGATAGACTTAGCCACGACCACTATACCATTGACAATTTTCCACCCTTTGACAAAACCCCCTGTTCTAGAGAAGTCAAGGAATCTAAATAATTTTATCAACCTTTCTGCAATAAGCTTAGTAATAATCTTGAAGGTCACATTACATAAAGCAATAGGCTGAAAAATATAGTTCTTGGAATTCACACCTTCATTTTTTGGAATTAAAGCAATAAAGGTGTAATCTATGGCTTTGAGCATCTATTTAATAGTTTGAGATTATCTAACCACTTCCAACAAGTCAAATTTAAGGGTATCCCAATACTCCTAAAAAAACTCTATAGGGAAACCATCAGATCAAAGATCCTTTCATTTCTTCATCTAAAACACAATATTCTCAAGCTCCTCCAAAGACACAGGTGCCAAGAGGGAGTTATTCATCTCACCTAAAACCATAACTTAGGAATACAATCCAAGACAAGATTGTCCTCTTCCATAGCTTGTGGACCATCCTCTATAAATAGAGTAGAATAAAACCTAACAAACTCCTTAGAAATAGCTTGAAAATAATTTAATTGTTACCTTTGGGCCGATATAAGAGATGCTATAATATTACCACTTCTTCACTTCTTTATCGAATTATGAAAAAAGGTAGTATCTTTGTCCCCTTCTTGAAGCCAATCAATATGAGATTTATGTTTCCAAAAAATATCCTCATGCAACTCCCATTCAAAAAGTTCTCAAGAATAGCTAGTCTCTTCCTGAAGAAAATCCATTGTCATTCCCTCTTCCTTAATTTTGAATGTGATTATATCAATTTGTTCCTAGACCTGCTTCTTTATAAGAAAAATATTACCAAAAGAAGTTATATTACATTGATTAAGCATATACTTAAAAAATTAGAGCCTCTTAAAAAATATAGAACATAGCAGTACCAAAGGTGGTATTCCCTTATGATCACCACTAGTCCTCTACCAACTAGTGCAAATTAGAAACATGAAGCCACATAAGCTGAAATCTAAAAGGAGGTTGTTTAGAAAAATAGAACAAAGAAGAAGAGAACTTGATTATCTAATGATCTAAACCTTTCCACCTCGTGATTTCAAAGGAAGAGTTCTAGCTATTGCAAATCCAAAAACCAATAACAAGAAACCTATCAAGTCTCTTTGAAATATAACTCTCCCCACACCTTCTATTACGCTAGGTGAAAGTTCCCTTATTTGGTTTCACATCCACCAACTTAATAAATTATATATTATCACACATCAAGGAAGAAGAAAGCCCAAGACTTGAAATTGAACCAAAAATTAATCCAAAAAATTCTAAATGATTTCATAAGTGTGATGAATCATTTGGAATGTTATTTACGCCAATAATTCCATATTTTCTCTTTCATAAGGAATATGTGTCTAGGTCAAATGAAGTATGGTCAACATTGGAAAAACTCTTTGGTAAACAAGATGAATTGAGAGATCATCAATTGGAGAATGAGTTGATAGGGTTAATTCCTTCAAGTTTTGATACTATATAGGATTTATTCACCAAAAAAAAGTCCATAAGATTGTAATTGAAACAATGTGGATTTGAGAAAGATGATAAATAGTTGATCTTAAGTAATCTCTCTAAAAAAATTCTTTGACTATTCAATATTTTTTTCTATATTGTATGCTACTAAAAGTGCCTTAGGAACTACCCACACAATGTCTTACCTTGATGTGTTTGCAAATGAACTCTCAAAATAATAAGACAAGTTTGTTCAAATGGGCACTGTAAAATTTTCTAATTCTCATGCCTTGGTTGAAAATCAAATCACTAAGGATAAAAAAGATAATTGCAAAAAAATAATAAACAAAAGAACCAACCAGAAAATGATTTAGTTGAATCTTTGTCTACTTTTAATGAATACACTAACACTTATTCAAATCAAGGGGAACCTAAGAAAAAAAAAAAGTGTTTCTATTTCAATAAACTTGGACATGATGAAAATAAATGTACATGAAGAAACAAATTGACCACCTTACACATCTTCTTGAGAAGAACAAAAAAGGGGTCACTAAATCTCCATCTTCATCAAACCAAGAATCTACTAAGAAAAAGGAAAAACTTCATGTTTTTTTTGCTTCTACATCATAAAAAATAAAGGAAAATATCTTTGTGCTTCTATAGGTTTTGGATTAGGGAGATGACTTCTAGATTCTAGAGCTTCTCATCATATGGATTTTTCACAATCAATGTTCTCATCTTTTGAGCCTTGTGTTATGCCACCTATTTTGATGTGTAACAATACATATCTGAATTTAATTGGGAAGGGATTTTTTGATAATGGAGATGACACTTTCAATGATGTATTGTGGGTAACTCATTTATCCAATAATCTTCTTTCCATCTATCATATTACTCATAGTGGAATAAGGATGACTATGGAATTTACTATTGATTCATTTATCGTTAGAGATTTGGAGAGGAGATATTATTGCTAATGGGATGGTTGATCATGCATCTTGGTTGTACATCATTTTATACTTTGTTCCTGATGATGGATTTGATCATTTGAATGGCGATCACACTTCTAGAGTGGACTTTTATTTTGAGAATAGTTTGTTACTTGAACTTTGGCATTCTCACAAGTGATCTAGTTTGAACCTTGTATTTTGACGATAAGAAAATGAATAAGGGAAATAACATAAATATTTAAATTAATATGGAACCTTTTACCTTGTTCACTCCTTTCTCCTCAGATTAAGCTAGAAGAAGAGTTGCACCCAACACTCTCTCTATTTTCTCCTTTGTTATATGGAATTTGGTTGCTTATAAAACCATTAGTATTATAGTAGGATTTAGGTGATACAATAAAAAATGTAGCAACATAATAGTATGATAATGTAAGATGCCCAAATGGGATGAGAGGCATCTCATTTATAAAATTTCCAAGAGGGAAATCAAGGGTAAAGATGTATTGTTTGATGGATGGATAGGATTGATTGAGAATTAGGGTTTGGATTGAAGTTTTAGTCATGTAACAAGTGTCACAAGAGGGATAAAGATATAAAAGGTAGGTTTGAATTTTGCATCCTCTCACATTTGAAAGGATAAAAGTGGGAGGGATACTTGTCACATGTTGAAAAGTTTAGATTGTGATCCATGTGAATGGATTTAAAGGCTAAGATTAAATGGAAAAGGATTTAGGGATAAAGTGGAATAAAAAGGTTGTGGAGATTAATTATCCTAAATTAATTAATTAATTAATTAGAAACTAATTGATTTAGTTGGAGGATTTTGAGATAAGGTTGACTATTCAATTAAGGTGGGGGATAAAGGTAAAGGATAAATTAATTAATTAAAGAATGAATATTATTAGGGGTCATACCCTTATAAAATTTATATAATGTTTTGATATAAGGTTATAAAACCTTATATATTATATATTTATTAAGCATATCCCATTTAAAATAGTTATAGTCTAATAGCTATTAGATTACTAATTATGTGTGAATAGTGGTTGTTGAATAGGTGTGACTAATGCCCCTTCAGGTATTAGGTTACCCTTTCTCCTATATTTAAGGAGGTTCTCTCTCATTTGAGTGATATATATAATTTGGAGATTGATAGTGATTTCTATCACTATGTAATGAGGTTTTATTGGCCATGTACAAGTGTTCCCTAGGTTCGATCTATATTAGAATAGACCATATTTGTAAGTGTTCTAATAAAATGATGCTTTATGGGATTTTTTACCCAACAGGGTATTACCCATGTATATCTTGTGTAATGCGTAAAATATATGCTTGTATGATTCTCATTTTATTTATTTTATATTTTGTTTATAATGATTAGTATCCTAAAATCCTAATTTATAACATGGTATTAGAACCAAATAGGCTATACTAATCATTTTTTTATAGTGGTCATTTAGTAGCTTTAAATTATTCTTAAAATTGAGTTTCCAAATTCAAGTGACTATATTTCATGAAAGGATGTGTTTATTTATTTTATTGATATTTCAAGGAGCATTTACAACCAATTTTTTTAACATTAAAAAAGAATAGAATTGCATAATACATTATTTCGAAATAAATGAAACTATAACTTTTTTTATGTTTATTTGAGATTTTTCTTTGTAATAGTCATTTTTTTATTACATAATCTTTTATAAAAGTTAAAAGACTTATAAAACTATCTTTCTTTTTCATTGCCATATGATTTTGAAAATTCATAATCCTTATTTAAAACTACAAGACTTGTCTTTTAGTAAAAGGTTGAAGGTAGCAACCTTTGTCTTATAATAAAGGTCATGACCTTTTTTTTAAATCACAACCTTTAGTAAAAAGAGTCATGACCTTGTCTCATACATAAACATGTATCTCTTTTTTTGTTTCGATGAGTAAGACGATTCTTTATTGATAGGAAATAGTGTCAATTATCAGAAAGCATTGAATGGATTCAAAAGATTTGACATATTGCCAAAAGATTTATGCCATACCTATTACATTTGAAACTCTCTTATAAAATACTATTCTAGACATTAGAAACGCCACACCATTTCATCACCAAAAGGTGCAAACTTTAATTAATACTTTTTCAAACCATTGGATGGTTAGAATGTGGTACAATATCCTATGCCATGTGCCTTGAATCTTCCTACAATGATTTTGGAATTGTTGTGATTGTTATATGGCCTTCATTGGCTCTTGATGATTTTAAATTTCGTTCTTCAATGGTGGCACCTTTATTTATTTGGTGAGTGTTTTTATTTATTTGGTGAGTGTTTTCTGTGTTGATAATCACTTTCTTATGCTAAGCTTTTTATCTTATGGATTCTAAGATGCTTTGTGAAGTAATACGTTGGATTTTATGGTGCCTCCAAATTGCCAATTGAAGTACCCTACTGATGTCTTTTTCAAATCTCTAAGCAAAGTCATCTTCTATCTCTAAGAAAAGTCATATTCTATCTCTAAGCAAAGTTCGCTATGGTTTTCAAACATGAATGGAACCTTTCCTTTGCACCAAGGGTGATGAATGCCTATGGTGTCTCGTTAGAAGTAGGCTTACCATCTCTCCTCCTCTACACATGTTAGACTAATGTGTGTTTCCCTCTGAGATGGCATTTATATTTATGCCTAATATAGAAGGGTGACCTTACCATATAGCACCTTATTTCATTGGTAGATACCACAAGATTGAGCAACAAGGTAGAATTTCAATCAAGGATGTGAGGGATAAGAGCTATGCCTCGGGTAGAGAGTACTAATCTATTGATTAATATCATCCATGTATTGGTTCACTCTCAGGCACAAAAGTTAGGCCATTTCCTACCCTACTGATAATGGGTGGCTATTAGAGGATATAATGATATACCCCTCTGAAAGTTTTGATCTCTGAAAGTGTTGATGATTATCAAATTTTCTTAACCACTATTGCCATATTTTTTTGGATCTGGATTTTTTAGACCAGCCATATTTATCTGATTTGGTCCAAATTTTTCAATTCAATAAGTACTTATCTATTTTTTTAGATTTTAGATTTCAATATTATTTTGTTTTCTCGAATGACTCAAATTTATTATTTTTCAAACTTGTAACTATGTTGTGGACATTAAAGGATGTGGTGAGTTTGATATACTCTCCTACAAGGTTCATCATTAGAAAATTTTTAACCCAACCATATCACCCTCTCTATCAGCATTGTTTTTAGGGGAACCATTACAGTGTGCCAATTATTTGAACTTTTGTTGCCCCTTTGGAAAGACTAAAACTGGAATACATTGTACGAGGGACAAAGGATAATTGGTTCAAAATAATTTATTTTATCTAGTTTTTTGAAGGGTTTGCAGGTTTTTGGAAAGGGAATGCCTTGAATTTTTTGGTATGGTCCCTTTTAAATCTATAAAATTTGTAACATATGACATGTACTGCAATTGGTTGTTACAAATCCCTGGAAAGGAAGAAATCACAAATGTTGATAGACTTGCAGTTGGGGTTGTCTCAGGAATTGCAGCCACTATGATATGTCTTCCCATAGACACTATTAGAACTAGGTTGGTTACATCAAGAGCTAAAACCCTAGGTGGTTTTGTTGGGTGTTTTCAGCATATGGTTCACACAGGAGGCTTTCTCTCTCTATATAAAGGTTTTTCTTCAACTCTTTTGAGTATGGCCCCTGCAGGAACAGTATTTTGTGGAGTATATGACATCTTAAAATTTTCCTATTAAAACTTTAATTTTAACTTCATTCTATTAAATATTGGTCCTAAATTACTTTTAAGGAATTAGTAGTCTTGTTTGTATATATCTTACAAACATTAATTTTTATATGGTGAATATGAAATTATATACTTTCAATGTATTGATAAAGAAACACTCTTATTGCATTCTAGAGAACTTTTGATTGTGTCCTCTTGTTCTACATTAATCCTCTAAAATTTCTTGGATATAAATCACTTACTTATAATGGGTGGCTATTGTCTTAATAAATTTTCTGAGGTGCAAGCTTGGAAAGGATAGCTCACCCAATGCTTAATTTTTTATGGATAATTACTATATGATTAGTAGCATGACTATTTTTTTCTTGAAAAAAAAATGACAAATTAATTATACTTATGTTAATGAAAATATCTTATGATCTCTTTGCTAATGATCATTATACTATTTTCTAGATTTATGCTCTTTGGAAATTGACAAATGCATATTAAAAAATATTTTTTCTACACCAAGAATCAAATCAAGTTGATTATTGCGTTACAGACTATGTTGGTGATTCTATTTATAGGAAATCTACCATAGATTATGTCTTCAAAATAAATGGTGCAGGAACTCTTATATGGATGGTGTAATACTTTTAAGAAATCTATCTTCTATGGTTTTTTAATCAAAGCCCAAAATAAAAAAATAGCTCCTAAAGAATCAATGTGGCACAATGTGGCATTGATGATTTATGGAAGAACTTCAATTGGATACTTGTAAAAGTACCACCTTACTATATGATAACTAAAGTTATTTTACTCTTATCAAATAATCTCATTTCCAAAGGGAGAAAAACACATTGAAGATCATGGGCACCTAACTCAAGCGCAAGTATTCCATCATAAAATTTCTCTCCAATTCTATTCAAGACAAAGTATGCTTATCTGCATTGTAAAATTCACCAAAATTAAATCAATGCTTCGTCATAGGTGATGCCATTGAGGGGGAGTGTGAATGTCAATGTCACCACCTAGTGGCTAAGTCCTAAATGTAAGTTCTTCTAACATAAGCAAGTCCTAATAGGTAAAACATAAGACCTTTATGAATTAGTAAGTCCTTTGGGAATATTTAAGTCTCAACAAGCATAAGCAAGTCCTAATAGGAAAAAAATAAGACCTCTAGGAATTAGCAAGTCCATTTGGCATTATATGTATAAGTCCTATGCGAATTTATTAAAATTCTTCTCTATAAATCTTCCACTTGTAAAAGAATTATATTAATTTCTATGGGTTCAACAATGTATTTGTTTCAAGGTGTGCACCCTTCATCTCCTTGTGTTGTGTAGCACAACTCTTAGGTTTGTCCCATGGATTCATTAACTCTAGCGATTGTATCGACCATTAACAGGTCAATTTTTTGGTGCAATGACAACCGTTTGTGCAACAATTGGTATCAAAGCTTGGGTCACAAGTTTGAACCCCTCGCTTGCGTTGGGGGGATTGTTGCAAGGTGTGTGTCCTTGGTCTCCTTGTGTTGTGCAACACAACACTCAGGTTTATGACATGGCTTAACCACCTCCTATGGATTCATTTACTCTAGCAATTGTATCAAGCATTAACATATTGATCTTTTGGTGCAATAGTATTAAGTCCCGCAAGCACTATGTAATGAATCTAGGGTGAGGCTGATTTGAGGAGACCTAGGCTGCAATAAATTTTTTTATAATACCTCATATATATAGCATCATTTTTAAAACAATGGGATTATACATTATGACAAGATGACTTTCATGTAGTCTAAAATACATGAATTTCATTTTGGCATATATTTGTGTCCCTATCTATCACTATCAAAGAAGACCTACATTGCTAGGGTACTTCACTTTTTAAATTATAGAAATTAACATGTGATGCTCCCTATTAATATTAAGGTGGGTGGTGTTAGAACATAATGTTATTAGGGGTCATACCCTTATAACATTTATAAAATATTCTAATATAAGATTATAAAACCTTATATATTATATGTTTATTAAGCATATCACATTTGAAATAGTTATAGTCTAATAACTATTAGATTATTAATTATTTATAAATTGTGATTGTCGAATAGGTGTAACTAATACCATTTCAAGTATTATACCATCCTTCCTCCTATATCTAAGGAGGCTCTCTATCATCTGAGTGACATATAGAATTTGGAGATTGATAGTAAGTTCTATCACTATGCATAGGGGTATTATTGTCCATGTCGAAGTATGGAGATGTGCTCCCCATGTTCGATCTATGTTAGAATAGACCATATTTGTAAGTGTTTTAATAAAATGATGCTTTATGATTTTTTTTACTAAAAAATGTTTTCCCCATGTATATCTTGTGTAATGTGTAAAATCTATTCTTGTATGATTCTCATTTTATTTATTTTATATTTTATTTATAATGACTAGTATCCTAATATCCTAATTTCTAATAGTTGACTATTTAATTAAGGTGGGGGATAAAGGTAAAAGATAAATTAATTAAATAAATAATGAATATTTATTTAATTAATTGGCTAGGACAAGGTGGGATAAAAGTGATGGGTAAATTAATTAAATAAATAATAAATATTTATTTAATTAATGGCTATGATAAGGTAAAATCAAGTATGACCAAGTATGTTCAAATTTAGGTGTTTACATTTTCCCCTTCTTTGATATGATGTCATGAATATAATAAGTGGCATTGTATAAAAGAAGCATAAAATAGAGTAGGTAAGAAAGGATGAGGACTAGTGGCATGATGCCCCATTATTTGGAACTATGCGAGTGAGGTTTCTCCCTTGAGAGTACAGGAAGGTTCAAAGAACATGAGTGTGCTCTCAAATTGGTTGGGAGAGTTAGAGGATAAAGGATAAGAGTACATGGTAGAAGATGAATGGAAGGAGAGATAAGATGGATGAGAATCATGTTGCATTGGTATAAGCAACATATATTTATTATTGTACTTGATGTTATGCACCAAGATATAAGGAACTAGGATGATAATGTGCTAAGTACATGATCAAAAAGGTCAAATGCAAACATATATCTTATAACACCTAGATATGGAATACCATGATGCCCTTGTGGAAATATGGTGCAAAGACCATGATATCTGCAATCAATGATAAAACAAACAAGAAACAAGCAAGCATGCACAAAAAAACTAGGACTATGGTCGCAGTCAAGCTAAAAATTGATTGGTTGATTGATGATGAAGAGGATATCTAAAAGTTAATTATAAGAACAATGTGTACCCCAAGGATTGTGTTAATGATAATAACATCATGAGGATTACGAAGGATACATCCCTATGATGATAATTTGATAGTGGATCAATACATTATCAACTGATTTGGATCAAAAGTGATGGATGTTTTAGGATGATACACTAGATCACATGATTTGATTACATTGGATGGACTAATTTGGTATGGTTGAATTGGAAGGATAGATAGAGGGTAATTGGATGGGATAAGATAGGATTGGAGGATGGGATGATTAGGATAGAGGATAGATGAATGGTTGGGATCTAATGAAAAGGGAAAACCAAGCCTTGAAATAAGGATGAAATGATGGAGGGATAGGATTGGATGGAGGATACAAGGATAGGATAGAGAAATAGATGGGATCCAATGACAAGGGAGAACCAATGATTAGTAAAATATGGATAAATAGCTTGTCTAAGAGTGAGAAGAATTAAGTGGATGGATATGAGGATGGAGCTCAAAGGACTATGTTACAAAGGAACAACATTCCCCATACTAGAGGGAGTGTCATTGTCGATTGATGGCTAGAAAAGATGCACGAGATGCGAGGATTTTGCATAAGGGATATGGATGGTAAATGCATTAAGGCTTCCATTGTCCAAAGTATGCAAGGGTATTTTTCCCTTAGTTTTGATCAAGATGAAAGGTGAAAAAAAGGGGGGGATGGATTTGAATAGGATGGAAGGAGATAGGCTAGGGGATATGGGATGGAGGATATTGGAGTATGTGGATAAGAAATTGTATGTGGGATAGAGTGGATATTCATATAGGATATTTTCCTTTGGCCACATAAAGATCAAAGAGGGGAAAATAGGATACATTTGGATAGGATGGGGGGAAGGAAATAGGATGAAGGATATGGGATGAAGGATATTATATGGAATATATGGATAAGGTGAGGTAGATAGGATACGTGATGCTTATGAATATCCTTAGCCATGTCAAAATCAAAGGTGTAAAAAGGAGGATTAACTTAGATAAGATTATGGATAGGGGGTTAGGGATAGTGGAAGATGTGGATAAGATGTAGTAGGTAGGGTATCATGGATGAAGCGTGTCCCCAAGTGTAGATTGCAAGAGGATGGGGGATTACACATGACATCTATTTTCCAAGTTTTGATCATGGTACACTTGTCCAAGGTTCCACAAGAAGTGGTTTCCATCATTGGATGAATGATTTCTCTTTATTTATATATATATGGATTTTTGGAATAGTATGGATGGAGAGGGATGGGGATAAGGATGTGGATAAGTTGATTTGGAAGATAGTGGATGCATGATGGGAAGATGGGGGAAGGAATCAAGTGCATAGTTCCATGGATGGTATCCCTTGAATATGTGCTCCATTAGATCATAAAAATTGGAAGTAGACTCATAGACGTTGGTAGAATGATGGCATGATGGAAAAAGATAAGGATTTATGTAAAGACTTGGATTAAAGGAGGATTATTGGGGATAAATTTTGTATTATGGATGGGGAATTAGAATAATTTTGGATAAGTGTATGGAAATTTTGTCAAGAACAACATTGGAACACACCTTGAGGGGTGGTGGAGTAATGGATAAGTGAATTTTTTATTTTGAGATTTAGATGGAGTAGTAGACATGGATTTTGGGACATACATACCCAAAATGGATGGAGGAGATGATGGACTTAGGATAGTAGATTTTGGGACATAAGGGACCAAAATGGATTTATAAGAGAGAATTTTAGATGGAGGATTGGAGGACTTAGGAGTATAGCAAGCTTTTAGATTAGTAATTTTAGATGCCAATTTAATGTTGCTGGACTAATCACTGATGTCTCCCTTTGAATTTGAGACATGGAATAACCATCTACCATAGACCTGTTTATCTCTAATACTTGTATCAAGTGTTAACAGGTCAATCTTTTGGCATAATGATAAACATGATCCAACAAATGGTATCAAAAGCTTGGTTCCAGGTTTGAATCCCCTCGAGTGATGCTGAGGGAGGGGATTGTTGGACTAATCACCAATGTCTCAATTCAGATTCAGGACATGGACTAATTGCTTCCCATGGATCCATTCATCTCTGGTGTTTGTATTGAGTGTTAACAGGTCAATCTTTTGGAACAATGGAAAATTTGTTACAACAATTTTGTTCTTTTCTATGTATTACTTCTATTATATTTTTGGAATCCATATGGTTTTTAGTTTTTTTGCATGGGCCTTTGTGTCCTTTCATATTTATTTTTTATTTTGGATCATATTTTTCTTTATTTCAACATGTATTTTGGAGGGGACATGTTGATCCTTATATGTATGTGGATTTTTGGATTAGCACTTTTGAGATTTGTATCTAAATTTATTACAAGAGAAATGAGATGGGTGGAGATGAATGATATGAAGGTCTTATGGATGGGTTGATGGAGGTAGGATGTTGGAAGGGATTCAAGGATGTGAGCATTTGTTGATATTGATTGGGGATTTGAGATGATAGATAAATAGGATGATGGGATTTTGAGATAAGAGTGATGGGTGGTGGAATATAAGGACCTAATATGGATAGAAGGGATGAATGACTTTGTTTTGGGATATAGGGATCCAAAATATATGGAAGGAATGAAGGATTGGACTTTGTATTATAAGAACCCAAGATATATTTGGGGGTGAATTTAAAGATATAAGAACCTAAATTAAGGCCAAACAAACCTACATCTAAACAAAAAAAACTACTAGCTTTTCTCTATGCTATTACGGGCTGTCTAAGATAAGTTTGCATTGGAATCCCTTGATGGGTTTAACACAATTATTTCCATTGTTTATAGAATAATAATGGGAAAAATATATATATATCACACATAAAATAAAAATTACCCCTAAATAGAAATAAGTTACCATAAGACCAATACAATGGGGTTTCCTAGAGTCCTTAAGAAATAATTCCTAGAGACATGATTTTTTTGTAGACTAAGCACAATATTAATAGTTTAAACCTCTTAAACAAACAACTCAGACTGAATTCCATAATATACCACATGTAATTCAAAGGAAAGAGAAGAGATACTCTTTATTTCTACTTTATAAAAAGTAGAAGATTGTAGTTAACAAAGAAACATATTGATATTGATTCAACAATTCTCTATGAGTTATAGATTCCTTCCCTCCTTCCTCTTCATTGTTTCTACTTTTTTGTCATATGCCTTGAAAAACCTCAAAATTTTCTCCATTTTATTCTCCAAGAATCTCTAGGTTGCCCATCCTTTACTCTCCATTCTCCCTCATTCATTACAAATGAAGTGGCAAGTTATGAGCTATTCATTGGATTTTTTCTCCATTTTTACTCCATTATACTTAAATTTCAATACATGAAATGCATTCAATTCTCCACCATGTGGAGTTCAAAACCACTCAACGAGCTTAAATTCAATATTTATTTATAACAAAATAATAATACAAGTAGATTCTCTCCTGATTTGCTTCCCTCTCTCTGGTGATACTCTCCCTCCTTGTCCAAGAGGGGGAAATTATTTTCTTGCATCCAACTCATTAACCATCAAATTAGTTAGTCTATTAACAATAAAATCCATATTATAATATAATCATTCACTAAATATTCATCTTATAGATAAGAAATTCACATCTATTCATTTTTAAGCAATATCTAACTGATATTATTTTTCCATATATCATGAACATAATAAAACTATATCAACACAATTACATTTAAATCACTAATTTTGGTAGCATAATTTTAAAATTAAAAATAAATTATTTGACTTATAATGAGTTAAAATGGAATAATCAACTTAGTCCAAAAATTGAGTCCCTTAAAGGTCATTGTCCTCGCCGATTTAGTTTAAACTAGTCTTAAATAAAGAATAAAAAATTTCTTATAAATTAACTTAGTTAAACAATTGAGGAAATATATGGTGGAAATATTCATGACCTTTTCATGTGGCACTATCCAAATATTGGTCTTGTTGGAACTTGCACTAAGTGACTTCTATATTATGTAAGTGACACTTGTGAACCTCAAGCATTTTGAGAGGATCGATTGTGACCACTCCTGGATCCAAAACCTGAAGAGCATTCCAGTCAAGAACATGATTAAAACTATAAGTACCTTTTCAAATAGGATACATGAAATACATCATGAATATGAGAAAGAGAAGGTGGTAGATCTATTTTGTAAGCAAAAAGGTTTACTACTTATAGGATCTCAAATGAACCCACATATCTAGATGATAGTTTGGTTGATTTTCTAAACTTTATTGAACTCTTTTGAGGTTTCACTCTTAATAGAAATTCATCTATTATAGAAGATTGTCATCGAGTACTTTGAAATCAACATAATTCTTTTTCTATCATTTTATAATGCTTATCTCTTTTGGGTTAGTTTAATTTTCTCCTCTATTTCCATCAGCATTCCTGGCCCAAGGTTAATCATATCTTCTAGTTTATCCCAACTTATAGTAGACCAACAATTTTATGCTTCAAAAGGATTTATTTTAATAGCATAATGATAAGATTTATTGTAAGAAAAATAAACTAATGGAAGGCACTCCTCCCACTTATACTATTGATCCATGCAAAATAAAATAATAATACAAGTAGATGCTCTCTCGATATACTTGGACCCTCTCTCCAGTAATACTCTCCCTCCTTGTCTGTGAGTGGGGGAAATTAGTTTCATACATCCACCTCGTTAACCATAAAGTTATTTATTCCATTAACCATAACATCCATATTATAATATTAACATTCACTAACCATCTTAAAGATGAGAAATTCACATCTATTCCATTTTAAGTAATATCTAATTGATATTATTTTTACACATTTCATGAACATAATAAAACTATATAAATATAATTATCTTCAAATCAATAACTTTGGTAACATATTTTTAAAATGAAGTATTTGACTTATAACTAGTTAAAATGGCATAATCAACTCAATCCAAAAAATGGGGCATGACAAATATTATAGCTACATCACTAATACATACAAAGTATTTCAAGAGCATATAAGTAGAATCTTTGTTAATGAAACTCGTCTAGTACTAAAATTTAATATCTTGGTCAATCCTCAATAATAGAAATACCTAATATAGTATTTGTAAAAAATATTTTTGTAGTAGTTATGAGAACACCAAATATAAAAACCAACTACCATTACATGCAATAGATAGTGATATTAGCCTTAAATTTTATAAACAAGGCATATAAAACAAGGAACATGTATCATTATGTGCAATACTAACAAGTAAATAAGAAGTACCTTGTTCAAGTATAACACTTGAGGTTGCATAATTCTATAACAAGGTTGTCTAGATCCCAGTTTTAGGTGCAAGAGTACAACACAATTCCTCCCTATAAACCCCAACCAAGTGGAATCTTTCATCCCATCAATGATGAAATTCATAATCCCAACATTTGAGTACATGAGGTGACAAAATATAGCTACCTAATCCCACCAGGTTACCATCACTCATAAGTATATAAATACGCAAAGAGACTAACTCTTACATACATCTCATACATTTATGGTGATCAAATTATACATAAATATTAGGTACATATCAAAATTATTAGACCAAGCATACATAGTAATGAATTGGAAATTGGAAGGGAACACCAACTCTATTGTACACCTCTTCCCATCCCTAGTAGAAAAATAATTACCCACCCCTCAAGTACATCTTGGCTACAAAGAGGAATGAGGTACATCCCATAATACATTGTGGGTCCATCCTTTTACCTAGTTTATTGTAAGCTATTATGAAAATCAAGTACCTCATACTACTTATTATGTCATAACCAACTAGGGGTAAGCCTACAACACATGGAATAGTTGGGCATAAATAACATTTACACAATCCACTAAACCTTTTTAGTCAATGGATCCTCACATTTATTTCCTCCATGATACTAGAAAAAATTGGTCCAACTTGGTATGATGTATTTCCTAGTATCTATCACTTGCATGGTACTAGTGAATGTAAACTATATTCCCAATCATATCATGGATAACTCCTAGCATTTTTCACATATGTACTACTAGTGACAACTAACTAATACCTAAGATAAATTTTGACTTCGATAACATGATGGATACCACTCACATTGATTTCCATCATAAACTTTGGATTAGACTATGGGATATGTTCAAATGATGAATTAGATGATTCTCCATTCTTAGAGGATTTTGCTATGTATTTTCTTATACCTCTTGATATTTTTTTATTTTATAAGCATGATGCAACTAATGTGATTTTTAAATGATAAGAGCTTGAATTTCTTAATGACAAATAATTTCCTTGATGTTTCTTCTCCTCCTATAGGGATTTCTATTGATTATTTAGATTATACGAATCCTAGTGTAGATTAAAAGGGTTCATCTTCTTCATTATCTTTGAACTAGCATAGTGAGATTAAGGACTCTTGTATTTGATCATTGGTTGAAATATTTAATATTCATACTTAGAAATCTAGTATGGACACATTATCTAGGGATGATTAGTGAAGCATGATGATATGCACTAGGATCTCATTTCCACCATCATCTTCTACTTCTACCAAGTATGTTTTTGCTTCTTTCAATGATTCTTTACAAAATAACTTCATTGTTTTCTATATGTAGTTCATTAGCATGAGTACTTAATAGATCTTGTAGATCTATTTCATTAGTCCTATCTTATAGATTTTCACACCCTTAAGGATCATCATATCCTCTATGATAATATTTCCATCCTAATATTTATCTCACATCATTGTCTTTGGATCTTGTTCTACATCCATTTTGACAAGGTTCTAGATGCTCACTTTATTTAGTTTGGACTAATACATCTAATTTGATCCTGGAACCTCTCAAAATTGACACAGTGATACCTAAGTTGTTTCCAAATACTTTCATTTTTATATTTCTTACCTCATATTCCTTTTAAGAATAAGAAGATATCATGCATACATAATCTTTGTGTTTGTTTATTTCTAAGGAGAGAAATATTATCAAGCATCTACCCTTATAGTAGGATACTACTCCTTAGGGGCTTCATAGTCTTTCTTCTTGTCTATCTATTTCATGGGGGATTCTCTCTTTTCTTGGTTTTGTGGGAAATTTTTCCATAAAATGAGGTTTTAAAGTCCTAGTTGATTGAGGAACACATTTTATACATTGGTAGCTAACAAGACCACATTTTTCAAGGGCCATTTTGTCTTTCCTACCTACCTAAGCTATGATTTTAGGGGTTTTTGGTGCATTACTTTATTTTCTAGCAATCATTCAATTATTTTATTAAATTATATGCAACTAGTATATGATAAGATTTCTTAGGTAGGTATCTAATTCATTATGATGTATTGGCATCATGTGACTTCTAATTCCCTATTTTGATGGAGATGTTATGCACAAACATGATTGCATATTGTATTATCTTGTATTATTTGTTCATTCACTTATATTGGTGGTGTATCATATATTTATCTACATATTTCTCTCATATGAAAAACTCAATCATTATTATATATTTATATTCTTTGATAGAATAGAATTATTATCTCATTTTGGGTCTCTTTTGTGCTTTCATTGAAGCCCTTTGGTCTTGGGTGGCTAATTCCATAACAAAATATTACAATGAGACACCTAAAATAGATGTATGGGAGGGCTTATGGACATAAGGGAGGTACATGACACAAATTAGATATGACCTAATCATAGTAGGTGATGGGAAAAAATGACTAGTACATCAATGATCAATTATGTAATGCACCATATTTAAGTTAATCACTCTATGAATATATATATTAGGTATTGGCATTGAATATGCACAAATTACATGGTGTAGAAACAATAATTTTGTGGGTGAGCATGATCTCAATCACAATAGAGAACTTTAGTTGAGATATGCTAATGATACTAGTAAACCAAATTGAGATAGATTATGAAATGCTAGTCATTTTTATTTTTTATTTGATCTAATGAATTAGAGTCAAGTATCCTTTAGGGTAGCCCCATTTATGCATTTTTCATGGTAGGTTGAGAGATAGTGCATTTTTTGAGATATATATCATATATTTAGAAAGAGATGAAGGATAATTAGAGATAGCTGAAATAAAGAGAAGAGGGAATACATTGTGTGTATCACTAGAGGCTACATAGGTTGACAAAGATAGATTGTAGATAGAAATAACACAATCCTAGATAGAGTGGTGATACCCCTACTTGCAATAGATTTTTTGACAACCATCATTTTCTAGTACATAGCCATGTAGGAAGCGATTATCATTTTGCAAGAGAAGATTAGTTAGCTTCAAGGGATTACTATAGTGATGAGAAAGTCATGATCACAAACCAAATCCTAGACACAACATCCCAATAGGAACAAATATGTTAGAAGTGAGATGCTAGAGGGGTCCTTAGGGAAACTCACTTAATTGATTTATACTTGGATATTTTTTTCCTAATTGCATATACTATTAGAACATTTCATATATAAATGCTACACAACTTGACTTATATGAGCCCATAACCTAGATGAATATATTCTTATATGATTTTTCTATTTTTATATGCTCATTTATATATACAAATAATGTAATAGTATTAATATGCAAATACATATGTGTGTAATGAATAATTAATGAACACTATAAATAGTAATTAAATCATTGATAAAGTTGATCATGTAAATCTCTAAAATCAATCAAAAAATCATATATAAGAAACTAAAGTAAAACTCCTATAATTGAATCATAAATTGTTGTAATATTTATAAGTCATAATGCTAAGGAGTAATCATGGAAGGATCAAATCTATATAAATCATAGATATGATAGGTTCCTTTCTATTGATTTTTCATTCTTCTAAACAGTTTTCAATATATTTAGGTGCATAGCCAAGTTCTCTACTCTCATTATTTTATGGTTAAAGACTATTTTTCCAAGCATACCATTCTCATATAAACCAACTCATTTATATTTTTATCTTTATTTTTTCCATAATTTTATATCATGGATCATATCATTTATCTAATGCTATAGGAGGGCTAGAGGAAACTAAAATAGAAATATAAGGCTCCACATCATTGCCACACATATAAGATATTTTTTTATTATCATCACTAATTTTTGGAGGAGGTGGTCAACCATATATAAAAAGGTCCATATAAATTCGTTTAAGTTTATGAGCTTCAGGATAAAAATGTATTTTCCAACACTATTATACCTCAATCATTATCAATCCATGCATTATCATAAATTGAGGGATATTATTCTTTAGGTTCTTCTTTTTATTTTTTACCTCTTATGTAAGTGTCTCTTTTGTAGATTAATTTTGCGTAATAAAAACTTTAGGTTGATCAAGCATCTAAAAATGCATCCAAAAATGACTTGATAATGATGATTATCAACATGTATTCAATGTTGCTTACTTTTCAACCTTATGTAGAGTGATGATATGGCCCCTATGGTGTGAATCCTTGGATGAAATTATAACATGTTATATGCTAGCTTCCTTGACATCACATGGAATAGAAAACTAATAATAAATATTCCAATTGCAATAGGGAGGTAAATAAATCCCATAAATTGTCTACTAGTATTATCAAAACCATTAATGGTGATATCTATCTTTTGAGGTTAGTCATATTCATATTCAAATGTTTCTAGTAGTCCTTGCTACATATAGTCAAACAAGAACCATTATCAACTAAGGCACATTTAATGTTTATATATCCAAATTTTACCATAATATACAAAGGTAGATGCTCATTAATGACTACTTTTGTTAGAAAATAAACATCATTAAATCAACTATCATGGTTGGTGATGAGAGAGGTGATCCATTTTATTTTATATTTTAGTATTTTTCATATACCTTATTACCCATCTTCGTATTCTATTTTCATATCATATCATGTGTTTTTACCACAATTATGTTGCATATGATTAATATAATAAGGGATATTTTAATATTGTTTTTAGATCAAAGAAATATTAGATTGTATTTACTAATCTTTGTTATCATTTTAAACCTTGGAAAATAAATATTGTAGCATGCTTTTGGAGGAGGCAAAAAAAGACTTAATGTAGTCTATGAATACACTTGGTAGCAAATAATTTCAGTAGTTAGTTTAATTTTAAGTAATTATTTGTTGTGTTAAATATTAGTTATCTTCTTATAACAACCGGTGACTTATTTTTATACTCACATGACATGAAATAGTATGTATTATTTGTTGTTACAACTAATAAAGTTGTGTTGGACATAGACCAAGAAAATAGCTACTTTCATGGAAAAACAAACTCCTATATTTATGGATGGTTTTATTCCAACCCACAAGCCATAAATAATGTCATAAGAGATGTCAAGAGAATAAGAGAAAATTATATAAAATAGATTTGTAAAATATAATAAGGGGAGAATAACGTATGAATAATGTTGAAAATATAATGCAACAACAATATAATAGTGTAGGAAAAAGTGCAAAAATAATGTAATTTTTTTTATAAAAATATAATATATGCGGCAGATGTTTTGAGGAGTAATTAGAATTTATACAGTCACCTCACAGAATGGGAGGAGGGCTCACTCTTAGGAAATGGTGGTTATATTATTTTTATTTTCTTTATTTTGAATATTTGTGTTATCATTTTATTTTAGGATTGTGTGATTAACCTCACATAATTTAGATTTAATGAATTTATATTTATTTATTTTTTAAGATAAATCAATTTAAATAAGTTTTGGTAGCAGGTTGTTTCCATAACATACAATTTTAGCAATTTGCATAGTTCTTGTAGCAAACTGTATAGTTTTAGCAGTCTGCATAGTTCATGTAGTAGTCTGCACATTTAATAGTACTTTTTAATAAAATTCTTGTAGCAATGTTTTAAATTTTTGTATTAGTTTAAATGAGTGTTTTTATTTTTTAGTTGCATTTCATCTACACTCACCTCACTACTTGTAGCCCTTACACATATAGTCATGATGCCTTTCATAATTTTATGCCCCCGGATTGACACATAGACCAAACTAAAATTTAGTTATTAAACATTAAATCTACTTTATTATTTACCCCAATTTTGGCCTATCATTTTGGTGTCATTGTTGGGGAAAGGCATTAAAGGCTTGTTAGCTTGGTGAGATGAGTTAGGAACAATGTGTTAAGAATAAAACTTGCACAATTATCAACCTTTCCTGGGTGATTAATCCTAATTTGCATTATTTTAATTCATATAGATGCATGATTAAAGTTTGTAGGTAAATATTAGAAGGTAAAACTCTTTATATTTCAACACCACTTACTCTGAGTTAGATGATAGGTAAAAAGTAAATTTACAAAAACAACATAAAAAAATGTTGTATTTTCAAGGTAGTTCAAGCATACAATTTTCAAAGAAAAATGTTTCAAAAATGAAGAATCTAATTTAAAATCAAAGAAGGAATTGGTGAGGAAATAATGTTGGAAAAAAGTGTTGTTTTTTATGTCCCCTCTATGTAATGAATGCAACTTAGATGGTCTTGATCCTCCTTTACCATTGCCACACGCATCTAAAAACGTTATTCCCATAGCTGAGTAAGAACAAATAATTCAAGAATTGTTAGAGGGACAATATATTTTTTGAAGAGGAACTAATAGATGAAGATTTGACCATTTGTTGTTCTATTTTTTGTAGGGAGTAAGTTGAGTCTACATGTGAAGTTGATCAAGGAAATATGGAAGACATATTCAAGAAGATACAATCCATAAGCATGATTCAAGAGAAGGGTAAGTCCATGGATCTGTGACACAATTTTGGCTCTTAAGATGCCACTTTTTTTTCTAAAAAAAAAAAATGATTTGCACAAGAAAATGAAGATAGTTACGCTCAAAATTTCAAGATGTAGCAAGAACAAGAGTTGAAGTTCTCCGAGTCTAGTTTCTAGGCTACTAATTATTTTTGAAATTAATGAAGATTAAGGGTCTCAAAAAGAAGGGGGGCCCAAAACAGGTTTTGTTTTTATCAAAAAAATAGCATAGCATTTGATCCCCCCCCCTTTTTGACTAACTTTTTTTTAGAATTTCAAAAATCCGAACAGTGAGAAATTAGCTAACACCATGTAGTTTATCCTCGTTCTTTCAGATAATTTTTTTAATGAATATATAATATCTTATGAATTTTCAAAGTGGACACATCTTGAAAAGCTGAAATTTGAGTGTGCTCCCCCCTAAATTTTTTGAAAACTAATCAAAAATTGATTTTTTTTTCATCACGTGTAGAATGGAGTCTAGTTTTAAAAAATGTAATTTCTTTCACATTTTGATGAATGAGTAAAAATCTATCCTAAAACTAGCACATGTTGGTTTTTGACAAAAAATGGAGGCATTTACAAGAGAAGTTATGGATCAAAACCTTAACTGAATGAAAACGAAAAAAGAATTATATATTTAGATAGCTAAGAGAGAGGCTAATGCCATCATGGAATTTTTATAAAATTGCATTGAAGGACGTGCAAACATGATGGTGAGCACAACCAAAAATATGTGAAATTTTATTACATTTTCAAAAAATTATGTCTTTTGCATGAAATGGTTGTCCAAACCTTTGGGTCGGATGCCCAATGCAAAATCTAACCCATTGGGTTGGTATTTCCCAATGCAAACCATTTGGCGAGTGCCAAATGGGTTGCTTCATTTGGCTAGCACCAAATTTGGTGCTTGCCAAATGGGTTGCTTCATTTGGCGAGCACCAAATTTGGTGCTTGCCAAATGTCTTTCATGACTTTTGGAATGCATTTTTTTAAACTCTTTCATTTTCTCTTTCTCTGCCAGGGAAACTATATACATGAAATATTTACATTTAAGTATAAGTTGGAATTTACATATTTCATGTATATAGTTTCAGGATGTTTGAGAGTGGTTTCAAATCTCTAAGAGTTATAATGCAAATTCTAATTTTTGGAAGATTTTAAAAAAATTTAGACTTACTCAAATTTCAATAATCAACATGTCAAATTTCAGTAATCAAGAGGTCAAATTTCATCTTTCTCTCTCTATTTCACTCATTTTCGTCTCTTATTCTCTAGACCTCTCTCTCTCTCTCACTATCTCCATCCCTTTATCTGAAACTCTCTCCCTTGAGCTTAAGAATTACGTTCTACATGTCCATCTCTCTCTCCCCTTCCCTCTCTACTCTCTTTCTCTCTATCTCTCCTCTCTCTCCTTACCTATCCCTCCCTCCTCTCTCTTATCTCTCTCACCTCTCTCTCTCCCTCCCTACCTCTTCTTCCCCTCTCCTCTCCTCTATACTTCTCATTATCTCCTCCTCCCTCTATCTACCTACCTCTCTATGTTTTTGTCTCACCTCTCTCTCCATCCCTACCTCTCCTTCTATCTCTCCTTTCATATCTACTTCTCTTTACCTATGTATCCCTCTATACCTATTTCTGTCTCTCCCTCCTTGCCTCCTCTCTCTCAATATCTCCACCTTCTTCCCTCTCTAATTCTCTCTCTATCACCTCTCTCTATCTCTCTCCTTCCCTCTCTACTCTCTCTATCTCTCCCTCCCTCCCCCTCTTTCTATCTCTCTTCTCTCCCTCTCCCTCTTTCTATATCTCATCGCCCTCTCTCTACCTACCTCTCTCTATCCTTATATCTCAACTATCCATCTTTATATATCCCTCCTCCTCTCTCTCTTCCTTCCACCAAACTTCACTCTACATCTCTCTCTCTAACTTACCCCTATATACCTCTTTCTCTCTCCCTCTCTCTTTCCCTCTCTCAATCTCTCTACCTTCCGCCTTACTTCTCTACTTCTCTTTATCACCTCTCTCTCTCTCCCCCTTCCCTCTTTACTTTCTTTCTCTCTATTTCACCTCTTTATCCCTAAATATCCCTCCCTACCTCCTCTCTCTCTATCTCACCTCTCTCCCTCCCTCCCTACCTCTTCTTCCCTCTCTCCTCCCCTCTCTACTTCTCTCTATCCCCCCTCCCTCTCCTTACCTACCTCTCTCTCTATTGCTCTCTCTCACCTCTCTCTAAATCCTTGCTTCATCTCCCTCTTGTCCCTACTACCTCTCCATCCATCTCTCCTTCCCTCTCTCTTTTTGCTCTATATCTCCTCCCTCTCTCCTACCTACCTCTCTCTCTCCATCCCTACCTCTCAACTCCCATCTCTTCCCTCTCTACTTCTCTCTGCCTACCTGTCCCTTTATGCCTCATTCTCCTCTCTCCCTCTCTCCCTCCTTCCCTCTCACTCTCTCCACCTTCCTACTCTCTCTAACTTCTCCCTCCCTTCTCCTCTCTCCTTCCCTCTCTATCTCTATCTCAACTCTCTCTAGATACATATATATACCTCCCTCATCTTTCTATCTCTCATCTCCCTATCTCTCCCCTCTACCTCTCTACCTACCCCTTCTCTCTCCTCTCCCTCTCTCTACCCTCTATCTCTCTC
>VDFB02000007.1:35073477-35101282 GCA_007258455.2 Sequoia sempervirens | reverse complement strand
ATAAATATAGGAGTTTGTTTTTCCATGAAAGTAGCTATTTTCTTGGTCTATGTCCAACACAACTTTATTAGTTGTAACAACAAATAATACATACTATTTCATGTCATGTGAGTATAAAAATAAGTCACCGGTTGTTATAAGAAGATAACTAATATTTAACACAACAAATAATTACTTAAAATTAAACTAACTACTGAAATTATTTGCTACCAAGTGTATTCATAGACTACATTAAGTCTTTTTTTGCCTCCTCCAAAAGCATGCTACAATATTTATTTTCCAAGGTTTAAAATGATAACAAAGATTAGTAAATACAATCTAATATTTCTTTGATCTAAAAACAATATTAAAATATCCCTTATTATATTAATCATATGCAACATAATTGTGGTAAAAACACATGATATGATATGAAAATAGAATACGAAGATGGGTAATAAGGTATATGAAAAATACTAAAATATAAAATAAAATGGATCACCTCTCTCATCACCAACCATGATAGTTGATTTAATGATGTTTATTTTCTAACAAAAGTAGTCATTAATGAGCATCTACCTTTGTATATTATGGTAAAATTTGGATATATAAACATTAAATGTGCCTTAGTTGATAATGGTTCTTGTTTGACTATATGTAGCAAGGACTACTAGAAACATTTGAATATGAATATGACTAACCTCAAAAGATAGATATCACCATTAATGGTTTTGATAATACTAGTAGACAATTTATGGGATTTATTTACCTCCCTATTGCAATTGGAATATTTATTATTAGTTTTCTATTCCATGTGATGTCAAGGAAGCTAGCATATAACATGTTATAATTTCATCCAAGGATTCACACCATAGGGGCCATATCATCACTCTACATAAGGTTGAAAAGTAAGCAACATTGAATACATGTTGATAATCATCATTATCAAGTCATTTTTGGATGCATTTTTAGATGCTTGATCAACCTAAAGTTTTTATTACGCAAAATTAATCTACAAAAGAGACACTTACATAAGAGGTAAAAAATAAAAAGAAGAACCTAAAGAATAATATCCCTCAATTTATGATAATGCATGGATTGATAATGATTGAGGTATAATAGTGTTGGAAAATACATTTTTATCCTGAAGCTCATAAACTTAAACGAATTTATATGGACCTTTTTATATATGGTTGACCACCTCCTCCAAAAATTAGTGATGATAATAAAAAAATATCTTATATGTGTGGCAATGATGTGGAGCCTTATATTTCTATTTTAGTTTCCTCTAGCCCTCCTATAGCATTAGATAAATGATATGATCCATGATATAAAATTATGGAAAAAATAAAGATAAAAATATAAATGAGTTGGTTTATATGAGAATGGTATGCTTGGAAAAATAGTCTTTAACCATAAAATAATGAGAGTAGAGAACTTGGCTATGCACCTAAATATATTGAAAACTGTTTAGAAGAATGAAAAATCAATAGAAAGGAACTTATCATATCTATGATTTATATAGATTTGATCCTTCCATGATTACTCCTTAGCATTATGACTTATAAATATTACAACAATTTATGATTCAATTATAGGAGTTTTACTTTAGTTTCTTATATATGATTTTTTGATTGATTTTAGAGATTTACATGATCAACTTTATCAATGATTTAATTACTATTTATAGTGTTCATTAATTATTCATTACACACATATGTATTTGCATATTAATACTATTACATTATTTGTATATATAAATGAGCATATAAAAATAGAAAAATCATATAAGAATATATTCATCTAGGTTATGGGCTCATATAAGTCAAGTTGTGTAGCATTTATATATGAAATGTTCTAATAGTATATGCAATTAGGAAAAAAATATCCAAGTATAAATCAATTAAGTGAGTTTCCCTAAGGACCCCTCTAGCATCTCACTTCTAACATATTTGTTCCTATTGGGATGTTGTGTCTAGGATTTGGTTTGTGATCATGACTTTCTCATCACTATAGTAATCCCTTGAAGCTAACTAATCTTCTCTTGCAAAATGATAATCGCTTCCTACATGGCTATGTACTAGAAAATGATGGTTGTCAAAAAATCTATTGCAAGTAGGGGTATCACCACTCTATCTAGGATTGTGTTATTTCTACCTACAATCTATCTTTGTCAACCTATGTAGCCTCTAGTGATACACACAATGTATTCCCTCTTCTCTTTATTTCAGCTATCTCTAATTATCCTTCATCTCTTTCTAAATATATGATATATATCTCAAAAAATGCACTATCTCTCAACCTACCATGAAAAATGCATAAATGGGGCTACCCTAAAGGATACTTGACTCTAATTCATTAGATCAAATAAAAAATAAAAATGACTAGCATTTCATAATCTATCTCAATTTGGTTTACTAGTATCATTAGCATATCTCAACTAAAGTTCTCTATTGTGATTGAGATCATGCTCACCCACAAAATTATTGTTTCTACACCATGTAATTTGTGCATATTCAATGCCAATACCTAATATATATATTCATAGAGTGATTAACTTAAATATGGTGCATTACATAATTGATCATTGATGTACTAGTCATTTTTTCCCATCACCTACTATGATTAGGTCATATCTAATTTGTGTCATGTACCTCCCTTATGTCCATAAGCCCTCCCATACATCTATTTTAGGTGTCTCATTGTAATATTTTGTTATGGAATTAGCCACCCAAGACCAAAGGGCTTCAATGAAAGCACAAAAGAGACCCAAAATGAGATAATAATTCTATTCTATCAAAGAATATAAATATATAATAATGATTGAGTTTTTCATATGAGAGAAATATGTAGATAAATATATGATACACCACCAATATAAGTGAATGAACAAATAATACAAGATAATACAATATGCAATCATGTTTGTGCATAACATCTCCATCAAAATAGGGAATTAGAAGTCACATGATGCCAATACATCATAATGAATTAGATACCTACCTAAGAAATCTTATCATATACTAGTTGCATATAATTTAATAAAATAATTGAATGATTGCTAGAAAATAAAGTAATGCACCAAAAACCCCTAAAATCATAGCTTAGGTAGGTAGGAAAGACAAAATGGCCCTTGAAAAATGTGGTCTTGTTAGCTACCAATGTATAAAATGTGTTCCTCAATCAACTAGGACTTTAAAACCTCATTTTATGGAAAAATTTCCCACAAAACCAAGAAAAGAGAGAATCCCCCATGAAATAGATAGACAAGAAGAAAGACTATGAAGCCCCTAAGGAGTAGTATCCTACTATAAGGGTAGATGCTTGATAATATTTCTCTCCTTAGAAATAAACAAACACAAAGATTATGTATGCATGATATCTTCTTATTCTTAAAAGGAATATGAGGTAAGAAATATAAAAATGAAAGTATTTGGAAACAACTTAGGTATCACTGTGTCAATTTTGAGAGGTTCCAGGATCAAATTAGATGTATTAGTCCAAACTAAATAAAGTGAGCATCTAGAACCTTGTCAAAATGGATGTAGAACAAGATCCAAAGACAATGATGTGAGATAAATATTAGGATGGAAATATTATCATAGAGGATATGATGATCCTTAAGGGTGTGAAAATCTATAAGATAGGACTAATGAAATAGATCTACAAGATCTATTAAGTACTCATGCTAATGAACTACATATAGAAAACAATGAAGTTATTTTGTAAAGAATCATTGAAAGAAGCAAAAACATACTTGGTAGAAGTAGAAGATGATGGTGGAAATGAGATCCTAGTGCATATCATCATGCTTCACTAATCATCCCTAGATAATGTGTCCATACTAGATTTCTAAGTATGAATATTAAATATTTCAACCAATGATCAAATACAAGAGTCCTTAATCTCACTATGCTAGTTCAAAGATAATGAAGAAGATGAACCCTTTTAATCTACACTAGGATTCGTATAATCTAAATAATCAATAGAAATCCCTATAGGAGGAGAAGAAACATCAAGGAAATTATTTGTCATTAAGAAATTCAAGCTCTTATCATTTAAAAATCACATTAGTTGCATCATGCTTATAAAATAAAAAAATATCAAGAGGTATAAGAAAATACATAGCAAAATCCTCTAAGAATGGAGAATCATCTAATTCATCATTTGAACATATCCCATAGTCTAATCCAAAGTTTATGATGGAAATCAATGTGAGTGGTATCCATCATGTTATCGAAGTCAAAATTTATCTTAGGTATTAGTTAGTTGTCACTAGTAGTACATATGTGAAAAATGCTAGGAGTTATCCATGATATGATTGGGAATATAGTTTACATTCACTAGTACCATGCAAGTGATAGATACTAGGAAATACATCATACCAAGTTGGACCAATTTTTTCTAGTATCATGGAGGAAATAAATGTGAGGATCCATTGACTAAAAAGGTTTAGTGGATTGTGTAAATGTTATTTATGCCCAACTATTCCATGTGTTGTAGGCTTACCCCTAGTTGGTTATGACATAATAAGTAGTATGAGGTACTTGATTTTCATAATAGCTTACAATAAACTAGGTAAAAGGATGGACCCACAATGTATTATGGGATGTACCTCATTCCTCTTTGTAGCCAAGATGTACTTGAGGGGTGGGTAATTATTTTTCTACTAGGGATGGGAAGAGGTGTACAATAGAGTTGGTGTTCCCTTCCAATTTCCAATTCATTACTATGTATGCTTGGTCTAATAATTTTGATATGTACCTAATATTTATGTATAATTTGATCACCATAAATGTATGAGATGTATGTAAGAGTTAGTCTCTTTGCGTATTTATATACTTATGAGTGATGGTAACCTGGTGGGATTAGGTAGCTATATTTTGTCACCTCATGTACTCAAATGTTGGGATTATGAATTTCATCATTGATGGGATGAAAGATTCCACTTGGTTGGGGTTTATAGGGAGGAATTGTGTTGTACTCTTGCACCTAAAACTGGGATCTAGACAACCTTGTTATAGAATTATGCAACCTCAAGTGTTATACTTGAACAAGGTACTTCTTATTTACTTGTTAGTATTGCACATAATGATACATGTTCCTTGTTTTATATGCCTTGTTTATAAAATTTAAGGCTAATATCACTATCTATTGCATGTAATGGTAGTTGGTTTTTATATTTGGTGTTCTCATAACTACTACAAAAATATTTTTTACAAATACTATATTAGGTATTTCTATTATTGAGGATTGACCAAGATATTAAATTTTAGTACTAGACGAGTTTCATTAACAAAGATTCTACTTATATGCTCTTGAAATACTTTGTATGTATTAGTGATGTAGCTATAATATTTGTCATGCCCCATTTTTTGGATTGAGTTGATTATGCCATTTTAACTAGTTATAAGTCAAATACTTCATTTTAAAAATATGTTACCAAAGTTATTGATTTGAAGATAATTATATTTATATAGTTTTATTATGTTCATGAAATGTGTAAAAATAATATCAATTAGATATTACTTAAAATGGAATAGATGTGAATTTCTCATCTTTAAGATGGTTAGTGAATGTTAATATTATAATATGGATGTTATGGTTAATGGAATAAATAACTTTATGGTTAACGAGGTGGATGTATGAAACTAATTTCCCCCACTCACAGACAAGGAGGGAGAGTATTACTGGAGAGAGGGTCCAAGTATATCGAGAGAGCATCTACTTGTATTATTATTTTATTTTGCATGGATCAATAGTATAAGTGGGAGGAGTGCCTTCCATTAGTTTATTTTTCTTACAATAAATCTTATCATTATGCTATTAAAATAAATCCTTTTGAAGCATAAAATTGTTGGTCTACTATAAGTTGGGATAAACTAGAAGATATGATTAACCTTGGGCCAGGAATGCTGATGGAAATAGAGGAGAAAATTAAACTAACCCAAAAGAGATAAGCATTATAAAATGATAGAAAAAGAATTATGTTGATTTCAAAGTACTCGATGACAATCTTCTATAATAGATGAATTTCTATTAAGAGTGAAACCTCAAAAGAGTTCAATAAAGTTTAGAAAATCAACCAAACTATCATCTAGATATGTGGGTTCATTTGAGATCCTATAAGTAGTAAACCTTTTTGCTTACAAAATAGATCTACCACCTTCTCTTTCTCATATTCATGATGTATTTCATGTATCCTATTTGAAAAGGTACTTATAGTTTTAATCATGTTCTTGACTGGAATGCTCTTCAGGTTTTGGATCCAGGAGTGGTCACAATCGATCCTCTCAAAATGCTTGAGGTTCACAAGTGTCACTTACATAATATAGAAGTCACTTAGTGCAAGTTCCAACAAGACCAATATTTGGATAGTGCCACATGAAAAGGTCATGAATATTTCCACCATATATTTCCTCAATTGTTTAACTAAGTTAATTTATAAGAAATTTTTTATTCTTTATTTAAGACTAGTTTAAACTAAATCGGCGAGGACAATGACCTTTAAGGGACTCAATTTTTGGACTAAGTTGATTATTCCATTTTAACTCATTATAAGTCAAATAATTTATTTTTAATTTTAAAATTATGCTACCAAAATTAGTGATTTAAATGTAATTGTGTTGATATAGTTTTATTATGTTCATGATATATGGAAAAATAATATCAGTTAGATATTGCTTAAAAATGAATAGATGTGAATTTCTTATCTATAAGATGAATATTTAGTGAATGATTATATTATAATATGGATTTTATTGTTAATAGACTAACTAATTTGATGGTTAATGAGTTGGATGCAAGAAAATAATTTCCCCCTCTTGGACAAGGAGGGAGAGTATCACCAGAGAGAGGGAAGCAAATCAGGAGAGAATCTACTTGTATTATTATTTTGTTATAAATAAATATTGAATTTAAGCTCGTTGAGTGGTTTTGAACTCCACATGGTGGAGAATTGAATGCATTTCATGTATTGAAATTTAAGTATAATGGAGTAAAAATGGAGAAAAAATCCAATGAATAGCTCATAACTTGCCACTTCATTTGTAATGAATGAGGGAGAATGGAGAGTAAAGGATGGGCAACCTAGAGATTCTTGGAGAATAAAATGGAGAAAATTTTGAGGTTTTTCAAGGCATATGACAAAAAAGTAGAAACAATGAAGAGGAAGGAGGGAAGGAATCTATAACTCATAGAGAATTGTTGAATCAATATCAATATGTTTCTTTGTTAACTACAATCTTCTACTTTTTATAAAGTAGAAATAAAGAGTATCTCTTCTCTTTCCTTTGAATTACATGTGGTATATTATGGAATTCAGTCTGAGTTGTTTGTTTAAGAGGTTTAAACTATTAATATTGTGCTTAGTCTACAAAAAAATCATGTCTCTAGGAATTATTTCTTAAGGACTCTAGGAAACCCCATTGTATTGGTCTTATGGTAACTTATTTCTATTTAGGGGTAATTTTTATTTTATGTGTGATATATATATATTTTTCCCATTATTATTCTATAAACAATGGAAATAATTGTGTTAAACCCATCAAGGGATTCCAATGCAAACTTATCTTAGACAGCCCGTAATAGCATAGAGAAAAGCTAGTAGTTTTTTTTGTTTAGATGTAGGTTTGTTTGGCATTAATTTAGGTCTACAATAATGTCTTTTTTTATTGCTAACATCTTATGATTTAACTTGGGTATGTAATCAATAGAAATTTCCCATTGTTATATTGGCCTTATGTAAGTTAGTGTGTGTAAGAATTTTTTTTTGTGATTGTTAGAAATTTGAAACAAATGAATAACCATTGACCTTTGTATGAGAGAGCTAAGCCATAAAACTATAAAAATATAGCACAATTATAGACCCATTATTTTAAGAGATTTTAAAATTTCAAGATGAAAAAATTGCATTAGGAGCTAAAAAAAAAAGATGCATAAGAATGGTTGCATGCATCAATACACATGTATCCCAAAGTATGCAACAATGTAAGAGTATGCAAAATAATGTGAAAATACAAGATAGGTAGTGAGTTTATATAAAACTAGGGAGATAATGAAGGTGAAATATCCAAGCAATAGGGAGTGACAACAAAGGGCTCTAAATATTAAATTCTCCTCCCTTTTAGAATGGTGACACCTCAACAACTTATCTCTTAATTATTAAATAATTAAACTCATTTTTTTAGCCTAAGAAATCTTAATAAAAGTGTAGGAAAAACCTACGACTCAAGAAAATTAAATTAATCCACTAGAAAAATAAACTTACACTAACACCCCCTTAAGCATAGCTTAGGTGGGTGAAATGATGATGATGGGTTCCAAAACATGAGGCCAAGTTAGGTACCAATGTACATAGAGAATCCCTCTAAAAGAAGAAGCCTCCTCCCACAACAAGGAAGTACACCCCACCACCCCCTCAAAAGAGAGAGAGAGAGAGAGAGAGAGAGAGAGAGAGAGAGAGAGAGAGAGAGAGAGAGAGAGAGAGAGAGAGAGAGTGGAAGGACTAAGAACTCCTTTCCCCCAAAGAGATCCAATGGTAGATGCTCAAAATTAGATGTAGAAGATAGTCCATGATCATTGAACAATGTTCCTCCCCTTAGGAAGAAATAAGACCAAAGGTGTATGTATGATAGATTCCCATTCCTAAAATGAATATGTAGGAAGAAATTTAAAAATGTATGAAGTCTTTGAGCTCTGTTCATGTGTCTCCATTTCAATTTTGAAAGCTATCACTACTAAGTTAGGAATTCTAGGCCACATTGATGAGGATGAAAATCCAAAATCTAGTAGAGATGGATGAAGAAAAGATCCAAGACTAAAGTATCTCCTTTGAAGATAAATATGTCTCCTTTAAATTCTCCTCAAAAGTATCCAAACTCATGTAAAAATGTGATGAGTTATCATGTGGAAAAATAACAAGAGGGTTTGTATATTCCCTCACAAAAATTGAAGAAGAATCAACTCCATCAAAAAAAACTTCCCTCTCAAAAAAAACTTGCATATTTGGGATTATCTCCCCTTATGCTTCATGCTATCTTGGGTGATAAAAAAAAATTGGATCATTCCTCATAGAAGACCCACCTAATTATTTTATTACAAATAGGGGATGAACTCAACTCTTGTGTTTTGGTGGTGTATAAAGAGTGGGGGGGTGAATTTAAAGATAACCCTCTTGGAAGTGGAATCTTGTCAATATAGGCTAAGCCTCAAAGAACTTTATACCTTGGAGAAGTGAAGGTGGAGAGTGGGTTACCATATCCTCTCAACTATTTGTCATTATTCCCTTTCATCTATGGTTTTGGCCTCACGTACCCTTGAGGTATCTAGAGGAATCCCTAGCAACCTCATTCATCCTAGCTCAAGACCTTTTGGTCATTATTCCTTGTGGTGCACTACTGCTCGAAGGGGGAAAGTGCTCATATACCTCCATGTGGTGAGATAGAGATTACTTTGGGAAAGGCTAGTCCTCCAAGGTAAGTGGTGTAAGGTGGTACATGACCTTGCATTCCCTAACTATCCATTCATGTCATATATGGCATTAATGGTAAAAATGTCACCATTCTAATTAAGTGAATCCAAAAGTGGCCATTGTGAGTCCATGAGGAATAAAAATTCCACTTGAATAATATAGGCTTGTATCTAAGTTCTTGGTGTGTCTTCATACGCAAAACCAGTGCTACCTATTGATCCAATTCTTCCTATCCAATTTATTTGTTTATCATGATTTCAAATATATCCCTTAGTCAAGAAAAAAAACCTTCATCCAAATCCTACAAATCTTCCAATATTTTCATCCAAATCTATTTAACCAATCCCTCATCTATCCAAATCTCCTAAACCCATCTATCATCCTTCCAATCTAATTCATTATTCATCCAAAACTATTTATCCAATCCCTCATCCATACAAATCTCTTAAACCCATCTATCCTATTTCCAATCTAATTCATTACTCATCAAAATCCATTTATCCAATCCCCCATCTATTCAAACCATATAAACTCATGTATCCTCTTTCCAATATGATATACTATTCATCCAAATCCATTTATCAAATCCCTCATCTATCTAAACCATTTAAACCCATATATACTCCTTCCAATCTAATCCCTTATCAAATCTTCTAAATCCCTCCAACATCATCCCTCATACATTCATATCTTTCCAATCCAATCTCCTAGCCAACCTAGTTTTTCATTCATCTATTCACTATAAACCTCTCCAATCCAACCATCCCATCCAAATCCAATTTCATTCTCTATCTTCATCCTTAGGAACTATAATTCTAACCCCCTATCCATTTTTAATTCCTCATCCTAATCTCCATCCTCATCCAAAATCAATCCTAAAATATCCTCTCTCAATCAATCCTCTATAATGGATAACCATTTAATATATCCTTCATCCAATATAATTTGTTCTAACCCCCTCTCATCCATCCAAACCCAATCCAACATCATGAAACCATATCCTATCCAAAAATAACAAACATCATAATCAATGGGAACCCAAATATCATTTATGATGATGAGGTTATTCTTGTTGATGATGCAATCATGGATGGAGGGTTTGAAAGGACTATCCAATCATGCAACCTAGAGTTCAACATAGGGTATAAATAACACAAGAAATACTCAGAAAACATGAATGATTATTGATTCAACAAATTGCAGTCTTACATGCATCATATGGCACTTTGGCAATGGAAAAAGTACCCCTTCTACTTTTCCTTGCTTGTTTGGGCCCTTCTTGTAAACTAGGCTTAATGGTGCCTTGATTTAGTGTTGTAATGTTTTTGACACATTCACATTAGGTCTTGGGCCCTTGTGAACTAATGAACTTAAAATGGTACTTTGCTAAAGTGTTGTGAAGTGTTGTAACACACTTTCACACTTTTCTGAGGTTTTATTAGTTAACTACACCTAATAAATCTCTTTTTAACCTTAATCATGCCTTATTTGGAGTGTTGTAACACACTTTCACACTTTTCTAGGGTTGTCATTAATAATTGGGCTTCTTTATGCTTTAATTGGTCTTATTTTGCATCCATAAGCCTCATTTAATGTGTTTTTGAGGATAATCCTAACACAAATGAATATCCAATCATAATTTAGGTGTTTTTAGGTTATGTGGCCTAGATTTAGTGATCTAGGACTCATTCACCACCTTGGGCGAATGAGTCCCACTTAGGTTTTTGGGTCCTGAATCTAGTTTCATACCTTTCTAAGAATTTTTGAATTTGGTCCCATAAATTATGCCTAATGGGACTCATTCACCACCTTGAGAAAATGAGTCCCATGTGACCCAAAATCAAAATTAATTCAAAATTTTGATGGGATTTTATCCTCCTAGATCTGATGTCGGCTTGCAATGTTGTAATTTCAGGAATTCATGCATAATTACTATAAATACAATTTTATTTCACCCATTTTACACCTAGCAAGTTGAATGAGCATCCTTATAGAAAGTTTGAGTTGATAAGAGCATCCAAGAATTTACAAGAGTATTCAAGAATATTGAAGGGTAGATTGTCAAGCATTCTAAAGCATTATTCAAGTATCAAGCATCATGTCAAAGATTTCATGCATCATGTTTGTTTTTGAGCTAACAATTATGGTGTAGAGATTTATGATTCAAGCTAGCATTTCATTCAAGATCTATCCTATCCAAGCGATAGTCAAGATCTACATCCGTTGGATTCATCTCATACATGTTTGTGGCCTCTTATGGCTAGGATTTGGTGAGTTGCAACATCATATTTTTTTCATTCATCATTATCCATTCCTATTTCATTCTATTTCAAGGTTTGATTAAAAAAACATGGTTTGACCAAGGAAAACCCATTTCCACTAACAAAAAAACATTTTCCCCTCTCTTTAGCGTGTGTTTTGTAGGTTTAGATTGAAGATAAATTGAAGAGAAAGCTTGGAGAAAGTTGTCAGAGTGTCTAAAATTGTCAAAGTTGTCATCAATCATTAGAGAATATTGGAGAACACCTACAAGTTGATTTATAGAGATTCAAATCTAGAAACCTGAAGAAGCAGATTGAGAAGAGTGGATTCAAACTTTGAAGTTTTAGAAAACCCTAACTGGACTGATTCACCACTTCTAGCAAATGAGTCCCAGTTTAGGTCAAAATTTAGATTTTTACAGATTCAGATACCCATTTTCTAGATTCTTGTTTCTTGATTTGCCCAACTTGGCTTATGAGTCCCACTCAACATTAAAGTAATTTATAGAATTTTAGAGCTCCATTCAGTCATCTTCAGATTCTTACGTGCACACATTCCATCTTCTAACTTTCTGCTTTGTTTTGCATACTTTTCTAGGTCATTTAGTAAGTCATTGCATCATATTAGGTGTAAGAATTTCATCTTGCATTGTATCTATCTTTCCAAGCCCTAGCTTGGTGGTGAACCCCTCATTAGTTTACAATCAACACTTAGGACAACCCTATTGTAAGATTTCTTTCTCCTTTGCATTGAGATCCCTAGGGTTACCCTTTAATCAAATAATTGGAAAGTGGGTGTTCTCTATGTCCTAATCCATACAATATCATCCAACCCCATTTTTTGTTGTTTCAGGAACATATGTGGAATTACTAGGGATCGCAAGTCCACCGCAAGGGCATTACACGATATTACAATTGGTACAAGGCCTTATTACAGTCCAACAACCTTAACAACTTGAATTATTCTTCTCTTCTATCTACTAGCTACTTAACCATTGGACTTAACTAACTTCTAATGGATTACAAATGATCTTAAATATGAATCTATAGCTTCAATTATGATCCACATCAGCCTCAAAGGCTCACAACCCTAATACAAGATCAAACGTGTAGGTTGGCCAAGAACATGAAAAGATAACCCATTGGGAAATGGAATGTATTACAGACCTCCAAGAAAGTTCCCCTAGATCTAAAGTGCCTTGAATGATGTTTCATTAAGCTTCACATGTTTCAAAAAAATTCCACACAACCACTTTGAGCCAGATAGGCCTTGAATGCTTTATGTGAGAATTGGCAGTGAACTTCTAAGAGCGATAACTTTATGCAAATGAATACAAATCACCTAAAATATGGATATGTTGAAGATGGCCTTGTGTAGAACCAATATCCTACTCTATGAGCTAAGAAATGATAGCGTGGTAAAATTTGGAAGAAACTATTGAGACAACTACAAACTAAATTGAAAGAAAGAAATATTTTTGGTTGATACATGATTTCTTTACAACCAGGGATGCTCCTGCATCATACACCCAGGGTTGGAAGAAAAGTGAGTTCCTCACTTTCTAGGGGCTAGAGGAAAACCAAAGTGGTCCACCTTAGCCTAAAAAATCCTAGATGAATGATCCACTAGTTTGTATTTCCACTTTACCAGGTACTCCTTGTACTACTGCTTCCTAGTGCTCCTTCCAATTTTGGTGTCCAAGATCTACTCAATCTACTCTTGTAGTTGATGTGTTAACTGCTCCTTCAGGTCAACTTCTTTGTTACTACCACTTGAATTTCCTTCATGATACTCATAAATGTCTACAACATTAAAAATAGGTGATATACCAAGTGCCTTCGGTAATTCCACTTCATATGCATTTCCTGAATCAAACTTCTTGAGAATCTTACATGGTCCAATCTTCCTCATCTTCAGCTTGTTGTATGTGCCTACCAGAAACCTTTCCTTTCTGAGATATACCATAAATTCATCCCCAACAACAATTATTTTATACCTCCTCTTCTCATTTGCCTACTCCTTATACTTATTATTCATGTCCTCTAAGTGGTTTCAAGCCTAACTATGCAATGTTTCCATGAATCCTGTAAATTCTTCTACTTTTGCACTCTGCTTATCCTCCATTCTAATTTCTCTGGGCTCCATAACTCCTTTGGGATGTATCCCTATCACAATCTCAAATGTTTTCTTCCTTGTGCTTCAATTTACTGAATTTTTGTATACAAACTCTGCTTGTGGTAGAACTATGTCCCAATTTCATGCCTTATCTCCAACCAAACATATCAATAAGTTACCCAAACTCCTATTTAATGTCTCTATTTTTCCATCTATTTGTGAGTGGTATGATGAGTTGAACTTCAGGTTTGTCTTCATCTTCTTCCACAATGTCCTCAAAAGGTATCCAATGAACTTGGTGTCCCTGTCTGAAACTATACTCCTTGGTAATCCATGCAATCTCACAATATCCTTAAAAAATAAGTTAGCAACATGCACAACATAATTAGTCCTCTTGCAAGGAATGAAATATGCCATCTTAGAAAATCTATCCACTACTACCATTATAGAATCATATCCTCTATGTGTTCTTGGTAATCCCAATATGAAATCCATACTTATATCTTCCCAGGGTCTCCTAATTAAAAAATTCTATAAATTTGAACATACTTCTTGACAACCTTATATATCTATGGCCAAAAATAGTTTTCATTCATCAAAGCTATTGTCTTGTCTACCCCAAAATGTCCTGCTAGTCTTCCACTATGCTTCTCATTAATCGAATTTTCCCTCATTGAATTCCTTGGAATACACAACTGATTTCCATTGAAAAACATATCTTCTTGAAGGAAATAATCCATCCATTGAATCATATCTATCACTACTGGTTCCCTACATGCTCTCCATGCTTTAGAAAAATATGGATCATCCTCATACATGCATCTTAGTTCTTCAAAACCCAATACTTCTATCTTCATTCTTGTCAACAAATTCCTTCTCTTTTTCAATGCATCTACAACTTTATTTGAATTACTACTCCTAGCTTCAAAATAAATGTATAACTCTACAAGAATTCAACCTATCTCATTTGTCTCTATTTCAACTTACCTTGACTGCTCAAATAATGTAAAGCTTGATGATTGGTGTACAACAAAAACTCCTTAGGCAACATATAAGGTCTCCAATTCTTCAAGGCTTATATTATGGCATAGAAATCTTGATCATAAACTGAATATCTCCTTTTGGAATCATTAATTTTCTCACTAAAATAAGCTATTGGTCTTCCTTCTTGACTCAACACTGCTTCTATTGCATTTCCACTAGCATAATAATCAAGTTGAAATACTATGTCAAAATTAGGTAATTCTAACACTAGTTTCTCCATCACCTTTTGCTTCAACAATTCAAAAATTCTTTGTGCTCTGGATGTCCACTTAAAGTCTTTCCTATCTCCTCTCATTGTTTTTTTCATGGGTGTGCAAATGCTACTAAATCTCCTAATGAATTTCCAGTAGAAGCTTTCCATTCCATTAAATGATCTTACCTCCCCAATTTTGACATGTGTAGGCCACTCAAAAATTACTCTAACCTTCTTAGGGTCCATCTTCAATCCTTCAACATAAATGAAAAATCCCAAATACACCAACTCCATCTTCATTAAGGTACACTTATTAATGTTTATCAACAACTTCTCCTCTCCTAGCCTTTGTAATACTTGTCTGATGTGCCTCAAATGTTCTTCTCTAGTCTTACTAAAAATTAGAATATCATCCAAATAGACAATAACAAACTTACCCAAGAATTGCCTCAGTACCTCATTCATCAACCCCATGAAAGTGCTAGGTGCATTGGTCAATCCAAAAGGCATCACTAACCACTCATAAAACCCTTCATTAGTCTTAAGTGTGGCCTTCCACTCATATCCTTCCCTTATCTTGATTTGATGATATCCACTCTTTAGGTCAATCTTTGTGAACTACTTTTCTCCACTCAAACAATCCATAATATCATCCATTCTTGGAAATGGGAATCTATACTTGATTGTGATACTATTGATATCTCTTGAGTCTATACACATCCTCCATTCTCCATATTTCTTTGGTTCCAGTACAACAGGTACCACACATAGGTTTAAGCTCTCTTTGATATTTCCCTTCTCCAATAATTCCAGTATTTGTTGGTTTAACTTTGTATTTTCTATAGGTGTCATCCTATGTACCACTTTATTTGGAAAACTTGCTATAGGTATTAGGTATATATGATGGCTAATGCTCTGAACAGATGATAATGTATCAGGTACATTCTCTGATATGATATCTTGATACTTTCTTAACAGTTCTATTATTTCTATCTATAGTGGATTTTCATCCTTTGCGGTGGAATTATTTGCCTCTTGATTACTACATTTCTTTGGAATAAATGAAAAAAACATATTCTCATGTCTCAATCCTTCTAGAAACTTCCTCCCATCTACCAAATATAGTCATAGATGGAGGGTCCAGAAAGGACTATCTAACCATGCAGCCTAGAATTCAGCACAACAAAAATAGCACAAGAAATGATCAAGAAACATGAATTATCATCAATTTAATAACTTTTAGTTTTACATGCATCATATGCCACATATACATAATGCCTAGGGATCATAGGCTTTCCAAAAGGGTATTACAAGATATTACAATTGGCACAAGGCCTTATTACAGTCCATTAACCTAAACAACTTGAACTATTCTTCTCTTCTATCTACTAGGTACCTAACCATTGAACTTAGCTTCCTTCTAATAGATTAAAAATTATCTTAAATATGAATCTCTAGCTTCAATTATGATCCGTGTTGGCATCAAGGGCTCAAAACCCCAATGCAAGATCAAATGTGTAGGTTGGACAAGAACATAAAAATATAACTCATTAGGAAATGGGATGTATTGTGGATCTCCAAGAAAGTTCCCTTGGACCTAAAATTCCTTGAATGATGTTTCATTAATCTCTACATGTTCAGAAAAAGGTCCACACAACCACTCTAAGCCAGATATACTCTGAATGCTCCATCTGAGAATTGGTAGTGAACTTTTGAGAGTGATAACTTTCTGCAAATGAATGCAAATAACCTGAAATATAGATATGTTGAAGATGGCCTCATGTAGATCCAATATCCTACTCCATAATATGAGAAATGATAATGCGGTAAAATTCAGAAGAAACTGTTGAGATAACTATAGACTGAATTGAAAGAAAGAAATGTTTTGTTTGATACAAGATTGCTTTACAACCAGGGATACTCTTACATTAGTTGACCAAATCTAATATCATCCCTTTGATGATAATGAGAGTCTTGTGAATCAAAATGAGCCCTCCTCATCCACCGCATCTTCCTATATCCAAGAATTTACCAATCTCATTACCAATGGCCAAGCCCTCAATAATTTCATTATCACCTATCACTTTAGCAATGATAAATATGTCATGGATATATACCTTGTAATTTTTGATGTTGAAATTTCATCCTCCCCACATCCATAAAATCCTAATTCATCTCCTATTACTCATACTTCCCATTCATTTGACAAAGGAAACCAAATCCCCATCCAAAATTCCCCTCAAACCCCATCCACATCCCAAGTCCCAATATCCTCATCCTCATACCCAATTTACAAATCCATGGAAGCTTCCACTTGTTATTCCACATTCTCATCTCCCACATCCTCTAACTCATCCCAATATTACAAATCCACTTCATCCCATTCTCCAAATATATTATTCATGAATCCCTCTAAGGACTTGAAACAAAGAAAGAATTGTAAAGTCCACATCACAAAGTTGTGGATTTGTCACCCTACACCCATCATTCCACTCCAAAATCCTAACACCATCCATACCATTGAAAATATGAAAACCCAATCCCCTAAACCTCATGAATATATTATCCCTCCATCTACCCAATTTGAGGAGTCTATCCAACCCTCCTCCCCCATCACACTATCCACACCAAATGAGCTGTGTCAATCCCTTATTCCAAAGTATGATATCATAGATTCCTCTCCATATCAAGCTAAAGTCATCCTTCTACTCCATAAAATGATCCCTTTCCCAATCAAGACCAAGGAACTCCTTCCCCTCTATCCCAAGATCTCCTTTCACCTCAAGATCAAGATATCCCTCCCATCTAATCTGATGATGCCCTTCCTAACCAAGATCAAAGAATTCATTCACCTAATGAGCGCGTACCTTCTATGCCATCTCATAATACCATTTCCAATCAAGATAAAATTATCCCTTCCATACCATCCAATGATACCATTCCATTTCAAGATAAAAACATACCTTCCACTCCATTCCACTCCATCCAATAATTCCCTTCCATATCAAGATCAAGACATCCCCTCTCATCCCCCTCATGATCCAATTTCTAATCAATGTGAAATCACTTATTCCCATCCACCTCAAGATCAAAACATCCTTCCTAATCCCCCACATTATCCCCTTCCATCTCAAGACCAAGACATCCCTTCTATCCCATCCAATGATCCCCTTCCCTCTCAAGATCAAAACACCCCTTCCATCCCATTTAATGAACCCATTCCTAATCAAGATCAATACACCCCCCTCCTCCCCCTCATGATCCCATCCTAAGTTAAGATAAAAGTATCCCTTAATCTCCACATCATGATCCTAATCCATCTCAATATCCCAATATCCCTCCTAATACCCCTCATGACCCTAACCCTCCACAAGATCCCATAATCCCTATCCAATCTCTCAATAAACCTCACACTTATCAAATAGGTTCCTCCACTTTCATCCAATCCAATTTAATCCATGATCCTATTATTCCTTCCAAGTCATACCCCTTTAAAATGGACTCCCATCTTGTTTCCAAACCAACAAGTATCCCATTGGTAAAATAATTTGTCAAAACATACACTATCAAAGAAAAGGGTTAGGCTTCCATGAAATGAATCTTAGAACCCATACAAATCATAGAAAATCCATGTTATCATAGCCTTGTACCAAGCTCAATATGTTGTTACATCTCCCATCCCTCCCAAATCCCAAATCCATCTATATAAATACAAATATCCACATTACCCATCCTCCAAATATATCTTGGGTTCTTATAATACAAAGTCCAATCCTTCATTCCTTCCATATATTTTGGATCCCTATATCCCAAAACAAAGTCATTCATCCCTTCTATCCATATTAGGTCCTTATATTCCACCACCCATCACTCTTATCTCAAAATCCCATCATCCTATTTATCTATCATCTCAAATCCCCAATCAATATCAACAAATGCTCACATCCTTGAATCCCTTCCAACATCCTACCTCCATCAACCCATCCATAAGACCTTCATATCATTCATCTCCACCCATCTCATTTCTCTTGTAATAAATTTAGATACAAATCTCAAAAGTGCTAATCCAAAAATCCACATACATATAAGGATCAACATGTCCCCTCCAAAATACATGTTGAAATAAAGAAAAATATGATCCAAAATAAAAAATAAATATGAAAGGACACAAAGGCCCATGCAAAAAAACTAAAAACCATATGGATTCCAAAAATATAATAGAAGTAATACATAGAAAAGAACAAAATTGTTGTAACAAATTTTCCATTGTTCCAAAAGATTGACCTGTTAACACTCAATACAAACACCAGAGATGAATGGATCCATGGGAAGCAATTAGTCCATGTCCTGAATCTGAATTGAGACATTGGTGATTAGTCCAACAATCCCCTCCCTCAGCATCACTCGAGGGGATTCAAACCTGGAACCAAGCTTTTGATACCATTTGTTGGATCATGTTTATCATTATGCCAAAAGATTGACCTGTTAACACTTGATACAAGTATTAGAGATAAACAGGTCTATGGTAGATGGTTATTCCATGTCTCAAATTCAAAGGGAGACATCAGTGATTAGTCCAGCAACATTAAATTGGCATCTAAAATTACTAATCTAAAAGCTTGCTATACTCCTAAGTCCTCCAATCCTCCATCTAAAATTCTCTCTTATAAATCCATTTTGGTCCCTTATGTCCCAAAATCTACTATCCTAAGTCCATCATCTCCTCCATCCATTTTGGGTATGTATGTCCCAAAATCCATGTCTACTACTCCATCTAAATCTCAAAATAAAAAATTCACTTATCCATTACTCCACCACCCCTCAAGGTGTGTTCCAATGTTGTTCTTGACAAAATTTCCATACACTTATCCAAAATTATTCTAATTCCCCATCCATAATACAAAATTTATCCCCAATAATCCTCCTTTAATCCAAGTCTTTACATAAATCCTTATCTTTTTCCATCATGCCATCATTCTACCAACGTCTATGAGTCTACTTCCAATTTTTATGATCTAATGGAGCACATATTCAAGGGATACCATCCATGGAACTATGCACTTGATTCCTTCCCCCATCTTCCCATCATGCATCCACTATCTTCCAAATCAACTTATCCACATCCTTATCCCCATCCCTCTCCATCCATACTATTCCAAAAATCCATATATATATAAATAAAGAGAAATCATTCATCCAATGATGGAAACCACTTCTTGTGGAACCTTGGACAAGTGTACCATGATCAAAACTTGGAAAATAGATGTCATGTGTAATCCCCCATCCTCTTGCAATCTACACTTGGGGACACACTTCATCCATGATACCCTACCTACTACATCTTATCCACATTTTCCACTATCCCTAACCCCCTATCCATAATCTTATCTAAGTTAATCCTCCTTTTTACACCTTTGATTTTGACATGGCTAAGGATATTCATAAGCATCATGTATCCTATCTACCTCACCTTATCCATATATTCCATATAATATCCTTCATCCCATATCCTTCATCCTATTTCCTTCCCCCCATCCTATCCAAATGTATCCTATTTTCCCCTCTTTGATCTTTATGTGGCCAAGGGAAAATATCCTATATGAATATCCACTCTATTCCACATACAATTTCTTATCCACATACTCCAATATCCTCCATCCCATATCCCCCAGCCTATCTCCTTCCATCCTATTCAAATCCATCCCCCCATTTTTTTCACCTTTGATCTTGATCAAAACTAAGGGAAAAATAACCTTGCATACTTTGGACAATGGAAGCCTTAATGCATTTACCATCCATATCCCTTATGCAAAATCCTCGCATCTCGTGCATCTTTTCTAGCCATCAATCGACAATGACACTCCCTCTAGTATGGGGAATGTTGTTCCTTTGTAACATAGTCCTTTGAGCTCCATCCTCATATCCATCCACTTGATACTTCTCACTCTTGGATAAGCTATTTATCCATATTTTACTAATCATTGGTTCTCCCTTATCATTGGATCCCATCTATTTCTCTATCCTATCCTTGTATCCTCCATCCAATCCTATCCCTCCATCATTTCATCCTTATTTCAAGGCTTGGTTTTCCCTTTTCATTAGATCGCAACCATTCATCTATCCTCTATCCTAATCATCCCATCCTCCAATCCTATCTTATCCCATCCAATTACCCTCTATCTATCCTTCCAATTCAACCATACCAAATTAGTCCATCCAATGCAATCAAATCATGTGATCTAGTGTATCATCCTAAAACATCCATCACTTTTGATCCAAATCAGTTGATAATGTATTGATCCACTATCAAATTATCATCATAGGGATGTATCCTTCCTAATCCTCATGATGTTATTATCATTAACACAATCCTTGGGGTACACATTGTTCTTATAATTAACTTTTAGATATCCTCATCATCATCAATCAACCAATCAATTTTTAGCTTGACTGCAACCATAGTCCTAGTTTTTTTGTGCATGCTTGCTTGTTTCTTGTTTGTTTTATCATTGATTGCAGATATCATGGTCTTTGCACCATATTTCCACAAGGGCATCATGGTATTCCATATCTAGGTGTTATAAGATATATGTTTGCATTTGACCTTTTTGATCATGTACTTAGCACATTATCATCCTATTTCCTTATATCTTGGTGCATAACATCAAGTACAATAATAATATATGTTTCTTATACCAATGCAACATGATTCTCATCCATCTTATCTCTCCTTCCATTCATCTTCTACCATGTACTCTTATCCTTTATCCTCTAACTCTCCCAACCAATTTGAGAGCACACTCATGTTCTTTGAACCTTCCTGTACTCTCAAGGGAGAAACCTCACTCGCATAGTTCCAAATAATGGGGCATCATGCCACTAGTCCTCATCCTTTCTTACCTACTCTATTTTATGCTTCTTTTATACAATGCCACTTATTATATTCATGACATCATATCAAAGAAGGGGAAAATGTAAACACCTAAATTTGAACATACTTGGTCATACTTGATTTTACCTTATCATAGCCATTAATTAAATAAATATTTATTATTTATTTAATTAATTTACCCATCACTTTTATCCCACCTTGTCCTAGCCAATTAATTAAATAAATATTCATTATTTATTTAATTAATTTATCTTTTACCTTTATCCCCCACCTTAATTAAATAGTCAACTATTAGAAATTAGGATATTAGGATACTAGTCATTATAAATAAAATATAAAATAAATAAAATGAGAATCATACAAGAATAGATTTTACACATTACACAAGATATACATGGGGAAAACATTTTTTAGTAAAAAAAATCATAAAGCATCATTTTATTAAAACACTTACAAATATGGTCTATTCTAACATAGATCGAACATGGGGAGCACATCTCCATACTTCGACATGGACAATAATACCCCTATGCATAGTGATAGAACTTACTATCAATCTCCAAATTCTATATGTCACTCAGATGATAGAGAGCCTCCTTAGATATAGGAGGAAGGATGGTATAATACTTGAAATGGTATTAGTTACACCTATTCGACAATCACAATTTATAAATAATTAATAATCTAATAGTTATTAGACTATAACTATTTCAAATGTGATATGCTTAATAAACATATAATATATAAGGTTTTATAATCTTATATTAGAATATTTTATAAATGTTATAAGGGTATGACCCCTAATAACATTATGTTCTAACACCACCCACCTTAATATTAATAGGGAGCATCACATGTTAATTTCTATAATTTAAAAAGTGAAGTACCCTAGCAATGTAGGTCTTCTTTGATAGTGATAGATAGGGACACAAATATATGCCAAAATGAAATTCATGTATTTTAGACTACATGAAAGTCATCTTGTCATAATGTATAATCCCATTGTTTTAAAAATGATGCTATATATATGAGGTATTATAAAAAAATTTATTGCAGCCTAGGTCTCCTCAAATCAGCCTCACCCTAGATTCATTACATAGTGCTTGCGGGACTTAATACTATTGCACCAAAAGATCAATATGTTAATGCTTGATACAATTGCTAGAGTAAATGAATCCATAGGAGGTGGTTAAGCCATGTCATAAACCTGAGTGTTGTGTTGCACAACACAAGGAGACCAAGGACACACACCTTGCAACAATCCCCCCAACGCAAGCGAGGGGTTCAAACTTGTGACCCAAGCTTTGATACCAATTGTTGCACAAACGGTTGTCATTGCACCAAAAAATTGACCTGTTAATGGTCGATACAATCGCTAGAGTTAATGAATCCATGGGACAAACCTAAGAGTTGTGCTACACAACACAAGGAGATGAAGGGTGCACACCTTGAAACAAATACATTGTTGAACCCATAGAAATTAATATAATTCTTTTACAAGTGGAAGATTTATAGAGAAGAATTTTAATAAATTCGCATAGGACTTATACATATAATGCCAAATGGACTTGCTAATTCCTAGAGGTCTTATTTTTTTCCTATTAGGACTTGCTTATGCTTGTTGAGACTTAAATATTCCCAAAGGACTTACTAATTCATAAAGGTCTTATGTTTTACCTATTAGGACTTGCTTATGTTAGAAGAACTTACATTTAGGACTTAGCCACTAGGTGGTGACATTGACATTCACACTCCCCCTCAATGGCATCACCTATGACGAAGCATTGATTTAATTTTGGTGAATTTTACAATGCAGATAAGCATACTTTGTCTTGAATAGAATTGGAGAGAAATTTTATGATGGAATACTTGCACTTGAGTTAGGTGCCCATGATATTCAATGTGTTTTTCTCCCTTTGGAAATGAGATTATTTGATAAGAGTAAAATAACTTTAGTTATCATATAGTAAGGTGGTACTTTTACAAGTATCCAATTGAAGTTCTTCCATAAATCATCAATGCCACATTGTGCCACATTGATTCTTTAGGAGCTATTTTTTTATTTTGGGCTTTGATTAAAAAACCATAGAAGATAGATTTCTTAAAAGTATTACACCATCCATATAAGAGTTCCTGCACCATTTATTTTGAAGACATAATCTATGGTAGATTTCCTATAAATAGAATCACCAACATAGTCTGTAACGCAATAATCAACTTGATTTGATTCTTGGTGTAGAAAAAATATTTTTTAATATGCATTTGTCAATTTCCAAAGAGCATAAATCTAGAAAATAGTATAATGATCATTAGCAAAGAGATCATAAGATATTTTCATTAACATAAGTATAATTAATTTGTCATTTTTTTTTCAAGAAAAAAATAGTCATGCTACTAATCATATAGTAATTATCCATAAAAAATTAAGCATTGGGTGAGCTATCCTTTCCAAGCTTGCACCTCAGAAAATTTATTAAGACAATAGCCACCCATTATAAGTAAGTGATTTATATCCAAGAAATTTTAGAGGATTAATGTAGAACAAGAGGACACAATCAAAAGTTCTCTAGAATGCAATAAGAGTGTTTCTTTATCAATACATTGAAAGTATATAATTTCATATTCACCATATAAAAATTAATGTTTGTAAGATATATACAAACAAGACTACTAATTCCTTAAAAGTAATTTAGGACCAATATTTAATAGAATGAAGTTAAAATTAAAGTTTTAATAGGAAAATTTTAAGATGTCATATACTCCACAAAATACTGTTCCTGCAGGGGCCATACTCAAAAGAGTTGAAGAAAAACCTTTATATAGAGAGAGAAAGCCTCCTGTGTGAACCATATGCTGAAAACACCCAACAAAACCACCTAGGGTTTTAGCTCTTGATGTAACCAACCTAGTTCTAATAGTGTCTATGGGAAGACATATCATAGTGGCTGCAATTCCTGAGACAACCCCAACTGCAAGTCTATCAACATTTGTGATTTCTTCCTTTCCAGGGATTTGTAACAACCAATTGCAGTACATGTCATATGTTACAAATTTTATAGATTTAAAAGGGACCATACCAAAAAATTCAAGGCATTCCCTTTCCAAAAACCTGCAAACCCTTCAAAAAACTAGATAAAATAAATTATTTTGAACCAATTATCCTTTGTCCCTCGTACAATGTATTCCAGTTTTAGTCTTTCCAAAGGGGCAACAAAAGTTCAAATAATTGGCACACTGTAATGGTTCCCCTAAAAACAATGCTGATAGAGAGGGTGATATGGTTGGGTTAAAAATTTTCTAATGATGAACCTTGTAGGAGAGTATATCAAACTCACCACATCCTTTAATGTCCACAACATAGTTACAAGTTTGAAAAATAATAAATTTGAGTCATTCGAGAAAACAAAATAATATTGAAATCTAAAATCTAAAAAAATAGATAAGTACTTATTGAATTGAAAAATTTGGACCAAATCAGATAAATATGGCTGGTCTAAAAAATCCAGATCCAAAAAAATATGGCAATAGTGGTTAAGAAAATTTGATAATCATCAACACTTTCAGAGATCAAAACTTTCAGAGGGGTATATCATTATATCCTCTAATAGCCACCCATTATCAGTAGGGTAGGAAATGGCCTAACTTTTGTGCCTGAGAGTGAACCAATACATGGATGATATTAATCAATAGATTAGTACTCTCTACCCGAGGCATAGCTCTTATCCCTCACATCCTTGATTGAAATTCTACCTTGTTGCTCAATCTTGTGGTATCTACCAATGAAATAAGGTGCTATATGGTAAGGTCACCCTTCTATATTAGGCATAAATATAAATGCCATCTCAGAGGGAAACACACATTAGTCTAACATGTGTAGAGGAGGAGAGATGGTAAGCCTACTTCTAACGAGACACCATAGGCATTCATCACCCTTGGTGCAAAGGAAAGGTTCCATTCATGTTTGAAAACCATAGCGAACTTTGCTTAGAGATAGAATATGACTTTTCTTAGAGATAGAAGATGACTTTGCTTAGAGATTTGAAAAAGACATCAGTAGGGTACTTCAATTGGCAATTTGGAGGCACCATAAAATCCAACGTATTACTTCACAAAGCATCTTAGAATCCATAAGATAAAAAGCTTAGCATAAGAAAGTGATTATCAACACAGAAAACACTCACCAAATAAATAAAAACACTCACCAAATAAATAAAGGTGCCACCATTGAAGAACGAAATTTAAAATCATCAAGAGCCAATGAAGGCCATATAACAATCACAACAATTCCAAAATCATTGTAGGAAGATTCAAGGCACATGGCATAGGATATTGTACCACATTCTAACCATCCAATGGTTTGAAAAAGTATTAATTAAAGTTTGCACCTTTTGGTGATGAAATGGTGTGGCGTTTCTAATGTCTAGAATAGTATTTTATAAGAGAGTTTCAAATGTAATAGGTATGGCATAAATCTTTTGGCAATATGTCAAATCTTTTGAATCCATTCAATGCTTTCTGATAATTGACACTATTTCCTATCAATAAAGAATCGTCTTACTCATCGAAACAAAAAAAGAGATACATGTTTATGTATGAGACAAGGTCATGACTCTTTTTACTAAAGGTTGTGATTTAAAAAAAAGGTCATGACCTTTATTATAAGACAAAGGTTGCTACCTTCAACCTTTTACTAAAAGACAAGTCTTGTAGTTTTAAATAAGGATTATGAATTTTCAAAATCATATGGCAATGAAAAAGAAAGATAGTTTTATAAGTCTTTTAACTTTTATAAAAGATTATGTAATAAAAAAATGACTATTACAAAGAAAAATCTCAAATAAACATAAAAAAAGTTATAGTTTCATTTATTTCGAAATAATGTATTATGCAATTCTATTCTTTTTTAATGTTAAAAAAATTGGTTGTAAATGCTCCTTGAAATATCAATAAAATAAATAAACACATCCTTTCATGAAATATAGTCACTTGAATTTGGAAACTCAATTTTAAGAATAATTTAAAGCTACTAAATGACCACTATAAAAAAATGATTAGTATAGCCTATTTGGTTCTAATACCATGTTATAAATTAGGATTTTAGGATACTAATCATTATAAACAAAATATAAAATAAATAAAATGAGAATCATACAAGCATATATTTTACGCATTACACAAGATATACATGGGTAATACCCTGTTGGGTAAAAAATCCCATAAAGCATCATTTTATTAGAACACTTACAAATATGGTCTATTCTAATATAGATCGAACCTAGGGAACACTTGTACATGGCCAATAAAACCTCATTACATAGTGATAGAAATCACTATCAATCTCCAAATTATATATATCACTCAAATGAGAGAGAACCTCCTTAAATATAGGAGAAAGGGTAACCTAATACCTGAAGGGGCATTAGTCACACCTATTCAACAACCACTATTCACACATAATTAGTAATCTAATAGCTATTAGACTATAACTATTTTAAATGGGATATGCTTAATAAATATATAATATATAAGGTTTTATAACCTTATATCAAAACATTATATAAATTTTATAAGGGTATGACCCCTAATAATATTCATTCTTTAATTAATTAATTTATCCTTTACCTTTATCCCCCACCTTAATTTAATAGTCAACCTTATCTCAAAATCCTCCAGCTAAATCAATTAGTTTCTAATTAATTAATTAATTAATTTAGGATAATTAATCTCCACAACCTTTTTATTCCACTTTATCCCTAAATCCTTTTCCATTTAATCTTAGCCTTTAAATCCATTCACATGGATCACAATCTAAACTTTTCAACATGTGACAAGTATCCCTCCCACTTTT
>VDFB02000007.1:34991695-35073377 GCA_007258455.2 Sequoia sempervirens | reverse complement strand
CTATACCATAAACCCTCTACCCTCAACCCTAAACCCTCAACCATAAACCCGTAAACCATAAACCCTTAAACCTTCTACCCTCTACCCTCATCCCTAATCCCTCAACCATATACCCTCACCCAATACCCTAAACCATCAACCCTATAGGTCCTCAACCCTATATCCTCAATTCTCAACCATCTACCCTATATGTTGGATCCTCAACCCTCATTTATCCATTTCCCTCTCTCCTCTTCTCTCCTTCTCTCTATCTCACTTCTCCCTCCATCTCTCCCTCCTTCCATCCCTCCCTCTCTTCCCTAATCCCTCAACCCTATACCCTCAACCCTTAAACCCTTAAACACTCAACCCTCAACCCTCAACCCTTAAACCATTGTTGGCAACACAAGGGCAGGAAACTAAAAGGGGGGTGAATCAATTGTCTCAAAAATTCAAAAAATATTCAACTTATTAACCTTATTCTCAGATCTGATAATTAACCATGAAAACATAAATCATCAACACATCAGAAACACACATAACACCAAGATTTTTTTACGTGGAAACCCTGTTAGGGGAAAAACCACGGTGGAGGTCAGTCCACAAGATTATACCCTGTTAAAAGTATAATGAAAATGAAATATGGGGAATGCACATGCATTCAGGCACACTGCCTAGAGCTCACTGCTCAATTATAAAGGAATACACACTATCTTACAAAGAGATTCATATTACAACCATCTAGATTTTGAACTGATAAAATAGCATCTACTAATGCCTGATTACAGTTCCAATTAAGCACATAAATAACTCTTCTACACACTTCTTCACACTTTGCTCTGCCTTCAAATGATTAGGACATTATTCGCACTTCTCATACACAACCATGCCTTCTTTCTCTCTACAATTCAAATAAAGAACCGCTCTTATATATTCGCAACAAGATATTTCATCGCTACAAGTCAGCCACAAAGAAATAATAAAATGAATATAATTGTCAGCCCAAAAACATTAAATATTATCAATGAAAATCAACCAAGGTCAATCAAAACTTAGTGAGGACCTAAAACAACATATCCAACACAAATATACTTCAATTAATTCCTCCTCGAGGATCCACAACATGCTACAAACACCATGTCGGCCAAGAATAAGAAAAACATGAACACACAAGAGAAAATCTTGGATCGCAAGCACAACAATCAATGCAGATGTGCAACAAAGATAGAGAATGATATAGAAACATCCACAAGCATCATGAATCACCAAAGAAGCATCCATAACAACTGAACTAATTGAAACAACATCATCTTCAATCAAGAACACCAATTGAAGCAACATAAAAACTGTCAGAATGAGAAACTTCATGCGAATCTCTAAAAATTGACGTGGATAAAATAGATACACTCAGCAAAAAACCCTTTATTCCAAAACCTCTGATCATCAATGTACAAAACATACCGACATATTGAACTTCACTTTACCACTAACAACTTGCAACTCATTCCATTACAATTTTCTCAATATCCTTGACATATACAGCTTCAAATGAATTAATGCTAACAGCGTTGACATCAATGACAACCACATATCAGCAACACAACCACAACATCCAAAAATCTCCCCCTTTGGCATTGATGGAAACACATGATGTGAGAAACACCATCAACACAACTAACTCTTGACACTTACTCCCCCTTAGAATTTGACTCATTTTCTCCTCAATACTTTCACATAATATTTTCCCTTCAAGGCTCTTCTCCCCAGATAATCACTAGTTTTTCACATGACTCTTCTCCCCCTTTGACATCAATGACAAACATTTCTAAGCTCTTAACCACATATTTGAATTTTTGAACATCTAACTACTCCGCCTGAGTAGCAACCACCACAACATGAATCTGAAACAAGATATGACTATGAAATGCATGGATTGATGCAATGCAATGCATCCTTAGTTCTAATTAGGAGGGGTAATCACCCCTAACTTCCCTCTAAGATACTCAAAAGTATCCTTAGGAAATGACTTTGTAAATATATCTGCAATCTGCTCCTTAGTAGGCACATACTCCAATCTGACTTCCTTTCACTTACCTTCTCCCTCAAAAAGTGAAACTTGATAGATATATGCTTTATTTTTTAATGCAGCACCAGATTCTTAGAAATTTTAATAGCACTTGAATTATCACATAATATAGCAATAGGCTCATCATATACAACTTTGATATCCTTCAGCATCTGTTTCATCCACAGGACTTGAATACAATTGTTAGCAGCAACAATGTATTCGGTCTCTGTAGTAGACAAGTAAATGGCATTTTGCTTCTTGCTTAACCATGAAATTAGCTTCTTACCCAAGAAAAATGCTCCACCACTAGTACTTTTTTGTCATTCACATCTCCTTCCCAATCAGCATCAGTAAAGACACTTAAAGTAAGATCATCATATTTAGGATACCATAGGCCAAGATCAACAGTTCCCTTCAAGTATCTAAAAATTCTCTTCACAACATTTACATGAGATTCCTTTGGATCAGCTTGAAATCTTACAACAATAAAAAGAAAATTCATGATATCAGACCTAGTTTGAGTTAAGTACAATAATCCACCAATTATTGATCTGTGTCTTGTCTGATTTTCTTTTGCATAATCATGTTTTGTTGTAAATTTGCATCCAATCACCACGGGTGTACCAATTGGCTTTGAATCTTCCATACCAAACTTCTTCAGCAATTCCTTCACATACTTGGAATGAGATATAAAAATCCCTTTATCTAACTAAGTAATTTGCAATCCCAAAAAGAATTTCATCTCACCAATCATAAACATCTTAAATTCATTTTGCATCTCATTAGAAAACTTCATGCACAAACCATCATCTCCTCCAAAAATGATATCATCAACAAAGACTTCAACAATCAAATCTTTATTATGATCAATCTTGAAATACATATTACTATCACCAGTAGCTTTGTTAAATCCAAGCTTCAGCAAATACTTGTCCAATATGGCATACCATGCTCTAGGGGCTTGTTTAAGTCCATACAGTGATTTCTTCAACTGACACACCATATCTTCCCTATCAGTCAACTAGAATCCACCAGGTTTCTCAACATACACTTCTTCCAATTCACCATTTAGAAAAGTTGATTTGACATCCATCTGATAAACTTTGTAGTTCTTGTGAGCTGCATGGGCAAGGAATAATCTTACGGCTTCAATTATAGCAATAGGGGAAAAGGTCTCTTCAAAATCAATTCCTTCCATCTATGAATATCCTTTACATACCAGTCTTGCTTTGTTTCTAACCACTTCACCTTGCTCATTCAGTTTGTTTCTAAAGACCCATTTAGTTCCAATGACATTCTTGTCCTTAGGTCTGGGAACAATAATCCATGTATCATTCTTTTCAATCTGATTTAACTCTTCTTTCATTGCTTCAACCCAATGCTCATCTCTACATGCTTCATTCACACTAGTAGGCTCAGTCTTTGAAATCAAGCAATACTCTTCTACAATCTTTCTCCTAGTCTGGACACCTTTGTTCTTATCACCTATAATTTGATCTTCTGAATGATTCAATCTTACATACCTTGGAGTCTTCTTAGGATGTTCTTCAACTTCAGACTCTTGTGTTCTCTCTTTTGCACTTCCACTAGTTTCTCCTTCTTCTTTATTCTCCTAATTCACCGGATTGATTTGCACTTGATTTGTAGTTTGAACTTTCTTTCCTTGGTTTTAATTGTCATCCTGATCATCAGAGTCATATCCATAGGTTCTAGATGGTGTACCTAAGTCTTCATCAACCTTGACATTTTCACTTTCAACCATTTTCTTCAATATTTTATTGTAACATTGATAGGCCTTTCTTTTGGTAGAATAGCCCAGAAAGATACCTTCATCACTCCTAGCATCAAAATTTACTATGTCTTCATCTCTCTTAATATAACATCTGCTTCCAAATATCTTGAAGTATTTAACATTAGGCTTTTGACTAGTCCATAGCTCAAAAGGGGTCTTACAAGTATCACCTTTGATTTGTACTCGGTTGAGTGTGTACACAGCAATACTCATAGCTTCTCTCCAATAGATATGAGGGACATTTCCTTCCAACATCATTGTTCTAGCAACATCTTCAACTATTATGTTCTTTCTTTCCACAACTCCATTTTGTTGAGGGGTCCATGGTGTAGATAATTGTCTTTATATTCCATTTTCTTCACAAAAAGAATTAAATTCACTGGAAGTGAATTCACCACCTCTATCTGATCTCAGAAATTTAATCTTCAAACCTATCTTTGTCTCAACCATAGCTTTAAAGATTTTGAAATTTTATAGTGATTTAGATTTCTCCCTTAAGAAAGTAACCCATACCATTCTAGAATAATCATCAATGAGTAACATGAAATACCTGTAACCTTGTAAACTTCTGACCTTAGAGGGACCACACAGATCAGTATGCACAAGCTCTAACAATTCATTTGAACAATGCTTTTTACTCTAAAATGAAATCCTAGTTTGCTTTCCCAATTGACATTCCTTGCATATTGCATTAGTAGGTTTCACCAACATAGGTAGATCTCTCATAGCCTTAGTGGAACTTATCTTAACAATATTATCAAAGTTAACATGACACAATCTCTTATGCCACAACCAACTTTCATCAACTTCAGCAATCAAACAACTTTTACTAGCAGCACTCAAGTGAAAGATATTACCTTTTATTTTTGAACCTAATGCAATTTCATTTTTGGAACTCAATATTCTACACTTTCCATCCTTGAACTGAAGATTGTAACCCTTATCAACCATCTAACCAACACTCAAAAGATTATGCTTCAAGCCTTCTACATATAGAACATCAGTATTATGCTTACCATCAAGAGAAATGCATCCTCTTCGATGGATCACACCAGTTGTATTATCACCAAATCTCACAACACCACCATCATAATTTTCCAAGCTTACAAACTTACTTTTATCTCCTATCATATGATGTGAACATCCATTGTCAATCACCCATTCATCCTTCTCTTCAACTTGAGCAGCTAGGGCTTTCTCCACATTTGTACAACTAGCAGATTCAGTAGATACATGACTATTTTCCTTGATAGCAATAAATACCCATTCGTCATAACTTCTATTTCCTTTATCAAATTCATCATCTGTCACACCTTCATCAGCAACATAGTAACACTTTTTCCGAAATCTAGGTTTATTATGTCTTGGTTTAAGAGCTCTTTTTGGACACCTTGATGCAAAATGACCTATCTTATTGCAAGAAAAACATTTAAGAGGCAATTTTCCTTCATACTTACCTTTTCCTCTCGGTACTCTTTTGACAATAAGTGCTTCCAGTTCTCCCATCTCTCTTTCTTCTTCTTCAATATGTTTGATTTCATCCTCATACTTGAATGTCTTTCTAGATGAACTCTCACCCATATCATATCTTTGTCTATCTCTCCCGGAAGTAGTATCCTTAAATGAAAATTCAACCTTAGGAAGGGCATCACCAAATCCACTCAACTCAAAAGTAGTCAACTTACCAACCAATGTATCGTTGGTTATGTTTGTCACAGTTTGAAGTTCTTCAATAGCACTAGCTTTGAATTTGTAAGGATCGGGAAGGGATCTAAGCACTTTAGCAACAATCTCAAATTCATCTATCTTTCCACCAGCACATCTAATACCACACACAAGTTCATTCACTCTTTGCATGAAAGTATTAATGTTCTCATCATCACCCATTCTCAACCTTTCATATTTCCCTTTCAAACTCTGCAACTTAGCAATCTACACATTAGCATCACCTTCATACAAGGTTTCCAACTTTTTCCAGATCTCATGAGCAGTCTTCAAATCGCTAGCATTTGTCATCTCAAAATAATTCAAAGCACTCAACAAAGCTTCCTTAGCCTAGATATTATACTCAACATATATGATCTTAGCAAAAGTAGTAGGACCATTATGTTGAATAATATACATATTACTTGTAATGCTCTAGTAGGGTTCACCAATGCATCTTAGATGCCACTCCATTCAATTCTTCCACAAAGAATAATTTTTTCCATCAAATCTTAGACTATCCTTCTTGTAACTTCCCATCCCGGATCACCTTAAGCTATTAAACTTCTTCCAAGGAACCTGCTCTGATACCAATTGTTGGCAACACAAGGGAAGACAATTGAGAGGGGGGGTGAATCATTTGTCTCAAAAATTCAAAACGTATTCAACTTATTAACCTTATTCTCAGATCTAATAATTAACCATGAAAACATAAATCATCAACACATCAGAAACACACATAACACCAATATTTTCTTACTTGGAAACCCTGTTAGGGGAAAAACCACGGTGGAGGTCAATCTAGAAGATTATACCCTATTAAAAGTATAATGAAAATGAAATATGGGAAATTCACATGCATTCAGGCACACTTCCTAAAGCTCACTACTCAATTACAAAGGAAGACACACTATCTTACAAAGAGATTTAGTATACAACTATCTGTGTTTTGAACTGAGAAAATAACATCTTCTAATGCCTTATTACAGTTCCAGTTAAGCAGGGGTTGGGGCTCTAGCTCGGTTGTCTAAATCTTTCCTGTTGCAGGAGGTTGGTCACGAGGTCTAGTCTCCCCCACCCCTGTGGTACTGGAGGGTGTGTCACACCAACGCCGCCAGTCACATTAAAAAGTTTACCAGGCACACTGCAGTTTATATGGGGTCGTGCTACCTGATTCTTGCAGTCTAAAAAAAAAAATAGTTCCAGTTAAGCACATAAACTCTTCTACACACTTCTTCACACTCTACTCTGCCTTCGAATGATTAAGACATTATTCACACATCTCATACACAACCACACATTCTTGCTCTCTAAAATTCAAATAAACAATCACTCTTATATATCCGCAGCAAGATATTTCATCGCTACAAGTCGGCCACAAAGAAATAATAAAATGAATATAACTACTGGCCCAAAAACATTAAAGATTATCAATGCAAATCAACCAAGGTCAGCCAAAAATTATTGAGGACCTAAAACATCTCCAACACAAAGATACTTCAATTAATTCCTCCTCAAGGATCCACAACACGCTACAAACACCATGTCAACCAAGAATAAGAAAAACATGAACACGTAAGAGAAAATCTCGGATCGCGAGCACAACGATCAATGCATATGTGAAACAAAGATAAAGAATGATCTAGAGACATCCAAAAGCATCATGAATCACTAGAGAAGCATCCAAAACAACTAAACTAACTGAAACAACATCATCTTCAATCAGGAACATTGACTGAAGCAACAAAAAAACTGTTAGAATGAGAATCTTCATAACTCGATCAAAACTTCATGCGGATCTTTGAAACTCTACGTGGATAAAATATATACACTCATAAACAAACCCTTTAGTCCATAACCTCTGATCATCAACATATAGAACATATTGACATACTAAACTTCACCTTACCACTGACAACCTACAACTCATTCCTTTACAATTTTCTCAATATCCTCGACATATATAGCTTCAAATGAATTAATGCTAATAGTGTTGACATCAATGACAACCAAATATCAGCAACACAACCACAACATCCAATACCCTCTAGCCTCAACCCAATACCCTCTACCCTCAACCCTAATCGCTCACCCCTTAAACCCTTAAATCCAATTAAACTCTCTACCCTAATCCCTTAACCCTCAACCCTTTATCCCTCAACCCTTAAGCCCTCAACCCTATTCCATCAACCCTTAAACCCTTAAGCCTAGTTAAAATATCTACCCTAATCCCTCAACCCTTAAATCCTCAACCGTCAACCATCTAACTTCAACCCTCAACCCCTATACCCTCTACCCTATATGTTGGATCCTCAACCCTAATCCATCAACCCTATACCCTCAACCCTCTACCCTCAACTTTAAACTCTTGACCCTCAACCCTTAAAACCTCTACACTCTACCCTATACATTAAAACCTCAATCCTCAATTCTCAACCCTCAACCCTTAATCCCTCAAACCTCAACCCTTAAACCCTAAACCCTCAACCCTTATACCCTCTACCCTATATATTGGACCCTCAACCCTAATCCTTCAACCACATACCCTCAAATCTATACCCTAAACCATCTACCCTCAACCCTAAACCCTCAACCCTAAACCCTTAAACCCTAAACCCTTAAATCTTCTACCATCTACCCTCAACCCAATATCCTCTACCCTCAACCCTTATCCTCAACCCTATACCCTCGACCCTATACCCTCAATTTTCAACCCTCTACCCTATACATTGGATCCTCAACCCTCATATATATTTGTCCCTCCTTTTTCTCTCCTTCTTTCTATCTCAATTCTCCCTCCATCTCTCCCTCCATCCTTCCCTCCCTCTCTACCCTAATCCCTCAATCCTATACCCTTAACCCTTAAACCCTTAAACACTCAACCCTAAACCCTAAAATTTCAACCCTTAACCCTTAAAACCCTCAACCCCTCAACCCATTAAACTACCCTAATCCTGCCTCTCTATCCCTCAACCCAATAAAACCTCTCCCTCTACCCTCCCACCTTAAATCCCTCAACCTATACAACCCTTAAACTACCCTCTTAAACCCTTAAACCATTAAACCCTCTATCCTCTACCCTATACATTAAACCCTTAACCCTCAATTCTCAACCCTCAACCCTTAATCCCTCAACCCTAGGTAGGTAGGGAAACATAGGTGATATATAGTGTGATGAAGGGAGAGGTAGGTAAACAAAGGGAGAGGGGAGATAAATATGGGTAGAGAAGGAAGGAGACGTAGAGAGAGGAGAGATAGAGAGAAGTAAAGAGGGGAGGGAGGGACAGGTAGCGAGGAGATGAGGTATCCATACATAATAACTTGTCCAAAATAACCTTGGACACAATAACCTCGTCATAACAACCCAAGGAAAAAATAACCCAAGATCATAATAACTCGTGGTCAAAATAACCCATGGACAAAATAACTCGTATGTAATTTATAAATTTTGTTTTCCTTTCTCTATATTCTTACGGGGATATTTTTTCCATGGGTTATTCTAACCACATGTTATTTTGCCTTGGGTTATTATGACCCTGGGTTATTTTGTCCTTAGGTTATTGTGACTGAGTTATTTTTTCCATGGTTATTTTGGTCGGGTTATGATGTCCTACAACTAGGAGATAGAGGTGAATTATGTGTGTGTGTATGAGAGAGAGAGAGAGGGAAGAGGTAGAGAGAGAGGTAGAGGGAGTGAGAGGAGAGACAGAGAGTAGAGAGGGAAAGAGGGAGGGAGGAGAGACAGTTGAGATATAGAGTGATGGAGGGAGATGTGGGTAAAGAGAGGGAGAGGGGAGATAAATATAAATAGAGAGGGAAGGAGATGTAGAGATAGATGATAGATATAGAGAAGTAGAGAGTGGAGGGATGGATGGAGAGGAAAGGAGGAGATAGAGGTGAGTGTGTGAGAGGGAGAGAGAGTGAGAGGAGAGAAAATGAGGGGAGATAGGAAGGGAGAGAGAGAAAGAGAGTAGAGAGGAAAGGGGGGGAGATAGAGAGTAGAGAGGGAAGGAGAGAGTAAGAGAGAAAGAGGGTGAGGGAGAGAGAGGTGGAGAGAGTGGTAGGTAGTGGAGGGAGAGGTAGGTAGAGAGGGAAGGAGAGAGGGAGGGATAGGAGGGAGAGAGGGAAGGAGGGAGAGTGAGATGGAGAGAGTGGTGAGATAGAGAGGTAAGGAGATAATGAGAGATAAGAGAGAGAGAGAGAGAGAGAGAGAGAGGGAGGTTGGAGGGAGGAGGAGGGAGGTAGAAAGGGATAGGTGAGAGAGAGAGAGGGAAGGAGGGAAAGTGGGATATAGAGAGAATGGTGATTTAGAAAGGAGAGATTGAGATGGTAGGAGGGAAAGTGGGAGAGAGAATGGTGATTTAGAGAGGAGGGAGTGAGAGGTAGGGATAGAGATAATAATGAGATAGAGAGGAGAGAGTGAGAGATAAAGAGATGGATGGAGAGACAAAGAGAGGTAGGGAGAGGAAGGGAGAGGAGAGATAGAGAGTAGAGAGGGAAAGAGGTAGGAAAGGATACATAGGTGAGATAGAGAGGGATGGAGAGAGAGAGAGAGTGATGGAGGAAGAGGTAGGTATAGGGAGATAGAGGTGTCTGTGTGTGTGTGTGAGAGAGAGAGAGAGAGATAGAGAGAGAATGGTGAGATAGAGAAAAGGAGAAATTGAGAGAGAAAGAGGGGGAGGGCAGGAGGGACAATAGTGAGATAGATTGGGAGGAGAGACAAAAAGAAGGGGAGGGAGGGTGAGGTCAGGAGAGGGAGGGAGAGGAGAGATAGAGAGAAGTAGAGAGTGAAGGAGGGAGGGAGGGAGTGTTAAGGAGGGAGATAGAGGTTTGAGAGCGAGAGAGATAGAAAGAGTGGTGAGATAGAGAGGAGAGAGTGAGAGGGAGGGAGAGAGAATTATGAGATAGAGAGGAGAGAGTTAGAGAGAAAGAGGGGGAAGAGAGGGATAGAGAGTGAGAGAGAGATGTAGGTAGAGGGATGTTAGGATTTAGGTGCCATCAACCTTGTAAATCCTTTAATTAATTATTCTCCTAAATTGTTTTCAACATTTACCCATAAGAGGTGAAACCGTTTAACCAATGGTGGTGAAAGAGACAATGTAAATGTAGTGTTACTATTACCGTTTGTCATTTAGGAAAAGGACAAAATAGCTAGGCGTCCCACTTGGAATCTTCTAGAATGAGGTTGTTAGGATGTTTTAAGAGCATCTATGACATGTATGATAGTTGTCATAAGATGCTATGATAGTATGACAGATTCCTATGACAAGTATGACAGAATATGTTATCTTTGACCCCAGGTGCTCATGCATAAGTTATGCCTTATGACAACTGTAAGAGCATCTGTAAGAGGCTATTTTTAGGACATCATGACCATTTCATGAAGGGAGGTGTGGGTTTTTCTAGGTGGTATTTCTGCCCATTTTTTGGTGAAACCATGGTGGCTTTCATCCTCACAAATCTCTTTAAATAGGGGCCTTGAGCTAGAGTTATTAAATTTAGTTTTGCAGGTTTGCAAGGTAACAAGGTGCTGCAGGATTTTATAGGGATGATAAGAGAAGTCTATTGCTGCATGTAATATTTCATAATATTAGTAATATACTTTCCTCTCTTTCGGTGGTGGATTTTTTTCCCTTCGGGGTTTCTCCATGTAAATTTGTTGTTGCATGTGTTATGATTCTTCTAGCTCTCTCTCTCATTCTTTCTTCACACTAAGGCTAAATGTTAATCTACATATTTCAGATTTTCATTCACCTATTTAAGTTCATATTGCAAGCTTTCTTCACCTTGATAATCAACATTTGGTATCAGAGCTAATGGTTTTGTTAAGGAAGGGACACTTTCCTTTTAAAGTGTTGAAGGTTTTTGCTGCAGTGGGAGCTTTTGTGTTGTGAGTTTTGCATATTTGTGAAAGATTGTATACCATGGCCTCCACCTCTCGTCAATATATTGAGAATTTCAATGGAACTGGTTACGAGATGTGGAAGTTGAAAGTGGAGGATCTCCTTGAGGAGAGAGATCAGTGGTTACCAGTTTCAGTTGATAAGAAGTCGTCTACTTCAACCTTGTCGGATGAAGATTGGAAGAAGTTAGACAAGAAGGCTCGAGGGACCATTCGGTTGTGTCTCACTGATTCTATCCTCATGAATGTCTCTTCAGAAGACATGGCATACAATCTTTGGAGGAAGATAGGTGAAATCTATCAAACTAAGAGTTTGTCTAACAAGTTGTATCTCAAAAGATGTTTATATTCATTAAAGATGAAGAATGGTGATTCTATTGCTAAACATTTGAATACTTTTAATTTGATTATAAGTTAGCTTGCATCTATTGATGTTAAAATAGAAGATGAGGATAAATGTATTCTATTCATTTGCTCTTTTCCAGAATCTTGGGAAATTTTAATTATGGTTATAAAAAGTGGTGGTGCAGAACCTAAGATGGATAATGTTATTCCCATACTTCTTTCAGAGGAGATGAGAAGGAAGACCATGCATAGTGGCTCCCAAGATGCCTTGCATGTGCGAGGTAGGCCCAAGGAGAAAGGGCCTAAAGGGGATAAGAAGAAGGATAAGTCTAAAGGACGATCTAAGACCCCTGGAAAGAGCAGAGTGAAGTGTTGGAACTATGGTAAACGGGGACATGTGAAGAAGGAATGTAGAAATAAGAAAATGAATGCAGATTCTTTCACGGAAAAGTCCTCTGATAACAGTGATTATAATGCTTTGATTATTTCAGCTAACACAGTTTGCAATGATGCTTGGCATATTGATTCAGGTGCTTCCTTCAATATGACTCCTCACAAGGAGTGTTTTTCTACATACAAAGAATATGATGGAGGAGAGGTCTTCATGGGTGACAACAACTCACAAAAGATTGTCGGTAAAGGAAAGGTAAAGTTTTGTTTCAGTGATGGGAGGGTTAAAATCCTTGATGATGTTTTACATATTCCAGGACTTACAAAAATTTTAATTTTGGTTTCCAAGTTGAATGATTCTGGAATGAATGTGACATTTGACAAGTTTGGTTGCAAGATGGTAAGGGGAAGTTTGGTGGTTGCTAAAGGATCTCGGACAGGGAATTTGTTTACGTTGCATGCCTCTACTTTTTGTAACTCCTCTTTTGTAACTAGCACTGAAAATGCATGTATGTTGTGGCACCATAGATTGGGTCACATTGGTGAAAAAGGTCTTAGGACCATACTTGATAAGAAACTAGAAGACGGTATTTCTGATTATTTTGTTGGTAAAATTGATTTTTGTGAGGATTGTGTGTTTGGTAAACAAAACAGGTCATCATTTCCTAAAGGAACTAATAAATCTAATGGATTGTTAGAACTAATTCATTCGGATGTATGTGGTCCAGTGGATACAAATTCTTTGAGTAGATCACGTTATTATGTTTCCTTCATTCATGATTACTCAAGATATACTTGGATTTATTTTATGCATTCAAAATTTGAAGTTTTCACCAAATTTAAGGAATTTAAGGCATTGGTTGAAAAGCAAACAGATTATAAGATAAAAGTATTGAGATCTGACAATGGGGGTGAATACTGTTCTAAGGAATTTGATGAGTTTTGCAAACATGCAGGAATTGTTAGGAAAAATAATACACCTTACACACCCCAACAAAATGGGGTAGCAGAAAGAATGAACCATACATTAATGGAAAGAACTAGGAGCATGTTAAGTAGTGCTAAGTTAGATAAATGTTTTTGGGCAGAAGTTGTTGGTACTGCTTGTTATTTAATTAACAGATCTCCTTGTAAAGCTCTTGTTGATAAAACACCTTATGAAATGTGGTTGGGTAAAAATCCTTCAGTTTCACATTTAAGGGTCTTTCGTTGTGAGGATTTTGTTCATGTGCCTAAAGAGAAGCAGTCTAAATTGGATCCCAAATCTTAGAAATGCATATTTGTAGGTTATGGTGAAAATATTAAAGGTTATAAACTTTGGAATCCACTAACACGAAAGATGATATTTTCTAGAGATGTTATTTTTAGGGAATTTAGAGCTAACTTTGAAGATGAGCAACCAAAGGAAAAGTCAAAAACTGTGCATTTTGAAACTAAGCAAGAAGATGCACATGTGGAAGAACAGAGAGATGGAGAAGAAGATGGAGAAGAAGAAGAGAGTTCTGAAGAATCTGTGGTAACAGAAGAAGTTGAAAACAATGAGGATGAACATGAGGAGGAATCTCTTACTCCACCTTTGAGAAGGTCCAAGACAACGAAATCTAGTTGACAGGTATAGCCCACCTGATTTTCATTGTAAATTTTCTTTGATATGTACTGATGATGAACCTAGATCTTTTAGGGAGGCTCTCTCTTCAGAAGAATGTAAGTCTTGGATGCAGGCCATGTAGGATGAGATGATGTCTTTGAAAAACTGTGACACCTAGGATCTTTTTAGTTTTCCCAAAGGAAGAAAGGACATTGGTTGTAAGTGGGTATATAAAAATAAGTTTGGTGCAAACGGTAAGTTGGAACAATACAAGTCCAAATTAGTGGCCAAGGGCTACTCCCAGAGAGAGGGAGTTGATTTTGGTGAAATATTCTCTCCTGTTGCTAAGTTAACTTCCATTAGATTCCTTTTATCCATTGTTGTTGCTTATGATTTAGAAATAGAACAAATGGATGTTAAAATTGCTTTCTTGCATGGGGATCTCAAGAAATTTATATGCAACAGCTTGATAGTTTTGTTGTGAAAGGAAAAGAACACTTGGTTTGTAGGTTAAAACAGTCTCTATATGGTTTGAAACAGTCACCTAGGATGTGGTACCAGAAGTTTGATTCTTTTGCATTAAAGATGGGTTTTGTTAAAAGTGAAGAGGATCACTGTGTTTATTTTAAAGTTATTGATGATCAGATACTGATTATAGTCTTATATGTGGATGATATGTTGTTCATTGGTAACAATAAGGCAATGATTAGGGAACTTAAAACTCATCTTTCTGGCACATTTGATATGAAATATTTAGGGGTTGCTAAATATATTCTTGGGATGGAAATCATTAGGGATCGAGTTCACATAAAGCTTTGGTTAAGTCAGAGTAAGTATGTTAACACTATTTTGTAGAGGTTTAATATGCAGGACTGTAAACTAGTAAATATTCCATTTCCTGTTGGTACTAAGTTAAATTTAGACATGTGTCCTGAATTGGATGATGATATTGATGAAATGTCTAAATTTCCTTATGCTAGTGTTGTTGGTAGTTTAATGTATGCAATGTTTTGTACTAGACCAGATATAGCCCAAGCAGTGGGAGTTCTAAGCAGGTTTATGTCTAACCCTAGTAAAGAACATTGGAATTTTGTTAAAAGGGTATTTAGATATTTGCGAGGCACTTATGATTACTGTTTGGTTTATCATGGTACTGACAATGTTGATAAGTCATTGGACATACAAGGTTTTGTTGATTCAGATTGGGTAGGTGACTTGGATAGTTGAAGGTCCACTAGTGGCTATGTGTTTACTTTGTTTGGAGGTGCAGTAAGTTGGATGAGTAAAATACAACCTACAGTTGCTTTTTCCACAACTGAAGCAGATTATATGGCTACTACACATGCCTAAGGAGGTAGTTTGGTTACAGAGACTTGGTAATGGTATTGGCTTTGATTGTAGGATAGTGAGGATTGGATGTGATAGTCAGAGTGCCATATGTTTGGCTAAAAATCCTATGTACCATGCTCGTACTAAGCATGTTGATGTTCAGTATCACTTTGTGTGAGAAATGGTTGATAATGGATAGGTCTTGATTGAAAAAGTTGACACTTTGGATAATGTTGCAGATTCTCTTACGAAGCCAGTCACCACTGAAAAGTTCTCTTGGTGCAGGAAGGCCATGGGCCTTGATCACTATACTTAATTATATGTAATTGTATCTCTATGGGTGTAATTTAAAATGTATGATGTCAAGTGGGAGAATGTTAGGATTTAGGTGCCATCAACCTTGTAAATCCTTTAATTAATTATTCTCCTAAAGTGTTTTCAACATTTACCCATAAGAGGTGAATCTGTTTAACCAACGGTGGTGAAAGAGACAATGTAAATGTAGTGTTACCGTTACCGTTTGTCATTTAGGAAAAGGACAAAATAGCTAGGCGTCCCACTTGGAATCTTCTAGAATGAGGTTGTTAGGATGTTGTAAGAGAATCTATGACATGTATGATAGTTTTCATAAGATGTTATGACACTATGACAGATTCCTATGACAAGTATGACAGATTCCTATGACAGAATATGCTATCTTTGACCCCAGGTGCTCATGGATAAGTTATTCCTTATGACAGTTGTAAGAGCATCTGTAAGAGGCTATTTTTAGGACATCATGACCATTTCATGAAGGGAGGTGTGGTTTTTTCTAGGTGGTATTGCTGCCTATTGTTTGGTGAAACCATGGTGGCTTTCATCCTCACAAATCTCTTTAAATAGGGGCCTTGAGCTAGAGTTATTAAATTTAGTTTTGCAGGTTTGCAAGGTAACGGGGTGCTGCAGGATTTTACAGGGATGATAAGAGAAGTCTATTGCTGCATGTAATATTTCATAATATTAGTAATATACTTTCCTCTCTTTCGGTGGTGGATTTTTTTCCCTTTGGGGTTTCTCCACGTAAATCTATTGTTTCATGTGTTATTATTCTTCTATCTCTCTCTCTCATTCTTTCTTCACACTAAGGCTAAAGGTTAATCTACATATTTCAGATTTGCATTCACCTATTTAAGTTCATATTGCAAGATTTCTTCACCTTGATAATCAACAAGGGAGGGAGAGGAGACATAGAGAGTAGAGAGGGAAAGAGGTAGTGAGGGAGACATAGGTGAGATACAAATTGATGGAGAGGTAGGTAAAGAGAGAGAGAGGGGAGATAAAGATAAGTAGAGAGGGAAGGAGATGTAGAGAGAGAGAGAAGAGATAGAGAGAAGTAGAGAGGGAAGTGAGGGAGGCAGATGTAGGGAGGAGATAGAGGGGTGTTTGTGAGAGAGAGAGAGAGAGGGGAGAGAGGGAGGAAGGGAGAGAGAGAGGGGGAGTGGAGAGATAGAGAGTAGAGAGAAGGAGAGAGTGAGAGAGAAAGATGATACAACTTGCTGACTACTAAAATTTGACCTCATGATTACTAAAATTTGACATGTTGATTATTGAAATTTGACTAAGTCTCAAATTTTTAAGATCTTCCAAAAACTAGAATTTTCATTATAACTCCTAGAGATCCAAAACCAATCTCAAACATCTTGAAACTATATACATGAAATATAACTTAAAGTATAAGAAAGTAAATTTCCATATGTAAATGTCAACTTATACTTAAATGTTTATTTCATGTATATTGTCTCCCTAGTAGAGAAAGAGAAGAAGAAAGAGTTTACAAACATTCGTTGCAAAATTCAAGCCATTTGGCAAGTGCAATATGGCTTGTTAGGGATTTTTTTTGCAATTTGGCACCAAAATTGTGTCATAGATCCATGCACTTACCCAAAAAAAAGATGAAAGTGAACAAGTCTTCTTTGTAACTCAAGGACAATCTCATACATCAAATCAAAAAGATTCAGGTATGGGCCCTAATGATTTTAATGTCTTATAATTCTATTGAATTAGGAAGGCAATATGTTTCTTCACAAAATGCTTCTCCACCTAGGATTTATGGTGAATGGGAACAATATCCATATTAATAAAAATGGAAAATTGAATGCTCACATCAACCACAATACCCATCACATATATTACCATATCCACCATATTCATCATATCTATTACCATCTACTCTATATCCACAACAAATTTTACCATTTTCATTATACCATTCATGTCATCAAACATCCACTTCAACATATCCACCAAAAAAATTACAATGCTTAATAAATTATTACCTAATAAGGTGGTTCAAATTGCATACAATAGTGAGCTCTTAAGAATCCCATTGCAATTAATTAACATGCTTGAAATTGGTGAATCACAAATAAAAAATTTCAATACAATTAAGGGATGTGATTTTGGCTTAATTGAGATAGAAGAACAATATGATCAATTAAAAGGTACTCAACTTAGTTCTTCTTATCTACTTAGAAAATTTCAACCTTTAGAGGAAGTTCACACACATAAATAAATACTTCAACATAAGTCTAATTTTATCATTGTACTCATAAATGTGTGTCAAAATTTATCAGCAATAAGAAGTGTTGAAGTGTAAACATTAATGATTCAAGAATTGGATGAGATGGATGAAAACCTACAAGATCTATGACCTATACATGTTTTTATACTCAAACATCTAGATCTTGGGATGCCTATGGTCAAAATTTCTATTCCTCACACACTTGTTGATCTAGGTCCAATAATAAATTTTATTAGTACAACTAGATAAAAGATAAATCTTCATGCATTAATGACCACACAAAACATACTACAAATGGATGACAATTTATTAAAAAAGCTCCAAGGTATTATTAAACATGTCTTTATTAGTTCTTCAGATTATCCTAATGATCTCGTGATCTTACAATATGAAGTTGATTTGGGGGATGAATCCCTTGAATTTCAAAGATCCTTGGTTTACTATTAATCAATCCTTCATTAAGTGTTGGTTTAATGTTTCTCATAAAACATTGTGAGTGATCTTTGGACCAAATCAAGGTATGCATTCTTGTATCACTTGGAATTGAATCATATTATATCCATCTATATTTCCATTATTAATTATTTATTCATATTAATAACTCTATCATCCATTTTCTAATAAATAAATCAATTATAATGGTGGAGTTATTAAATGAATGATATCGGATTACTATACTTGATAAGATTGGTTATGAGAATATAGTTGCAGGTTTTTCTCTCTAGGTTACTCAACACTTTTGCACCAATACTAGTTGATTATGCTTCTCTACATGTGCATCCAAAGATACATTTTGTTGGCCTTATCAACTATATGGTGAAAATTTTTGAGCTTCCTCTAATGCCTAATTAACTGGTGCTAATGATTATGCACATGTCTTAGTGGACCTTAGGATTCCTAGACTAAGAAATTCATCACTCAACAAAGGGCTTCCATTAAATCATCAACTGGGGAGTCATAAACTTCAAATAGTGCTAGCAAAATATATGTATTCATGGATTCTAAACATCCTACATTGGTTGTGTATAGGTGAACAAAACACATAAATACAATAAAATATTTTAATCAGAATAAACTTATATTTCTCAAAATAGAGTAAAAGAATACAAACAACTACATTTTTCCATGGTTACTTAATGCTTATTGTTAGTGATCCAAATCTGCACCCCTTATGCCAAGCTATGAAATAACTCAGCAGGTTTGGATGTAACATGGGACTGCTTTCAGGTTGTGGGTGTCCTAGTTTGAAAGCAGACCTCCATATTATGGGTTGGCTCCCCTTTTGATGTCACCTAACTAATGATTTCTGATGAAAAGGGGGAAAAGATGCATAAAAATGAACATTTAACTGAAACTACCTAAGGTGATACACCAAAAACTGACTAAGACCTATAAACAGCCTATCACATTCAAAACAATGTCATAAAACCTTGTTCACATAACTAATTTCCACATGCATTTCACATAAGTAATTTATAAGGAGGTTTTTTAACAAGACTCTTAGAAGGAAAACAAAATCTCACAACTAACAGCACTTGCATGAACTAACACAGCTTATAACCTGTAACAATGCATTTTCTGCTAAATAGATGCTTAAACATGAGACAATATTGTAAGGAAAGGTAAATTTCACAAACAAACTGATCAATCACTAACAGCACACCATAAAACATGAAATAAGAAGGTAAATGTTCTATTTTATTGATTCAAAGTACTCACTATATCACAAGTCCATCTGAGTTACAATATTGCTCCTGCTGAAAAATAACTCCAAAACCAAGCTATCACTCTGCTAGAAAGAAAGAACCAACTCCAATAACAAAGATTGAAGTTACTAAAGAAAAATTTCAAACCCCTCACACAAGTCCATCTAGAAGGTTCTAGTCGGATGCAACACTGAGGCCAAAAAAGAACCTTCTAAAATTACTCCAAAAAGTCTTCCAAATGGTCCAAGGTCAATCCAAGACCATAGTCACACCAAAAATGTGACAAAACTGCCTCTAAAATAGCACATTTCTCCCCAAAATAGTCAAAGTCACAACTCACACACCCTCCTCATGTTTTCCAGTCATAATTTTGTCTCCCACAACCTTGACCCATGCTACATGTGTGTTTTGAAAAAACAAGACTCTATTTTGCATTTAAAACAATAATTTGGTTAAATGATTCATATTACATCACTTAATCAAATTACTTTACATTTTAATGACAAATACAAAAAAGGCCCCACCACCATCCTTGGATTACATTTACATTTGCATTAAATAAACATCATTAAAATAAAAGTGATTTACAAATCACTTACATAATGACTTGCAATTGAAAAAATGAAAACTAAATGATACTTAAATGCTTGCAAAAGCATTAAGCAAAAAAAAAAATTATTCCAAGGCATTGGATTTAGCTCACACATCATTTCTGCATTTTCAAAGCCATAAGTGGCTTATGATTATCACCTGGTCAAAGCTCTAATTTTCAAAGACAAATAAAAGGCCCAATATTCGGCCTATATGATCACAAAAGGATTCCAACATCCTTGGAGGGTGCATTTTGAAGTCCTTACATGCTTCAAAGGCATCACATGTTTCAAATTTGGAGGACTTAGCATCTTTTTAAAACAAGGCATAAGTGTTCAATATGAAAATAAGGCAAAATAAATGCCTAAGTTATGACTCCATCATTGGCCCACTTAACACATTAATATGTGTTTCATTTTTTTTTAAACAAGGGAACAAATTCCCATCGGCCTCCAAAAGGTTCAAACCCTAAACAAAAGAATGGGGAAAATGCAAAAAAGTATTTCATTTCAATTCAAGCCTTCTCCAGAATGTTCAGTCACCATGAGGGTTTGATGAAGACACTGGAAACATGTTTTTTGTGGTCGATTCTTGAATTTTTTTTTGATGAAAAACACAAAAAAATAGGTAATTGTTATTTTTTGAACCAAAATTATATTTTACATCATTTTTTGAAGGCTATTTGTGAGCAAAAGCCACGGCCAAGGACATGTTTCTGACCATTTTAGTGTTATTTCTTGTCTCTGTGATTGTTTCATCCTTCTTTTAGCCGCCATTGGTGACTCCTGGAGATTAAAAGGAAGCTCGAATGAAGTCTCTCTATTTTTTTAAATGCTTTGAATATTGCAAAAAAGATGAGCAAGATCTCCAGGTAAGCTCCATCAAACCCACTCCATTCTATTTTTTGAGCAAAACGAGCTCATTTCAAGCCTCCAACTTGAAAATAAAGCAAAAATGTTTATTTTCTTCTACATTTGAAGTTAAATGAGGAAAACCCAATGTATTTTGTTGTTTCATGAAGAAATTCTGAACTTCTAGCCGCGACCATGGAGAATAGCTTAGGGTTTTGGCATACCTTTGTTTGTTGTTCAAAAACTCCATGATATCCTTTTTAAATAGCTCTGTATTTGAAAATTTGCACAAACCCAGATGGGTTTTTTTACTTTCAAAGGAAAACTGATTTGTTGGTCGCAGCTGGAAGAAATAAAATGGGTTTTTCTCTTTGCAACTTTCCCTACTTCCTGTAGAATTTTTTCATGAAGTGTTCATTCATCTCTTCTGTATTCTTGCAATTTCCATTCAGACCCCAAGTGGGTTCCTTTAATTTGAAGAAAAATAATGCTCTATGAAGAGAAGAAAAACTTCAAGCCATGACCATAACCTATGCACTAGTTTTTTTGACAATGGCATTTTGTGTAAAATGCTTCCCATGAAATATCTCTTTCAATTCCTCCTTGTATTTGAAGATTAAAAGAAACCTAGATAGGTTTTGTGTTTTTTAAGAAGAAAAAGCCTAGATTTTGGGTCACATCTGTAGAGAAATACATGATTTTGAAACGGCATTTTTTGTAGAATGAATACCATCCATTTTTCTCAATGTTTCTGAATTTATAATTTTGACATAAACTCAGATGGGATTTTTTTGCTTTGAGAAAAAAAAACATTCTTTGCACTCCAAGGACTTTTTGGGTTTACTCTTCCTCTCAATGTATTCATGTATTGCTAGTTGTAGTTTATCTTTTCCTGAAGATAATGAATGGCCTGCATTGGTGTAGATTGACATAACAATGCTTCTTCATGAATATCATGTTCATTTCCTTTGTGTATTTAAGATGCATGGCATGGTTAAAATACAATTGGCTTCCCTTAAAGGTTTGGTTGTAAAATGATTCAATGCCATTGCATAGTGTGAGTATAATTTAAAGGCTCCATGCATCTTTTCATTCCTTCATGAACACCACCTTTTCCTTCTAGAACTCTCACAACACTGCTCTGTTTGATACCCATTTGCAATTCCTTTCTACTTTCTACCAATAGGTTATTCCTTGGCTTTCAAAATCTCATCATAACCACAAAACAGGTCTCTCCACGACTCCTTGACTTCCAACTCCAATATGCTTCCACATTGAAGGCTAATAAAGTATGTTAGGAGATTCCCTATGTGATTAGGAACTTCAATTGTTCTCTGCAAGGTCACTGGCTACCACATTATCACATTTATCATTTATGCTTAAAAAATTTCTATTTTTGAATGATTATCCATTGCTATACTTTGTAAGCACTATAATGACTATCTAATGAAAGCTTTAATGTCGATATCCTAGGATGGAAAAAATCTCATATTATGACTTCTTGAAATAAATGTTTGTCATTTGTGATAGTGATGAACACCTATCTCAAAGAGATCAAATGGTTTCCTGTGTTTTGTCTCTATCTTCAAGGCTGTCATATTTATCATTTATCTCACAAGGTGTGGAAAAAGTATCATGACAAAATATTTGTCCTCTTCATTTGATGGTTGTCACTGTCTTTGTGCATTTAAAATGTGTGTATGGTTGTAGCATAGTTGGCTTCCCTCATTTCTTTTACTTTGAATTTGTTTCTTCTGAAAAAAAACTCTATTGTTGCACACCGGAACAAGCTTTCATGACTATTTGGCTGTCCTTCTTTTAATGTTTTCAAATGTTGACCTCCACTTCTGTACTTCAAACATGATCATGCATTGTTTTCATTTGAAGCACTGTTGTTGTTCCATTGTGTTATGAAACTCTTTGTGATTGAAAGCATCTTGCTATGCTTTCTTATGAACTACGGTTGTTGTCCTTATACTATTTGATTCCTTTCCATGCATGTCTTAGATCTTTTAGCACCAAATCCACTGAACTCTTAATGTGATTATCATATAAAATAAAGATTGCTTCAGTAAGCAAAAAAAAAACTATCTTTCTTCCATAGTGAGTGAACACTATATCCTCACATTCAGATAACTTGTGCATTCCCTCACATGATTGTGCTTGAAGCAAATGACTCATCTTCATTGTTTGATACTTTTTCTTTAGTCTCTATTGAATGCATTCTGAAATACATTTATTTTTTGGACCTTGTTGTCCTGTAGCATGAAGTGGTTATTCCATGCCTACATTGAGTGAATGATCATTGATTTGGTTCAATGTGAATAGTGTATACTCTCTTGAGTTATGTAGGCTTTGATGTGTCTTTCAACATGCTCTTTTGCTTTACTTTGTTATTGACTCTTGGCACACAAGATTGTTATTGCCCATTGATTCCTATCGTCATGTTAATGTAGATCATTGTTGTTGTCCCACTATGAGATGTAGCATCTATTCTCCTTTAGGACTGCCCCAATCTTCATGGTTTCCATCACAGTTGCTTGCTGCCCCACAAGTTCATTACTTGTTCTTCACAACATTTCAGTCTTTTTTATCATGTGCAACAAATAAACACCATCTCCTCACTTTAATCCTAGTGGGAAGACACATGTCACCTATGTTGGTGACCTAAAAGCTCATCATCCTATGTGATGTGTGATTGTCCAATAGGATTGAGGTGAGAGGGACTTGATAGTACCTTGAATTGTTACTTCTTGCTTCCCCATATGCCTCATGATGGCTTCAGGAATTCCTTGATTTCTCCTTCATTATTTAAGAGATGCATAATTGAACATGATGCATCTATAATTGAACTTGATGCATCTCTGAAATCATTTAATTCTATTAATAAAATGGATCATGGATCCACTGAAGATGATTGAAAGACATGTTCAACAAAATGTACCTTCATTTTGACATGATGGCAACCTATTGATTGATTCATTATGAAAAGATGAAGTTTGAATTTCTTGACAACTCACACTATGTGTTGCATCTTTTGAATTTGATAATGAAATTTGATCAACTGGTGTGATTCCATATTGATTTAATGCATTAATAGCATGTCTATCATTGATTTGATCAAGTTTCTCAATTTCCTATCCCTCTTAAAACATCAGAGGGTATCATGCTAAGCTCTACCCTCGTGGGAGCCACATTTACCCCACATGTTGTAATTAGGTGAATCATAATAGTAACAAGACTTGTCCTAAATATGCACAAGGAACAAACAATTAGATAAACAAAACATATCATAGGTTTGTTTGATCACTCCTTTATTATTTTCAAGGACACTTATGGTATGTTGCTATTTTAATGCTTGTAGACATTAGATTACACATTTATGGATGTTTTGCATATAATTTTGATCAGGTATCTTTCATTTCTCTAACAACATTGTTTTTATCCACTACAAGAAAGCTAGGAGCAGTGAGGAGGGTGTCAAACGAAAATGGAGCACAGAGCAGCAGGAAGGATCGAGATGATGCGAGGCCAAGTCAACGCGATTCATCATTCCACCAGGCAATGACGGGTCCCTTTTCATGTTATATGCAATTTATTTTTGTTATCCATATGTGTATGATCTCTTCTTTACTAGCATTAGGATAGCTAGTCCCTTGGCTTGTGAGGGAGATTTATATGCTCATGATTATCAATAAAGATCACATTTGCAATACATATTGGTTCTCTTTCTTATTTGTCTGTGTAGACACCTAAAAATGACCTAGGCCTGCAAGCTTCATTTTTACCACTTTCGTCCTAGCATAATTATGACATTTAATTATGTCCTTGGTCCACATTCGACTATTGATTAAATAATTCATAATTATTTAATTAATTCATGTCCTTTTATTCTTCATGATTATTAAATAAATAAATTTTATTTATTTATTAAATACGTCATTAATTGCCTAAGTCTTCCCTTAATTAAATAAATTTCTTAATTTATTACCTTCTATACACTTTATTCTTCCTGATTATTAAATAAATAAGTTTTTATTTATTTATTTAATATGTCACTAATTGTCATAATTAAATGAATTAATTAATTTATTTAATTATTAGTCTTACCTCCTAAATTAAATAATTAAATTTAATTATTTAATTGCCAAATTTGATATTCTTCTCATTTTAAATGAATTAAATTATTTAAAATGTCATCAGAATCTTAACTGACAGTTCACTTTGGTAAATAATTGGAAAATCAATTATTTATTATTTCACAAAATCCATAATTTGAATTAACTCAATTCAAAATGGAAACTAATCTTCTAAAAATAAAGTAATCAGGCAGATTATTGATTTTTCAAATCTGATCTTCAATTCAAATCTTATCTTCTTGATTTTTCGAATCTCACAAATCAGGCAGTCTTTATCTTCTTGATTTTTGAAAATCTTTATTTTCTAATTAATTTCCTCATTTATTCTCCACCATCGATCCGATTATCTGAGATATTATCTTGAACGTTCAATTAATGAATTTTCCCTAACCCTAACTAGGGATTCTCAGATTTAATCTGGACCTCTCATTCTAGGTCTTTCTTAGAATTTGATCTCGCCCGTCCATTCGAAATGGCATTTTCCATAAAATGCCATTTTCCTCTCACTTTTCGATTACACACACACGAGTAGACATATTATAGGCGTATTACTTATTCACTTGCAAACTTAGGCTTCTCATTGCAATTATTATTTGTATTTGATCAAGTTTTAGCATTGTTTAGGCATAGACATTGGCAATCATAGTCATAGGCATAGGCATTTAGACATTGCATAAATCCTTCAAAGTTTGGTGTAGGACTTAGACATTTGTAGATTGCTCGCACAATGAATCTGAGGGAAAAGTATTATCCAGCAAGCAAGAAGGTACTATGGAGGTAATCATGGAAAACTCGATTTATAGGTATAACTATTTTTATTGTTTAATTTCCTTTGTACTCGATAGATCTTTGGGTTTCATTGTCTTCATTGATTTACTGCTAACACTCCTAATCAAACCTAAAAGAAATCCTCAGTTACATTGGTGAACCCAACTCCGTTTTTCTAGTTATTTCCATACGATTTTTTGTTTTTTCTGTTGTTTTGCAAGTACATGTACGAAGCAACGCAACCGCTTTTTTTAAAATCGTGACGCATCTGATGCATCGCGACGCATCTGACAACAGAAACACCGCAATCGCTCTGTCATGACGCTATCAACCTTAGGAAAGCCGCATTTGAAATATTGGAACACATCTAATACGCAGAGCGACGCAATCACTCTATTGTGACACAATCGTCTCGTAAGATTTTATGTTATTTTACATTCGATTTTTTGTTGTTTTCTGCATTTCTTTTTAACCTAGTTATTTCCTGCATGTTGTCTAGCATAAGGTTTTATGTTACTAATCAAGATTTGCAGCTTGTTGGCAGTTACTCTTCGTGGGTTGAAGACAAACACTCAAACTACTAACGGATTGTCTTGTAGGTTCGATTGTCAAAGGCCAAACATCAAAACAATGTGTTTGCATTTTTAGTAGTGTAACTCACATTTTCTTTTTGGTGCAATTAAAATGAACCTCTGTTTTCTTTGTTTGAATGTGTTTGTAAAATGATAGGGGAGTATGCTTTCACCTTGTGAAAACTCGGTGATCAAAAATCTAGACTCGTTTTTATTTGTTCTTACCTAACGATTTGGTATATCAGAGTATCCTCTCCCCTTGCGCTTTCGGGCGATCTTGGGTGTAAGAGAAACGGTTACCAACTCTAGAAATTGGGCCTGCCTGGGGATTTCATCACCCCAACCCGACTCAAACCAGAAATGGAGCTAAGGCCAAGCTACCCCCGACCGGTATATAAATGTAAATCTTAAGGGAAAACCTAAGATTGCGAGTGCGGATGTGTCATACGGACAGAGTTGTACTCCCTTAAACCCTGTTGAGCTTAACCTATTCAGGCTAGAGTGCCACCTTATTGGTGATTAATCTCTTGCCCCATCTATGGCCACTCAAACAGGGGTCCCGAACTAAAAACCTTTGTGTAGTAAGCCAAAAACCTTCTATTTGCTAGCGCAACACCGGTCGGTGTGAAGGCATCCACACTTTCGCAGTTTGTAATAGAGGTGATCAACCTACCATGGGAGTTTCATGGGGGTTGGAAGCTTGGTTGGCCTGAGAAGAGAGTGCACTGTAAGGGGGAGCTCGTGCAGCCAAGCTTCTGAATTCACACGCTACAGATATGCTGTTGGGGAAACCCACGTGGAATCTAGCGAATACTATCCTGGCCTAACCTAGGATTGTGCTTATCTGATGTGCGATTGGTTACATTCAAAACACTGTGTTTGTCAAGTGCTTTCTGGTTTCATCACAGTTCTAAACAAAACATTCAATACCAAACAAATCAAACTTGCAATCAAAATGACAAGAAAATCAATTTGAAATAAAACTGTGTTGCATTTGTTGAACCGCAATCAATTTTCTGCACTGCAATTGCTCTGTTAAACCGCAGTTCACATTTAAAACGTTGCATCTGTATGCTTCGCGATGCATCTGAACACTACAGAGCCACATATGCAAAATCGAGTCGCATTTGACAGTCCAAAAGCTGCAATCGCAAAAACAAACCGCATTTGACAAACTATGACACATTTGAAGCTTCAAACACCGCATTTGCCTGTCACAATTTTAAAACTTCATACAAATTCAAAACCTGAGGTCTTCATCTTGTCAACCATTTGTCAAACACTATTTCTAAGGAGATTCTATCAAAAACCAAGTTTGAAATTGCTCAAAGTTTCAACCATTAGTTTGCATTCGTCACCATAGGTTTCATCCTTCATTATTTTTAGTTGCATACATTCGGCATTAGGTTGTCCCTAGGTTCACATTTTGCATACTTAGGATTAGGCAAATCTCAACACAATTTGCAACATCATTGCTTTCAAAACTAGGCTCTTTTGGACTAAGTTGTCAAACCCTCTTTTTAGTCATTGTCCTCTTTTGTGAGATTTTCCAACTCAAAAGTCTAGTTAGGGAAACTCACTAGTCATTTAGACCTTGTCACCTTGTCATTTTCAACAAAGTCCTTTAGTAACCGAAATCAAAAACAAAGTTTGAGCTTAGAAGTGCTTAGGTACCCTTAGCTTAAATTTCATTTTAAGTCTTCACATTGCATATCCTATTCACAAAAATCCAAAAACATTAGTCATCTTAGTCGTCATTTTGAACTTAGACCTTACATAGTGTCATCACTACATTTAGTTGTCATTTTTCACTTGAGCAATCTCATTTCATGGTGGAAACTAGACTTCAAAAAAAACAACGACAAATGGAAAATTTTCGGCAAGACCCCACGTCCACTATCAACAATCCAACGTATGACCCAAACTGGACCTTTCACGATCCATTTGGCAGTACAAACAATTAACCTCTAACGACGACACCACCCTCATCAAACAGTCCATTTGAACAATTCTTGCAAAAAGATGAATATGGTCAAATACTTGAGGAAAACTTAGAGGCAATAGCACAAGACCCAGAGGCCTCTCAATTCGTTGAAACAATGCTCCTTTATGACAGAGACAAATACTTAGCCATACTCTTGAGTCAAGGAGCTAAGTTACCACGAGGATTTGACATTAACACAATAAATTTGACACCTCCTGACCCTAATAACAACGCACATGACATGTCACATAGTGGTCAAATTCCAAACACTACGAGCAATACTTTCTTTGACACCACAACGATAGTACATGCTACCTCCAACATCCCAAACACCTCCAACACAATAAATACTACATCTATTGGAGGATCACAATCGGCCACAATGCCCACACCATCCATGACACTATCACAATCGGCTAGTACCACCTTTGGTTCCTCAGCAATGTGGGAAAATTATTGAAACCCTCTCTCTACCATGACAATAAATGCCACGGGAGCATCATCAAGTCACAACAACCCTTCCTTGACAGCTACATCTACTACCATGAGCACACCTTCGACATATCCGCTCAGTGGTATTTCACAAAATCCTTTGGGAGGGGGTAAGGGACGCATTTTTATCCAAGGACAACAACAAAACGTTAACACCACAACACAGTCACATGTCATTGCCTCCCAAGGTACAAATACAAACGTTCCCCTTGTGCAAACCCAACAATTCACACAAGGTGGCCAAGTAACACAACCCATGGCATCATTAACACATCATAACATTCATAGTCATCACATCCCCCAGATAACGACACACATGGCTGGGGGACACATCCCAACCTACTCATCTAACGTTCATACTCATCAACATGCACCCAATCTTAACTTTCAGTACCAACAACACACCAATCCGCACATATCATACATGTCACAACAATCCATATCTCCACAATACACCAATATTCATGCACAACAAACAAGAACCTATGGTGTACCAAGCAATCCAACGTACAGAAACAAAAATGATCCTATTATGGATGCCTTACAAACAAGATTGATGGGTGTAGAAAAAACTATCCAAAACATATACGCATCAGGCAAGAAATTAGAAATATCATATGATCTAAATGTATACCCATTCGACATGAGCTTACACATGCCTTCATTTCCTTCGGGATATGTGTCACCCAACTTCACAAAATATAGAGGCAAGACAAACCCCATTGAACATGTTCGCGAATTTGCAACTAATTGTATGGACATCGCTTATGAACAAACATACTTGATGAGACTTTTCTCTAAAAGTCTAGCGGGTCAAGCCCTTGAATAGTGTTCCAACCAAAAGGATATCCAAACATGGGATGAGCTTAAACAAAAATTCATAAAAAAATTACGCGTACAACATTGACATGGATACTTCTATCACTAGCTTGTGCAATCTCACGCAAGAGGATGCTGGGGAGACTTTCATCCCATTCTTTCAAAAGTGGAGAAGTCTAGCTAGTCGATGTCATATTGACATACTCGAAAGGGAAAAGGTCGACATGTTCGTGCAAACACTCCTTGGGCCCCTAAAATATGCATTGCAAGTACATTGATGCACAAACTTCACAGACTTAGTCGAAAAAGGGGTTCAGATTGAGAAAGCCCTTATCGCAAAGGGAGAATTACGATATGGTTCCAAAAACACAAATGTCAATCCAACCACTGACAAGAATAAATATTGGGTAAAAAATAAGCACGTTACAAATGACAGTGTTGTTGACGCCAAGACTGCAAACACTGTGGGTCATGTACTAGCCCTAAAAGGGGTCCAACAACAACACAAACCAACAACGACATCGACACTGCCTACTAACGTCCCTTCAAACAATCAGAACAGTCAAAACAATCAGGGACAATATCGTCAAATGAGACAATTTCCTAAAGGTCGCACATACACCTCTTTAGGTGAACCCATTGAAGAAGTCCTTAAGAAATGTCTCCAAAATGGGGTCATTACACTCCAAGAACCAAAACCATATGACCCAGGACAATTCAAACTAGCATGGTGGAATGATAATGCATTTTGCGACTACCATCGAGCAAAAGGACATACTACTTCTAACTATCGACAGTTGAAAAATCTAATACAAGATCTTATCAAAAGTTGTATCATTGAAGTAGGCAGATCTCAATTCGCCTCCAATTTAGATCATACTATCCACAAGAATCCGCTGCAGGACCATGGTTCTCATAATGCTTCCACCTCAGGTCCATAGACAAACAATAATCAAGCTAACTTCGCCTGAGCCAAGTACGATTATTCTAGTGGACCAATTATAAATAATGTACGAACTGATAATGAATACATCAATACCATTACAGTTAGGAGAGCACCTCAATGTAACGCTACTACTCACAGTGGCAAGGTTACCATAGCTGGTCCACCTTCCACTACACAACCCAAAATAACCATACCTGGCCCATCTGATAAACATCCAAAACCTATTCCGACCACAAAGCAATGGAAACCCAAAAGTCAATTCAACCTCATTGACCAGCTAGGAAAGACTCCCGCACAAATATCTATACTTGAGTTGCTTCGTATATCTCCCGCACACAAAGAGATCCTAGATAAAACCCTGCTAGAGTCGTTGGTCCCCAAGGACATTGATGTCAATCAATTTGAAACCATGGTGGGATATCTCACTATGCCTCACCACGTCACCTTCTCAGAGCAAGATTACTCATCACCTAAAACCAACCACGATGATGCATTGCACATAGAAACTTTTGTCCACAAGCACAAAGTTAGACGTGTTTTAGTAGATGGGGGAGCAGGATTGAACATATGCTCCCTCAAACTGGTTAAGGCTCTAGGGTTCTCTGATGCGTGCGTAGATCCAACAAAGAGTATAGTGATCAAAGCATACGATGACGAGGAACGCTCTTCACATGGCATTATCTCTCTCCCTATCAGAGTGGGACTAGTCATTATGGACACAACTTGCCAGGTCCTTGATTTGGAAAACCAAGTGCCTATTAATTAGGAAGCACCTGGCTCCTCGTCATCCAAATACATTGATCCATCCACACTCACGCCATCTTCCACATCCGCTCCATCCACGTCTTCCACCATACCACCACCTTCCACTAGCCCTAAGACTGAATCCACTGTCAAAATCTAGGACCTCAGCTGCGGAGAGTTCAAACTAAATACAACATACAGCATAACAACAATACCCAAGTCTCCAAAGATATATGGTCGGCCATGCTTCAAAATGGAACCCAGGGAAATTTTCAAAGTTCCACCAAAAACAGTTTTTATCAAGTGGGGAGACATGAGTAATGAAGACCTTGCTAACATTACAGGATGGATCTATAAGGATACTGTCGCACTACCCCCATTACCAGTCCAAAAATATGGAGAGGGTTATGACATAATGAAGGCTAAAGGCTACGATGGTACTAGTGGCCTAGGAAGAACTAAAACTTATCAAAGGGAACCCATAGAAACTTTTCAAATTCTGAAGTATCTTGGATTAGGGTTTGGATCACCCAATAATGATGATCAACGTACCTCTGGACTTTTAAATGAGCGAGTACATGCTTCAGATAGTGTCGAGACTACTAGGGAAACCCTCACCGAAACGGACTCCCAAGAGTGGGAATTTGGCTCAGAACGATCCCTAAGTGACTGTTGTCTTGATGATTTGTTTGTCGAACCAGGGGAACTGACCTCTGAATAATGGTTTTGGAAAACATTCAAAATTGAACAAGCACCAAATAGTCAAAGTCCCATTACCACTTCCCATGATGTACAACACCCATCATCTGAACCCCCTCAGTCCAATCCATCGGAAGTATCAGACGACATTGACAACCAGGGCTCTAAAACCTTCACCCCTTATTTTGACAACGAATATGACACTAGTGAAGGAGAATATTGGATAGAGTCTGATGTAGAGTTAGATGATGATAATATCATCTACAACATCACTAATTCCATCTGCATGTTGTCTGCATCCTCACCTCAGTTCACCAGCATTGACGATGGCATTTCCTTAGTTTACCCTGACCTAGTCGATTGGGACCAACAAGGACCGCCAGTCCTGGACACATTTCAGAATGATGAGGCAATTGCTGAATTTATGGGATTACGAGAAAGTATACCCAGTGGGGACCACAAATCAAGATTCACCATTGATTTAGACTGCACGGAATACTTCGGCAAGACTGCTCCGTCCTCTAGTCGCAAAAGTAAAAGTAAAAATAAAATAAAAAATGAAACGTCTCTAGGTAAAAACCGAAAGGCACCTTTGGACGATAAAATAGTAAAAATAAAGGATGTATCTACGGAGGAAAACCTCTCTGAGGTGCCCAAAGATGGAGGACTGGACTTTCTCCCCGTGCAACAAGAGAAATCGGCCATGCTTATCGAAGACACAATAGAGGATAACATATCAACTACAGAAGATCCCAAGATGGTCCTCTTTGCTGCATCATTGATTGAAGAAGAGAGACCAGAATTTCATAAATTCTTTGTAGAATGAAAAATCAACTTCGCATGGTCCTATGCTGACATGCCAGGATTGAACCCAGAATTGGTTATGCACCATCTGCCACTATTACCTACTGCTAAACCAGTCAAGCAGAAGTTGTGCAAAATGCACCTTCAAGTTGCTCTATTGGTCAAGGCCGAGTTAAAGAAATTGCTAGACGCCGGATTCATACGGTCTATTGACTACGCTGAATGGATTTCTAATCTGGTGTCAGTCACAAAGCCAAATGGGTTGATCTGTGTCTGTACAGATTTTTGAGACCTAAATAAAGCATGCCCAAAGGATGACTTTCCTCTGCCAAACATTGACATCATAGTTGACCTTATAGCAGGATATGAGATGCTATCCCTCATGGACGGTTTCTCTGGCTATAATCAAATCCGCATTGCTCCTGAAGACTAGCACAAAATGGCATTTACTTGCCCATGGGGTACATACTGTTGGAACGTCATGCCATTTGGTCTCAAAAATGCAGGTTCCACATATCAAAGGGCTATGACCACGATCTTCCATGACATGATGCACAAAATAATGGAAGATTATGTAGATGACCTATTGGCCAAATCAACAACCAGGAAAGATCATTTGAAGGTACTCGACACAATTTTCAAGAGACTTGAAGAGTACAAAGTTTGGCTAAATCCTAAGAAGTGTTTTTTCGGGGTCACATCAGGTAAAATATTGGGATACATAGTTTCCCGAAGAGGCATAGAGGTCGATCTGGAAAAAGTCAAAGCCATCATAGACATGCCTCCACCCAGAGGAATCAGTGAACCCAGAACTCTACAAGGCAAGGTACAATCTATTTGGTGTTTCATAGCCCAATTGGTAGATAAGTGTCACCCATTCCGGTATCTGTTGCGCAAGGGTATCCCCTTTGTATGGACAGATAAATGTCAAGAATCCTTTCAGAAAATCAAAGATTACCTACTGTCAACACCAGTCCTCATGCCACCCATTCATGGAAAGCCATTGATCTTATACATCTCGACTACTAGTTCAACATTGGGGGCATTACTGGCACAAAATGATCATGAAGGAAAAGAAAGAGCCATCTATTACATCAGTCGCACACTGATAGGGTATGAGTTGAACTACACAAATATTGAACGTGCATGCCTTGATGTTGTCTTTGCATCCCAAAAACTAAGACACTATATGCTCAGTCACCAGACACAACTGGTCACCAAGATTGATCCACTGAAATATCTCTTAAGTCGGGCGGCATTAACAGGCCGGTTGGAAAAATGGGTCATGATACTAAGCGAGTATGACATACAATATGTCAAGCGTAAGGCAATAAAAGGATAGGAAATAGCAGATCAACTGGCAGATGCACCGATTCAAGTCACTCATCCACTAGTAACTAATTTTCCCGATGAGTCCATTTTTCATGCGGAACCGGTAGTACCATGGAAGCTATATTTTGATGGGTCTCATACTGGTCATGGCTCAGGCATTGGAATCTTGTTTATCACACCACAAGGGGATTCAATTCCTAAGTCATTCTGGATCGCTTTCCCTTGTACAAATAACACTGTCGAGTATGAAGCACTAGTCACAGGTCTCAAGATGGCAATTAAATGGAAAATTAGACATTGCTTGTATTTGGGGATTCCCAGCTTGTTATCAACCAAGTGAATGATGACTATGAAACAAAGGATGAGAAGTTGCTTCCCTACAAGAGGATGGTGGATAGTTTCCTAACATACTTCCAAGTGATTTCTTTTGAACAAATCCCCAGGACACATAATAAGGTAGCTGATGCAATGGCTACTATTGGTTCTCTCTTAGACATCCCTAAAAATGTGTCACAATTTGAGTTCTTAGTAGAATAGCTTTTGCTACCGGCATATGATATCCCAGAATCAGAAATGGTTTGCAAACTTGTTGGTCCCAACTCTCCCTGGTATCAGGATATTTATGACTACCTAAAATCTCAAGTCCTTCCACTGAACCTGTCCAATAACCAAATGAAGTCCTTCATCCGAAAATTTGCAAGGTATGCCATTGTCAGTGACACCCTTTACCATCGTAGTTTTGACAGCACCCTCCTTAGATGTCTCGACACCAACGAAGCACGTATGACCTTATGCAAAGTGCACGACGGTATATGCGGGTCTCATTCGAGTGGACCTACTCTAGCTAAGAAAGTAACGAGACTTGGGTATTATTGGCCGACCATTGAAAAGGATGCAATTGAATATGTCAGGACTTGTCACAAATGTTAGATTCACAGTGATTTGGTCCATGCTCCAGCACAGGAACTTCGACCAATCACTTCTCCTTGGCCCTTCGCTCAATGGGGACTCGACCTCATGGGTAAAATTCATCCATCCTCGTCCAATGGCCACAAATTCATTATTACCGCCACTGAGTATTTTACGAAGTGGATTGAAGCCATCCCATTGACATATATTATCGGTAAACAAATATCCAAGTTCATCCTTAACTACATCATTTGCCGGTATGGCCTTCCGCAATCCATCATCACTGACAACGGATGTCCGTTTAAAAACCAAGACGTACATGAGTTATGTGAGTGATTTCATATCCAACACCACTTTTCATCTCCATACTACCCACAAGGAAACAGTCAAGCTGAGGCATCAAATAAAACCATTGTCAAAATCCTCAAAAAGACTGTTAATGACCCTGGTCGTGACTAGGACATACAACTCAACCCTGCTCTGTGGGCTTACCGAACAAGCATTCGTACACCTATAGGAGCCACTCCATTTTCCCTAGTCTTTGGCGCTGAGGCCATCTTGCCCATTGAGGTTGAAATTCTTTCACTACGAGTCTCCCTAAAGGGTTTAACTAATGAAGAGGAGTATCAAAAATCACGCTTGCATGAGCTGGAAATGCTAGAAGAAAGAAGGAAAAATTCACTGAACCATCTCCAAGCATATCAAAACCATCTTTGTCACAGCTACAATAAGAAGGTTATGGTCAGAAAGTTTGACATTGGCGACCTAGTTCTCATGTAGAACCCCAAGAACCAAGCTGATAGAGAAAAGTTGGGAAAGTTTGAACCAAACTGGCTGGGTCCCTACATTATCATATCTTCTTTCAGTTCTGGAGCTTATCAGCTGGCCACACCAGATGGAGAACAACTAACAGAGCCCATCAACAGTTTACATCTCTGAAGGTTCTATGCATTGCATAAGAGGATTGAGTTGAGAACCGTAAAATACAAAAAAAATTGAAAAATGATAAAAATCGTCACCCTAATGAAAACCTGGCAAACAGGCGTCTTGGTGACACCAAAAAAATCAAAAATTTAAGAAAATAGTAAAGAAAAATGATTCGTTCAATAGTGAAAACCTGGAAAACAGGCGCTTTGGACAAGTACCATGGTGAAAACCTGGCAAACAGGCGCCATGCGTAATCAATCATTGCTCTGCCATCTACTGTCACTTTGTCTACCTTGGCCTAGGATAAAAGTTATTTCCGCCATTATTACGCAAATCGCCACCACATTCTACCCTACCTGTCATAGTGCATAAACGATTGACATCAAGTCCTAATGACTGTCCATCTAGTAAACCAACGGCATCCTGTCCACGTTCCTTAAAAATGGCAAAGTCTTGGACCTGACTGGGGGGAAAATTTTTATCATGAAACTGCAGTGGATGTCACACATGATCTTGGCAATTGGAAAAAAGTCCTAAAAAAAGACAAAAACATTGGCAAAAAGTCCTAAAAAAAAGACAAAAACATCATAAAAAGTCCTAAAAAAAACCAAAAACATCGTAAAAAGTCCTAAAAAAGACCTAAAAATCATAAAACGTCCTGAAGAAAACCACAAACAAAACATCATATTGCTTGAAGAACGCAAACGCAGTGTTATCTCTTGTCACAGTCAATCAAGTCAATCAGTCTTTGTCATTTGTCTGAACTACGTTGTCTTTGCGCACTTGCTACGTAGGCAAGACTCACATTTGAGTCCCCGAGACATTAGGCCAGTCCATTTAGGTCAGTCAGAATAAAATCATGATTCAAACTTCTATCCTTTGGACAATGTCATTGATCGTGTTGAACTACGAGGTCTCTGAGTGTATGATGTAGGCAAGGCCATCTGTCAATGAGCCCTCAAGGCCGCACTAGGTCATTCCATTAGGGTTCATGGTAACACACTAGCACACACGTCAAAATATTTTCAAGGCAAAGCGAATCACTCCCAAATGGGTAAACTCCTAAAAGTAAATCATGACAATCAATTATTTCAATATGACAATCTCATCAACAGGTCAATCATATCATCATGGCAATATCGACATATAGTCAACATAGGTCAAACTCAGCCAAACTTTGGTCAAACTTGGTTCAAACAAGTCAAATCATTATAACCCGTCAAACTATCAAATCTCGGTTAACCTTAAGATGTGTCCTTCTAAAAGATAACCTTTGTCATTCATGCCTTAGGATGCGTCCTTCCTAGGCATCGTCGCTGTCATTCAACATTTTGAGGGATCCTCTCGACATCTAAGGATCAGTCCTCTTGACATCAGTATTTTTCAGATGTGTCCTTCTAAAGAACCAACTGTGTCATGTATGCCTCAGGATGTGTCCTTCCTAGGCATTGTCATCATCACCGTCACATGACATTTGGAGATCAATTCTCTTGGCATTAATATTATTCAGGATGTGTCCTTCCTGAATTTGGAAAATCTGGACATTTATCGTCTAAGCATTATCAAAGCTTTAACACTCAGGCATCTCATCATCATTAAACCTGACATCTTGAAATCAGAACAATGGATATCCAGATGCACTTGGCAAACACTTGACAATTGTCTTTTAGTTTTTTATCATGTTATTATTTTTTCAGCGAGATCCCACTAAGCAGGATTTAGAGAAGCAGTGATGTATCATGACAATTGACATGCATGACTACCAGTTTCTCAACGAGGTCCTGATTTTGGGATTTAGAAAAATGACATATCATGGTAAGGGCTCTATTTTTGTATTTTGACAATCATGCTGCTAGTTTCTCAAGGATGTCCTAGAAAAAGGATTTAGAGAAGCAATGACATTTCATGATTTGTCCTTGTCTTTTTCTTCTTGTGGTTGACTATGACAAAAAGACTGGGGCAATCACACTCTTAGTATGAGTCATGATCATCCTTGTCTATGACTATTTGTCTTACGTAATGGTACGACCTTGCACACCTTGATCTATATCATATCCTAGTGTTTGTTGGCCATTACAACAGTCTGTCCAATGATGATTAAAAGCAATAAATATTAAAGTCCTACAGTAAAGCTTTGAAGGATTTGGTCTAGGAATTAACATGCATCTCTGTCGGTCTCGTCGTCTTCTCCTCTTTGGTCTGGTCATCTTCTCTCATCAGTCTCATCATCTTCTCTCGTCCATCTCACGATGATATCCTGTGACATCCAAAAAGATAAATGCATACATGAACATATAAACATTGCACTAGGTCCATACATACATCATCCATAGCATTAAATCATATACATAATCACAAACATTGCATTAACATAATCATCAACATTGCATCTTTTACTAAATACATTATGCACATCATTATCATTATCATCACATATAAATAATAATTGCATTATCATGGCATCAAAATCACAAATAAGCATCATAGGACATACATGCTACATCATAAATCAACACCATACATCATAAATCATATCATAATGCATTAAATCAAAGAACATCACATAACACATGTAGGTTGTATCAAAACTGCATCATCATATAGTATCATCTCAAAAAGGTACAATGTCACAGAATAAAGTCAGGAGATATACCAAAAATGGAGCTCGCAGGCTCAATAATCTATACATAGTGTGTCATAATAACAAAATTCCCCCTAGGGTAGACTCTCATCATCCCCTCATGGCGAAGAGTGTGGAGGCAGAAGCTCTGTCACTGGTACTGAAATCGTAGGCGAACCTATAGCAGCCCCTGCCTGTGCTACCAGTGGAACTGAGAATGAAGGTCTCATCTCCACGGTAATGAACATCTGTGATGTCACTGCTGCCTGACTCTGAGAAGTAGATGGATCAACAACTGGTGGTTGTCCCTATACTGACCTCTGCACTGAACCAGTCGACCCATGACTGTGACCCGAATGGTGACTCGGGGTGTGCCAGCGTGAATGATGTGACCTATGCACAGATGTGTGCCCTATCGAGGTAGACCCTCCGAAGCTAGTATGACTCCTACTGCCATTGGCACTGCCTGATCTATGGCCACTACCTATCCTCGTCTGTGACCGTGACAAGGTAGGATCCCGTCGCTCCGGTGGCACTACCTACTCGTACAATGTCTTGTACTGACCTAGCCTCATGCTCACCCTGGATAGCTCATGAGCCATATCTCTGGAAGGCCCTGTACATAATGCCGCAAACTGTGTGCACCACTAGGCCGAATCCTGTTGGCAGAACACTGCCTGATCCCACTCTACCTGGGCTACCTCTAACTCAGACTGCAATGATCTGACCTGGGCCATGCTCTTGTCTAATCTCCTCTATAAGTCTGCCACTCTCTGGTCGGTCATGGCATTGTGGGGCAACGTTGCACTGGAGGGTGTCTCCTCCTCGCCCTCTACCATCCACCATCTGAGTAGTCTCTCAGCCTCATCCATGGCATCGTCCTCATCATCATCATCATCGGCCACATCCTCTGCCACTACCACGTCCTCCTCTACCACATCCTCCTATGCCAAGTCCTCCTCATGTCTCGCCTCCTCTGCCACCTCCTCCTCCTATCCCCTCACCTCCACCTCCTCCTCATGCCTCTCCTCCTCCGCCTCCTCCTCATGCCTCTCATCCTCCCGTCTCTCCTCACCCTTTCCCTCCTGCCTGGGCTACTCCTCTCTCTCCCCCTCCTCACCAACCTCGGGGATAGCATCTAATGCTACCCTCACCACGCGCTGTCACACCCTTTGGCCCTATCCCTGACCGTCTCGCCTCCATCTCCGGTCGTCTTTGCCATCATCTCCACCCCTGCCTCCATCTTTGCCTCTGTCTCCATCCCTGCCTCCATCTCTACCCCTGCCTCCATCCCTCCCCCGGCCTCTACCCCTATCACCGCCTCTTCCTCCCCGTCTGGCCCTCGGCACACGACGTATCATTGACCGCCTGTCCACAGGTGTTGGCCCGTCAGGATCTATCAACAACACTGGTCTATGTTCCTGCCACCATAAGTCATAATCGGCTGTCATCCTAGGATCGACTACTCCTCCCCTTCATCCCCATGCCTGGGCTCCTAGCCCGTCAATCTGTTGCTCTACGAAATCCATTGGAATGGCTGGTCCCCAAGCATACTCTCTGGAAGACCGAGCATACTCAGCTGTCCCTACAGGTACACCCTGTTGCTCTCTAAATTGCCTCAGAACACGCTGTGGTAAATACATCTCAATAATCAGTGATGTCTGCACTATCCTGCCAATCAGATACCTGTACTGTCTGCAAAGGCTAAGGTGCTCATCCTCATCGTCCCACTACCCGCAATCTCTGTATGGTCTCCAGATGAAAGACACCATCATGTCAATCTGGTGCCGCCACCAACCGGTCTCACCCATCTGTGTCTGTTGTAATGCACCAGCATAGTAATAGGCATAGGGCATCCCCTCAGCCAACTGTGGTCTCTGAATGGGAGGACGAAATATGGCAATGTGCTCCCAAGCCTAGATCATCATCAACGTAGTCCCACAAGAGATACTCTCTGCCCTCCTGTAGGCAACATCGTGCAACTGATGGTAAAGAGTCCCCAGCAAATAGGGACCCCAAGCATAAACGGTCATATCCCGTCTCATACCAACCAAGACATCTCCCCAGCTAATAGGGAATCTGTGTCCCCGACGGTCGGGAACCAAAATACTTGCAATCAAAGTTGCAAGGAATGCATCAAAGCGACCATAGTGCTTTTCCATGAACTCCCATCTGATCTCATAACCCTGGATGCCCAATCCTACACCCTGATCTCGGTAGTATGCTCGGAAGGTCTGCTCGCCATGATGAGGATCGTAGACGATCCGCTCCCCTTGGATCGGCACTCATAGAATCTGGTAGACATCCTCTAAGGTAATAATGGCCTCACCTGTTGGCAGGTGGAAGGAACAGGTCTTCGAATGCCACCGCTCACACAGCGCCGTCAATAATCCCCTATTCGCCCAAATGGCGGGCATGTAGGAAACATAGAATAATCCCAGTCGCATCAATCGTCGCCGCTCTCGCGGGCTCAACTGGTCAGCAAACTGAAATTTCGTCGGTCTGCTCTCTCGCGTATAGATAGGGGCAAGTTGTCTCTGCAAAAAGATAAACAATATATCAGTACTTTCTAGACAACTGTCAGCATCATCAAAATCAACTTTGGTCAAGGTCAATTGCAAATGCATCGCATTAAGGCAATTGCATCTTAAAACGTCAATTGCGTTGTTTCGTACATCAAATGCAGTCCAAAATCTCAAATGTGTCGCATGTTCACGCTTGTGTCATGAAATTTGACAAATGTGTCACAACAGGATGAATGCGTCGCATAATAACAATTGAGTCGATCAAAATAATGAATGCGTTGCAAATTGGCGATTGTGGCATTCAGAAATTCAATTGCGACTCGATAAGTCAAATGTGTCGCAGTATTTGTCAAATGCGGCGCAAACCACCGTTCTACCCTAATTTGTTTTCGCACTTACGTCATGACGCATCATATGCATTGAACGTGAAAGCAAATGCATCGAACGCGAACGCATATGCGTCGCGGCGCATTCGTTATTCACCCTAGAAGCCTAAAATTGACACACAAAACGAGAAAATTACAAAGCGGGACAAGGGTACATACCACTGGCTCTGAGCCCTCTGGCCGTTTGAATGTCCGTACGATCTCGCCGCGATGCTCTGTCACTGGAATCACCATCCTCACCGCGCTCCTTTTCGCTCTGGGCTCTCAAAATTCACAAGGTCAATAGTAGAAATGAATTGACTTTTACCCCTTTGTCAACCTATTTATAAGGTCAAAATGACATTTTTCAACCAAAGTTAATACTGGAAGATCATTTGACCAGGTTTGACTGCTCCGTAGGCTGTCTTAAACATGTTTGAATCCAAAACCGACTGCGCCATTGTTTTTCTAGGCACCAAGTTGATTTATCGGGACCCTTTACAAATTTTTCTATCGCCGACCCAAAATTTGAAAAATTTCCCGAGGGGGAAATGATACTCCGTACCTTTACTGGGGCATATCTCTGACTTGTTTTCTTTGTAACAACGCGACAAGCAACATTATGACAAAGAGGGGCAAAATGTAGACACCTAAAAATGACCTAGGCCTACAAGCTTCATTTTTACCACTTTCGTCCTAGCATAATTATGACATTTAATTATGTCCTTGGTCCACATTCGACTATTGATTAAATAATTCATAATTATTTAATTAATTCATGTCCTTTTATTCTTCATGATTATTAAATAAATAAATTTTATTTATTTATTAAATACGTCATTAATTGCCTAAGTCTTCCCTTAATTAAATAAATTTCTTAATTTATTACCTTCTATGCACTTTATTCTTCATGATTATTAAATAAATAAGTTTTTATTTATTTATTTAATATGTCACTAATTCACATAATTAAATGAATTAATTTATTTATTTAATTATTAGTTTTACCTCCTAAATTAAATAATTAAATTTAATTATTTAATTGCCAAATTTGATATTCTTCTCATTTTAAATAAATTAAATTATTTAAAATGTCATCAGAATCTTAACTGACAGTTCACTTTGGTAAATAATTGGAAAATCAATTATTTATTATTTCACAAAATCCATAATTTGAATTAACTCAATTCAAAATGGAAACTAATCTTCTAAAAATCAAGTAATCAAGCAGATTATTGATTTTTCAAATCTGATCTTCAACTCAAATCTTATCTTCTTGATTTTTCGAATCTCACAAATCAGGCAATCTTTATCTTCTTGATTTTTGAAAATCTTTATTTTCTAATTAATTTCCTCATTTATTCTCCACCATCGATCCGATTATCTGAGATATTATCTTGAACGTTCGATTAATGAATTTTCCCTAACCCTAATTAGGGATTCTCAGATTTAATCTAGACCTCTCATTCTAGGTCTTTCTTAGAATTTGATCTCCCCCGTCCATTCGAAATGGCATTTTCTATAAAATGCCATTTTCCTCTCACTTTTCGATTACACACACACGAGTAGACATATTATAGGCGTATTACTTATTCACTTGCACACTTAGGCTTCTCATTGCAATTATTATTTGTATTTGATCAAGTTTTAGCATTGTTTAGGCATAGACATTGGCAATCATAGTCATAGGCATAGGCATTTAGACATTGCATAAATCCTTCAAAGCTTGGTGTAGGACTTAGACATTTGTAGATTGCTCGCACAATGAATCTGAGGGAAAAGTATTATCCAGCAAGCAAGAAGGTACTATGGAGGTAATCATGGAAAACTCGATTTATAGGTATAACTGTTTTATTGGTTAATTTCCTTTGTACTTGATAGATCTTTGGGTTTCATTGTCTTCATTGATTTACTGCTAACACTCCTAATCAAACCTAAAAGAAATCCTCAGTTACAGTCTGTAATTGTAACACTGGAATAAAAATGCAATCTGTTTTTGACAATCTCTTTCATGCATATTGATGAACTTAGCAGAATATAATGTATCTTTTAATGTTTAAATTAAAACACAAAAGAATAAACACTAAGTTACCTAATTTCAACTAAAAGCTAAAAATTAGGTAACACTTATGACTATAATCAATTAACCGTTATACTGCAATATGTTCTAACTTCATTAACCTCTAGAGTACTAAACAAATTATCAATCTACATATTCTAACTCGAAAACTATAATGCATCATTTATAATCACATGAACTAAAAACTATCAATTAAACTCAAAATGCAAAATCTAATCTATCAAACTAAATTAAAATGGTTCAACAGTATCTCAAGTGGCCCTTGCTTGAGTTGTTGCATCCACAAGATCTTATTAATCACTCACTTACTCAAAAAAATATGTTATCAAAATACTACTTCTTTATTGCATTCTAAACATATATAGAATTGTTGAGTAGAATCTAACAAGAAATCTTAGGAAATCTTATTCAATATATCACACATACGATCTAGATCTACTCCTTGATAGGACACCCAACTATATAGGGTCCTTGAGGGAGTCTAATTATCTATGAACTAAAAAAAATTGAAAATAGATGTCAACTCTTCCTTAAGAATAGGAAGAGGACTGAGTTCCAAAACATAAAGTAATAGCTATAGAACAGGAGTATAAAAACCAAACAAGGACTTTGTACTCAACAAGTTTAAACATTATAACAGAAAATGTTCCCAAGTAGAGAAATTTCTATTATAATTCATAGTCCTATTGGGATCAAACTTCTCCTACTTGTCTTATTAAAAGGTAAAAGTAATGCTCAATGATCCAAGACTTGCTCCTTAAGTGATCGCCTCTAACTTCTTCCGAAAGTGGTCACATTATAGTAGATTGACTCCTCCTTTACATAAAATTATAATCCTTATACTACGAGTTGAGAAGAACATTGCTACAAGTTGATAGGTATCTTGCTGCAAATGTTAGTATTTATTTTTCAAGGAATTCCCACTATTAACAACCATAATTTAAATATAAAGTCCTACTAAACTTCATGGACATTCATAATTCATACATACACATATTAATATAGCATGTTCAATTCCAAATGCTTTAAACTACTTAAAGTTATATGAAAGGTCTAGTAACGTCTCAAAGTTTAGCAAAAAATAAAGATAAAGTATGAATTTGCAATAGGGAACTTGGAAATTTTATGGCTCATCAAAAATAAAGTTTTCTTTGTGCTTCTCTTGGATATCACAAGAGGATTATTAGGAATAGTGTTCAAAATTCATGGGTATAAGCTCTCTTCTACACCAACCTTGATGCCAAACCATGTGGAGGACAATATGCAACTTGGTGTATGAAAAACAAAAAACTATATTCTTAATTGATTCTTCACAATCCACACATCCATTGATAATTTGAAAACATGAAAAGGAACTTGAGGACATTCTAATGTAGATAATCACACTCCATCATAAAGCTTGATTCATCTACCTATTTATAGCTATATGGACATATTGGATAAGTTGGGAGACTACCATTGGTCTTTCACTACACAACCTTATCTTTTGAAGATTGCTTCTATTGTAAGTAATTTTTTCAACCAAGTCATTAGGCATGTATTCCAAAGTTCTACAAGTGGCTTTTAGATATAGTGGCATGAGCTAAATGAGATCTTGTAGCAATAGTGCTATGAACTATGCATGGTCAATCTTGATGAAAGAATATTCCTTGTTGTATGCAACCAATTTCAGTGGTGACTTTTTGTGGGGATATAGAAGGAACTCGGGTTTTGGTTGGTGTCACTTCCACATCCATACAAGAGTGTCATTTTCTTTGGTCATTATATGCATTTTATCAAATGAAAGAAAAAAATGGAAAAATGGAAAAATGGAAAAATGAAAAAAATGAAAAAAAGATAAATTCTAACAATGAAATTTTTTAGGCATTGTTAAACAACTCCAATTTAAAAACTAGTTATGGCGGATTGTAGTTGAAAAAAGATAAAAATATAAAATATTAGTGGTGAAAATTGATTTTATATCACCACTAAGCGATGTGATAGAAAACTGGCTTGCCAATGGTCACTTGTCATTATCAAAATTGAAAAATAAAAAGAAAAAAATGTACCTAGACTCAGTTGCTTCCATGATTGTTACACTCTAGTCGAGTGCCTCTAGCACCTCCTATAACTCACTTGTGTAGTTGTGCTCTAGTTTTTTTTGGTCAAAATGACTTTGGTCACCTATATAAAGGGTTGTGCATTTATTTGAGGTGTTACAAAAAGTGGAATCAACTAACACCAATATGATCCATGATGCTTCAGTGAGACATAGATCTTCAGATGTGTTATGCTTCTTACCATAGTTCATGTTGCATCTTTTGGTTCCTTCCTTGTTGGGTATTCACAGTTGTTATTCCTTTTTTCCCAAGGTCAATCAAGCCCTTAAGTTGAGGGGGAGGTACACCATTATTTTTCAAACTTCATAATCCTTCATATTGCCTATCACTTCATCCATTTTTCATAGCTCATGAATGTGGAGAGAATTTTTTTATGATACCTCTTATATAGAAAAATAGGAGAAATTAAAAATGAAAATAGAAAAATGATAAAAATTAAAAAATGGTGTGAATATTGAAAAATTAAAATGAAAAGAAAATAAAGCAAAGCCATGAAGCTTGTTATGAAAAGGAGCTCATAGAAAAAAAATGAAGGGAAAGTGGTTAAATGTGGGTTATGATAGTTAAGGATGAAAAAGGAAGAAGTTATAAAATCCCAAGCATACAAGATCAAGCTAAAACCTTTCAGTAATAAAGATTGCATGTGGACATGTAATATGTTATGTTGGGGGAATGATGAGAGTACATTTATGATCCATTTTATTCCATATTTTATCCTTTTTCATATACCTTACTACCCACCATCATATTCCATTTTCATATCATATCATGTATTTTACCACCATTAGTTGCATATGATTAATATAAATAAGGGATATTTTAATATTTTTTTTAGATAAAATAAGATAAAACAAATATTAGATTGTATTTACTAGCCTTTGTTATCATTTTAAGCCTTGGTAAATAAATATTGTAACATGCTATTGGAGGAGGAGAAAACAAACTTCCTTAGTCTGTGAATACACTTGGCAGCAAATAATTTTAGTAGTTAATATATTTTAAAGTAATTATTTATTGTGTTAAATATTAGTTATTTTGTTATAACAACTAGCGACTTATTTTTATACTCATATTACATGAAATAATATGTATTATTTGATGTTACCAAGAAAATAACTATTTTCGTGGCAAAACAAACTCCTATATTTATGGCTGATTTTATTCCAACCCACAAACCATAAATAATGCCATAGGAAATGGAAAGAGAATAGGAAAAAATGTAATAAAATGGAGTCATAGAAATGTAATAAGAAGGGTAGAATAACATATGAATAATGTTAGAAATATAGTGCAACAACAATGTAATAGTGTAGAAAAAAGTGCAAAAAATAATGTAATATTTTTTATGAAAATATAATATATGCAGCAAATGTTTTGAGGAGTAATTAGTATTTCAAGAATCACCTCATGGAATGGGAGGAGGGCACACTCTCAGGATATGATGGTGATATTATTTTTATTTTCTTCATTTTAAATATTTATGTAATCATTATATTTTAGGATTGTGTGATTAAATTATAAATTCTAGATTTTATTTTTGATGTATGAAGAACATATTTTAGATATATTTAGTCATTCATTTTTATTATAAATCAATTTAAATTAGTTTTAACTTAGCAGGTTGTTCCCATAGCATACATTCTTAGCAATCTGCATAGTTCCTATAGAAAACTGTCTAGTTTTAACAGTTTGCACAGTTCCTGTAGTAGCCTGCACAATTTTTACAATAGTTTTTAATAGAATTATTGTAGCAATTTTTAGCAATGTTTTGAATTATTGCAGTAGTTTAAATGAGGGTTTATTTTTTAGTTGCATTTCATCCACACACCTCACTACTTGCATCCCTTACGCATATAGCTATGATTCCTTTCGCAAGTTTATGCCCCTGAATTGATAGTTAGACCAAACTAAAATTTAGTTATTAAACATCAAATCTAATTTATTATTTACCCTGGTTTGGCCTATCAGTTGGGTTGAGATCCAATGGGTGTAATCAAAGAAGTCATCATTTGTGGAGAAGTATTTGAATGCATCTAGATATTATCTAAATCTCTTTTCTTATATAAAGGTGATGCATAAACTAAATCTCAAAGAGACATCTTAGCTTATGTATTTTCATAAATCAATAATATTATATTCCTTAGGTACCTTGGTTTTGATATTAAGTATAGGCAACACTAGGGTACTAAAGGGTAAAATTGTCTAATTAGTTGTTACTTTTTGAACTCTATCAATCCTTAATAACTATGACTCACTACATGATAAAATTTTGAAGTAGGTATTTTGTGCAAGTTTTTCTACTCCTAAGAATGCAAAACAACCAAAAGAAATGCAAAGGAAAGAACACAAACAATCACCTCAAGATTGGCCTAGCTTAACCCAAACAGAATGCACAAGAAACCATAATTTTTACCTTGCTTGAGTTATCTCCTTTGGTTGGAAATTTTATGTTGATTTTCTGTGCTCCTTTGATGGAAAAACAACATGAAACCTAGGTCAAAATGATCATGGAGTGATGGAGAATGCAATGATGCAAGTGGGTATTTGGATGGATGCAAAGTATGATCTCTAAGATGCAACAATGGTGGATGGAGGTTAGAGTGCTTGGATGAGTGCTCAAGTTTGATTGCAAATGTGTGTGATACCAAATGAGGGAAAATTCCTCCATTTTTAGGGGAAGTGCCTCTAAACAATGGAGGGTTAGGATGGAGCCACAATGGACAAGATCAAGGGTTGGGGTGAGTTGAGAACTCACAAGCCCTCACATCTTGGCATGTGGTAGGTGAAATATCAAAGGGAGGTGAGGTGAAGGTACTTCATAGTACCTAGGGATTTGGACAAGATATCCTCATAAAGGAGGTCCTTGTCCCTATGTGGATGATGGGATATGTGAGGAATTAAAAATTCCTTGGAAGGCCTAGGGGGAATAAATGTGAATTTAAAATTCACATGGGGAAGAGGTTGCCTTCTCCAAAAGGAGAAATCAATAAATGAAGGTTGACTTAGGGATATGCCATAAATGGCATGAGGATTAGGTTGACCTAATCAAGTGATTAGGCTATGCAAATAGGAGATTAAGAAGGCTAATGAAGAATTAGGGACAAGTGGGGTATTATGGAGGATGTGACCCTAATCATGATTAGGGGTTTGCACATCCTAATCACAGATTAGTTAACTTAATCTGGATTAGAGAAGATTATGGAGGATGGGACAAGGAGAGAGAAAATGATGAATTTAAAATTGATTTAAATTCATAAAGGGAAAATGACTAAATTAAATAAATTAGAGTATTTATTTAATTTAGAGAAGAAAAGGGATAAGGGATAAATTATTTAATTACTTAATTAAATACCTTAGGGACCTTAGAGAAATAGGAATATTAATTAAATAAATTATTTAATTAATGTGAATAAGGGATGCGGGATAGAAGAATAAAAAGAGGTGAATTTGACCATATGGGGGTGGTCAAATTCAGATGTCTACATTTTTCCCCTCTTCAAAATACTATTAGAATAATAGAGTTTCGAAGAAAAAATAAAATACAAACGACTCGATAGAAGAAAGGACTGTCAGATGATGCCCTAGTGCGGGAGAAGTTGTGTAGGCTATCTAATCATGAAGAATGAAGGAAATTGCCCCAGTGTCGCAAGGAAATGGACAGGACAGAGGAATGGAGGAAAATGGTAGGGTATGCCCCCTCGAGAGAGCGGATGGGGAAGAAAAAGGAGCCCGAAGCGACTTCTCAATATGGAGAAATGGAGGGTACCACGTAATAGAGTGCGAAAAAACATGAAGAATGGATTTTGAATGAAGGAAAATGAACAAACGAGGTGCGAATGGTGGCCCATGGAAGAAAAAGGATGAGATGAATTAATAAAGGGTTAAATAAAGGGTAAAAATATATAGGTGCAAAATTCAAAAATTATAAATAGTAAATTTCAAAATTACTATTTACCATTTGCACACTTGGCAGTTGAGATAGCAAGAGAGAGAAAGATAGAGAGTGATGAGGATGGTTGATGGGTCGAGAAAGGACAAGGGATTCGTGAATGATGAGCTCATCCATTGAGGTGAGGAGGTGCACCAGTCTACTATTACCGAGCAGCGTCGTGCTAGTTAGGATTCAAAACCATTCTATGTATTTTGATTTAAATATTTATTCATTTTAATTTGGGGATTTTGGGTAGACCTAGGGCACGAACTCGCGATAGAAGGGTGGATTCGCCCGTTCGTATGGTGAGTTCACTTGTCCAGAAAGACGGGCAAGGAAAAGGGTGACAACACAACGCGCAGGGGCGAATGCATCGAGGAGGGGTGATTGTGAAATTGCCTCTCCCCAAAAAGGGGCGACTCTTCTAGACACAGAGGTGAGGGCGCCAAAAGATGGGCGATTTGGACATCGCCTGAGATGGGCAAGGGTGAATACATATTCGCCCAAAAGAAGGGAAAATTCACCCGTCAGGAGGGAAAAAGACACAGGGGTGATTGTGAAATCACCCCTGGAAGGGAAAAAGCTATTTTTCCATGGAAAAGGTGAATTCACACAAGGGTGAGAAAAGAGGCGAATTCGCCAAGTAAACAGGTGAATTCACTAGCAAAATAGGAAAATTTGGACTCAAACTAGGAAAGGGGTGAATTTTCCCTTAAAACAGGTGAATTTAGGATCAGATGGAAAAGAGGATGAATTCACCATAGAGACAGGTGAATTCGAGAAGAAAGGGAAAATAGGGGAAAATTCGTCCTACATAGGGGAAAATTTGCCAAAATTCGAGACAGGGGGAAATGATAGAAAAAGAAAATGGAAATGAAAGGCTGACAAAATGTTCTGTGTGGATGTAGAACTTCAAGATGTTGAGGATGTGCGAGAGGCACTTAGATGTTTTGGAGGTGACAATCAGGGTGATGACTTCCCTGGATCATGCAGCGCTAGCACAGGTGGGTCTACTACACATGTTGGGATATCCCAACATTAGAGCACACCGAGTGTTACTGACAGCATTGATGGAGAGGTAGAGCTCTAAGACATCGACCTTCCACCTCTCGACAAGGGAGATGATAGTGACATTGGAGGACATGTGGAGGATCTTGTGGTTTCCCATCAGAGGGCACTTAGTCAGTTGGACATAGAGTCAGGGTCAGGATCTAGACAGGATCCTACGGGTGCTCTTCAGATGAGCCAACCTTCCCATCCAGGGGAAGGAGTTGGATTTGGACACATGCCTGGGATTGGATGTACTTGCACTACCATTGTACCTCTACGGGCTTATCAGTGGGCTTCTACTGCCAGATAGGAGAGAACACTTTTGTAGCCTCAAGGTTATTGAGGTTGTCTGACATATTGTGGAGCGGTGGGAGGGAGAGTTTGCATGGGGAGTGTGTGTTATCCCAGCTGTATTGGGACATGCACATGGTGTGTTACAAGAGAGCTCTCAGTATCACGCATGTGACACTACTCCAGGTGTGGGCCTGGGAGCATATGAGAATTGTGAGGCCAGGAGTTTTGACAACAGGGACACAATACGAGACACTACCAGTAGCATACTGGTATGGTACAGAGTATGGCTAGTGATTCCATTACCTGGATGTGAGTGACCTGGAGGCATGGAGGAGGAGATTGGATGACCTAAGGGGGGCCAGACTATATGAAGGCCCTATCAGAGGTAACGATTTTCTAGATGGAGAGAGGATGAGAGGAGGAATAGAGGCTATTTCTTCACTATGTGCTACTTGATCGGGCAAGACCCGCTCATTGTTGAGCTCCATAGGCCAGATAGGGTCACAAGGCAGTTTGGTGTACAGCATAATATCCTTGTAGGTCCTTAGAGATTTCGCTGAATCAACCGAGAGCATCTATGGAGTGATCAGATCACAACAAATTTTGTGAGGCAGATGTGGGAGGACCTACAACTGGTGTCATATCTGGGGAGAGGGGGATGGCAGATGCAGGGATGACAGTGTGGTACTCTGCATGGTGGACAGAGCATAGGCTAGGGTGGATGATGAAAGTGCACCCAATTATAGGGGAACTAAGATTCAGTTCAGAAAATGAGAGGAGATTGGTTAGACAGAGGAGAGTCAAGAGGAGAGGCGGCCAATAGAGGAGGGGTAGAGATAGAAAGGTTGAGGTGGAGGAGGTGAGAGGAGATCAGCGAGCAAGAGGGAAGGGGGAGGCAATGGAGGAGGATGCCCCAGAGGTACATCCACTAGCGATGGTACTATATGTACCTCCACCACCTAAGGATCTAGCTCTATTGTTGATAGGAGCCATGGATTGATTAAGGATATTAGAGTACAAACTCAGGGATTCAAAGGTAGATCGAGACATATTACAGGTAGAGGTGGAGAGGCTCTCGAGGGAGGGGGATAGGGACTATTCAACCCTGCTAGAGGAGGCATCATGGAATGTACAGGAGGCCCAGGCTAAGAGAGATGATCTCAAGAGGTAGGTAGCAGAGATGCAAAGGGGGATGGAGGAGACGAAAAGGGAGAGGGACAAGTTGAGGAGAGAGCTAGACGAGCTCCAAGAAAAGGCCGAGTGTGCAGAGATGACAGCCGGAGATGTAGGGGTAGTGTTGGAGAGCGTAGAGGCTACAAAGATACAGGTACAAACCCTGTAGGGTGAGAGGGATGTGGCAATGTAGGAGATGTCATGGATGTAGGTACAGATAGACCAACTGAGGATGGCACGGGATGCATGGGACTAGGAGAGGAGATACCTGGCTAGATTATGAAACTAGTATAGGGTAGAGCGATACATGGCAAGGGCACTGGTAGCAAAGAGGGATGAGTACATGAGAGAGTCCAACTACCACATGGGGGATTACTTCAAAGAGTTTCTAGATCCCGCACGCCGCATACCTCCATATGTCTGAGCAGTACCACATATTCCAACACCGTCATGGTCAGGAGGGACACACATGATGGTACAATAGTTACCCTGAGACTCCCCCACATAGAGGACCCATGCCAGATTCCCTGCAGAGGTTAGATGGGGCCAACACAAGGTAGAGAGGATAGGAGTGACAGGATCTCAATTTTTTGATAGGTGTAGAGTGTATATGCAGTACACAGGGATAGGAGCTACAGATTCCATAGCACATAAGAGACATGGATTATTCCATTCATTGATGTAGTCTCTGCATTTTATTCAGAGCTCTGTACTTGTATTTTATTTGATGATTATGGATGGACATGATGGACATGTATTTATACTTTTATTATGGAATTTTTATGGACGTGTTATGGAATTTATTATGGTTTATGATATGTGGATATTTATATGACATGTGATGGACCTTATTGATATATGTGGTACTTATGTGATGGATGTTTATTTGTGCACATGTGTATGTATGTGTTTTATTATGGATTATGTAGATGATTATGATATCTACATGCATGTATGTGATTATGATGATTTATGTTTATGCCTATATGGATGACATGGATGAAATGCTTGATGCCTAACACTTTGTGCTGCAAGATGTGATGGATGATTTATGATATTATAAACTATGGACATGAGACTAATGATTTGTGATGCAGATGGTGATGTATGCGCGGAGACAAAAAAACTTATGCCTGCAATGGATATGTTTAGAAATCCTTGTGATTGATTCAACAAATGTGATGGATATTTGTGTTATACACTATACAATCAATTTTCTTTTAATTCTAGTGGGATATTTTTCCATGTATATTATTACGATTTGATGTACGTTATGAAAATGCAATGTGATGGAATAAATGAATGATGTGATGTATGCATATGTAATAATGTTATGAATGAATGAAAATATAATGCAATGTATCCAATATATGTAATGAGATGGACTAATATGTTTAGAATAAGAACTCTAAACAATCTAAAAAGATAATGCAATGAAACGATAGTGAAATGAATATAAGATGCTTAGAATAACCAATTAAGATTAATCTAAACAACTTAAAATGAACATGATATGCTAAATGCACATGAGATGAAATGAACCTAAGATGCAAGATGAGATGACATTGACATCATTTGGGATGAAATTTTACTTTCTACGTTTAATATGACATCGATCAAGATTAATGAACGATTGAATCCACCTATTTCTATGACTGGAATGCTTTTCCTTATAGTTATGTATCAATCTCATTTGCTTTGCTCATTTTGTATGTCATAGACCAAGGATTTGACAGCAGAGATGACCTTGGTACTACCGGCATAATAAATGAATGAAACCTACATGAATGATGGGTGTGATTAAATTCCTTACAAAAAGACATATCCGAATTAAATTAGCATGAACATGAGTGTAAACAAGGGCTTTCATAGTAATGGAAGTAGCATGTCAAGTACTTTCCCTATAATCATATCAAAATGAGGGATGGTGGATGTGATACTGCACCTGTCAAAAGCCATAGCCATCCTGAGAAGAAAAGGAAAGTGAAAGAGGAGTGTTTGCACAACCGATATCACCAATCATAGGCTAGGAAAAGGATGGATGGGGGAAATCCAATGCAACAAGATGAGAAATGAAATGCAACCCTAATGCTATTTTTCCTTTTTTGAGAGCACTAATTTTTTCTATAGCACAAGACAGGATACACTAGGGTATGAGAAACCAAGGCAGATTAGTGTCTAATGCATGAAACAAACACAACAGACAAGGAGGCTATCCCAACAACCCATTTGAAGTCACGATGACTTTGGTCGGGTTAGACATTGGGATAACCACAAGCACAAAGGATGCCCCAACGTAACACAAGACCACAGGGATCTTGGTGGGTACTATGTGGGACAACCAAGTAGAAAAAAACAAACAAAAGATCAAGATATGCCCCTATGTTTACCAGTCAAAGCGCACTATGATATGATGGATCGTGGCGACTCTAATGAAGTATGATAGGGAGCTCAAATGATAAACAAAATGCTAAAAGCATCATAAGAAAGCAATCAATTTCAAATGTCCTTTGCCACAGGATCAAAAGGTGGATGGGATTGACGTGGTCTAATGTAGGAAGGATGCATCCTATTAAGACCAAAGATGGAGACTAAACTAAGTGATTGACATGACTCAAGATACTCAAAAATGATTGAACCTCGTGATACTAGTGGATTTTTTTGTGAAAGACCAGCTAGATAAGGGCATACTTGATGACAAGACACAAGACACAAGACTGACACACCCTAAAGACCTAGGGGCTCGGGGGCTCATCAAAGATTAGCCTTGCCTACATGAAAGTGTAGAACCCTCGTAGTTTGATAAAATACCATGGAGAAAAGTAGAAAGAGGACCATGGAGATGATGATGGATGAAAAATATTAGACAGAAAAATGCCCCAGGGTGCCTACTTGAAAGCGCAGGGGCAACGTAGTTCAACAAAAAGACCAGCAATAAAAGATGGAACCGAACAGATGAATGATGAGGGACTAACACGACAGGATAGACAAAAAGCCTAGGGGGAGATCCAAATCAGTTTGCAGACCGTACTATTTTAGATATTGAAAACTAATAAGGATACTTTTCGGGCGGACTGCATCTAAATTAAGGTATATGTGGTCAGATTCGTTATAAATGACATGATAGGATAAGACCCCATGAGGACCGGCACAATGAAAGACCCTAAGTGATGGTGGGAGACCTACAAATGATGCAAACAGATGAAAAAAGCTCAGATTGGGATAAAAGCTTAGGATTATACATAGCCAATGAAAATCATCCAATGCTCAACCAAAACATACCAAGCGGTGGATAAGCGGATGTGGATGAAAGGATTGGATCGATATGATGCTAGGATAGGATCTGAGGCTAAGATGGATGGAAGCATAAAGCAACTAGGACGCAAGGTAGATAATGATTAAGCCCTCTACGAATGACACATGTTACCAGGTTTTCACCAAATGTACTTATTCAAGGCACCACCAAGGGTGGTTTTCACCATAGGATGGATTATTTCTCTTTAATATTTTTGTATTTTTTTCTTTTTTTTTTCTTTTTTTTTTTGACCATTTTTTACTTTTTTGGTATTTTTCAGGATATAATAACCCAGATGACTTAGGTGTAAAAACTCTTCATGTGCATGATTTTGATACACTCCTCTAGGGGTTCCCCTTTAGGTGTAGCAAGCCTATATGCCCAAGAACCATATTTAGTTGTGACAACATAAGGACCTAGACAATTAGCCTTAAACTTTCCTTTCTTGTCTTGATCTTGTTGGGTACGATGATTCTCCTTGAGGACTAGATCACCAACATTAAAATGGCAAGGACAAAATTTCTTGTTGTAGCTCCTCTGAAGATGATGTCAGTATACTTGTAGATGATTGTAGGCCTTGATACGCTTCTCATCTAGGAGTTCTAATTGACTAATTAGTGCAACCCGAGTGTCTTTATTACTTATGAGGTTCTTCAGAGATATTCTAAGTGATGGGATCTCAACTTCGATTGGCAAGATGGAATCGACACCATAAACAAGGGAGTATGGAGTGGTGCCAGTGGGTGTGTGGATGGAAGTACGGTAATCCCAAAGGGCGGGATGGAGATGGAGGTGCAAATATCGACTAGTGTTATTGACCACCTTTTTAAGGATTTTGATAAGTGTTTTGTTGGTAGCTTTGGCCTGACCATTACCTTGGGGGTAATAGGGCATGGACCAATGATGTTGGATATGATAAGTTTCAAAAAGGTGTTTCATGAACTAGTTTTTGAAGGGCTTACCATTGTCAGAGATGATGGTGGAAGGGATTCCATATCTACAGAGAATATTGAAGAGGATGAATTTGGAGATCTGAATACTTGTTATTTGAGAGAGCAAAATTTCTTCCACCCACTTAGTGAAGTATTCAGTGGCGATGATGATGAAAGTGTGGCCATTAGAAGATGGAGGATAGATCTTGTTGATCAAGTCAAAACCCCAATGAGAAAAGGGCCATGGTGCTATGATAGGTTGCAAATATTGTGTAGGAGCATGTATTAAATCCGCATGTTTCTGACAGGGTAGGAATTTCTTCATGAACTCACAAGAGTCATGCTCCATTGTAGGCCAATAATATCTAGCTCTGAGAATCCCTTTGGCCAAGGCCATGCCATTAGAATGGGCCCCATAGACACCACTATGTACCTCATTTAACGCAGTGTGGGCTTCTGATTCGTTCATACACCTAAGTAGAGTGTCTTCATACCCATGATGATAAAGTGTATCTCCCACGATGGTATAGTGGGATGTTCGTTGGATGAAGGACTTATGTTGATTACATGTAAGGTTAGGCGGTAGGATATTATAATAGAGGTAGGTGTAAATTTCATGGTACCAGAGTGACTCAGGACCTACGATATCGCACACCATCTCACTCTCAAGGATATCATATGTTGGGATTAAAAGTTGTTCAAAAAGGAACTCACAGTCCATTTGATCTTTAGGTATATCAATGAGGGAACCGATCGTATCCATTGCATCAGCTACCTTATTCTGAACTCTTTCGATCTGTTCAAACTAGATGAAGGTGAAGTATTTCTTAAAGTCATCCACCATGTGTTTGTAGGGTAACAACTTGTCATATTTTATCTGAAACTCGTCATTGACTTTTTTGATAATCAATTGAGAATCACCAAAGACTCACAAGCGAGTGATGTTCCATTGGATGGCAATTCTAAGACCAGTGATAAGAGCTTCATACTCTGCTATATTATTTGTGCATGGGAATGCTAATCTGAATGACTTCGGGATGTAGTCACCTTGTGGGGTGACGAATAAGACATCAGCACTAGATCCGTTATGTGTGTAGGACCCATCAAAATAGAGAATCCATGTATCTAGTTCTACGACTGTGGGGACTTCTTCATCAGGTAATTCACTCAGTAGCATGACCCACTTAGCCATATGACTAGTTAAAGAGTTTTTGGATAACAAATATTTAAGTGGATCAAATATTGATATTAGCTTCACAGGATGACTGAGCATGTAATGGCGAAGCTTTGTGAATTGAAGATAACGGCCAGACAAGCCTTTTCCATTAGAGAATAGTTGAGTTCATAGCCCACTAATGTTCAAATGATGTAATAGATTGGGTGCTCTTTAGAGGACTCATCATGTTGAGCTAATAATGCCCCCAGTGCAACTAACATAGTTGAGATGTACAACAAGAGCAGTTCACCTAGAATAGGAGGAATCAAGTTTGGTGGATGAGCCAAGAACTCCTTAATTTTTCTGAATCCTTGCTAACACTCTGGATCCCACTTGAAGGTGGTGTCTTTACACAGGAGATGGGTGAACGATTGACACTTGTCAGCTAGTTGAGCTATAAACCGCTTGATAGATTGTAACTTACCTTGAAGGCTTCTTAACTACTTGAGATTATGCGGCAAGGGAATTTCCATTATTGCTTTGACCTTCATTGGATCTACCTCTATACCCCTTCTGGAGAATATGAAGCCCACTAGTTTTCCTAATGTAACCCCGAACAAAAACTTCTTTGGATTCAAACAAAACTTGTAGTACTCTAACCACACAAAGATTTTCTTCAAGATCATATAATGTTTTTCTCTTGTTTTGGACTTCCCCAATAGGTCATCAACATAATCTTCCATTATGATATGAATGAGGTCATGGAAGATAACAGTCATGGCACATTGATAAGTTGCTACCACATTGTTGAGTTCAAAGGGCATGACATTGTAAAAAAAGGTGCCCCAAGGAGTGGTGAAGTAAGTTTTATGTTGATCTGATTATAGCCAGAGAAACCATCCATAAGGGATAGCATCTCATGTCCTACGGTTAGGTCAACCAACATGTCAATTTTTGGGAGGGGGAAATCATCCTTAGGACAAGCTTTATTGAGATCCCAAAAGTTAGTACAAATCTTGATGTTTCCATTTGGCTCGAGCACTGGCACTATGTTGGATATCCAATCAAAGTAGTCAATAAGCCTTATGAACCCAACTTCTAACAGTTTCTCCAACTCTTTCTTGACAAGAAAAGCCACCTGGGGATGCATCTTTCTTAGTTTCTATTTGACTGGTTTGGCATCCAGATGAAGGTCCAAATGGTGTACCACTAATGCAGGATCTAGACTTGGCATATCTGAATAAGTCCATGCAAAATTGATGATTCCCTCTTTCAGCAAATTGACGATGATAAAATGCTCTTCCTCTGACAAGGATTTAGCTACATACATGATCTTAGGATCTTCCTCTATTCCCATGTTTACTTCTTGAGTTTCTTTTATCAGAATAGAAGATCGTTCAAACAATTGAGTTCCCACAAGGGGAAGATGAACATCCCCATCCTCTAGTGCCTCGTCAAGATTTTCACTGTCGGATACACCCTTTATTTTGACTTTTATTGAGCCAAGAAGTTCCTCTGAGAGGTTTTCACTAGGTGACCCTTTTTTATTTTGTTTCTTCTTACTTTTGCAGTTAGGGTGTTCATCCTCCCCCAATCCCATGAGATGCACGTAGGTATCCACTGATGGAAAGGTATTGATAGGTGCACTACCTCATAGGTCCCAATCAATAAGTTCAGGATGGTGAAGGGAAATGCTCATGGAAAAGATGGATAGGAAATCAAACATGGATGAGAGATCTACGTCATCGTATGCGAGTATGATGGACTCTTCCTTAGTTATGTCCTCAAGGAGACCATTATCCAAACTAGCATTATTGGAAGTACTAGTTGATGGTGCAAGACCCTTTTTGTTTCGTGTCATAGCCTAGGCTTAAGTGTTTTGGTCGCATAGGAGTATCAACAGGTTGTTGTCTTCCTTGTTCTTCTATGTCAAGGCATCTCCCTTGATAATTATAATTTTCAGCTAGCTTAGAGGCATGTGGATAAGTTTCCTAAAAATATTCCTTAAGAGGGCGAGAAGGTTCAGGCTCTTCTCGAAATATCCATTGACTGATATCATCTTCTGGTTGATCTTGTCTTGTCCCAGGAGATCATAAAGTTCTAGACCCCACGTTCTTAGAACTCAAAGTGAGTGTCTTCTCTTCCTCTTTTGGTATGGACTAAAAGGGCTAGCCATATGTATGAGGTGAGGGTGGCATGGTTGCCACATTTAAAGCCATGTGCATTTCGTACTCACCACAACCTTTGTCTATGATCTGGACCTTAGTGATTGTGGAGTCAGATGTAGAAGATGGAATGGATGGAGTGGTGGATGATGGATTATAAAGTGGGTGGTAAGATGATGCCTAAGATGACCCCACTTCCACTCCTAGACAGTAATGAGAGTGAGGGAAGGAAGCTTCTAATGCAATACAATATTCAAAGGGTTGTGGATCAACATGTATAGTTACTTCCATCCCATTAAATGGTAACTTCAGAAACTGATGGTAGGTGGACGAGACGGCCTGCATAGCATGGATCCATGGGCGGACAAGAAGGAGATTGTATGGAAGGTCTAGATCAAGGACATGGAATGTAGTATATTGTACAATAGCGCCAACCTGAATTGGAAGACAAATAGTTCCCTCAGAGTCACATTCTGCATTGTCGTGTGCTTTGATGGTGATAGCCTAATTGTTCAAGTCAGCATGGGTGTAGCCTACCTATTTTATGAACTTCAAAGTACAAAGATTAAGGGAAGAGCCATTATCTACCAAGGCCCTTTTTACTTTATGTCAGGCTATGAGGACCTCAATGTGAAGGGGATGGTTATGATTCAAACCGATGCAAGGCATATCATTTTGACTAAAGCCTAGCTAATGCGTGGATGGCAAGTGTCCTACCATGGCTTGAAATTGGGTAGGATCTATATCATTAGGGACATGGGTGTCCTGCGAAGCCTTAGTGAGAATTTATTGATGAACAGGAGAAGACTTAAGAAAATATAGGATAGATATTTGGGTTGGAGTCTTTCCCATATGATCAAGGATATTGTATTGAGAGCTTACAAGAGCTGGTTTGGTTGACGTAGAGGCTCTAGGAATGGTTATGCGGGTGCAGTGGGTTGTGACAACACACTGTGGGTCTTTTCCTTTGACATGTATCATGGACACACGAGGCTCTACCTGACTGATGCACATAACTATGCCATCATATTTATAGGGCACATTCTTGTAGCTGACATTATTTGTGTTGTTATTGCTTGACCCGAGATTTGCATTAGACGTACTAGCACCCTGATTGTGTTTCAGGAAAGCATTTTGGTATATCTAGAGTTGAGCATTGGACAATGTGGCCTGGTTGGCATCCACTTGGATATCACCTTGATCTATAAGATCTTGGATGTACGTCTTTAGTCCTTGACACTTGTTTGTGGAATGCCCTTTGATCTTGTGAAAATCACAATATTCATTTTCTTTGTACCAGGTAGGCTTTGGTTTAGACTCATCGAAAGGTTTGGTCATAGGATATGTGACTGCATAGCTCACTTGAAGGAGCCTATTAAAGACAACACTTAAAGATTCTCCCAATTGAGTGAATGTTCATTTATTGCTCCCCTAATTTTGTTGATTGGACTATTGAGGAGGGGGAGGTGCTCCCTGTGGCACTGATATAATATTGGAAACTGATGGTTGATTAGGGACATATTGTGACCTCTGGGAGGCGTTAGCTACCTGAACATGCTTGGTGTCAATGACACCATTATTGACAACATTCTTTTTTTTGTTCCAATAGCGAGACTTATCACCAGACAAATTATCCTTATCAACATTATGAATTTTGATTTGTCCCTTAGCAATGAGCGCTCTCTCAATGATAGGACCTTTTTCTACGACCTCTGCAAAGGTTGTGACACAATGAAGATTGAGATTATGTGCCATATCTACATGAGATTTTTCTACAAAAAGAGTGACCATGTCCTTCTCACTGAGCTAAGATTTCATTCGACCAGATAAAGCACGCCACCTTTGGAGGTAGCTTGTGAAGGTCTCTCCCTCACGTTGTTTCTCTTTCAAAAGATCTAGGGTATCAATATCTTTCTCCAAATTGAAGGAGAAGTGGGTAAAATTTTTTTCTGAAAGATCTACAAAAGAAGAGATTGATCCATTTGGAAGAGCCATAAACCAATCTAGAGCCACCCCCATTAGACTCCTAAGGAATAACCGCAGGAGATAATTGTCAACCGCAGGAGATAATTGTCAATATGTAGGACTTCTTGACAATGTGAGTAGAACTCCTGAAGGTGGTTCTTTGGGTCCTTGGTTCCTTTATACTTGTCAAACTTTGGAATTTCAAAATGCTTTGGAAAAGGAACAAGTGAGATCAAGGGATCAAACGGATAGGGACAAATCTCTTCAAACTTGAAAGACTTTTTGGAGGTCCCTACTTGTAATTCTTTCAATGCAGCTTTGATCTCTTCCCATTCTTTATTGACAAGTGTCGAGGGAGGATTGGTTAGATTGGACTGACTATATGGAGCATATGGCTGATATGAAATGGATGGTCGGGATGGTTTGATCATATGATGGTGGAAGTTGATATGTAGAGGTTTGTTGATATTGATTGGCATGTGCGGACTGCGGGTTGGTATAAGGTGGTTGATAGGATGACAAAGGTTGATAGTATGAGGTAGAGGCACCCTGTTGATATGATGGAGGTGTTTGATAGTAGGAGGTGGAAGCGCCTTGTTGGGAAGGCGGATGTTGTTGATAATATGAAGAGGCGAAAGCGCCTCATTGGTATAGCGATTGCTGCTGGGAAAAATATAGATTAGACTAATAATTATAAGGAACATTTGGTTGTTGGGTAGCATATGGAGGCTATTGCAGATTAGGTGGTTGGTAGTAGGGATTTGATTGCAATTGTTGGGGATTTATGTAAGATGATTGTGGTTGGGACTATGGAGGATTCTAATAAGCAAGATTGGGATTAGGATTGGATCGGGTAGCAAAGGTGACATATGTGCTTGATGGATGGTAAAGGTATTGAGCAAGGGGGTTGCTTTGTGTTTGTGTCAGGATTTGGGTGTGTTGAGGTGGTTGTTGATAGAGAGGACGAGACAGAATTTGATGCTACTGAGGAACTTGTGGTTGGTGAGGAGGAAACTGATGAGATTGTGTTGAATGATGCATGGGGATTTGCGTTTGTTGAGGGACTGGTAGTGGGACACCTTGTTGAGGCTATGAATTGGCCTGCGTTGTTTGATGTGTAGGTTGTGCGGGAATTGCAATATGTTGTGGTGTTTGAGATGGGATGGCGGTATGTTGTGTCACCTGTTGGTGAGGTGGTTGCGATGAGGTGGCCTGTTGCAGGTTAACCAGAGGTTGCTGAAAGGTTCGAGCATTGCCTTGAGGTGATTGTTGAGATTTGAAAGGTGGCGGCGACAAGTTGGGTGATCCCACAATAGTGGTTTACAATTTTTGGCCAAACTGGACACTAAAATAATATTTTCTAACTAAATCTTCACTTTTGGGCACCCATAGCGGATAAACCGTGAGGAATTTGAAGATGATGCAAACTAGAGTTTCGTGACATTTTGTCTATAGATTCTAAATATATTTTTTTCAAAAAATTTGGAATCAGATTGCACCTCTTTTTCCATCTCCCTCGAAAACTAGTTTTTTTTAGAAAACACCATTTTTAATGAGTGACACTCACCATATAACGCATAACTTTTTTTCCATGAAGGATAAAATTCTAATTCTTTCAAATTTAGATTTGTAACTTTGATATCTAGTACTTCCACATGGTTAGATAGTGTTTTATTGAATATTTTTTCCTTAATCAAGTTTCAAAGTCAAACCAATTATAATTGAAACATAGGTGGACCGTATAACGCATAAATTTTTTTGTATGTATCAAAATTCAATTTTTTTTTTGTTGGATCAAGGACTTCAATATCTAGTGCACTCATATTTTTCAAAAAAAAAATTGATAATCTTCTATTTTTCCACATGTACAGAACAAAGAGCTTCATTTTCGGTGAAAAACCTATGTTTAATAAAACTAAAAAAACAAATACATAATAAAACCAAAACATATTAAAATTATAGTCGTTGGATAGCTCGTTCCAAGGAATACCTGATTCCAGTTGGGTTCATGAAGTCTCCTCCATTTTCATCCTCAACCTGAGCTTCGAAGGGAAAAAATTTTGGTTTTTTTTTGCCAAAGAGCAAGGAGGTGGGAAAAGAGGGGTTCACTCAAACCAGGGGGGGTTCGAGCAAACTAGGGTTCATTCAAACCCCCTTTCAAAAAGGGGTTTTCATTTTTTTTTGGTGGGATGGGGTCCACCTTGCATTTAATTTGTTCACACGAACCAATGTTCATTCAAACATTTTTTTGGTTCGCTTGAACCAAAGGGTTCATTTGAATCCCAAAAACCAATTTTTTTTTGTATGGGGTCATTTTTTGCCACTTTTCCTTCCTCACTCAAATTGTAAACCACTTTTGTGGGTTTACCCTGGATACAGGTGTGGATCTAGGAGGTGGAGGCAATGCAACAAAATGATTACCCCCAATATTCACTAGTGGTTGACCCGGTTGGTTAGGTGGAAGAGGTGGTGCAAATGGTATGGGGGTTGAGTTCTACGGAATGGGCATGGCTGGCGGATGAGGGAGATTATGTGGCATACCATAGGCGAGGGGATCATTAGGATCGATACCTTGAGGAACACTTGACTGAGATGCTCCCATAACCGAAATCAGAATCCTAGGGGGTTGTGTGACTTGGTAGAGCATGGCGTTTCCAAACCCAGGTTGATACCAACCTTCCTGTGGTGGACCCTCAGGGATGTATGAATTACCCAGATTACTTTGTGAATTTTGAGGATTTTGCTATGTCGGGGGTGCAGGAGGTGTGATATTGACGTACTTTGACAGATCAATTTCAAGCGGCAGTTTGACTCCCTTCAAGAGTAAGGTGGAAAGGATTTTATCCCCCCACTCATTAAGGAGACGATCTGTCATTTGGACGTTGGTGGAATTACTAAGGTATTCATCAACTGTGACCTCAGGTTGGTTGACATGTTCTCATTAGCAAGAGGCGAAGTATTATGGACCTCGGTATTAGATTGTGATGAGCCACCATTATTGGGACCCTGAGGGATGTGAGGCTGAGTACCTTGAGCCTATTGTTCTTCCATGAGTTTATTTGCTTGCAATCAGGTGGTAATGGGCATGAAAATGCAAAACTACCAGGTGGAATAAGATGATGCTATGCCCTAGGATGTACTTAAATGAAGGATCTAGGTGAAGACTAAAGGATTGCTTGGATTGGATGACGGATTGATTGATTAGACAATTAGATAGAGAATGCAATTGGATTCGATTAGATTGATTAATGGGAAGAAATGATTGATAAAACTGGATGATTGATTGGGTAGGATGATGAAACTAATTCTAAACCAAGTTTAGAGATAAAATTAGATGACGTAAGGTGCCGACAATCGGATTAGAGGACGGAAAGGATGGTTACGACACTGAATCTACCTCAAGATGGAAGTAGATTGATTGGGTCATGGACGATTACTAACTCAGGATGGACGACAATCCTAAGTAAGTGTGAAGGATGACGATCAGGATCAGGCACCTAATCCAACTTGGAGAAAGACCTCAAAAACGTAGTCTAGAGGATTGGGATTGATGAAACGATGCTAGAAATGTAATCTAGGGATGTCCTAAGATGCACCTATATGATTAGATCAATGAAGTGATGACTTTTGAAATTTGCAGATAGACTAAAGTGACGATTACAGATGGATGGATGATGATAAAAAAAATTCAATCACAACAAAGGACATGGAAAATGAAAAGCTTTCAGTAGCCCAAAGGATTCACTCTCTAGAATTTGTATGGGAAGCACATACACCTCTATGTAGGACAAGTTCACCTTTTCAGGTCACGACTTCGCCTATTCTAGGTCAGCAGAATCGCCACTATGTCAGGAAAATTCACTTATGTCCTAGACTCAAATTTGCCTGTCTTAGGGACCCAAAAGAAATGGGCAGACTCGTGGTGCAAGCTCACTTATCTAACTATAGGTTCACCTAAATTTATGATAGGCTTTCCTAAACTTTCAAAAAACCACAAGGGAACAAGTAGACTCGATTTGCAAAATCGCCTAACGGGGATGAAAAATTTGCCTCAGTCTTAAAATGTACGGATAGAATCAAAATCGCCTATCGAAAGGAAACAAACTCGCCTATTTCTTGAACTGTATGGAAGGAAACAAACTCACCTAAAAACGAGATCGCCTATCGGACAAATGAATTCACCTAAGACTTGGACAGTATGGATGAGGATGACACAGGCAGAAACGAGTCCACCCCTGTGGATAACAAGTTCGCCTATTCTAAGAGGGGTATGGAAAGGAAGGACTTGGAAAGAACATGAGATCGCCCTTGTGGATAACAGGTTCACCCCAAGAGGTGGCTGATTTTCCTATTCTATGGAGAATGGGCGAACTTGATAGATAAGGATCAAACACAGACTCACCTAAATGTTTGAAAAACTCTCCTATCTAGGGAAAAGGTGGAAATTGGGTCACCCAAAAAATGGACCCATAGGAAAACTCACCTTTGACAAAGACAAAATCACCCAAAAGGATGACCTAAACTAGACTCAGACGTGAAATCACCCTTTTACAGGGCATGATCACCTATCCACTAGGAAAATTCACCTTTGTATGAAGCAGATTCGCCTAAGAGGGCAGGGACAGACTATGGAAAAAGACAGAAAACACAACAAACAACAGATAGGAAGGCTAGACTGACTCAACTGAAAATAAGCACTGGTATCGACAATGAAGACATGACAGGCAACACAATCCTAAAATTAGTATTGAAGGTTTACAAACTTGATGTAGGCACACCAGCTTGAGCGGAGAACCCAAGGTTAATACTCCATGATACCGGGGTGGTTCTTTGGATCACCCTTTCTCACGAAGGCAAATAGCTAGCATTCTATTGGCACAGGGTCATCAACAGATGCCACGGGATCACCTTCACACTCTCTCTTGAGGACTATCATAGTCCACCATGAGGATTTCTATCTCAACCTAAGGGAGTACGTGATGAGTAACTTTGAGGTACGATGTGCATCCCCTGCACTACACCAAGTTGCGGCTAAAACATAGGTCTCTATCTAGGCTATACAAGCTATCTCATGCGTCCTCAATATACACTAGGTACGTGAGGCACAACTGTGAACACCAGCCCATCACAAGCATGGATCGGGAGCCCCAGCGAGGTACCAGAAACTCATACCAACCTTGCACGTCTTATCTAGGTATCACCCTAGCTTTGACACTTCGTTAAACATGACGTGATTGGATTGAGGTACAAATTTAGCTCTCCCCCCTTTATATACCTCGTTGGTAACACGTGGTTGGGACCATCCCTCGAGTGATGAAATCCTAGGTAGGTCCTGCTAAGGGAAGAAGGTACTAGACTTTTTGCTGGTCCCCAGGCTCGCACGTAGCACAAGGGGAGAGCTTAGACGCACTAGCACGTCCTAGGTAGACTGGCCTGGACTAGAGAAAACTGTAATTTCTCATCACCCAAGATCACTAAAAGGTGCAAGGGGAGTGGATATGTCAACAACTTGCTCCCAAACACAACAAATAAGTTAATTGACCCTTTAATTAATTCTACGTGTGCCTAGATTAGTGCAAAAAATAGACAATAGACAAAGCTAATCTAGAGGTCTTCAACCAATCGTCCTACAGAGAATATGTTAGTAGTTCTTACCACCAGTCCTGGACGAACGAGGGATAATTTGTGCACAAGTCATTAGTGAAAATAGCACACTCGCAAACAAACAAGTTAGTAGATCAGTACCCGAAATCGAAATCAAATTGAAGCTGAAATTATAAAGTTAAAGTTTGGGAATACCTCAAATTCGCCTTTGTGTAAGGCAGAATCTCCTGTATAAGATGATCAAAATTGCCCGTATAGGAGAATGGGTGAACTTGCAAATGCATGTTCAAGTAGATGGGTGAATTCGCAATTTCTTGTCAAGCGGAAGGGGCGAATGTGCAGTCGCCTCTGTAACTTGATCACTGTTACCTGTCCCTAGAGACCTTCATGTATTTTCCTCTGATTCGAGCAACTTCGCCTTTTAAGTCAAATTCGCCTCTTTTTAGGAAAGGGTGAATTTGAGTTCACCTTTGTTGACTACAGATTTTCCTTTGTGACTGGCGGATTTGCCCCTCGCATAAAAATCAAAACTTGCAAAACTCAAACAACAACAAATATAAAAGTGCAGACCCATGATGTGGGTCCCATCAGGCGTGCCAAAAATGTGTGCAAGTGTTTCTACTCCTAAGAATGTAAAATGACCAAGGAAATGCAAAGGAAAGAACACAAACAATCACCTCGAGATTGGCCTAGCTTAACTCAAACAAAATGCACAAGAAACCACAATTTTACATTGCTTGAGTTTTCTCCTTTGGTTGGCCCTTTGATGTCAATTTTGTGTGCTCCTTTGATGGAAAAACAACATTGAACCCAGGTCAAAATTATCATGGAGTGATGGAGAATGCAATGATGCAAGTGGGTATTTGGATGGATGCAAAGTATGAACTCTAAGATGAAAAAATGGTGGATGGAGGCTAGAGTGCTTGGATGAGTGCTCAAATTTGATTGCAAATGTGTGTGATACCAAATGAGGGAAAATTCCTCCATTTTTAGGGGAAATGCCTCTAAACAATGGAGGGTCAGGATGGAGCCACAGTGGATAAGATCAAGGGCTAGGGTGAGTTGAGAACTCACAAGCCCTCACATCTTGACATGTGGCAGGTGAAGTGTTAAAGGGAGGTGAGGTGGAGGTACTTCATAGTACCTATGGATTTGGAAAAGATCTCATAAAGGAGGTCCTTGTCCCTATGTGGGTGATGGGATATGTGAGGAATTAAAAATTCCTCAAATATCCACATGGGGGAGACGAAAGGAATTAAAAATTCATGTGAAGGCCTAGGGGGAATAAATGTGAATTTAAAATTCACATGGAGAAGAGGTTTCCTTCTCCAAAATAAGAAAGCAATAAATGAAGGTTGACTTAGGGATATGCCATAAATGACATGAGGATTAGGTTGTGCAAACAGGAGATTAAGGAGGTTAATGAAGAGTAGGGACAAGTGGGGTAGTATGGAGGATGTGACCCTAATCATGATTAGGGGTGTGCACATCCTAATCACAAATTAATTAACCTAATCTAGATTAGAGAAGATTGTGGAGGATGGGACAAGAAGAGAGAAAATGATGAATTTAAAATTGATTTAAATTCATAAAGGGAAAATGACTAAATTAAATAAATTAGAGTAATTATTTAATTTAGAGAAGAAAAGGGATAAGGGATAAAATATTTAATTACTTAATTAAATACCTTAGGGACCTTAGAGAAATGGGAATATTAATTAAATAAATTATTTAATTAATGTGAATAAGGGATGCAGGATAGAAGAATAAAAAGAGGTGAATTTGATCGTATTGGGGTGGTCAAATTCAGATGTCTACATGTATCATATGGAATGTAAGATGAGTTGGAGGGAATCAAGTGTACCTTTAACAATAATTTTATGTTCTATAATAATATAAACTAACCATATGGACTTTAAATGAAGCAAATAGACAAGGATTAAAATATATGCCAATAGGAGCACTAAAGATGTTCATTTACTATTCTTAGGCATGGTAGGGAAATAAAATGCGATAAAATCATATGTCAATGACATAAATGAAAGATACATTAGGCAAGAGGAATCAATCCATTGTAATGCTTTATCCTTCAAAGTAAGTCTAAATTCACGTATAAATAAGATATTGTCATCTTGGTACTGATAATTTCAAAGAAATAATGACTTAACATGTAGCGATGGATAACTACAACCATCAAATCCATGTTACAATAATTCTTCACCCAAAACTATAATATATTACATGTAATGGAGTGGGAAGTAAGTTAGCATCATGAATATCCATCTTTCAAGGTGTATTAACCTCATCACCAAAATAATTTGAAGGAAAAGTGCTCAAAGGTAACATAACATCATGTTCATAAATATCATTCTCAATATTCATGGGAAAATATGATCAAAATGTAGCTCTTAGATAAATAAGGTGAGAGTATACAAAAGAAAAGGATGAACTTATCAACAGTTTTGTGAAGGAGGAAAAATCATGAAATGTCTAAACAATATCTCCATAGATAATACATCCCTATACATAGGGTAAAAAGATATGGAAGTGTCTAGTATGGAAGGACTGGGTGGTATAAAGCTTTAGAAAACATCAACATTGATGGCACATTAGTCAAGAATGTCTAATATAAGGGTTGTTGTGTGTCTTGATCAAATAAATATGATTAATAAAAAACCAAACCCTAGTCAAAATATAGAAATGGACTACAATAGGGGGTATATCCAAACTCTATACAAATCTAAATAAGTATTATGCAATTTGAAATCTAAGATTTCAATTCCTAATATAGAATGAATAAACCCTAGGGTGCAAGAATGTTAGGTTCACAAAAAATGTAAATAAATAAATAATATCTTTGCAAATATGTGCCCAGGTAAGTCAATTAATTATCAAAGATAAATAGACATCCTATGAACATGACCCGAGTTTGACAAAAATATTGAAATAAATGCTTAAAAATTAAATAATAAATAATGGTACACAACTCTTCACTCAATGTTAATTTTGACTTAGTTAAATGTTCCCAATTAATTCATCCTTGCACTAGAAAGTTAGGACCTATCAATCAAATGCCTCATAATTAGTGAAAATTTTGTTTGACAACATGCATCATTGTCATAATTGTGGAAGTGATCCATGCAATTGTAGAATTGATCACACAGCTACAAACTTGGACTTTAGTTATAAATTTGATTTTTTCTAATTTTTAAGTCAAAACCTACTCAACTTGTAACTTGCATAAAAATTGTGGTGTGGATAAAGGAGTTTGCAAGTGATCAAGAAATATCTTTTTTTTTTCAAACTCCTACATATAGATTTAACGACTTTGTGCAATGATATAAAATAAAAACCATTCATGCAGCATCTCCTAGAATGCAGTATCACTTAGAAAATACTTTGATGTTCCTTAATGTGTGTGATATCTTTGATATTTCTAGATAATCCACATGAATAAAGGTTAATCCTTAAATACCACACTAAGGGTGCAAGTAAAGTACTTAGCACTTCAAATCAACACACAATGGCTAAATGGAGTGAAAGTAGACCCAAATTTAATATTTCAATATGTAAGCTTGGGGTTCATTTCTACAAACTATGCAATTGACTTGGGTCAATTTTACAAATCATGAATTTCAACTTGGGCAAGAAAACGGGTAAAACTAAAGATCAAATTGATTCATAGGAATGAGTTGCAAATGAGATTAGGTAAAACTTGGGTCATAGAATAACTTTAAATAGTAATTGTGTCACTTATACACTTACCATTACATAAAAGAAAACTTAACCAAAATGAGCCCAAAACATAAAGAAAATTTGTTAGGTACACAATTTTCACCTTGACAGATGCACTTGCTTTGCTTTCCCTTGTCTAGTTTTGAGGCAAACTAGCCTTCTCGCAAATAAGGCATTGCATTTGAATATTTAAGTATGTTTTTCTTAAATGGTAAGCAAGTTTTCATTGTTACTTGAATGAATGAATGCTTTTAGTAATGTTCATGATACCTAGTAGTGTATGAGACCCAAGGATATATACAAACAACTTTGATAGATTTTTTCCCAAATTATCTTGAGTGTTATTCATGTTTTTTGTAATCTTCAATTTTCTGCTATGAATCTTGATTATAAAAAAATTGATGTTTTGATTAGGTTCTCCCATTCAAACAAGACAACCAAGAAAGTAACTTTCAAAATATCCTTGTAAACTAGACATTCCCTAATGTATTGTCATTCAATTTCCACTAACCCCAAGTACAAAAATGACATATTCTTTCTTCCTAATCTTTTTTATGCATTGTCCACCTCCCTGTCTTACAAAAATGACATATTCTCTCTTCCTAATTTTTTTTTTTTTTTTTTTTTTTTCCGGCCTTGTCCACCTCCCTGTCTCCAACCTAAAACAATAAAAACTAATCTTTATCAAAAACTTCCCATTTTATTTTGATTGTTCTTCCCATAGTTTCTTCCCAATAAAAGCATGATCATTTGAACAACATTTAGTCCTCCAGTTTCGGAACACCTGCCAAACGTGTCAAGAGTAAATTGCAAATTAAAAAAATCAATATTAGAGAAGCGTGATTGTTCCTCCTCTCTTCAAACAAATACACGCCCACTTTATCATTTCTCTGCAGCCAAGAAATGTGTGGAGACTGATAAAGTAATTTCGTGATATCTTTGAATTAATCAAAGAAATCAAAACATGATTGTTCATTGGTTGGACAATATGTGGCTTATCCCGTTGGTGTCGTCTCACTATATTCTACAATATCCATACTGGATTTTCTCGTTTACGGTGTTTTCTCTCTTCTCATGGTCACTCCCATGGCAACCATGGAGCTGCCACCCCCATTTCCATCCTCTCATATGAGCTCCACCCACAAAGCAGAAATTGGGCTCTCAATCACAGCTAATTCTCCTGTCCCTGTCAAACAGAAACCCAAACTAGAGACTACCAACAACAGCAGCAGCCATAGGTTTGAAATCGATGCTGTATCTAAGCAGAGAAGATTGAAGAAGGAATTGGGCATCTTGACTTCTTTGCAGAGGAAGAGAGACATTGCTTTGGAGACAGACATATATGGACATCTATTGGAGGTCTGCACTGCCACGAAAGCAATGACAGAAGGTAAGCAAGTCCATGCCCACATACTTAAAAGTGGACTCGAACAAAACCAATACGTGGGAACCAAGCTTATAATACTATATTCTGTGTGCTTGAGCATGCAGGATGCTAGGCTTGTTTTTGATAGAATTTACGAAAGAAACGTTATATTGTGGACTACCATAATTAGAGGGTATGCTAGGAATGGGTTATTTGACGAGGCTCTTAGATTATTTTATAAAATGCAAGAGACAGGGGTACAACCTGATAACTTTGTTTATCCTCTGGCCCTTAAGGCATGCGGTGGGTTGTCGGATCTGGACAAAGGGAAGAAGATACATGACCAGATTGTGAGAAATCGGCTTGAATCTGATGTTTTTGTGGGTGCTGCTCTTTTAGACATGTATGTTAAATGTGGTAGAATTGAGGATGCACGCCACGTCTTTGAAAAAATGTCTAAGAGAGATGTAGTTTTGTGGAATGCTATGATTACTGGCTATGCCCAGAATGGACATTGTAATGAGGCATTGAAACTCTTTCATCAGATGCTAGAGAGTGGGGTTAAACCCAATTCAACCACCATGGTGAGCGTCCTTCCGGCCTATGCGGATTTAGGTGACCTGCAAGAGGGTGTCTGGATCCATGATTATATTATTAAAAATCAGTTTGAATCGGATATTTCTGTAAGGAATTCCCTTATATCAATGTATGCAAAATGTGGGAATATAAGCATTGCTCGGATGTTGTTTGATAAAATGTCAAAAAGAGATGTGGTTTCGTGGAATGCAATGATTGCAGCTTATGCACAGAATGCACATGACAAGGAGGCATTTGCACTCTTTGGGCAGATGCAATTGTCTGGTGTGAAGCCTAACTCAGTCACCATGGTAAGTATTCTCCCAGTATGTGCCCGCTCAGCAGATTCGCTCAAGGGGAAGGAGATCCATAATTACATTATAAAGCATGGATTTGAGTCGAACATTCTTGTCAGAAATGCGCTTATAGACATGTATGCCAAATGTAGGTATACAAAAGTTGCACGGCAGTTGTTTGATAGAATGCCAAAAAAAGATACAGTCTCATGGAATGCAATGATTTCAGGCTATGTTTCTGCTGGATATAACAGTGAAGCCTTGGAACTCTTCGGTCAAATGCAGCTAGAGAAAATCAAACCAAATGAAGTCACTATGCTATGTGTTCTCCCAGCATTTTCTGACATTACAGATCCCGATCAAAAGAAGTGGATTGACGATTTCATAACTAGAGGTGGATTAGAATCTAGTGTTTCAGCAGGAACTGCCCTTGTATCTATGTGTTCTAAGTGTGGAAAAATGGAAGTGGCAAAAAATGTATTTGAAAAAATGTCTAATAGGGATGTGGTGGCATGGAATGCAATAATTGCAGGTTATGCCCAAACTGAATACAGCAATGAGGCCTTGACGCTCTTTTCTCAAATGCAACTAGAAGGGGTGATTCCCAATTCCTCTACCATAGTGAGTGTTCTCTCTGTATGTGCCAATTTAGCAGCTCTCAGGCGAGGCAAGTGTATCCATAATTATCTCATTAGAAGCGGACTTGAATTAGATGTTTATGTCCACAATGCTCTGGTAACAATGTATGCAAAGTGTGGGAGAATCAAGACTGCACGCCGGTTATTTGATGAAATGCCTGAAAGAGATGTAGTCTCATGGAATGCTATGATTGCAGGATATGGAATGCTTGGTTATGGCAAGGACGCCTTTGAACTTTTCTCCCAAATGCAGCTATCAGGTTTTATGCCAGACCATGTCACTTTCATTGGAGTTTTGTCTGCTTGTAGTTATTCAGGCCTTGTACATGAGGGCTGGCAATATTTTGATAGCATGAGTCAAGATTATTGTATCACCCCCAGGATGGAGCATTATGCATGCATGGTTGAACTTCTTGGCCGTTTAGGACGTCTTTATGAAGCATATGATTTCATTAAAATGATGCCTATAAAGCCTGAAGCTAAGGTCTGGAGGACCTTGCTTAGTGCTTGCAGGAAACATCACAATATACAGCTTGGCAAACTCGCGGCAGAGCACCTTCTTGAGCTAGAACCACAAAATGTGGTGTATTATGAATTACTTTCAAACATTTATGCTGCTGCTGGTAGATGGGATGATGTAGTAAACGTGAGGAAACTGCAAAAAGATAGGGGGTTGGAAAAAAGTCCAGGATACAGCTGGATTGAGATAAAGAACAGGGTTCATGCTTTTGTTGTAGGAGACAAATCGTACCCACAAACAGATAAAATATATGCTCAGCTGAAGAGCTTGGTTGGGCAGATGAAAGCAGCAGGGTATGTTCCAGACACAAGCTTTGTTCTACATGATGTGGAGGAAGAAGTCAAGGAAGATATCATTTTTAGCCACAGTGAGAAATTGGCAATTTCTTTCGGGCTTATTAACACAAACCCTGGTACACCTCTATGGATAACAAAAAACCGTACTGTGTGTAGTGATTGTCACACTGCCTTAAAGTTCATCTCCAAAATTGAGGACCGAGAAATTATCGTGAAGGATTCAAATAGATTCCATCAATTCAAGGATGGATTGTGTTCTTGTGGAGATTTCTGGTAATGTTAAATATGAAGAACAGCATGGGCTTTGTGTAATAACAAACGCCTGCATACAATTGGGTTTTCCTAGCCAGATTCTAGGGGGCTAATTTTGTTTCAAGCAAGAATTAATGTCAAGATATCCCAGTCATTATCAATCATATATATAAGCTGAAGCAAACCTCACAAGAAAGATTAAAAAAATTAAATAAAATGAAATTATAAATTTGATGATTTCTATAATTGGTGGAGGTTTCCCTTGAAAGATATTTTGCAACGATCTTCACTAATAGGCCTATTATTTTTTATATTATATATTTTAATTATCTTAGGTATAGAAACACCACCTCCAATTATTTGATCTCTAGAATTGATGTTTCCCTTGGTCACTGATAAAATTTCAAATCTTAGTTTGATTAGGATTATATATTATAAACTGTTGAATCATTATTGAAATTGGTACCCATGACAACCAATACATTGATCACAATTATTCTAGAAGATGTGCTTGTACTGATTATGATTTCTTTTATGCAGACCTGTTGAATCATTGGAGATCAATCTCATGCTCTGTATCCTTTCAACTGTATTTCTATTTTCAATATCTCAAATTATTGTTTTTTGAGTTTTGGAGATTAGTGGTCGTGCTCACGAGTCTTCTATAGAAGAGGTAACATATTACAGTCTTCTTCGTTGGCAAATAGTTTATTATTCAGGTCTCTGTAGTATTTTTACATTGTCTTTCAATACATTGATTCTCATATGTTATCATATCTTTATTCTCATATTTGCCTATCATGTCTTTGTTAAGGTTTTTCTATTTAATTGTTTTAAGAGTTGTCTGTACTGGAGATGATCGACTCATCACTACACTCATTATTGAGTCCTTTTTCAGCGTCTTCCTCAGAAAAGTTTATCATTTGTAGACAATGTTCTTTGAAATTAGTACTTTTCATTAATTATGATGCTCTGATAACTCAAAATCAAAGTTAATAGTAATCAAAAGTTATGCCAACAGTGCTTAGAGGAGGAATCGCGATCACTATAACCATCCAAGGAAACCTTGGGCTCAACATCAGGAACAGGATCCCAACCCATCACCAAGAAGTGACAATTCTTCACCCCTTAGAACCTCCTCAACAAAAGTGTTGGCTCTTGCAGACGCCTTGGAACAAACATCTTCATAAAAGCAGTCATATTGCTGAAATCATGTTTACTCTAGATGATTTTGTCTTCCTTGCGGCTTGCATTCATCGTTTGGTTTTTTATCACTGCCTTACTCAGCAACATGTATCTGCTGGGTTACTAGTCTTAGTCTTCAAACTTTTTATGGCATTACATGGTATTGTGTCCTCTTTACTCTGTCTATTAACCATCTGATTTGAAAATTTTATCATTCATATGTGCCACTCATAACACTACGAGGTGGATGTAACAGGAGATGAAACACTCACAGGTTATTGAAACTTGGAAGAGGCTTTATTAATAATTTGCATGCATTAAAATGCCAACCAAAATACAATATAGAGAAGGAAGCAATGAGTTTGTTCCCAATATACTCTAAAAAGTACATTAAGTCCTGCATTTCAAATTTTAAGCCGAAAGATGAATAATGACTCCTACAATGTAAGATTACATAACCATGTTAAGATTATGTATTGAATATGTCCAAAAATGCCTGAAATTTTTCTACAGCCATAGAAATTGTACATCTTGACTATCAACAACCAAGTTCATAATCAATCTTAGGCTAAAATAATTTACCTTGTTCCTTGGCTTTTTCATCAAACAGAGTAGCAGAGAAGCATTGTTTCTGATAGGAGTGATTAACAATAAGCATGTGTAATCTGCCTCGACCAGTTGAGTGATATGTTGGGGTATGCTTGATGCTGTAATCTGTCTGTTTTTTGTATAGAAGTTGATCAAGCTGGGTAATTTGTGAGACAAATCCTAACTCAACCAAAGACTTAAAGTTTCGAATTACCAGCTGATTTAGCCCAAGCACAACCACAGCACATAGGTAAACATAACTAGTTTTATATGTCATGAGCATTTTGTCTTTCAGTCCGTATTGTTATCAGATTATAGCTTTACTACAGGCAAGGATTATGACCAGTCGTTGTTACTGTGGACTGCCATCTGGAATCAAGAGGTGAGACATGGATGAATATAATTATTTGTTAAGGAATTTTTGTAAAGGTTTGGTTAGTGATTTTATGTCCGTAAAGTCTTCCTGATTCGTTTATGCATGCAAACACCTATTTCTAGGTTGAGGGTTCGACTTTTGGTAGCTTGGACATAGAGTCTTTTTCAATTCAATGGTTCCGGCGAGGCTGGAATTTGATGGTCTGCGAGCTGATGTATGTAGTGTTAAATTGACCTTGGAATAAAATCCAGGAGATACCGGCTTCCCTTGGTGAAGAATTTGAGAAGGTGAATCCAAGGAGTAGCTGCAAGTGGCCTGTCTGGAAAAGAATGATGGGAGACCATTAAATGAATTGTTGGTTGATGTATAGGCTATTGCAAAATCTATCCCTATTCCAACATAGGCTTGTGAGATACTTTTAGCAATAAATGTGCAAATAACTCTGATGGTATTAGAGCAATAATTAACATTAAAGTCGAAGGTTATTTTAGTTAGGGCATTTATAAGGTGATACGGGAGTAATGTAATTTTTCAATAGAATTTTTAGGCTCTATTGTCATTTGTAAGTTTTGAAAATTCATGTAGCAAAAAATCTTATCTATGTACATTTATGAGCATAATTCCACTTGAATCTCTAAGCAGACAACAAATTTTCCAAGCAGCTTTGTGAAATCATTTATGGCAGTGTAAATTGGTCCAAAGGAAGTCCCCTAAAAGCTTGCTAAGCTTGTGGTATGAGGCTTTAGAAGGCACCCAACAAGAAGAATAGTAAACATGGGTTGTAGCCAAATCTTTAGAGCAGATTTGAAATTTATCTATTGTCAAAAGTGGTTTGGTGATCCATTGGGCAAGTTTTTCTTTAGCTCTTCAAGAACATATTGTGAAAGCATGGCTTGGCAAGCTTGTAAGGCAAAGGAGTTTCCTACAAATTAAAAAATTTCTCCATGAGCAATGACTTTCCAACCAAAAGTATGAATCTAGGTTGGGATGGGGAATTTTTTTGCCTATAATATTTTGTCTCGTTCCATTAAATGTCGGAGATAGAAGCAAGACAGAAGATATCAAGACATTTGAAGGCTTGGCAAACATTATCCTCTTCCCCAATGAGTGTTAGAAAGAAATCATCCATAAAGTGACCATTAAACAATTGTTGGGAGGTGGTACCAAGTAGAGAGACGCATATGACCCTTCATTGGGAGATATCATTAGCAAGTAGATACACCACACTCTCTACAAAAAGCACATAGAGAGAAGGCACCAGAGGACAACCTTGTCTAACTAAGCGAATGAGACCAAAGGGTTCATATTGATCAATATTAATTGTGAGACAAGTAGAAGCATCAGCAAATAACATTTGGAGTGACTGTATGAAACTAAGACTAAATCCTAGAGCCGAAATCATGACCAAAATGAAATGTCATTCAATCCTATCGTAAGCCTTTTCAAACTCAATATTGATGAACAACACTAGCTGATTAGGCTTACAAACCCATTTCATTCTCTCCTAGACAACAATCACATTATCAACTTGGATGTATCTACTTATAGAATAAATCTTTTATGTTCAGAACAAGCAATCAATGGGAGAAGATGCCCAATGTGCAAGGCAAGAACCTTCATAATGATTATGTAGGAGACTTTTAAAAGGTGATGGGTATCCAATTGTAGATCAACTTTGGATCACTAGCTTTAGGTATGAACTTTATACTCTCTTGATTAATTATATAGGACCTACAAAGTTGTGAAATGCTTCAAGATAAACTTGAATTGGATCATGGTCAACCTCATCTAAAAGAATTTTGTAGAATTCACAAGGAAATCCATCACATTTAGGAGCTTTGTCATTGGACATTCTAAATGCAACCAAGAGCTCCTCCTAGGAAAGAATTTTCTTACTAGTAACAACCTACTTTGTTGAGAGCTTGCAAGACACAACTTCCAAACAAACATTAAGAGCAAACTTTTTTGGGGGACGAGGTTTGCATTTGAAAGACTCTAGTATAATGTTGAACAAAAGCATGGAGGACATTAAGAATAATAGAGAGGCTCTAGCCATCTACTTTGATACACTTGATCTATTGAGAAGATTTTTTAAGTTACAAGTCCTCGAAAAATTCTTTAGATACATGATCACCAACTTTTAACAAGTGAATTATGGCTTTAATTTTGGCACCATTTATACAGTAGGCATCAACCACTCTCACAAGGTGACGCTACTTTGTCACCTAGATTTGAAAGGGCATGTGGGAAGGTGTGACTTTGAGCTAAGTGGAGAGGCAAAATCTCTAATAATATAGCTCATAGGATTTGTGGTATATTTTATTAGTTATCAACCAAACATTTTGATGAATTGGGTAGTATAGGAGATGGTGTCAAACCACCATCTAATCCAACCATTGCTACCTTTTAAATATGGCACCAACTTCCAAATAGGTTGGATCCAACATGAAATTATGATGAATTAATGGTGTTAAAAAATTAAGTTCTTTTGAGGGCCTCACTCAATCTTAAAATAGATAGGAAAATTATTAGAGAGGACACAATTTGGTAGCAGTTCCATTGGAAGCACATAATAAAATTGGCAAATGAGGAGCAAGGGTGTGCTAACATCATGACATGATCAAGTCTCTTAATGACTCTATCAAATCCACCACATAAATTAGACCAAGTGTATCGATTTGGAGACATGCTTTGACAACCAAGATTAGGATTATAAAGGTCCAATTTATTTTGCATGTAAAATCACATCTTTCTCTCACTACTAACCAACACATTGGAAAATAGCCTTGTTTCTCTAATGCCACCTCAACCATATTGAAGTTACCTTGAATGACCCACTTCACTAGTTAAAGCTCATATGCAATCCAATGATAGAGTATTGTCCTCTCAATTGTGTCATTTAAGGCATAGAGATTGACAATACAAAAAGCTTGGCTTTCTAAATTGAAAAGAACCCTTAAGGCTTTATTAGTGGGGTCATATCCATGGGTAACATAGTGCCCAATTGTCACCTAGAATTAAAAAATGTAATCATGCAACCTTGACCTAGCTCATGATTACTATTGAAACAAAAAATACTAGGCCATATGACATGACACATGAGTAAAAGGAAAAAGCCAACCTTAGTTTCTTGAAGACAAAGAATGTCTAGAGAAGAAAATCTTTGTTTAAAATCTTGCACTATGAATTTCGAGTTTAGGTGTATTAGACCACTTACATCCCATGAGAAGTAATTCACGAGGTAAGGGGTCAAGGGGCATTTCCTTTGTAATGCCTAAAATTAAACACCAAGATAACCCAATTTTTTTTAAACTTCCAAAAACCTACAAATTATACAATGACAAGACCTAATGATATCAATCTCAATTAAATATAAGATTTTTCCCAATTGTTCTAGATTTTAATCATGCAATAAATTTTACATATTTTACTAGAAAATTCGACTTTTAAAATGGTAACTATTTAAAAAATAATAATACTATCACTTTAAAAAAACACTAATCTATTTAAAGATCAAGTCTACCCTTAAACTGGTGTATTAAATAAAAGATTATTCTTCAAATAATCTCAAACTAAAAAAATCAAGTATAATAAAACATTTCATCTCCCCTTAATAAACTAACTTATTACAATAGAAAATACCCACACTTGAGATCTAATCGATTTCCCCCTTTTTATCCTTAAAATTTATTTGAGTTAAAACACATTTCTTCTTTTTGACCATTTAAAATTAATTATTTTAAATAGAAATGAAATTATATTTTATTTCCAGGTTCCCATTTGTTTAAACTACTCAAGGGTATAATTTTGAAGATAATTTTTTTAATTACATTATAGATTAATGTCAAGTACTTCTTTAAGTATTCAACAAAAGATGAACCTACTAATTAGACTTGACTCTCACTAGGTTGGGTTTAAGGTATTATGACTAAATTTGCTCAAGATCTAAAGCTTCTCCGACTAATGTTTATGTGACAAAGTAAATTATAACTAAGTTGTGGAGGCTAGAATATGGTTTCTCACCAAGGGTTAAATCCCTATAAGAATTAAATCAATTTAAGAAAATTCTAATTAACAATCAGGACTCCTAATAGATTGAGAAAAAAATATCATCCCTTAGATGCGATTAAATATGGGCCCTTGGATTTAGGGCATTAGAATAAAGCCCTACTCTAGAGAAAATCAAACAAAAAGCAACTCTTCATTTCTCTCTTCTCTCATTTTATTGTTTGCAAGTTAAAGGAACTCATGCATCCACAAGGGTTTTAGAAGAAGCCATCAAGGGAATGCATATACAATTGTATACAAAAATTTGCATGCCTAAACTTCATTCGAGGTTTATATTTGAACTCTTATATATAATGATTTCATTTCTCTATCAAATTTTGTTGGAGAAAATTAAATGTATGTACACCTATTTGTGTGTGTATATATCTATACATTTTTTATTAATTTATTTTATAGAAATATTGATTGTATTTTATTTCTTTCTTTATTCTTTTCTCTGGTAAATTGAAAAACAAATCACTAATATTTGCATATCTATTTGATGATTTATTTTGAGGTATATGCAGTGATTATAATTTCTTTACAATATTATGTTGTTCAAATAAAAGTGTTTAATATTTCTTTTAGAAAAGAACTTCCTAGCAATGGGTGG
>VDFB02000007.1:34960080-34991595 GCA_007258455.2 Sequoia sempervirens | reverse complement strand
AAGTTCTCTTCTTCTTTGTTCTATTTTTCTAAACAACCTCCTTTTAGATTTCAGCTTATGTGGCTTCATGTTTCTAATTTGCACTAGTTGGTAGAGGACTAGTGGTGATCATAAGGGAATACCACCTTTGGTACTGCTATGTTCTATATTTTTTAAGAGGCTCTAATTTTTTAAGTATATGCTTAATCAATGTAATATAACTTCTTTTGGTAATATTTTTCTTATAAAGAAGCAGGTCTAGGAACAAATTGATATAATCACATTCAAAATTAAGGAAGAGGGAATGACAATGGATTTTCTTCAGGAAGAGACTAGCTATTCTTGAGAACTTTTTGAATGGGAGTTGCATGAGGATATTTTTTGGAAACATAAATCTCATATTGATTGGCTTCAAGAAGGGGACAAAGATACTACCTTTTTTCATAATTCGATAAAGAAGTGAAGAAGTGGTAATATTATAGCATCTCTTATATCGGCCCAAAGGTAACAATTAAATTATTTTCAAGCTATTTCTAAGGAGTTTGTTAGGTTTTATTCTACTCTATTTATAGAGGATGGTCCACAAGCTATGGAAGAGGACAATCTTGTCTTGGATTGTATTCCTAAGTTATGGTTTTAGGTGAGATGAATAACTCCCTCTTGGCACCTGTGTCTTTGGAGGAGCTTGAGAATATTGTGTTTTAGATGAAGAAATGAAAGGATCTTTGATCTGATGGTTTCCCTATAGAGTTTTTTTAGGAGTATTGGGATACCCTTAAATTTGACTTGTTGGAAGTGGTTAGATAATCTCAAACTATTAAATAGATGCTCAAAGCCATAGATTACACCTTTATTGCTTTAATTCCAAAAAATGAAGGTGTGAATTCCAAGAACTATATTTTTCAGCCTATTGCTTTATGTAATGTGACCTTCAAGATTATTACTAAGCTTATTGCAGAAAGGTTGATAAAATTATTTAGATTCCTTGACTTCTCTAGAACAGGGGGTTTTGTCAAAGGGTGGAAAATTGTCAATGGTATAGTGGTCGTGGCTAAGTCTATCCCTTCCATGTCCTCTTCCAAGGAGAATTCCATGTTCAATAAATTGGATATTTCTAAATCCTATGATAGGGTCAGGTGGTCCTTCCTCCAGTGCATGTTATTGAAGGGAAAATGGGCATCTTAGATACATCTGAGACCCATGTATTCAATAACATTATTTTACATTTAGAAACCTAAAAAACACATACTACTATACCATAAAGTGGAAACTGGCATAGTTTATTTCTCAGATTAATCCTTAGAGGAAAGTGATTATAATTTTAGATCTTACCATATCAAAATAGTTTTAGTTGCATACATTAAATAGATTCAACACAAAATCATAAAACATGAAAGAATAAGATAAAAGAATAGAGCACATGGATTAACATGGGGAAAACTCTTTCGAGTAAAAAACCCTACACTCCAAAACATAGATCCATTGTATTATTCAACAAAAAGAGTACATGTTATAATACATTATCGGGCTCATGGCCTTTAATGGAGATTTACATCTTGTTCCATCTCTAGAGAAAATCCGATAGCATAACCCTTAAAGAAAACTTAGCTCTCTCACACAAATGACTAAGTCATTAAACATTTTATACATCTCCAATATGGGTGCCTAAGTTTTACATGTTCCATCTCCATAGTCTCTGCATGCATGTAAACTGTAATGAAGAACATGCATTGGTCTTGACTGTCCACAAAAGCATCCTGCCAATCATACATTAACATGCATGAACACGCAACCAATATTCACTCACATGTAACCACATGAAAGATAAAAATCACCATAAATCATGCAAAAATAAAGCTAGGCATTCACCATGAAAAAAAATGATTTTATACCAATTTAAAACTCACCCACAACTCCTAGTCACTTTGAGTGACAACTAATCTTCACAAAGCAAGTTTCCCTTCCAAGCTTTGGTCCACAAGTAAAACTGATGCCACATGGCATCATGGAACACTTTATTGAGGTTTTCTACAATATTCTTTGCTCAAAGCTCCCTTGTGATTGCAAGTGTCACCCTTATTTTATGTGCTCATACAAAGGAATATGCTAACAAGCAGGTCCTGAAGCTCACCACACACTGACACTTGGCAACCAAGTGCTCCTTCTAGGAATTTTACAAATTCCTTTGCCCATATTGAGCAACCAAGTGACAAGTGGCATTATCCCATGACACTAGTTGACCAGTCAACATACCCCCTACAAAATAGGAAACTTTGAAGTGGGTCCCACTTTCCAAAAAATAGGAGCTTCTTAATTTTTTTATTTCTCGACACCTAAAATAATATTATAAAATAGGAACTCCTAAAAAATAGGATAGAAGGTTGATACACCAATTCCCAACATTCTCCCACTTGTTGAAGACTTTCCAAGAGTCCACGGATCTATCAAGAACAAACTGCTAAGAGTTTAACCAATGAAAAACATCATTGCTAGACATACATGCAACCACATGAATCTGTGACTATGCTCTCATGCTCCAACAAGAAATTTACACCAAGATCCTGTTAGGAATTGCATGCAAAAAATATCAATTAAATGCAAATAAAGATTAAACAGAGGAATGAAAAACACATAAATAATAATAGTGAGAGACAATATTTAACGTGGTTCACCCAAACTCGGGCTACATCCACCAACAGAGAGTCTAATATTAGTATCTACTAAATAGAACCAATTACAACCAATAATCCTTGCAACTCAATACCACTGCAAATGCTACAATACAATATCAACAAAAACCCTAACCCTTAGTCTTTTATCAAGACTTATGTCAGTTACAAAATAGGGTTTTTTATGTCAGCCAATGGGTATGTGCAGGATCATCATGGAAAAAATAGGCCCTTAAGTGGCGAAAAATTTAGAAAAATTAGAGGTAGGAAACTTGATGCAAAATTTTGATAAGTTATCTATATTATTTCAAAAATATGTAAGAATAGAATCTATAGCAAATTGAATGTAGTTTCTAAACTACTAGGTTTATTTAAAAAAAATCTATTTGGTGAAAATTTGAAATTTCAATGCAGTAGTACTTAAATTTCAGGGAAAAAATAAGAAGTAGGTGTTTGTCTAACCACCTTAACCACAATAAAATGGTAATATTTTTTTATAATATTTTAGATATAAGTAGAGGACTCATGTCCCGATGTGATGCATATTTTTTTGTAATTTTTTTCCAAGTAAATTAATTATGAATTTTTTATTACAAATTTTAAAAAATATAAAAAACTCATAGGTCTGACCACCTTAACTTGGTCAAAACTTCATGAAATTCATTTTTTTTTAATCCTATAGAATGTGAAGCATATAATGTGACACATGTTTTAGATTCAAAAAATGTGATACCATTTGAAAGCTATAGATATTTTTCAATCAACCTATCAATAAGGACTTTAGTCGTAATTCAAATAGAAAATGAATAATAATAATTTATTAAATTCAAATTAAAGAATAATTTATATTGTGGAAACCTGAGAATCTCCTTTAAAAACCCTTTTTGTTTCATCAATTTTGGGTAAAAAAAAGTCAACCACATATCCTACACATACCCTTCATATCACCACTTTTTGGCTCATCATGATCTTGCACATACCCCAATAGAAAAATTAACTCCCGATGCCTTTATAAAATAATAAAAAATGTGAGGTTTCGAGGGCGCTGCCCCTCGACTCTACCCTATACCATGATAGGGAGAGCATTAGGGGCGTTTCCCCTGGACCTCGCAAGGGGCACTACCCCTTGACCTCGTTAAATAATTTGGGGGGAAACCGCAGTGATAAAGTGGGAAAAATTTAACCTCCAAGTTTGATTAGGCTCCATATACCAACACATCCAAGATGTCCACCATATCACACAAGAATACCTATCATCCTCTAATCTTCCACCCATGGAAGAAAAGAAACAAACCAAGTTGTATATGCACCAATCCAAAGAACGCAAGCATCATATCCAACTGATAGAAAAGGCTACATGATACTATCACAAATCCACTATGCTCATGAGCTATACAAAAGCATCAAAAAAATCCAAACCCGTAACTAGAACACAACCTAGAAGCAAAAGTATCCTCTAGCGAACAAGATTAAACATCAACCAAAACAACAACCAAAATTTGGTTGCTCACATCCAACTGATACAACCACGTGAATGAAATAACATCCACAACAAATGCTAATAGATATAGTCAACCATACCTCGAAGGTATCGAACATTAGTAAACTAATGCCATCAACATATCCAATCCATAAACCACAATCACTAGCTCTAAGTTCCAAACAATCGAGATGAAGACAAACACCTCTAGGAACTCCCACTACATGGGTAATGCTAAATCTAAAATTATCAAGGAATATTGATTCTACCAATAATAGCACATCATAGAAAGTGCAACCATGTAGTATCAAGGACCATCCACATAGATATGAAAATTCTTTAACACCGCTATTGCAAGAAACATCTCTCAACAAGTCTTCATAGATCTCCCAAGTTCTCCACATACAATAGAAGAAAGAGATAAAAGGAACCAAAAATAGTGATCACCATAGCTCCACCCAAAATCATGCATCCAAAGTCATGTGAATCCGAACATCTGAGAAGAACACCAAGACCAAAGAGAGAGACTGGAAACCATAAAAGTATAGCATGCCCTTCTACATACACCTCTAAATGTTTGTTGTGCCAAGTATGATATCCTCCACAACCCCAAGACAAAGCCACAACAACACACAAAACTATTCAATCTCAAGAGATCAAACACAACATATGTATCATGTAACCACATGGATGTAAGCTTCTTAGACCAAGAAGATCAAACTACTCCATTTCCCATTTCAATAAATTAGCCCACTACCATCTCCTCAACTCCTTATAAATGACATCACAATGTCAAATCAAATGGTCAAGGAGATAACCATGCTAAACAGCTCTCAAACTAAATCCTCTAGAGCCATCTATGAAATATGAGAAAAACACCTGAAAGGAACAATGGGCTATTCCTCTCAAGTAACAAACCACCGAATAGACCAAGATTGGGGAATGCGAATTATCCTCAAAGATATCCAAGTCATCATGACTCATCCAAGAGAAATCTCCTTGTAGGTCTATGTTGAACTCATGTTCAACCAAAGTGTAGGATTCTTAGACTTCTAGTTGAGATCTCATCAAGAGTACCCATGTCAACACACATCTCCCATCATAAGACAACACCAAGCCTCACCTAAGTCTCCATGTATCCATGAGTACCAACAAAAGATCAACCCATGCTAAACTCCAAATGCATCAAATAATTCTCATGAAGCTATCAAGTACATGACCAATGCACTCAATACAAAGAGAACTCTCTAGAGGGCGGGTGCATGAAGATGGTAGCCAATTTGTGGCCACTTTTTGAAAAAAAAATTAAAAACTCATAACACAAGCACATTATAATGTGCTCATGTTATAATGCACTTGTTTTATGGCTTGGTATGCCGAGCTTGATGCTTGGCCACAACGAGGCCATAACGCGAGTGTGTTATGACCTATTAAAAGAAAATAAATAAAAATAAATTCATTTTCACTTCTCACTATGTTTTTTTTGTTGCCCATGGCCAAAACCCCAGTATTCTACTCTTGTGTTCTAGGAGGAGCTATTTTGCAAAAAATCTCCATCAACGGTTGTTGTTTCATCACCAAGATGTCGCCACGTCGACAAGGAGGTCTGAGAGGTAAGGATTGTTTGTTTTTTGTTTTGAATTTGTTAGTTTTAGGTTGTATTTTATATTTATTTTTTGAATTTGTAGGAGATGCTAATCAACTTGCAAAATTTCCTCAAAATACTCAAAAAGCACAACAACAACAAGAAGAACAAAATCCTCAAGTTAATCAACCACAACAACAAGCTTCTCCACCAATCCTTCAACACCCTCCTGGCACTCAACAAAATTTAATGAGTGAAATTGAGAAAAATAAAAAAAAAATTGATGATTTAATCAAGAGGTTGAGCAATCCAAATGGTTCAACCATGGAAAGAATGACCTTGACAACTTCACTAAAAGAAATGTTAAAAAATGTAGATTCGATTAGAAAACAATTAACTGGATGGCAAGATAGGAGGCAGTCGGCTAGGGCTTATTACGCGGGTAAAATTATCATATAAAGATGTAAACGATTTAAAAATTACAAAATGTGATTTGTGCTCATTATTCACTAACCCACACACAAATAAAAATCTTACCCTTAATGCGAAGAGGTTTCTTATTCATTGGTTCCACTACCAATAGGTTAGGAACTTTTTTTTATGATAGGTGGTACATGGTTTTTTATTACCCACTGTGCAACAATTGTGGAGTCCCACAATATTTCCTTAGGAAACTATACTATGAGTTCATCTTAAAAAAAATCCCAAATTATTTTGATATGAGGGACTTCCAGGGGAGAGGTGGGGGTCGGCTCAAGATAGACCCGGTGCACAGTAGGATCCTATGTGGCAAGGAAAATGACCTCTCGCTAGGCCACCTCATGAGCACATCATTATCCCTTCCATCGTGAAGGAGAGTGCCGATGCAGAGACTTTGTAGGCCATCAACTCTTTGACCTAGAGTGCCATCCATCATACCAACCCTATTCTACAATTCCATCTAGGGGAGTCTTTGAGTGGTGGCCTTCAAACTCATTTGTGTCAATCTTGTAGGGTGACTTGTTCATATGACCCCATCGACACTCAAGAGGCTACTACATAGGATCCGTCTGTAGCTATGGAGATGGAGAGGGAAATTGACATTTTGCATGAGGCATATGGCATTGATACCTAGGTAAAAGTTAGCATGTTCATTGAATTTAATTTATTAAATTTTGATTTTGAAATGCAAGATTAACTAATTTAGTTTTATGATTTTAATAAAATTGCAGGGTCACAGTGTTGATATTGGATACACCGTCCATACACCTTCATATTTCTCCATTGCACCTATCATTGAGGTATGTAACTAGTAAACAATTATAAATTTATTACATGTTAATAGAATTGTTTGATGAATAGTATTTTAATATGTGATTTTCAATGTTGAATAGGCTAATATTGGAGGTTTCGTGGGAACACCTCCCAGTTCCAGTGGATTTAGTCAAACCTACACACATGTAATAGAATAAAGAGTTTAACTAATGAATTGTACTTAATAGATTTGTGTAGTTTATATCCATATCATTGATTACGTTGCATTGCACATCTTTCAAACTCAAAACATTAATTTACATTCCATAACTAATAACTAGATGTTGATAGATGACAAAATTTCATCTATAATATAGTTGAAAGTCAACATAAGCAGTGATGCAATTACTTCACATAGCATAAGTAATAAGTAGGAGCAGGTTCCAATTGCATTTTCTTGTCATGGCATTCCATGAGACCACTTTTTACTGAGGCATCTTTTCAAACAGTTCACTGCCTTGTCTATGCTATGGATTCTTGGAAGGAATATATGAAAGAATAATAGTAAGCAATAGCATAGACAAGGCAATGATTTGTTTGAAAAAATGCCTCAAAGAAATGGGATCACCATGAGACCCAATTTCTTTGAGGCACTTTTTCAAATAGCTCACCGCCTTTTCTATGCTACCACATTTTCCATACATGTCTACCAAAGTATTTTATCAAATAGTTCATTTCCTCACTGCTATGGCTAAAAGCTTAAAAAAGGTGCTTTCCAACAAACTATGGATGCTTGGAAAAAATCTATCAAAGCATAATAGTAAGCAATAGCACAGACAAGGCAGTTAGTAGTTTAAAAAAATTCCTCGAAGAAATGTGGTCTCATGGTGATGGAATTCCATTCCATCACCATGAGACCACATTTCTTTGAGGAATTTCTTCAAACAACTCACCACCTTTTCTATGATACCACATTTTCCATACATGTGTACCAAATCATTTTATCAAACTACTCATTTCCTGGTTGCTATGGCTAAAATTCTAAAATAGATGCTTTCCAACAAACTATGGATGCTTGGAAAAATTTCTATCAAAGCATAATAGTAAGCAATAATACCATAGAGAAGGCAATGAACTGTATGAAAAAATTCCTGAAAGAAATGTGGTCTTATGATGGAATTTCATGCCGCGCAATTGTTTCTAGTGGCATTCCATCACCACGAGATCCCATTTCTTTGAGGCATTTTTTCAAATAGTTCACTGCCTTCTCTATGCCACCATAGTTATTGTACATGTCTATGAAAGCATTTTATCAAACGGTTCACTGGCTTGCTGCTATGGGTAAAAGCCTAAAAACATGTGCTTTCTAACAAGATATTGATAGGGAAAATAGTAAGCATGATAGTCAGAAATATATAGTTTAATAAGTACTCAAAATTTTGTTCATTATCTCATACATTATAAGTCATGACATGGATCGCTATTGTAGTTTTTTTGATTGAATAATTTGTTGTTTTATTTTTAGATGTTGCAAGAAGAACCACCTCTGAATGTGACAAGGGCAATGGAGATCGGTGTTTCATCTGCTATAGAATCCTCGATGGCTCTGACAGGGGAGGTATGAGGAAAATTACTAAATTTCAATTTACATTCATTGTTATAGATGTTATTTAGTGAAAACTCAAACCATTATTGATTTGTAGTTTAATTTCTATTTGGATGGTTTATAAAGGGCTTCAACATGCCTCAACATGGGCATTTGAATATTTCCCTCATGGAGAGTGATCATCAGATGGCGGTAAGTGATTATTTTTTTAAATATATCATTTTTTATATTGTAATTTCTATATATTAATGTCTTTACTTCTTATTGTAACAGATAAGACTTGACCAAGAACTAAACCCTAGGAGGAGCACCAGGATCACTCCTCGACCACAACATAAATGAGTGACAAACGTATCGCCATCCGATCAACAAGCAAAGGGAAAGAGTTTATTTCGAGAGCATGGAGAGCAATGACTTGATTCCAAATCCATTTGTTGTATGCTTATATGACATTTTTTACATATTTTGTATTGGATATATTTGAAATTGTATGCCTATATGGAATTCTCATAAGCCTATATGGCTATTTTGTACCTATATTTTATACTTATATCAACATATATTGATGTATGCCTACATGGCTATTTGGTTAATACAAATATTTTTTATCGATGGTGTCCATATTTGCATTATAAATCCATGGTTCAGTAGATATGAGTTACGTGTATTCAAGTGTATACTTTACAACTTACATGTATACTTTGTGACTTATGTGTATTCCAATGTATACATTGCGACTTACGTGTTTTCATGTGTATACCTTGTATTCATGCATATACTTTGTATTAATTTTTGTATACTATGTATTCATGTGTATACTTCAAGGCTTACGTGTTTTTGAGTACTTGTGCTTCCCTTATTCACATGTACATGCTTGAATTATTCATGTGTATACTTATTAATTGGTTAGCCCTAACATTGATCATTATTGTCCTTCATGGTTTGTCTTGAATATTAATTGATTGATGCTAAACAACTTTATCTAAAAGAAAAAAACATGTTTTCAATTGGTATTCCATGAAATGATTCATAAAAAGATTCCAATATATTTAATCCTTTGATTGAAACAACTCAATTAAGCAAATGATACATAATCTTCACAACACTTGCAAAACATAATATTCATAGTAGATGAAGTAGTTAACTTCTTGACACATTATCATACAAACATTTATCTTGAATAGTCTTTAAACATTTTCACAACATAGTCCTCATAATGCAGAATGAATTGTTATGTTCTTGATCTATCACCATATAAACACGTCAAAAGATTTATATGTCAACTTTTTGCAATATTATTTCTTGTATAGGAAATGGACTCAAGAGAAAGCAAGTTATAATTTATAATACAAATAAGAAATGGACTCAATGGTGGAAACTTTATTTATCACACCAAATAATAAATGTACATGAGAGCATCACTTGTTTCTCTTAGACTCCAAGTTTCAAGCATAGAAAATCATTTCAAATGAAAATGAAAAAATTCTTCACAACCAAAGTTGTTAATTGAGGAAAAATAAAATGTTTCGAAGTTCCACCATTGTACACATTTACAATTGGTTGTATATTGTTGTAAGGGCAAGGAGGATAATTGAAAAATGTCTTGCACTTGCAAGACTTGAGGATGATTGATGCAATGACAAGGATTCCTTCAATCCACTTTCACCATACAAAGAACTTCCAACCACTTTTCTTCCCCCAAATCACTATCTTGGCTTGTTTCCAGTTTTTCACCTAGTCTCTCTAGTAGGTCAACAGACCTACCTTTCTTGACATAACTTTCAAATTCTCTAAACAATCTCTCCAACCCTCATTCTTTTCAAACACCCTTTAACACATACTTTCACATGCCTCAAAATCCCATGAGACTCTTTTGAAACAAAACCCTCAACCTAGTGCTTCAACACTGTCCTAGACCCCCAAATAGGTATATTTAACAAAGCAACACCCTCTCAATCACTCTTTCAATTGAAAAAAACCACTAGGAAGCATTTACCAGTCTACAAATCCACAAAATCCATAATTTTTAGGGCGTGATTGGCCCTCTAACCCCACTATCCTCTAAACCCTCACTTTTCTCAAATTTCACTAGGGTTTATTGAAAAACCCATATACAGACCTCATACAACCTCAAAACCTCTTCCAACACTCTTAATTTTACCTGAACAAACTTAATTGACCACCGAATTATGTTTCCCCTTGACTTTACCCACTTTTACTCCCTCAGACCTCTCTTTTTCATTGAAAACCCCTCTTTTCCCAACTAGGGCATCATGCCATAGCATACTTTTGACCTCCCCTATCCTTGTAGACCTTTTGAACACATCAAACACCACAAAATAACCCTATTTCCAACCTATTCTAACTTATTCTCAAGAAATTTCTTCTTTTCACCTCTTCTAGCCTTGCTTTTAAGGCCTAAATTCTGAATTTTCAATAGGGGCAGCGTTAGTAATCTCTTCCAATTCCTTTACAAATGCTATTTTCTTATTCCTACTTCCTATCCTACTTACATCAGGTGCATTCCATTGAGACACTACTTGAACAATAGGTGGAATGGCCTATTTCAACATATTACACTCAAACCCTTGTATGAGCAAGTTCAGACCAGTTTCAAAAATCTACTTCTAAGTTGCTTGGAACTTAATAAAATTCCACAGGAATGGATTCAAATCAAAGCTAAAACCATTCTACAATAGATTCATATCATCTTAGAGCAAAATCTTGCTGTACAGACCTATACACAGGCTGGAAATGAAGAAAATGCACAAAAATTAACAAAGAAATAGAGATATTTGATTGATATTATCCTTCAAACTCTTCAAAAACCACTAACTTCGAGTTTCCAACATATATAAACCTCAGCCAACTCCTTACAATGCCTAAAACTACCTTTCAATTACCCATGATCGTTGGGCTTCCACATGAGAGCAATTTTTACATTTTTGCTTGACAACATTTTTGACAATTTTGCAATTTTTACATAATTGACTCAAATGACCCCACACTAACTCAAAACTAAAAGCAACATTACAAAATGGCCTATCATGGTCTTATTTTATATTATCATGACTAAAACCATTGAACTATAACTACTTCATCAAATGGAGGAACAAGGTACTCTACACCAATGATCATATGCATTTTGTGTGGAAAACTCAGACTTCTCAACCATCATGTGTATGTTTCCTTTTTCGATTGCATGCATGCCATCATAAGGGATCAAGCTAGTTGAACATAGCTCGAAGAAATTCTGCATGTTTGGGTGTGAAAGAGGACAATGCCTAGCATAAACGTACCTATCAGGATGTGTTGGAGCAGTTTATTTGGTCACACAAATTGCAAAATGAAAGTTGCACCACTTCGCAACTTTACACTAGCATTTGACACTTTTTCCATCAAGTGAAAACTAGACACCACAAGAAAATGAATTTGAGATAACAAAAACCAAGAGAGGTTATTGTAGAGAGGCCCAACGTGATCCCGTAAGCTCAGACAAAGAGTTCATAAGCATCATGGTTTCTGAGTAATAGCCCGTCAAAGATTGCTTCCCTTTTGCACTTTAGACCCTTAAGGGATCGATCTGGTTGAACGTGGCTCAGAGCATTCCACATGTTTGGGTGTAAAATAATACCATTCCTAGCATAAATGTACCCATCTAGATGCATTGGAATAGTTTGTTTGGTCACACGAACAAAAATTGCACCACTTTGCAACTTTCAACTACTTGCATTTGACAACTTTTTCCCCAAGTGAAAATTCGCCACCATGGGAAAATACCTCTGAGATAGTGAAAAATGAGAGAGGTTATTGTAGAGGGGCCCAACACGATCCTATAGGATTAGACGAGAAGTTTCTAAGTGTCATGAAATTTGAGTAACAACATACTGAAGTTTGCAACCATTTTGCACTTTGGACTCTTAAGGGATCGATCTGGTTGAAAATAGCTCAAAGTGATTCTGCGTGTTTGGGTGTGAAAGAGGACAATTCCTAGTGTTAAAATACCTATTTGGATGCGTTGAAACAATTTTTTTTCTCACACGAGTTGTAGAACGAAAGTTGCACCACTTTGCAACTTTCAACTACTTGTATTTGACAACTTTTTTCCCAAGTGAAAATTTGCCATCACAGGAAAATGCCTCTGAGATAGCGAAAACTAAGAGAGGTTATTGTAGAGGGGCCCAACATGATCCCATAGAATGAGATGAGAATTTTATAAGCATCACGGTATTTGAGTAACACCATGCTGAAGTTGTAGCCATTTTGCACTTTGGATTCTTAAGGGATCGATTTGGTTGAACGTAGCTCAAAATGATTCCCTGTGTTTGGGTGTGAAAGAGGAAAATTCATAGCATAAAAATACCTATTCAAATGTGTTGGAATAGTCCATTTGGTCACATGAGTTGCAGAATGAAAGTTGCACCACTTTGCAACTTTCAACTACTTGCATTTGACAATTTTTTCCCCAAGTGAAAATTTGCCACCATGGGAAAATTTCTCTGAGATAGCAAAAACTGAGAGAGGTTACTGTAGAGGGGCCCAACACAATCTCATAGGATCATATGATAAGTTTCTAAGCATCACGATATCCAAGTAACAACATGTTGAAGTTTGCAACCATTTTGCACTTTGGACTCTTAAGGGATCGATCCGGTTGAATGTAGTTCAGAGTGATTCCGTGTGTTTGGGTGTGAAAGAGGACCATGCCTAGCATAAACATACCTATTCAGATGCATTGAAATAGTTTATTTGGTCACACGATTTGCAGAACAAAAGTTGCATCACTTTGCAACTTTCAACTACTTGCATTTGACAACTTTTTCCCCAAGTGAAAATTCACCACCATGGGAAAATGCCTTTGAGATAGAGAAAACCAAGAGAGGTTATTGTAGAGGGGCCCAACATGATGTCATAGGATTAGACGAGAAGTTTCTAAGTGTCACAATATTTGAGTAACAACATGCTAAAGTTTGCAACCATTTTGCACTTTAGACTCTTAAGGGATCAATCTGGTTGAATGTAGCTCGAAGCGATTCCGCGTGTTTGGGTGTGAAAGAGGACCATTCCTAGCATAAATATACCTATTCAGACGTGTTGGAATAGTCTGTTTGGTCACACGAGTTGCAGAACAAAAGTTGCACCACTTTGCAGCTTTCAACTAGTTGCATTTGAGAATTTTTTCCCCAAGTGAAAATTTTCCACCACGGGAAAATGCATTCGAGATAGCAAAAATTGAGAGAAATTATTGTAGAGGGGACCAACGTGATACCATAGGATCAGATGAGAAGTTTCTAAGCGTCATGATATTCGAGTAAGAACATGCTGAAGTTTGCAACCATTTTGCACTTTGGACTCTTAAGGGATCCATCGGTTGAACATAGCTCGGAGTGATCTGCGTATTTGGGTGTGAAAGAGGAGCATGCCTAGCATAAACATACCTATTCAGATGCATTGGAATATTCTATTTGGTCATACGAGTTGCAGAGCAAAAGTTGCACCACTTTGCAACTTTCAACTACTTGCATTTGACAACTTTTTCCCCAAGTGAAAATTTTCCATCACGGGAAAATGCCACCAAGATAGAAAAAACTAAGAGAGGTTATTGTAGAGGGGCCAAAAAAATCTCATAGGATTAGACGAAAAGTTTCTAAGTGTCACAGTATTTGAATAACAACATGTTGAAGTTTGTAGCTATTTTGCACTTTGGACTCTTAAGGGATTGATCTAGTTGGATGTAGCTCAGAGCGATTCTACATGTTTGGGTGCAAAAGAGGACCATAACTAACATAAAAATACCTATTCAGATGCGTTGGAACAGTCTGTTTGGTAACACAAGTTGCAGAATGAAAGTTGCACTACTTTGCAACTTTGCACTGCTTGCATTTTACACTTTTTCCATCAAGTGAAAACTAGACACCACAGGAAAACCACTCTGAGATAACAAAAACTGAGAGGTTATTGTAGAGGGGCCCAATGTGATCTTGTAGGCTCAAACAAAGATTTTGTAAGTGCCACGGTTCTGAGTAATACCTCGTCAAAGATTTTTGCCCTTTTGCACTTTGGACCCTTAAGGGATTGAGTCGGTTGAACGTAACTTAGAGTGATTCTGCATGTTTCGGTGTGAAAGAGGACCATTCATAGCATAAATTTACCATTCCTAGCATAAATGTGCCATGTCTTGGAAGAAGATCAATAAAATTCATTGTTTCCTTGCAATTTTCTATATTTTTACCAAAAATATGATGTATCCTTGAACTATACAGTTTCGTACAAGGTGATTGTGCTCTCTTTTGGATGGAATTCGGTGGAAATTAGACTTAACTCCATTTTAGTTTTGGTTTAGTTGGATTTCAAGTGATTTTGTGCATTGTAGAAGCCAATTACTAAGGGTCAGTTTGTATACCCTATTTTAAGGGTTTTGAGTCCATTAAAATGTTATATTAAGCCTTCCACCCACTATATACTTCTATAACTCGGTGGAAATGATTAGTTAGGGTTATAAAACATGTGTGCAAAGTTTTTTGTGCAAGGGAGGCAAATAGAGGGTTTTTAGGTGATGCCCTAGATGTCAAATGGTTCATTTTTTAGTGGAAAATGGTGGTTTAGTGCTAGGGTTTGAAGAAATATTTGGGGGTAGCAATATCTCTTGAAATTTTAAGCTTGCGCAAACCTTTTTGAAGGTGTTGCAGACTTTGGTTGGCTGCAGGAAGGTTTGGAGTATGGGTTTTCAATAAACCCTTTCCTAACTTGTGAAAGAAGAGGATTTTGGGGTTTGTTATGTTAGAGGGCTTATCACGCTCTAAAAGTGGAGGAATCAATGGTTTAGTAGATTGGTTAATGCTGCCCAATGGTGGTTTGCATGTGATAGGAAGAATAAAGGGGGGTTTCTTTGTTAATTTGGCCTAATTGGCCTTGTGGACAACATAGTTTTCTTGTTTTGTGAAAGCTGATCCAGAAGAGTCTTATGAGGGTTTGATCAAAATCACCATTAGAAACACTAAACCAACCAAACCATCTACCACTCACCAAGTTTCAACTTGTTTCATTAAGGAAAAAAGACCACCACTCATCCATTTTGGCTTCAAACATGTTTCTAGACCTTGTAACACCTTTGAATAATCACATTTTGTCAGAAACAAATCAGTAACTCACCTTCATGACATTGATCTATCATATCCTTTGAATCTTGCAGACCAAACACCATTTTACACATAGAGTTAACCTTGTTCAAATCAAAAAATTCAACAAGTTTGCTTTCTAAACCTTATCCAAACATAGAGACATCTGTAAAAACATCAATAAGATAGTTTCCAAACATTAACAACCATTATTTTCACTGTTTTATCAGATTCACTATTTTTAGTAATCAAACCACCATATCTCTAGTAGGTCACCAAACCCCTAAAATGGGTGATTCTTTTTCAATCTCTTTGTGTTTCCACAAACCCAATACATATTTAGAAACCCATTTTTATCTACTAATACATAAAAAAATCTTTGAAGAGGTTATTTTGGAAAGTTTCTAAGAACAATAAATTGTCTGCTAGAAAATGCCTCAAATTAGGTCAATTTTGTGAAGCAACTATCAACAAATCAACTCCAAACCATAAAATAACCTCGGGCAGCAGTGTATCAAGTCTCAAAACCTTCAAAACTTCCACTTTTATAGTTTAACAGTTTCAATATAACATCAAACACAAAATCCTCATTAAATGCCCTTGTAGGCTCAAGAAAATTGAGGTTTATTAAAAACCCACTTACCAAACCTCATACAAACTTGTAAATTCCTTAGACATGTTGGAATATGTCTGCATATGCATAGTAATCAAACTACCATCAAGCCTCTACAACTATCATTTCTTCAAACCCTAGCCTGTAGGGACCATTTCTTGTGTGAAAACTCATAAATTTATCTAGACCAACAACAAAACTTCACATTCCTGTCTTCCCCTAAATCTACACACATATTCAAATTTAAAAACACCTAATTGCAATCCATTCCACTAACCTACTTAACCCTACATCGGTGGAATGGAAATCTTATCACTTAATGGACTCTCAAAACCCTTCTTGATGGTTACAAACTAGTTATGATAAAATTGTTCTTATTTCCTCAAATCTGAGTTAAAAGACTTCAAAACACTTTCAAAAGTAACCTAACTCCTTGCTATGAAGAAAATAATCAACAATAAAACTATAAGGTGTTGTACAATCCGCACAAGCTTGAAACAAAAAAGGAAAAGTGTTTCAAATACATAAAATAGGGTCCTTTATTTACTAATTTCTTCAAGAATACAAGTTCTGCTCTTTTCCACACCTTTACAATGCTTTATATAGTTATTCCAATCAGTTATGAATGTTTCCCCTACATCTTCCATCAACTAACTACCCTTTCTAACAAGAGGACTCTTCATCTTCTATAATTTTGCAATTGTGCAACCAATGCAAGTTTTGCATTTTTACACCAAATGACAACTTTTATGCAATATCACTTCTCTAATCACCTAATGACCTATTTGAGACTTTGAATACATTGCATATGACCTTCACATGACCTTTTTTACATTGTTTACATTTGAAAATTCAAAATTTTCAAATTTTCCTATTGAATACATTTAGAGAACAAGGTGCTCCCGCACCAAACATGAACTCCAAATGAGTAACTTCAAATGAGTAACTTGAGATTCCCTCGCTAAGCTTCACACACTCTTTTATAATAGCTTCAAATCAAAATTGAGATTTGTCAAGATCATCAAAATAAGGATGGTGCATTGCTTTTTTGGTTGAGATTCTCTTTGATGGCTCATAAATCAGCATTTTTTGCAATGAGAGACCAATCAATTTTTAGCAGTTTACTTACAAATATACAAAGTAAAAGAATAAAAAGAAAGAGAATCCAAAATGGAAATGAAATGAAAATAGATAGAAGGCATTCACAGATAGGCATGTCGGTCTCTCAACTTAGTCACTCCTGGTCATACATCTTCATTGGGAGTTCCAAGATACCTATTGCACACAACACCTCTCATGAATAGAATAACGTGAAATTCAAGATGCTCTTATAATGTCTACATCATAGGTGCTCATGATAAGGTTAAATTCAAATGAATAACTTGAAATTTCCTCACCAAGCTTTGCACACACTTTTGTAATGGCTTAAAATCATAATTGAGATTTGTCAAGATCATCAAAATAAGGATGTTGCATTGCTTTTCTGGCTGAGATTTTCTTGGATGGCTCATAAATATGCATTTTCTACAAGGGGACACCAATCAATTTTTAGTAGTTACTTACAAATAGGAAAAGTAAAAGAAGATGATAGTGTAGACACCTAAAAATGACTTAGGCCTGCAAGCTTCATTTTTACCACTTTCATCCTAGCATAATTATGACATTTAATTATGTCCTTGGTCCACATTCGACTATTAATCAAATAATTTATAATTATTTAATTAATTCATGTCCTTTGATTCTTCATGATTATTAAATAAATAAATTTTATTTATTTATTAAATATGTCATTAATTGTCTAAGTCCTCCCTTAATTAAATAAATTTCTTAATTTATTTAATTACCTTTCTTCATTAATTCTTCCTGATTATTAAATAAATGAATTTCATTTATTTATTTGATACGTCACTAATTGTCACAATTAAATAAATTTATTAATTTATTTAATTATTCAGTCTTATCTTCCAAATTAAATAATTATTTTTAATTATTTAATTAATAATTTCACTTTTCTCTCATTTTAAATAAATGAAAATATTTAAAATGATTTCATTTTATTTACTTTCACTCTTTTTAGTAAATAATCTGAAAAAGATTATTTACTTGTCACACAAAATCATCATTTTGAATTAATTCAATTCAAAAAGATATTATTCTTCCAAAAATCAAGTAATCGGGCAGATTCTTGATTTTTCAAATCTAATCTTCAGTCCAAATCTTATCTTCTTGATTTTTCGAATCTCACAAACCAGGCAATCTTATCTTCTTGATTTTTCGAAAATCTTTATTTCTTTAATTAATTTCCTCATTTATTCTCCACCATCAATCTGATTATCTGAGACATTTTCTTGAACGTTCGATTAATGAATTTTCCCTAACCCTAATTAGGGATTCTCAGATTTAATCTGGACCTCTCATTCTAGGTATTTCTTAAGTTTCAATCTCGTCCGTCCACTCAAAATTGTGTTTTCTATAAAAGACAATTTTGCTCATAATTTCGGGATCGCTGACAACTTCATTTTCGAATTTAGGAATTATAGTCATTTTAGCATTGGTCATTATTATTTCATTTAGCATATTGTCATAGACATAGGCATTATTCTATCAAATCCTTCAACATTTGCATAGGGCTTTGACATTACTTTAGGTTGCTCATTTGAAATCTGAGGGCCTCATTCGATTTGCTGCAAACTAGAAGGTGTAACAAAGATGAATCATGGAAGATGAAGATTTCTGGTAACATTGTTCCTTTTATTTTCACGTTTACTTCCTTTGTTCTTTGTTATTTCATTGGATTTTTAATGTTATTATCTAACAATCTAACAATCTAATTTTCCATTGATTACAGATAGCATTGGAATCAAAAAAATTAATGTGCATACAAGTATAAATTAATAACTAATGTGCATACTTACAAATTAATCCAACGAACCATCCGGGTCTACTCTACTCTTTATTGTGTCAAGTATTGCCTCATGGTCAGACTCACAGACCTTCCACAAGGTCTTGTTCAAAGGTCTACCCCCATATTTGGTCAAATGAACATTGGATGTCATGAAAAGGTTTAAGTAATGAAGAATCTTACGATGTGTGTCAAAGTCCTAAAACAACCAATGTTTAACACTCTTCTGTGGGTACCTTCTAAGCCACGTTCCAATAACAACAACTGAGCCTGTAGGGTATTCAATGTTTTCTCCATCTATAACTGGGGCCTCCAATTTATTTTTAGCCTCAACACAATGACACAAGTAAGTCTATTTCCTCTCCATTTTCTTCATCTGCAATAACTGCATAAAAATGCCCTACATTGATATGTGCAACAAATCTCTTGAAATTAGTCAACATTACGAATACACTACAAAGTAAGATCATCAAAATGGAATTTCAAAAACTAAGCAAGTAGATATATTACCTGGTTGAATTAGATCTGATATGTGGTCAAAGTCGACTGATGATTCCATCTGTGTTAGTTCCAATGTCATTAGAGGGTGATACGTGTGAAGTGGGCTAAGATAACTTGTCAGCCATTTGTCAACCCACTCCCCTGACTCACAATCATTCCAAGCTTGCATTGTACATGAAGAACAAAAAAATTCCATCTTTCGTGTATCGATACTCCATGAACTTGCATTTGAGCTAAGGAAAGAGTGTATCTCACTCGATCCTATTAGTGTACAACAATCCTCATATGGTGCAATGTTAGTATCATCCATCAACTAGAAAAATCTATGAATTGAAGACGTACCTTCATTACCTGGACCCATCAAAGCATTACACCACTCAATGATTGATCTTGCATCTATCAACCTTGAACTGTCTTTATACTTTAATTCTTGTGCTAATGCTCTTTTCATGCATGCTCCTACAACATCATGCTCCCCCTTTCCATGCCCGACCTCACAAAAGTTCCACATATGTTGAACACCTGTAATGAAATGCATCCTGCTCAACTAGTAGAACATGTACGAGTTCTTGAACTGTGCTACACAATTATCCAACCATATTATATTCCAGCTGTATGTTATGCCCCTTTGAGCCAAATCACTGTAGAACATCTGGAAGCAACCTTGCACAAACACTAGAGAATATGCATGATCATCACTAATATAAAAGTGATACTCCCTCAATACCTTCCTTTGGTCCTCTATACTATCAGCTGCATGAATGAATGCCAATATCAAAACCTGTGTGGAGTTGTAATATTGTGATTGCACCTCACGTTGTGGCTGTAGAGTGTAGTTCTTTGCAAATTCAACCATTGTTACTATGATGCCAACTAGAAATGTGTCCTTGCATAGCTTGAATTGTGTGTCCAACCATCGAGCTCTATGGGTATGCCTTGCATACTCATACACTATATTGTCATGAAACTGTTATCAATAGTTTTGCACCTTGCTGAATGCAATATTCAGCAAACTACTAAAACATGGAAACCTCTTTGAGATGTGGGTGATCTTATGAGAAAGAGGAATCTCCAGAGTGAGTTGGTTCTCTGAATGATGAATTCTATCCTAAAACAGCTTCTGAGGAAAGGGATAAGAATAACTAAATATGAAACCTATTTCTAAAAGATAATTCACCAAACTTATAAGGATTCAGACCTAATCACTCATAACAATTTCTCTATTGCAGTAATCCTCACAATCTCATTGGCACATATCACATTAATAATTTGCATGAAGATCTGGAAAGCAAACACAACATGCAAGCTGAAACATATAATTCTAAAACACCACCTATAACAGCAAGACATAAAAGGATTTCAATTTGAAAACACAAGTACATCAGATTGCTATTACAAAATTTGAGACAGAAAATGAGAAGGAGAAATCTGCTGCTCTATTAAAACTGGAAGAGTGTCAATCTGACCAAAACAGAGTATAATGTTCACAAGCTCAAAAATGCATAAGAGCAGGAACTCTGATATGAACTGATGAGAATGGAGAGTTGAAAGACTAAATCTATCAAGAAAACTCTCAAGGAAACCCTAATTCGAGCTCAGAAAAAGCTCAAGGAAAAAAGGCCTCAAACAAACTCAAAAATTGCTTTAAAGCAGAAAAAAGCACAAAGCTTTTATGATTACACTGTCAATCCCCCTAAAAATGGGAAAAATCTAATTTAAAAGCAAAAAAAACACCTTATCTCTCCAAGGTAAGTCTGGAATTCGACCAAGAAGAAAAGTCAATAAGAGATCTGCAAAAAATAGCAAGAAAACATAAAGCAATTTATAAAACATTGCTTTTATGCTTCTGCTTTACAAGATGCAGATTTTTACAATTTGCCCTATTTTTTGCAACTCAAAGATTTGAAATCTTTTGCAAAAATAAAACTGCTTATTTCTCCAAGATATCATTATGATTTTCTTAAAAAATTGAAAAAATACATATGTCATCATTATCTCCTCATCACAACTCCAATTGATTTCTTTAAAATCAATTAAAAATAAGAAACCCTAAAAAAACATGGCATTAGGCACAAGTCATTCACAAATTTCTCCTAATTGCCTCTTCATTTAAAATAATACCTAAGGCATAAACCCATTCCCCTAAGGCAAAACAATAAGCCTTCAATATTTAAGGCATCTCTTAGGCATAAAATTCGGCCTTTCATGAATATTAAACTTAGACTTAGGTTTTGATAAGTCACAAGGAAAACATTATGGGTTCGGCCACCACTTGATATTTGACATGTGCATTTGAATGAAAATTTTGGAAAGTTCATCATGTTCGAATTAGGGATTTGAACAAAATAGGGTCAAACCCTAATTATCACCATTTCGCACCCATGACTTGAGGAGAAGGAAATGCTGCCTGAGAAAAAACTCCCCCCATGATGGTGTTGGATTCGAGCCCGTGTGCACATAAATCCTCCTCTGTTCTCTAGTTGACCGAATCTTCAATGAGTAAGTCTTTTTCCCATGGCGAAATAACTTTTCCACTTCATTATTTCGAGCCTCAGAAATCCCTAAGGGCGCGGCCTGCATAAGTTTGTTTCTAATCTTCTACTTTTTCCTTTGACTTCACCATACCACTATGAGCTCGAGCTCGACTTCTACAGTCCACTCCATGGAAGCTTGACTTGTGTTCTGACTTTTCCATTATGTGCAAAGGTAAGCTAAATTTAATGGTTTTTATAACCTCTCATTTTGGCCTCAAAGCCGTGGCTAACATATTCTAATGTCATCATTTTACTGTTCATTCTGTGTGCTTCTCGTGCTCACTGCTGTCATTGTAACGCTCTATTCACCAGTTACAGCTCAGCCATCACTTGGAAACTCGAATCCCTACCTTGGGAAGCTAAAGAGGAAGTTATGGCCGCGGCTTTAGACTTAATCAGAAATTCGAACTAGTAATTTCCTTTTCTTTGTAGAAAATCTAAAAGCTATCTTTGTCTCATGATTCCTCTAGCCATGTACAGGCCGTGCCAAAAGAGCACTGCAAAAAGCAATTTTTTTGAATTTAAGTTTGACCCAGAACAAAAAATCTTCATTATGTCATTTAGTAACATTTCTGTTTGTGGGTATTAAAAAGATTTCAATAGTTCTGCATTACCCTCCTTCTGTCTTTCATTTAACATTTGAGAGCTCGCATTTGTTGAATATCCTTGCCATTTTCTTCAGATTTCATGTGGCGACTTCTGTAGTTGATTTTTCTGCATTTCGACATCAACCCTGAAAATGGGTACTCAAAATTTTTAAGGAAGACTCCATTTTCTGAATCTCATGCTAAACTGGAAATGGGTCTTTTTGAATTATTGAAGGAAAATGCCTTTGCTTTTCTCTGAAGCTCGGCCTAGAACAAAATCTTCACATTTATAATTTACTGTTGATTTCGTGAAAAAATCCATATGGGTATCATAGATTATCAAACTTTTGTATTCTTTAAGAGCAAACCCCCATGTGGGTATTGGAAATTTCTGAAGACAATGCATTTTTTGTGTTCTGGGAACATTTGAGACTATGAAATAATTGTTATTCATTCCATCCATATGGCTCGAGCTAGAACAAACAGTGAATACCCCACACTTCTGAAGCACAACAATATCATGGTTTTTTGGAAACTTTTAAAGCAAAAGCATGTATTTAAATTCTGACAGAACTCGACCTTCCATACTTGTTTGAAATGATGATAAACTGTGTACATACTTGCATTTCTTTTAGAATCTAATATTGGCATTTGATATTTACTTTCAGATTCTCCTTTAGAAATGTACACTCATGGTTTAGATCAAAACAGTGTTAATTATACTCTGCTTGTGAGCTCTTTTAAGCATTCAGACTCTTTTATTCTGTATTCTGCATTTTCTAGACAATGAACTCATGCCTCCTCTTAGTAGCAAAAGACATCTTGAATGTTTGTCTTTATTTCAATCTCATTAGCATACTGTACATTCTGAAAGAGAGCCACCTACTGCATCACTGTTGCCTGAGTAAAAAGTGCCTTCAGAAGTGTATATAAGAACATGATGGAAAACAGGAACTTGTGTGTTTGTTTATACTCATTTGACTCATATTCCCAATTTTCATTTTGGAATTTCTATACATCTTTTGATAGTTGTAACACCTGAGCTCAAATCACAGAACTGAAAACATCATAAAGCTGTAAAATATCCTTAAAAAAGAAAATCCAACACTCATTCTGAGAATATTTTCCAGGCACTAAGAATCTGAAAGATCTTTTTTGTATTCAAAACTTCATATGTGTATTAAGTTCGAATTTGAACATTCCATTATGATCTCCTACAGCACTATGTGCTCATCTTGTAGATATGACAACAACCTTACCTCACTGTTCTATTAAGACCTTGACTAAATAATCTGGAAATGATCAACATCCTTCATATTTGTCATATTTAATTCATGGCTTGACCAATTACAAGTGACATCTTACTTGACACCTTAAACTCACAAAAAACAAAATGAAAGAACATCATATTTGATTGTTGTCCTTGACTAATCATCGACACACGATCCCGTTTGAGGCATCATCATGATCAAAATGAGTTCACTGTCTTTCTTGAAGCTCTTAATAACCAGTACTAAACTTTAACACAACAACTTCATTTCCTTTATTTGAATTCTATAGAGGCTTTACCTTTTGTTCTTGGACTGCAACATTGCATCAGTATGAACCACTTTCAAACACCGATTTAAATGTAAAACTGGTAACTCAAAATCATCCTGGAAAGAAAAATACTTGCTCCTTTGTTATTTTTCTGAAAAGATCACTTTATTATTACCATTGATAATGCAGTATTTCTTCACTAGTCAACTCAGAACTAGAAATTTATCTAACACTCAAGTGCACTATCCATATTTGTGTTCATGAGCAACATGGTACTCTTCATGCATTTTTATATTTCACTGCACAAAATGTTCTCAGAAACTGTTCTCTTTGATGATGAAAAAAAGAACAAATCATTAAGGCATATGTATGCCTGTTCACTAAAAGAGAAATAATGAATTGAAACTCACATGACATATGATTATAATCAGCACAGAAAATGAAGTAATTCAACAATTCTGATGCAAATGCATTCTGTTAAATTCCTTAAGTGAACTAAACTCACTGTTCACCTATAGCCTTCAGAAAGAAATGTTGATCGTTATGAATGCACAGTTGGTTTCATTACTTGATGGATAACTCTGTTTCACTCTTTCAATTGTAATTCACTTTGTTTGGTGTATATGATAAAAAATCTTTCAAAATCAGCCCATTAAATGCATAGGGCAGCATGTCGGACTCTACCCTTGTGGGAGCCCATTTTACTCCACATGCTTGGTCTTCGAATAATGTTCCACTTCATGACTTAACCTATACTTGCACAAGGAAACAAACATCGTTAGCATAAAAATAGAACATGTTGATTATGATGTTGATGCTTCTTCTTTAGTTCACTTCTTCATACTGCATATGATTTTCTTCTGATTGTTTTAATGCATTGCTCATAGTATACTGTACTATTGTAGGTGCATCATATGAGTTATGTCATAGTCGGAGCCACTGACACCCCTCTTTTCTCCTTACAGGTCGACAAAGTTCGTGGTGGAAAAGTGCACCATTCAACATCAAGCGTCGATAACATGCAATTATGACTATGTTGTTGCTTATATGTTCTCCTTTCGCATCTTCAGTAGTGCATTGTGCTATTAGAAATGCATTGGAACAGTTATAGTTAAATCCACGGCTTGTGTGGATCCTTGATTTCATTTTTTGGTTTTTAGTTGAAAAGAAAAATGCATCTCATGCAATGTTGTAATACTATTCTGATTGTGAAATCAAATGAAGCCTTGTAAAAATATGAGTTCTTTTCGAAATGAATAAAAGCATCTGAAATGCTATTTTTCACATGTACTCAATTCTGTCTTTCATTTGAAACTGTAACTTCTGAATGGCACTCTGAAATTTTATAACTTCACTAAAATGCATAACTGATATTTAATGCAAAAAGTAATGCGAAACAACATTTAAAATCCAATCTACAATTCCTTTTTATGGCAAATAATAGTCAGCCAACTCCTCTATTTGAGCTGAGGTGGAAAATATGTAATAGAAACATGGACATAAACTGATATACTGGAATCTTCTGAATAACCAAATCACACCTTTTTTCTTGAGACCCATCTTTTGTAGCATATGCCACTATTTTATACTTCCCAAACTCTACTAGTTTTTGTCCCACCTCATTTGTGCTTTCCATATGTTGACATACTAGCATACGTTGCAAGCCACCGCAATGCTCGCATGAACCATCTCATGTTGTCTTGTAGAATATTTGGCTATCCTCTATTTCACATAATTTTTTTGATAAGAACTCTCTTGAAGATTTTGGTGGGGCTTCTATGCCACAATCCTGCAAAACATTGTTAGTATGCAAATCTAAACAAATAGAATGATAAACATCATAATGGTTAGAGAATTCAATATGTAGTCTAAATAAAAAAGTAGTGCGTGTGTGATTTATATTGACATAAAAAGGTTTAAGAATTTCAAAAAAATATTTGACAAATGCTAATTTGAGGATAATCCTTTTGAAATTTATAAAAAAATTGGGTTTGAGTTGTATCCAAAAATTGCTTTGGATGGGGCTTATGGTTCTTACTACCAATTCTCCTTCTTACCACATCCCTTTGATTCAAAGATGGCCTTGTGTTATTCTTCCAATACTCTTCAATTAGTGTTCTCAATGCTTCAACAACTTTTTTTATCTTTTTTGTCGCAGTCTCCCCGAGAATGCCCATAATTCATTTGAATCGGTGCCCTCAATTCTTTGCCGCCTTGAACGGATTTTGATAAAGTTTTTCTACTAATTCTCATTTGTTCACTTGTCTTTCTAATGAAATAAACTATCTTTGTTTGACTGCTTACCAAAGTTGATGTAATGACACGTTGGGTGACATTACTATCCTTTGAGTGTGAGGTATTACCCACACTCTCATAAGCATCCATTAGATTCTTCACAATAGTGTTTTCACTTGATGCATTCGATGTTCTCAACCCAAGATTCTTCATGATGTTTCTATACTTTATACCCCGCATCATTTCAACAAATAGTTGACATCTTGCGGTCTCATTTAGCCTTTCAAAGAAGAATTTTCAAATCTTATCAGCATATCTTCTACAAGTGCGTGCTGAAATCTTACCTTCCATGTGCTGAAAATATCCTTGTCAATATTAATCAAATGCTTTGGCTTTCTACGCAAAATTCTAGGTGGTGTTCTCCTAGGTACATACATCTCACATTAGGAATTTCATCAATATTTAATTGAGGTGGGATAGATTGCGTACCTTCGATCGAGGGTGGAGTAGAAGACATACCTTGAGGTTCACATGGGGATGATGGCATACCTTCTTCATCAAATACAAGTGATGATGTAATCTCAACTTGAGATGTGGTGGATGGTGTCCAACCATATTCACTTGCGGTAGATGGTGTCCCTCCATATTCACTTACGGTAGATGGTGTCCCTCCATATTCACTAGTGCTTAATGGTGTCCCTTTGTATTCACTTGTAGTAGATGGAGTGTCTCCAACTACGGTATTTGAATCTGTCCTACCATGACTCTTTTGCATCTGTGCCCTTTGTGTTGCCAATTCTTGTTCTCTTTTTGATGGTTGAGGTTCCTCTTCAATTGGCTTTTTTTCATCAATCGTATCCAATTTCTTCTTTTCACAATATGCCACCACCTGTTCTCTCTCCTTTTCTTTGAAGGTTTCATACTCTTCATCTGTTAGTGCATTCCTTCTTTGTTTCTTTGGCATGGCAGATAATTTTACCTGTAGCATGGTAATGAGACAAATATTAGTTCCTAAAAAAAATATCCATTCAAATAAATGAAATATATGTCATTCAAGGCTTCAAAAAAAAAACTTACAATCATCCTATACAAGAGTATTTCTAGGATAGACAAAGGTGGTGTAGGGGCATGGACAAGGCATGTGAATTCAAATTCCTTGGAAAGCTAGTGGAGCATTGGCAAGCTAGTTCACTCACTAGCTTGCCAATACGGTAGGGTTGAGAAGGTAGGGGCAGCGTATTCCTCATAGAAATGGGCTCTTAATCACCATGAGAGCCCATTTCTATGAGGCATACATTGCCCCTACCTTCTCAACCATACCGCATTGGCAAGCTAGTGGAGCATTGGAGAGCTAGCTCAGTCGCTAGCTTGCAAATGTGGTAAGGTTGAGAAGGTAGAGGTAGTGTATGCTTCATAGAAATGGGGTCTCACAGTGATATACATGCCTCATAGAAATGGGGTCTCACGGTGATGTATATCACTGTGAGACCCCATTTCTATAGGAATACGCTGCCCCTACCTTCTCAACCCTACCACATTGGCAAGCAGCATTGGCAAGCCAACTCACTCACTAGCTTGCCAATGTGGTAGGGTTGAGAAGGTAGGGGCAATATTCCTCATAGAAATGGGGTCTCACGATGATGTATATCACCGTGAGACCCCAATTCTATGAGGAATATGCTGCATAAATCACCATGAGACCCCATTTCTATGAGGCATACACTGCACCTACCTTCTCAACCCTACCACATTAGCAAGGTAGTGGAGCATTGGCAAGCTAGCTCACTCACTAGCTTGCGAATGCAGTAGGGATGAGAAGGTAGGGGTAGCATATGCCTTATAGAAATGGGGTCTCACGGTGATGTACATCACCATGAGACCCCATTTCTATGAGGCATATGCTACCCCTACCTTCTCAACACTACTACATTGGGGTCTTACTCACTAGCTTGCCAATGCGGTAGGGTTGAGATGGTAGGGGCAGTGTATGCCTTATAGAAATGGGGTCTCATGGTCACTGTGAGACCCCATTTCTATGAGGCATACACTTCCCCTACCTTCTCAACCCTACCACATTGGTAGGCTAGTGAGTGAGCTCACTATTTTTGCAAGCTCACTAGCTTGTCAATGCTACCACATTTTGCATACATTTATATGAAACCATTATTGTCAAACAATTAAAATGCTTTGTCCATGCTTCCATTTTGAGCCATGATTGCAAGATATGCCACACCTTTCCCCATGTTTCTAACTTATCCTTGAATAAAGAGTCTTGTAACAGTGGATTGAAGGGTTAGAATCCCTTGTAGGTAGACTAATCAAGGAAAAATTTAAAATATATCACAACTAAAAGTTATGAGGTAGGTTTAGTGATGAGGTAAATTTAGAAATAAAGATGAAAACCAAAATAGTTTCTAAGATCTATCAATGTGGGAGGAGTATATTCCAAATTTTTTGGTGCAGGAGCATCAATCTTTTCTATGTTTCTTCATTAATTGTCTTATGGATAAGGTGTGTTAGGATGTTTTAGTTAAGGTATTGATTCCAAATAAAGTCCAGTGTGACCATCCTTATGTAAGTGATCAGCTTTGAGGGCTTTTGTGTTCATTTTGTAAAAAATGCAAATCATGTGGGAAAAATTGTCAAAGTTGACAAAAGGTATCAAGGTAGGTAGAATGTTGTTTTCTTGAGTTGAGTCATGTTTATTAGTTGAATAAGGTCTCATTAGACCACTTGTAATGGTTTAGGTGATTAGGGGGGGTCAAGGAGTGCAAACATTGCAATATGTGTAAAGGTGTCATTATCAAAATGTGTAAAAGGTGTCATTTTGGCCTCCAATGGTCACAAGAAGTTTAAAAATATGTTAGAAGTTAGTTGGTCAGTTGTTTGTGTGTAGAGAAGCCTTTAAGAGGGAATGAAACCTGATTGTAGGGGTTGGCTTGAAGAATTGAAGCATTGGAAATAAGATTATCTCTGCTTTTCATTCATTTTCTGAGTTTTCTTGACATTTGTAGACTTGTACGAGCCCGTATAGCCTGATTGTGCTATGTAATCAATTGCATTTTGTGGTGGCCTATGCTAAAAATATTTTTCATCAAATTTGAAGGAAAACTATAGAGTCTTGTGGTAGAAGTCAGTGTTTTCCTGAAACAAGCCAAGAATACCCTGTTTGATGGTTTTGTAACAAAAATCATGTTCTAAGGGCCCATACACCAATTGTGACTACTGTGGTAAGTGTAATGGGCCCTAGGGAGTCAGAGTAGAAGGTAGTATGCTTGAATTGAGTTGTGAAGAAGAAATAAGGGAGATAGAACTACTGCCCTATTGATTTTGTTAAGAAAATACATGAAAATGGTGATTTGGGTCTAGGGTTTCATGAAATATTTGAATACATTCGTTTCACATGAATTCTTGAGCATGTGCAGGGCTGAAGAAAAGTGTTTGAAGTGGTTTGAAGGTTTGGTAAGGAGTGGAATGGAGGTTTTCAATAAACCCTAGGTTTTGGGGTGTAAATGGAGGGTTTCATGGATATGTGGTATAAAGGTCCGAAGTCTAAGAAATAGTTGGAAAATTTGAAGGTTTGGGAAACAATTTAAGACTGACTAAAGATTCTTTGTGAGTTCAAGGTGTTTAGAGGGTACTTTTTTTGTAAAACAGGGCTAATTCTAGTAGCCTTTTTGTAGGGAAATTTGATGTTTCTCAATTTTGGTACAAGGAAACCTTGTGAGGGCTTCTAGGACAGTGTTGTGGAGTCTGAGACATGTCCAGTTTGGTGTTTGGATAGCCATTGTATGACTTTCTCTAAAATATAAGCCCTTTTGTTGATAGCTAATTCAATTTGGGTGATTGTGATTTTTAAGGGTTGATGCCTTATTGAGGTTTGGTCATTTTGGGTCTGATTGTAAGTTTCACCAACTTGTCTGCATCATTTTTAGAGACATGTATGGAAAATTTGGTAGCATAGACAAGGAAATCAACTACTTGGTATAACTGTTTGACAAAATACCTCAATGAAAGCTTCAGAGAGTGGTATGCACATCCATAATAAAGGATTGAGTAATGATGTTTTATTTTACTTCCTTAAAATGTATGTCATATATATGTGTATACAAAATGTGGAAGCATACACAAGGTAAGTAAATTGTTAAATAACAAAATGCCTCAAAGAGATGTGGTTTAAAAATGCAATTGGTAAGTGTATAGAATTGTGTAATTTAAAATGTGCATTCACAACCTAAGGTTATAATGACAAACAAACAATGATCAACATGGAATGTGCAAAATAACAAAAATGAAAGAAAGCCATAATAGAATGAAAGAAAATGTGTAAAGAATTCACATACCTAAAAAACCATAGTTTCAAATGGAGGAATTCTACACAATTATGTAGCCTTAGCTTCTTCTTTCTTCAAACTCCTCAACAATTTGACTTTTTCAAAAGCTTGTTCCCCTCCAAACTTTAATTGTATATCAGTTTTCATTGGAATTCAAACTTGAATTGATATTATATGCTTTTCAACATGAAAAATATGCTATTTCATACAAAGGTGGAGGAAAGATCATGAAAAAGGTGGTGTAATGTGAAAAACATGTATGTCATCAAAAAGCTACACTTCACAACATCATCAAAAAGCTACTTTTTGTTGGAGCATGTGCAGAACCAGGAGAATATGCAGAATGTGGGCCTTGAGATCATGGGTATATTGAGTTTTTTACCATTTTTAGAGCAAGAAAAAATTCCCTCACATTATAATGCGAGCATGTTATTTCATGCTAAAAATGGTTATATATCGACTTCTACAAAATGCGTTTGCATTATGAGAAAGTTGGATTTTTAATAGATTTATTTTCTCTCTTTGTCTATACCCTATATGACCCAATTCTATCTCTCCCCTCAACCCTTATACCCTAATTCTATCTCTCTCCCCTCTACC
>VDFB02000007.1:34897521-34958365 GCA_007258455.2 Sequoia sempervirens | reverse complement strand
GTCTCTCCCTCCCCCCCCCTCTCTCTCTCAGGTCTCTCCCTCTGGCAACCTACATAGGTAATTCTCTCTCTCTCTCTCTCCCCTCTCTCTATCTATCCCTCACACCCTACCTAGATAAGTCCCTCTCACTCCACCCCCTCTTTCTCTCCCTCTATCAGGTCACTCCCTCCTACACCCTCTCCATCTCTTAGGATTCTCACTCACAATCCCTCTCTCTCCCACTTCCTCTCTCTCCCACTCCCTCTCAATACCTATCTCTCAAGTCTCTCCCTCTCACCCCCCTCACACTCTCAAGTCTCTCCCTTTGGCACCCTACCTACATAAATCTCTCTTTCTCTCTGTCTCTCTCTCCCCCCCACTCTCTCTCTTCCTCTCTCTCAATTCTCTCTCTCCCACCCCCACCTGTCTCTCTCCCTCTCACCTTACCTAGCTAAGTCCCTCTCACTCCAACCCCTTCTCTCCCACTCCCTCTCTCTTAAAATCTCACTTCCACCTCCTCTCCCCCTCTCCAGACTCTCTCTCTCTCTCTCTCTCTCTCTCCCCCTCCCCCTCCCCCTCCCACCCTACCTAGACAACTCTAGATCTCTCTCTCTTAAAATTCTTCCTCCCTCTAAAGACATACATAAATACATACATACAAGCATAATACATATGTACATAAAATCCTACATACATACAAGCATACATGTACATGTGTAGATACAATCTTACATACATATAGGCATACATACAATATACATGCATTGATACATACATGCATGCATACATACATGACATACAAGCATACATGCACATACAAACATACAAATATATAAACATACATTCAATAGAGTAGCATTTAACATAAAGCAAGACATAACGTGAGTGTGTTATACTGCGCTCATGTTATGTCTTGCTAGACATGCTCCCCACAAACAAAAAAACCATGTCAAAACTGAGATATAACGCAAGCACATTATAACACGTGCACGTGATATCTTGCTTTGGGAATCCCAAAGCCTTGGGATTGGTATTTTCCTTGGAATACCAATCCAAAGGCTTGGAGGGCATTCCCAACGACCAGAGATGTGTTTTGAAAATTCTATAATATTTCACATAATTGGGTTCATGCTCACCACCAGGATTGCACGTGGTTCAATATAAAACAAATCGAACATCTGGGTAATGCTAGGTTCTCTCTTAGCTATCAAATGATGTAATTTTTTCACTTTCTGACAATGTTAAGCCTTTCATCCATAATTTCTTTTGTTTGTATGTCTCTTTTTTGGCAAAAAGAAGTGTTTGTTTTTTTTTGTTATAAATTAACCATTCATCAAAATTTCAAATAAATTAATTTTTTAGAAACTAGACTCCATTCTACAATTTTTTTTTAAAAAAATTCAATGTTTCCAAAATTTGTAGGGGTAGCACGACCAAAATTTTGTTTTTCAAGAAGTGTCCACTTCGCAAATTAGAAAAAAATCAAATATTAATTAAAAAATTATCAGAAAAATCGTGCATCAAGTACATACTGTTAGCTAACTTCTGACTGTAGTGATTTTAAAAATACTTAAAAAAATTTCATCATGCTAGAGTCGTACAAGAGTTGCTATGTTATGTTTTTTCTGACAAAAAAAAACACCAATTTTTTTACATCCCTCATTTGAACCCCTTAATCTCAACCATTTTCAAAATAAATTAGTAATTTAGAAAGTAGACTCAAAGCACTTTGATCCTTGTTTTTGTTCCATCTCAAAATTTTGAGTGTAACTATCCTCAATTTCATGTCCAAGGTCAGTATTTCCTAATTTCAGAAAAAAAGTGGCCACTTAAGTCCCCTTTTTGGGAACCATCTTTATGCACTTACCCTCGATCACTATCAAAGCTCCAATCATCTAAAATAACAAATGTAACCTATTATGACACCATGATCTAAACATCTCCCTTAGGAGATCACATGCTCCAAGTGAACATAACATGGTCTCAAGAGCAATGTATCATGCCAAAAATCTAATACAGAATCAAGATTATATCATGACATAATAGCACTATACTCTAAACAAACATCACCTCTCAAGCATCACCAACACCTCAAACCAAAAAACCACAAGAGTCCTCCATGGCTCCAAGATGTTACACATAGATTCAATATCATGAAGATGGCCCATCTCCAAATAGTGTCCATGCAAATGCAAAAGAACCCTTCTACAACAACAGGATCTAAGAGCTCCTCCTAGTAACATTTGCAACACTAAAGAAGATCATCCATCACCAAGTGATGAATCCATAGTCACTGCTAAACTGTGAAATTGAGCTCTCCAAGCATCATGACCAACCATTCCCTCAATTGAAGATCCTCTAGGTCCACACATCCACATGCCCATCTATCAATAATATCAAGTGATACCAAGATCTCCAAAATAAGGAAATACTCCATAACTATCAAAAGATCACACAAAGTTGTGTATCAAAGCTATCCATGGCATCATGATACACATGCTACAGGTCCCCATAACTGACTATCCAGGTACTCAACACCATCTATCCTCTCATCTCAAAGCAACATACCACTAAACTAATGACCATAGACAAGGCCAACTGATATAGTATGCATCAAAACTGAAACAACCTCATGGATATAAATAGTCCACTTTCAAGTCATCCATGCAATCATTTAGGTAAGGACAACCTACAAAATTGCACAACTCATAGATCCAATCAATGAAACATGAAAACTCACCATCACACCGGTAATCAGCAAACATAGATATCAAAGAGGATAATCATGTAGACAACATGACTCATGCACTAGATCAAGCACAAATTTGATGTGCCAATCAAATCCACATCAAGCACCATAGTCCAGGAACCCATAAAGCATCCACCACATAAATGTTGAGTGACTAATCATGTACCAACATCTCCATTCTTGAAATATCCTCAAACCATGCAAAAAGCGTGCATGTAGAGCTGCAACTATCTTACATCTATAATCATCCATAATCCATAAAATAGTTTTCTATAGATCTACAAAACCTTAAGTTTTTTCTTTGATCATGCAAAAACTGCAAAAGCACTGTGTTTTCCAACACACATGTAAATCCACATCCACTTCACATCTGGGAGACCGAAAGGTCAAAAAAGAAAACATAACAATTAATCCATAATAAGGGATTATTGTGAATATGCATAACCATATATTTTTAATGAAAATTCTATAAAACCCTTAGATCCAAGGAACATGAATCTGAGCCATGCAGGTACAAACAACCATAAGGAAAAAGCAGTTAAGGAACTCCAAGTCCATTTATAGGACAAATACACAACCACCATCATGAAAATACATCTGAGAGAGAGTTAGGCTATTCCAAAAGCTTCCAAATCATCTAATGATCAACTCCATATCCTACATACAATTGAGGCAACAAAAGTAGTGCCTTCCAATATCGAGAAAAACAAACACCCAACATAAGCACATTGCTTCATAAATGAAGACAACCAAAGTTTCTCCATATCACCAGGGAGCCTCTCATAGACACCCAATATGAAAAATTTGTTTCATGTAACCACAAAGTGTAAAAACACACCCCATGCATTAGGATTATTCCGCTACCAAACATGAGCTCCAAATCAATATCATTTCAATCTTGATCATTTCCATCTCCATCTCCATCATCCTTCAAGCTGCCTGGTGTCTCCTAAAACTAGAACAACTCCAAAAAATTTCTCACACCAAAGGATCAATACTCAATTGATTCCTTCAAATTCTTTCAAGCTTGATAGGCTAAAAAATATTCATAGAAGGAATACCCAAAACCCAAAACACCAAGAATTCTCACATGCAATAATAAGCAAGCACATGCAAGGAACATGTGGGTCCATGTAAGTACATACAACACACATGAAATTACATGAAGCTCACAAGAATGCACATGAAATCAATATACAAATCCCAAACAAAACTCTAATACCAATTAGAGGGAAAATGGGCATCCCAGATATGACATCTGAGATCAGTAAGTTTCTTTAGTAACATTATTTTGCATTTAGAAACCTAAAAAAACCATACTACTATGCCATAAAGTGGAAACTAGCACAATTTATTTCCCACATTAATCCTTAGAGGAAAGTGATTATAATTTTAAATCTTACCAAATCAAAACAGTTTCAACAACATGCATTAAATAGATTCAACATAGAATCATAAAACATGAAAGAATAAGACAAAATAATAGAACACATAGATTTGCATGGGGAAAACCATTTCGGGTAAAAACCCCACACTCCAAAATATAGAGCCATTATATTATTCAACAACAAGAGTACAAGTTATAATACAATATTAGGCTCATGGCCTTTATAGGAGATTTACATCTTGTTCCATCTCTAGAGAAAATCTAGCAGCATAACCCTTGCAGAAAACTCAAATCTTTCACACAAATGACTAAGTCATTAAACATTTTATACATCTCCAATATGGGCACCTAAGGTTTCCATTAAAATCTCCATAGTCTCTACATGCATGCAAATTGTAACGAAGAACATGCATTGGTCTCAACTATCCACAAAAACATCCTACCAATCATACATTGACATGCATGAACATGAAACCAATATGCACTCACATGTAACCACATACAAGATAAATATCACCATAAATCATGCAACAATATATCTAGGCATCCACCATAAGAAAGTATGATTTTCTACCAATTTAGAACTCACCCACAACTCCTAGTCATGAGTCACAACTAAGTCATCACAAAGCAAGTTTCCCTTCTAAGCTTTGGTCCACAAGTAAAACTGATGCCACATGGAATCATGGTGCACTTTCTTGAGGTTTTCTACAATATTCTTTGCTCAAAGTTCCCTCATGATGATTGGTGTCACCCTTGCTCTCCATGCTCATACAAAGGAATATGCCTACAAGCAGGTATCGAAGTTCACCACACAATGACACTTGGAAACCAAGCACTCGTTCTAGGAATTTTACAAATTCATATTCCTAGATTGAGCACCCAAGTGACAAGTGGCATTCTCCCATGACACGAGTTGACCAATCAACATACCCCCTACAAAATAGGAGATGCTTAATATTTAATTTCTTAGAATAGAAAATACTCCTATAAAATGGAAAATCCTAAAAAATAGGATAGAAGGTTGAGACACCAATTCCCAACAGTTATTGTCTTTTGGCTTCCATTCAAAATGGATCTCTTGGGTCATGAGTTGTGTGGCTTCCTCCTCTTTTTTTTGTTCTAGTTAATGGCTCCCCTTTGCCTACCTTTTCTTCTTCTCCAAGACTTAGGCAAGGAGACCCTCTATCCCCTTGTTTATCTTAATGGCTGAGGGTCTTGGTAGGTTGTTGAACCAACATAAGGAAGTTGGCCTCATTCATGGTTGGAGTTGGACTGTGGATATGGATTCTCAATCTCACCTCCAATTTGTGGATGACATTGCTCTTATGGGTATTGTTAGTGTGGCAAAGGAAAAAGTATCCATTTTCCTCACTTGATTTTGGAATGGTTAACATTAAAATGCACCTAATGTCACCTTGATCTAATGTTGTAATGTGTTCTACACATTCACATTAGATTTAGGGACCTTTTAAGCTAAATAAACATAATTTTGCCTTAATTCAATGTTGTAAAGTGTATTTATTTACACCTTCACATTGAGTTTTGGGACCTCTTGCATTTATGACCTTCATATCATCATTAATAGGCCCCTAAGACCCTATATTATGCATCTTGAGGCATATTTCAACTGAAATACCAACATAGACATCAAATAAATACTTAATTTATTAACTCCCTGACATTTTATCCACTTGAAAAGGCTTGGTGGGATCCATACGCCACCTTGGGTGTATGAGTCCCATCCATATAGGACCTATACACCACAAGTGGTGTATGAGTCCCACTTCACCCCATTTTAGGGTTTTGAGCATGAAATCAGGGTTTTATGTTCAAATTTCATGAATGTTAGCTTCTAGGATCTAATAAATGGTAAGTTGGATTGATTGCCTATATAAACAAGGTCTCAAATCATTTCACTAAGCCTTCATGAGATCAACATAAGCCATCAAGAGTTAAGCATTCCAAGACTTCACAAGAGCATCAAGAGAGTTTATAAGAGCATTTCTAAGGCATTCAAGGGAAAAATTCTTCATCATTTGTTGCAGCAATTCAAGATCCATCATCATGTCAAGATCATAAGGAATCAAGCATGTTGTTGAGTTAGTGTTGTGATGTAGCATTGAAGATCCATTTGCAAGCATTGTTTCATATCCATATTCAACATCAAGATCTACATTCCACATTGCCACTTCATGTTAGATTGTTGATTTAAATCTTATGACATCATTCAAGGTATCATTATTCATGTTTCATGTCCATATTTTATTGTTTCATCACAAGGTTTAATTACCTAAACAAGGCTTGACCAAGGAAAACCCCTATTTCCTAACAAATCGACAAGTTTTTCTCTCTCTATATGTGTAATTGCACATCCAAGTGTCTTGGAGCTTGAAGATCCTTTGAAAATTAGGTTGCAAGGTTGAAGAAAGTCATCAAGTTGTCACAAGGTTGTCATCTTCACATAAAGTCACCTATAGGTTGCAAATTAAGGTTTCAGGTCACCCAGAAAAAAAGTGTGGAAGGTAGAGTAGAGATTGGAGACCTAATTTAGATCTTAACCCTTCAAAAAATTAGAGTGGGACTGATACGCCACTTGTGGTATATGAGTCCCAGTATAACACATTTTCTAGATTTCAATGAATTCAGATCAACCACTGTGAGATTCCAGTTTTGGCACAAAAACCCTAGTCTGGGACTAAATCACCCAGACTGGCATATGAGTCCCAGTGGGAATTAAACAACAAGATTTTATGGTTTGGAGCTTTTTTTGACCTCATCCTTCTTCTAGGTGCACCTCTGCTCATTCTCAGTTTGTTATTTTGTATTTTAGCTTCATTTCCTAGGTCATTTAGTCAAGTTTGCATGGTACTTTGCATGTTACATTAATTTATTGTCTTTCCAAACCCTAGCTTGGTGGTGAACCCCTTTGTAGTCTTTAATCACACCCTAGGACACCCTATTGTATATATCTTTCCCTCATTTCATCGTTGGATTGAGATCTCTAGGGTTTCCTTGAATGAAACAAGAGTGTGAAATAGGAACCCTATCTTCTTGTGCTCTATCTCCTAGAAGGTGGGGCACCCTATTTCTGTTGTTACAGTTAGAGTGGATGAAACACTTAATTTTAGGGAAGCTCTTGATATATACATGACTTCATTTGGTCAATAGATTAATGAGGGAATGTATAGCATACTTTTCTTCAAAACTCATGATTTGATCTAGAAAAGAATTACTAATATTCATCATTTCCATATTGGAAAAATTCCTATGAATTATTTTGGTATCCACCTATGTGCTAGTACCTTGAATAAGAGTCATTGGTAGAAAAATTGGATAAATTTTGGTCAAATGTTAACCATTGGACCTTTTGATGGATATCCTTTGCTCGCAAGTTGAATCTTTTAACATCTATCCTACAAGATCTTCCTTTGTACATATTGTTGTACTCCTCTAATGGTTCAATAACTAAGCCCTTAAAGCTATAACTTAGAGATTAGATATCTGTACTAAGTAGTTATCTTGCTCATCATGAAGGTTCATTTCATTATCAACCCAAGGTCGTGAACTTGAAATGGGTCAACACTATTTGTGCACTAGGACTCAATTGAATTCATCCTTATCCTATAACTAGAAAGGAAATAGTACTGAAAGTGAAATGCTTGAAAGGAATTAGCACAAGTACTGGGCATAAATCAACAACTTAAACTGGACTGAAATGAATGACAAAAACAAAAGTCTCAACAAACAGACATGAAGTTACTCTGTTTTCCTTGTTTGTAGGAATAGACAAAACGAAGTTCCAATGGCTACATGAATAGATAGTTGGTAAGACCATAACTAAGTACTGAACAGAAAAGTAACTATTGAACTAAATGGATGGAATTCTCACTAAGTGGGCCCCCTTGAATGAGTCTTCCCAAAAATAACTCAGATGCAAAAAATCAAATTATCATTTTATTCATTGAAAAAATTGTTACATCATAACAACAACATGACTATATTCCTTGAAACTGAAAATGAAAGTACAATATCAGAACGTCCAACTCTCTAAAGAGGAACATATAATTATTATTTATAGAAGGAAAGATTCGAACTGACCCTAACTAACTGTGTAGTCAACTCCAATAGACTAGGAGGACACCATTTATTGAAAGCATGAAAAACAGGAAGGAGGTTATGCATGCAAAAGATTTAGTCAAACCAGTCTTGCCTCAATGAGGATCCAACATAGCAACAACTCCTAAATCTACTTAACTAATAGACATGGCCATTTAAATTCAAGTTATAACTTCCACACGAGCTGGAAGTTTCCAACCATTGACCTCTTTAATGTACATCTCTATTTGACTCTAGCAACTGACCAACTGGCATGAACTTCTTCCACCTTGCAAGCTTCATTTATATCTGCATCTTAATATGAACCTACATTATGACATTAGCATTCACAAGATAATTGTATATCCATAATCACCTTAGAATAACATTCATTCAATCATATGTAAAATTAATATAGATATATCACATAGTAGGTTAATACCATCAAAAGTTACAGGGATAAGTTCATGCCCAAAGTTCATAAGTTTAGGGGAATAACATAGAAAGTATTGATAACTAGGTGCTAAGACCCCATAGTAACAATAACAAACATTTGATAAATCCTAACAAAAATGAGTCATTATTTGGACTCATCATCTCCCCCCAACTTAATGATCTACTGGTCCTCCAGTAGAGGGAACTCAATTCACTTGTCTTACCAAAGCCCTGAAATCACCAATTTATGTTTTCCCTTGATCAGTCCTTGTAGTTTCTAAATTTGGATCACAATAGAACCCCTTCTTTCATTCCAGTCTACCCCAACTTGGCCTCTTTGCATCTACATCGTACCAATAGGTTATGTGGTCTGGTACTGGCCACAACATAATAGGTGGCTAAAATATTAATGGGAGCCAATATTGCTACTTTGTTCTCCTAAGATGTATATACTTGATGCTTCGTTTGCAAGCTACATAATAATTTTGTAGGGAATGAGGTTCAACCTGTTTTAACTAATCTAGCAAGTCATTCCATCTCTGTGATAAATATCAAAATACTGTCTTTCCTATAGTGGTAGCTACTTGTTCATATTTTGGGTACGTTTCCTCCCTAGAAGGCATGATCCTCTTTTTTAACTCTATATTGTAAAGAAGTTCATGCCATGTGTAGAAGATATCTATAGGATTGCTTGATTCAGCTCTTAGAGATAGGGGGTATGGAGTTCTTTTTCTTTGTATATTTTGAATTGTTGCCCCCAACTGATTTCATTTTGAATCCATGACATTAATACCCTTGGTGGAACCCTAATTTTCATCATTCCACTAGTGCTATGTCCAAGCCTATTAAATTTTATTCCTCAATATCACTAGGGTTTAGGATTTTATCGCTTAGCTCTTTTATACCCTCAATCCATTCATTGGCTTATGTTTACTTGTTGAACGACTGCATCAGGTCACCATCTGAATTAAGTGGTGTTTTATGACCCCATTATTGTTCTTGACTGGCCCTATCTTTCAAGTCACTTGCTACATCTAGGAGGGCCCCTTCTTTATGAACAACTTATTTGCATGCGAATTTTTATACCCTTTTAAAGTGCCGCTCACGGTCTATCGCCCATCCCAGGTTCTGTTTCAAAATGTTATACTCAACACATGATGAGTGATGCACTTCTCCCACAACACCGTTTACATCCATCACTACTGATTTATCATCCGTCATAGGTTGTGCTTCACTTACCTCAAAGAAAACCGTGATGAGCGATGTAATATTTTCCCTTCAGTCCTTGGTTCATCGCCCATCGCATGTTTTGTTGTTACTTTAAGAAGGTTACCTGTGATGAGTGACGCATGGTTTTAAACATTTGCGAGCTTTCATCACCTATCGTGTGTTGTACCCTCATGTTGGAAGGGTAACATGCAACCAACGACGTCATTGAACCTTTGAACCATCACTAGTTCTGAGGCTAATCATCGGCCGAGTGTTTTATTATTGCCATAGGATGATAACCCATGACAGGAGATGAAGTTAATTCTTGTAACCCATTGCCAACCCTTGCACTATCGCCGGTTACATTATGCTTTTCTAAGGAGAACCCGCGACCACCAATGGGTGGAGCTCCTCCCCATCGTGTGGGTATGGTTTATCACTAGTTAAGGCAACTTGGCAGAGGAGGAACCCATGATGGATGATATAAAGTGGGATCTTGGGTTGAAATCTTCTGGTAGTTAGATCAATGGTTAATAGCTCATCGCTAGCCTTTAGGCCATTGCTTGATGAGATTTCAAAATGGGTTGTAGATTGGCGATGGGAGATGCCTCTAGAATGTGGTTGGGATTTTCCCATGCTCAAAATGATCGACAATAGACAAGGAAAGGACAATTGGGTAAGGATGCAGATGAACACATGGTCGCTTTAAAGCATCTCCTCTTTGTTTCCTGGTATAGTCCATAAAGCAAGTGGCAACTCTTAATGTTCCTTGTCGATCAAGTTTTAAATCTACGGTGATCAACAGTGGAGATACAACATGCAGTAATTGAGCTTTTTGCTCACATGAGTGAGCCAAGATGGATATTAATTATAGCTGGCTTTACATTCCTCTATTTAATGAGGATTTTTTGTGGCTTTATTGAATCATTCGTGTAGTTTCCATAGCACATAATTAATTGTTGTGACTGTTGGAGAGATAATTGCAGGAGCTGCTAGTGTGAGTATTGCCAAGGTGGTGGCATGGCATCTTCTAGTATGTAGGTGTGTATACTTTCTACATCACTAATTGTGGTTCAACTTTTCTCTACAATTTGGGATTTGGGGTGTTTTTGCTACCTGTACATGTGAATATTTTGGGAATTGTGTTTTCTATTCTTCTTCATCACTGACACTAGTTGTTGTTGTATCCCAAGAAGATGAGCGAGCCTAGTACTCCTGTTGCACTAGTTCGGAGGTCTCGAAGGTTGAGTATGCAAGAGCCAATTGCATTCATGCCTAAGGATAAACCTCTCTCGGCTGAGGTACCAACTATTCCAAAGAAGAGGAGAAGTGCATGCAAGAAACATGAGAAGGTGAATGTTAGGAGCACCTATGCCCTGAGAAGCAGAATTGTGTCACAAAAATTGACTGAGAAGAAAGAGAAGGGACCTATGTTTGCGAAAGAATTAATGAGGTCTAGTTCGAGTCCTAGGGTTTGTGCAGAGAAACCCATTGCTCCTATCTTGGTTTTTGATTGCTTGTCAAGTGAAGATGGAGGAGCTAGCCTTGGCCCTAGTCAATTCCTTGCTTCTTTGGTTCCTTATAGTGACTTGGAGGATGAGATTGTTATGGAAACTCCACTCTCTATCATAAGACCTAGTGAGGGTGGTTACTCAGCAGCTGACAAGGCCGGGTAGCACCCATATCCTTTTCTCATGGTGTTGGGTTTTGGGTACCATGGTGATGTGGTTTCCAGGTGGCAAGTTTTGTTGGTTCATTTTGTTGGTGACTAGTTCGTGGGTTCATGCCTATGATTGCGATGGTGGTTACTCCGGTGTTGGAAAACATGCCAATTTTGGTGATGCCTTTTGGAAGGCTTGTGTGGTGGATTCGACAAATGGTTGGCACTCCTTTTTTCCTTTTTCCTTTCTTGTGATATAGGAATGATTAATGATATAACGGTGCAGGAAATTGTGCCATAGAAAAAAGGACCCTTTGCTTGACATAAGATTAATTGGACTTAATGAAGCCTTGATCTAGGTGTTGTGAGGCATTTTATGCATCCACACTAGGTCTTGGACCTTTGTAAACTAAATAAAACTCAAAGAACGAAGTCTTGTGAAGGTGTTGTGAAATGTTGTAAGAAATTTCTACATTCTTCTAGACTCTATTTAATACATTTCACCTAAAAATCACCTTTTAACTCATCAAAAAGTCCTATTTTGAAGTGTTTCAAAGTCTTGTAACAAGTTTTCACGCTCTTCTAGGCATATTTTCACGATTTACACCCTTCTCATGCTTTATTTGGTCCCTTTATGCCCTCATAAGTTGTAATTAAGTGTATTTTTGCATATTATCCTGACAAACAACATTAAATACAAAATTTTTCCTGACACATGTTTCTAGGTCCTAGGTGGGACCCATTCGCCATGGGTGGTGAATGAGTCCCCCTTGGCCCCAAATTCAAAATATTTCAAATTTACTTTCGGGATTTTATTCAAAATCACTTGATGTCGGCCAGTGATGAGGTATGAATGGATACTAAGGCACAAGAATTGTATAAATAAGTGTTTTTCTCCTCATTTTCATATCTTCTCCATCTCTAATCAATTCATTCATCCATTCTTCGTCATTCATCATCTATCTTCTCAAGCAAGCTAGGGCTTTCACATTGCAAGTCATTCATTAAGCTTCCTAAGACATTCAAGGGCTGATTCCACATGTTATGTTGTAGACTTTCAAGATCATTCATCATGGCAAGGTAATCTATTTCATTGTTGCATGTTTGATTACTTCATCATTTTGGTTTAATTACCTAAATAGGGTTTGACCAAGGCAAATCCCCATGCCTTAACAATCAACATTTCTCTTTCCCTTCTTGTGTGTTTGCAGATTTAGGTCCTTTGGAAGCTTGGAAATCATTGAGGATCAAGTTGCAAGGTTGTTAAAGTCCTCTCTTCATTCAACAAATCAAAGAATCAACAAAATCTCATTTTCAGGCCCGTAAATCAGAGTTTCAAAAGTGGGCACCTGCAGAAAACAGAAGTGCAGATCTTGTTACACAAAATCAATTCCATATTTTACAAATTCCTATAGGTGGACTAATTCACCACCCATGGTGAATGAGTCCCACCTGTAGGCCTAAAAAGTTGAGTTTTTCAGATTTCATCTCCCGACAGTCAGAAACCTGTTCTTAGAAGTTTTCATCAGAAGCAGGACTAATTCACCATGCATGGTGAATAAGTCCTAGTGGTCATCAATAGTGATTTCTAAGAATTCTAGAATCTTCCAGTAACATCAATCTGCCTCTAGGTGCACTCTGTTCAGTATCATCAAATGTTGTTTTCATTTGTTTAAGTTTCTATGTTCATGTTTGCAATCAACATTGTGTTTTCTAGCATCTTGCATTAGATTAGTTTACATTCATTTATTTGTATTTGTAAGCATTCAAACGCGTATGTGCAAGATCATGATGGGCCAAAAAGTGTCGATATGATGGGTATTTGTAGGGTATGTGCCTGACAACTTTTTTTTTACCCAAAATTGATGAAACGAAAAGGGTTTTTAAAGGAGATTCTCAGCTTTCCACCAATATAAATTATGCTTTACTTTGAATTTAATAAATAATTATTATTCATTTTCTATTTGAATTATGACTAAAGTCTGATTGATAGGCTGATTGAAAAACATCTATAGCTTTCAAATAGTATCACATTTTTTGAATCCAAAACATGTGTCACATTCTATGCTTTGCATACTATAGGATTAAAAAAAATGAATTCCATGAAGTTTTGACCAAGTTAAGGTGGTTAGACAGATGATTTTTTATATTTTTAAAAAGTTTTAATAAAAAAAATCATAATTAATTATTTACTTGGAAAAAAATTACAAAAAATATGCATCACATTCGGATATGAGTCCTCTACTTATATCTAAAATATTATTAAAAAATATTATCATTTTATTGTGGTTAGGGTGGTCAGACAGACACCTACTTCTTATTTTTTCCCTGAAATTTAAGTACTACTAAATTGAAATTTCAAATTTTCACCAAATAGATTTTTTTAAATTTAAATAAACCTAGTAGTTTAGAAACTAAATTCAATTTCCTACAGATTCTATTCTTACATATTTTTGAAATAATATAGATAACTTATTCAAATTTTTATGTCAAGTTGCCTAACTCTGTTTTTTCTGAATTTTTTGCCACTTAAGGGCCTGTTTTTTCCATGATGATCTTGCACATACCCAATTTACACATCTACACACACTTCACATCAATTTACCATCCATCCTTACATTAATCATGAGTGAAACATTGTGTATTTTGGCCTCATCTTCTCCTTCTATGTGAAAAACCTTAGGAGTGCTAGAAAGCCAGTGGGTGCCAAAATCCTTTGTTTTAGAAATCAACCCCAATGAAATGAACTTTGAAATTAACACTAAATGTAATTACATTTTGAGACAGATGCTTTGTTGCTCCCCTGTGTTATAAAAGGGATTTCATGGCTCAGTGTAGGGGGTTCTGTTTGAAAGTTTTGAGTCCAGTATGTGATAGGTAGAAGTTGATTGTAGTAAGCAGATGATAATGTTGAATACTTGATGAATTCGTTGGAAAATTGTCTTGGTTATAAGTCATATATGTCATAATCTTAATAGGTTTTACATAGATCATTGGTATTGGAAAAAAATTCAAAGTCCAAATTGTATACTCTCCTTTTGTATGTTTTCACAAATTATAAGTGAAATTATCAAAGATCGTTTCATCTATCATCAATGGTTCAATTGAATGTATGCTTTATTTCTTTGCTTTAACTTAAAGGGTTAAATAAAATGCTTAGGAAAATTCATTGGGTATGTGAGAATTTACAAGGATTTGGTAAGAAGTAATGTTTTGGATAACATGAGTCTTTGCAATGTAAAGAATTACAAAGATAGTATGAATATATCAGAATTAGCTAATCGGTGTATTACTAGTTGTTTCATAGTTGACTCCATTCACCTAATTGATGAGGCACTGGTTCGTTTATTGGATGTTTATGCAATTAAACAAATGAATCACATATCTGGCTATAGATTCAAATTCAGAACAACATTTGTAAAATTCTACCAAATCTGAAATACATGTTTGAAGTGTATCCACATTCTTAGCAAAGTAAACATTAATTTACTCAAAGTTCTGCCAAATCTTTAATGAAGTTAGTGTGCTTGCATCAAATAAGAATGAATCTATATTGAAGTGTTCTTGAGAAGTTGATGTACCAAGTGAACACAATAAGGAATACCCTCCTTGGTCCTACAAAGCCTAAAGTGTAGGAATAAAGACCTCAGAATCCTCTATTCGTTGTGTTGGCCACTAGTCCTTGGTGATTTTTTGTATATAAAGGTTGGATGCCTTTTAGAAGATTTCAAGGATAGTTGGAAAAATCACCAACAGAAATGACGACTCTACTGGGGAAAATTTGTCATCCTCTAGTTGCAGATTGTTTTAGTACAGATTCACATGGTGATAAATCTAGACATCTAGTTTAGATATTATGCAATTCTTGAACCTGGTTAGAATATTTGTAGCAGCAAAGTGTCAAAAAATTTGAAGGTGACTCCGTTGCTGGAGAAAACCCAAAACTAGATCTACTTTGAATTTGTTTCAATTTGTTTGAAACATGATCCTCTCAAGAAGAGGTGATGACTTTGACTTAAGGAACTTGATAAATAATATGATAAGGCTTCAGATCTGCACAATTCAAGATCGAAGGTGAAAAGCTACTATGGAACTCCAAGTATTCTCATGAATCTAAGGAAATATTATTATATTTGCAGATAATTTGAGGGAATGTTCAAGATTTAGATCATAAATGCTTCCCAATTTAGTGAAATAGCACTAAGATAGGGAAATGAATGATATCTTTGCATAATCTTAAAGTAGATTTGAAATAAATTTTGAAATTTGTCATATTCATGAATGTTACCTATTGAATACTACTATGCAAAGAAGAATTAGAGTATATACATCATAAAGGCTTACATCCTTAAAAAGGAATTTGAGTTACCTTTTGATGATACTGGAAAAACCTGCAAAGGATAGAACAAGATGTCTTGTCAAGTTGTACATCTGGAGCCAAGAATGAATGTAATGAAACATGATGAATACCCCCTCTCACATCAAAGTAATTTCAGTACTGAAAGGTATAGGGCCATAAATTTCAGTAATGTTTATGGTTTTCCAAACATTGTACCACCCAAAATTAGGGACAAAATACCAAAATTTAATGGAGAACAATCTAAGTCAGCAAGTAAGCACTTGCAGGAGTTTGGGGATTTAATGGGAGATTATGAAGTGGATTTTGAAGATGTGATTATGAAATTGTTTGTACAATCCTTGAAGGGGGATGCAAGAGATTGGTTCTCTTTCCTACCATCGTCCTCTATATACTCTTGGAATGAATTTAAGATAATTTTTATGGAAAAATTTGGTGAAAGATTAAATCCAAGTGTGGTGAGAAAAAACTTTTTGGAAATTCATAAAAATAAAGATGAGTTGGTCCCCACATTCAATCTTCGATTTGAAAAGATAATAAGAGATATCCCTAAAAATATCAGACCAAATGATGCTGAATGTTTGGTCATGTACTTGGGAGCCTTTGACAAAAAAATGAGTTACCTATTAAGAGACAAGGAGCCTGCAACATTACACCAAGCATATCAAAGTGCTATGGATATTGAGAATAATTTGAGATATTCAATAATGAAAGGGTATAAGGATGTGGGTGTTTGTCATCCTAATACACCCCATGCAAATAAAACTCATGGATCATGTAATAGATTAGCTGGTCAGAATGATAATGCTTATGATGTGTTGATCTCCCCACTATCACAACATGCAAATTATGATAAACCTCAGGTTAAGAGCATGAAGAGTTTGAGCAATGTTGCTCAAAAGTCTTATGTTGAGAAATTGTATAAAATGCTGAGGTCAAAGGAAGAATCATCATATGAATTGTTTTTGAGGTTTTTGGATGCTCTGATAGAAGTTCCTCTCATTTTCAGACTTGAAGATTTTGACTGCATTGATTTGTTTTGTGAAATTTATGAATCTGGATTGGGTTCTTTGCACAAAGGTTTGAGGCCCCATAGTTTGGATCAAATACCTGACTGGATAAAGGTTATGGAATCTATCATATATGAATGTGCATGAAGTATGGATTCCCAAGATAAAGACAATAATTATTCTTTTGCAAAGAGGCAAAAAGTAGGGCAACATGGTATTGTTGAAGAGAAAAATACATGGGACGATGATAAAGTATATATGTATGAGTGTCTTCCTAATGGTGTTTCAAGAAAGGGAGAGTCAAGAGAGATGTTTGATATCACTCCATGTCATGTTTTGATTGGTGAAAATGATACTAATATGGATGAAATTTCATCACAAATCAGTAATCAAGACATTGAAGATAGAAGTTTAGGTGCTCACTCTGAAGAATCTGAGCATGGTTTATGTTGTGGTGAATCTTCTAGTGATGAGGATTATAATGATAGCCAATGTGATTATCTTTATAATGCTTGTGAATGTTCCTATAAGGATGATCTAGAAGTGTTTTATCCACCTAGAGAATGTAGTGATATGAATTTTGATGAGATCACCTGTCCCTCAGTGGATGATCAAATTTTACTTAGTGCAAATTTGGAATGTGATGAAGGTTTGACATCAATGTAGTATATCAATTCTATGAACGATGAAGAGCTTGAAGATAAGCACATGTGTATTCAACATGCTGGTACTGAGTGTGAAGTTAAAAATAATGAACATGCTTCTAAACCTATTGTTCCTGATTGTTTACATGAAGTGGAGGTAGAGTCAAATACACATGAAGAGGAGTATAAGGTGCTTGTGGATAGTAAAAAAATTTCATTATCAAATAAGCCTATAGCATATTATGACACACACATGGATTTTGAATTAATGTCATCATACACTAATAATGTTGATAACCTTTCCAACCTATCTGATAATGAATTCTTAGAAAGCGGGTTGAAGGAGTTAAATATTGATGAAGTGAGTAGAATGGAGAGTTCATTTGTATATTCCTCTAGTAACAGTAGTGATTATGAATATAATGATGATATGGAAGATTTTGAATTTCATATTGAGAAGGTAGAGATTTCCATGACAACAATGAAGTTGTGGGAAAACCCCTTATATGATGAACACTTACCAGAATGGGAAACAATAGATAATGGTTCCTACTAGTGCAGAAATAATCCACTCTTTGTTAAAGACTCTGATGAGTGCTTGGTAGGTGATACACATATGAAGAGTATGATGCAATTGAAATAGTAGGGAGTGGAGAAGATCTTGAAGATGAAGGTAACCACATCGAATGCATTGCTAATGTTGATGAGAGACAGTTTGATGAACTTCCAAATTATGCAAATGTTACAGGATTGTGTGATTCATTTGAAAGGGAACATAAGGGTATAAATGGAATTAAGTAGGATGATAATCAATATGAGTGTGCACTTGAATATTTTGTAGAAGCTCCATATCTTATGGATCTTATCATAGGATTGCTTCTGGCTAAAACAATGGACACTTGGGTGGAGCAAAGTGTTGATTCTCCTATGCCTGTATTCCATTCCTTTAATTCTTTGGAAGAAATTAGATATTACATACATGATGTTCCTGAACACCTTCAGCTTGGTGAAAAAATTGAAGAAAATGTCACCATCTATGATTAGGTGGAATATGAAATTTTTACTTTTCCAATATATCCGGATGAGCTTATAATACAACAAGGTAATGAGTAGAATAATTCCATGATAAGTGGGATGGATGAGGTCAGCTATGGTGGTATTAGTTGCTCAGAAGTGCACAATGCAGATCTTGATCTGTTGAGATCAAAGTAGAACAAGGTATTTTATAGAGGAAAGATCTCTTTTAAGATTTGGGAGGCCATCAGGCCTCCAATTGGGAAAATAAAGCTAATAAAGTGGGTGAGAAGTATTCTATAATGAAAAAGGGGGGGTTATATTCAACATCCCCATAGTTGTGTTCTCTCCCCTTGATGGTCTGCTTCAATCAGAGATCTGGATTCTTGCTATGCCTGCAAGAGGCATACATCCCTAGTCAAAGCCACTGGTGGAACCCTAATTTTAATCGTTCCACTGGTGCTATGTCCAAGCCTGTGAAATTATATTCCTCAATATCACTAGGGTTTAGGGTTTTATCGCTTAACTCTTTTATACCCTCAATCCATTCATTGGATTATGTTTGCTTGTTGACTGACTGCATTGGGTCACCATTTGAATTAAGTGGTGTTTTATGGCCCCATTATCGTTCTTGACTAGCCCTATCTTTCAAGTCACCTGTCGCATCTAGGAGGGCCCAATCTTTATGAAAAAAATATTTGCAAGTGTGTTTTCATACCCTTTTAAAGTGTCACTCACAGTCTATCGCCCATCGTAGGTTTTGTTTAAAAATGTTATACTCAAGACGTGATGAGAGATGTACTTCTCCCACAACACCATCTACATCCATCACTACTGATTTATCACCCATCACAGGTTGTCTTTCACTTACCACAAAGAAACCCATGATGAACGATGTAATATTTTCCCTTCGGTCCTTGGTTCATTTCCCATCGCATGTTTTGTTTTTACTTTAAGAAGGTTACCTGCGATGAGCGATCCATGGTTTTCAACATCCGCAGGATTTCATCACCTATCGCGTGTTGTACCCTCATGTTGGGAGGGTAACACGTGACCAACGATGTGGTTGAACCTTTGACCCATTGCTGGTTTTGAGGTTAATCACCGGCCGGGTGTTTTATTGTTTCCGTAGGATGATAACCCATGACAGGCGATGTGGTTAATTCTTGTAACCCATTTCCGGCCCTTGTACTATTGCCGGTTACATTCTACTTTTCTAAGGAGAACCCGCGACCACCGACATGTGGAGCTCCTCCCCATCGTGTGGGTATGGTCTATCACCAGTTAAAGCAGCTTGGCAGAGGAGGAACCCACGATGGATGATATAAAGGGGGATCTTGGGTTGAAATCTTTTGGTGGTCAGATCAATGGTTAATAGCTCATTGCTGGCTTTCAAGCCATCACTTGATGAGATTTCAAAATGGGTTGTAGACTGGCGATGGGCGATGCCTTTGGAATGTGGTTGGGATTTTCTCATGCTCAACATGATCGATGGTAGACAAGGAAAGGACGATTGGGTAAGGATTTGGATGGACGCATGGCTACTTTAAATCATCTCGTCATTATTTCTTGGTATGGTCCATAAAGCAAGTGGTGACTCTTAATATGCCTTATCGATTGAGTTTTAAATCTACGGTGATCAACGGTGGAGATACAACATGTAGTAAATGAGATTTCTGCTCATGTGAGTGAGTTGAGATGGATATTAATTGCAATTGGCTTTACATTCCTCTATTTAATGAGGATTTTTTATGGCTTGATTGAATCATTCGTGCAGTTGGCATAGCACAAAATTAATTGCTATGACTGTTGTAGAGATAATTGCAGGAGTTGTTAGCATGAGTATTTCCAAGGTGGTGGCATGGTGTCTTCTAGTATGTAGGTGCGTATACTTGCTACATTGCTAATTGCGGTTTGACTTTTCTCTGTAATTTTGGATTTGGGGTGTTTTCAATGCTTATACGTGTGAATCTTCTGGGAATTGTGTTTTATGTTCTTCTTCATCACTGTCACTGGATGTTATTGTATCCCAAGAATATGAGTGAGCCTAATACTCCTATTGCACCAGTTCAGAGGTCTCGAAGGTTGAGTATGCAAGAGCCAATTGCATATGTTCCTAAGGATAAACCTCTTCTAGCTGAGGTACCAACTATTTCGAAGAAGAGGATAAGTGGATGCAAGAAACATGAGAAGGTGACTATTAGGAGCACCTATGCCCTGAGAAGCTGAATTGTGTCGCAAAAATCAATTGAGAAGAAAGAGAAGGGACCTTTATTTGCAAAAGAATTAATGTGGTCTAGTTCAAGTCCTAGTGTTTGTTTGGAGAAACCCATTGCTCCTATCCTAGTTTCTGATAGCTCATCGAGTGAAGATGGAGGAGTTGGCCCTAGCCCTAGTCAATGCCCTGCTTCTTTGGTGCCTTATAGTGACTCAGAGGATGAGATTGTTATGGAAACTCCATCCTCTATCATAAGACCCAGTGAGGGTGGTTACTCAACAACTAATGAGGCCGGGTAGCACCTGTGTCCTTTTCTCATGGTGTTGGTTTTTGGGTACTGTGGTGATGTGGTTTCTAGGTGGCGAGTTTTGTTGGTTCGTTTTGTTGGTGACTGTTTCATGGGTTCATGCCTATGATTGCGATGGTGGTTACTCTGGTGTTGGAAAACGTTCCAATTTTGGTGACGCCTTTTGGAAGGCTTGCGTGGTGTCTTCGACAAATGGTTGACGCTCCTTTTTTCCATTTTTCCTTTCCCATGATATAGGAATGATTAAGGATATAATGGTGCGGGAAATCAACCCTGATGAAATGAACTTTGAAATTAACACTAAATGTAATTACATTTTGAGCCAGATGCTTTGTTGCTCTCTTGTGTTATAAAATGGATTTCATGGCTTAGTGTAAGGGGTTCTATCTGAAAGTTTTGAGTCCAATATGTCCTAGGTAGAAGATGATTATAGTAAGCAGATGATAATGTTAAATACTTTGAATTCACTAGAAAATTGTCTTGGGTATAAGTCATATATGTCATAATCTTAATAGGTTTTACATAGATCATTGGTATTGGAACAAAATTCAAAGTCCAAATTGTATACTCTCCTTTTGTATGTTTTCAAAAATTATAAATGAAATTATCAAAGATTGTTTCATCTATCATCAATGGTTCAATTGAATGTATGGATTTATTTCTTTGCTTTAACTCAAAGGGTTAAATAAAATGCTTAGGAAAAGTCATGGATATGTGAGAATTTACAAGGATTTGGTGAAAAGTAATGTTTTGGATAACATGAGTCTTTGTAGTGTAAAGCATTACAAAGATAGTATGAATATATTAGAATTAGCTAATCGGTGTATTATTGGTTGTTTCATATTTGACTCCATTCACCCAATTGATGAGGCACTAGTTCATTTATTGGTTGTTCATGCAATTAAATGAATGAATCACATATCTAGCTATGGATTCAGAATTAGAACAACATTTATAAGATTCTTCCAAGTCTGAAATACATGTTTGAAGTGTATCCACATTCTTAGCAAAGTAAACATTAATTCACTCAAAGGTCTGCCAAATCTTTAATGAAGTTAGTGTGCTTGCATCAAATAAGAATGAATCTATATTGAAGTGTTCTTGAGAAGTTGATGTACCAAGTGAACACAATAAGGAATACCCTCCTTGGTCCTACAAAGCCTAAAGTGTAGGAATAGAGACCTAAAAATCCTCTATTTGTTGTATTAGCCACTAGTCCTTGGTGATTTTTTGAATATAAAGGTTGGCTATCTTTTAGAAGATTTCAAGGGTAGCTAGAAAAATCACCAATATCCCTCAAGTGAACATCCCCAATATATAGCAATGGATTCCATTCATGGTCATTGGGAACAACATAGTTGTGCAAATACAACTCACAGAGTAAATTCTCAATTTTAGAAGGAGAGGATTGTTAAGCTTGGAAAAATTCTTGTGGGGTTTCAATGGAAGAGTTTAGACTGGAAATGACCCTTGAAAACTTAAAAGAAAGATGACGCTCACTTAAATGCAATGCATATACCCTTGGGTGAGTCCTACATTCCATAATTTGTGGTACTAGAGTCACCACATTGCTTACCTTATCTTTTAATGCAGTAATCTCTACATTCTTCTCCTCAATTTCTTCATTTTTCTTATTGATCTCTTCCTATAGCTTGAGTTTTTCTCTATTCCATTCTTCTTCTTTCTCCTAAATTTCTTTCCATAAATCTAGGGCTACTAATTCCCATGAAAAAGTAGGAGGTTTGTGCTTTCCTACTAGGATCTTCCCCATGCACTGGTTCCTAATGTTCAACTCACTTTGCAATAGTAGCAAATTCTGCCAATCCTATATTTGCCTGCCTCTTAAGAGCTTATTCCTTCTTTCCAGGTTTCCTTCTGAGTCTATGGCTCCTTTTTGGAGGCACACTAGTAGCAGACTTAGTTAATTTTTATTTCCTTGGAGGACTTTTACTTTTCCCAACGGCTGCAGGATGCTCAGTTTCTTCAGTTTTTTTCCTCCTAGGGCTAGGATTTACCTTTCCTGGTTTTTGCTTCTTAGCCTTCCCTTTGCTATTTTTTTCTTCTCATTTTTGCTTCCTCCTTTTGAATAGTAGCCATAGTGTGAACTGTGGTTATAGGGAAAACATTGACACTGGGGTCCGAATATGAACTATCTTCACCCGCATGCTCGGATTCAGAGGAACTAATTTCTACTGTAGGTTCTACTGTAGGAGGGTTTATGCTAGGAATTTCCCCAGAAGTTGAAGCTCCAAGAGTGAATTTGATAACCCCCTCATTCCCACTAACCCTATGAGTTAGGGGTTGATTTCTAGGACCCACATTTTCTAATTTGAACTTCTTAATGTTCAAAAATTAATCCCATGACATATTGTACACATCTTGCAAAGACTTTTCTACCAACAATTTAATCAAACAATGATGGGAAATTATTTTTTACCTACCTTTCTGTGTCTCAGCAGCCATGATTACAAGAAGATTGTACATGACATTTGGTACATTCATCCTCCTGCCATGTCTCATGTGATTCAAAATCTTGAAATACACTGAATGAAGATAGGATTGGCGAACCTTGCAGGTAATGTATTTGATAATATAAACAACTTGTTTCCATGTTTCCAGCAAAGAAATTCTTCTTGTTCCTTGTTTTTCTATAACAAGTGGAGGATCACTAGGCTCGGTGAATTCTGCTCTAGATGATCTAGCATCCATGGAAGTAGGATAGGGTTCTCCTTCAGTGGGAAAACCTGACACTTTAACAATCCTTTCTTCGGTGGCTATAACTTTTAATCCTTTCACCATTGCCTCACCATTAGAAAATGTTTGTGCAAATTCTAAGGAAATGTCATTATTAAAACTATTTAGCTTCAGAAAGTAATCAGAGCCAACCACAATTCCTGAATTTAAGTTCACAGAGTGCACCTATGGGATTACCTAGTGAACTGTTGGTTCACTTCTTATTAACTGACCTCCCATTGCCTCCACTCACACTTTGGAAAACACCTCAGCAAAGACTTCTTTCTTGCAATCCTTTAGCTGGGTATGTGTAGGATCATGATGGGCCAAAAGTGGTGATATGATGGGTATGTGTAGGATATGTGGCTGATGACTTTTTTTTTACCCAAAATTGATGAAACGAAAAGGGTTTTTAAAGGAGATTCTTAGCTTTCCACCAATATAAATAATTTTTACTTTGAATTTAATAAATAATTATTAATCATTTTCTATTTCAATTATGACTAAAGTCCGATTGATAGGGATTGAAAAACATCTATAGCTTTCAAACAATATCACATTTTTGAATCCAAAACATCGTCACATACTATAGGATTAAAAAAATGAATTTCATGAATTTTTGACCAAGTTAAGGTGGTTAGACAAATGAGTTTTGTATTTTTAAAAGTTGTAATAAAAATTCATAATTAATTATTCACTTAGAAAAAATTACAAAAAATATGCATCACATCAGACATGAGTCCTCTACTTATATCTAAAATATTATAAAAAGTATTATCATTTTATTGTGGTTAGGGTGGTCGGATAGACACCTACTTCTTATTTTTTCCTTGAAATTTAAGTACTACTACATTGAAATTTCAAATTTTCACCAAATAGATTTTATTTTTTATAAATAAACCTAGTAGTTTAGAAACTACATTTAATTTTCTACAAGTTCTATTCTTACATATTTTTGAAATAATATAGATAACTTATGCAAATTTTTACGTCAAGTGTCCCAACTCTGTTGTTTTTGAATTTTTTGCCACTTAAGGGCCTATTTTTTCTATGATGATCCTGCACATACCCAGCCGTAAACCCAATTTCTCTTTTGCTTCCTGTAATTCTCACTAGTACTAACACCAATGTCATATGACCTCTCAATTTTACCTTTTGAGTAGTATTATGATTCAGACTAAGGCAGTAAAGAAGACATAAAGGAGGGGTATTATCAAAGAAAATGGTTGTGTCTTAATGTCATATCATGCATGCAGAGCATCATTTCAACTTCATAATTTCAAATTTACTGCCATGTTGGCCCATGAAATATGACTAATGACATGTATGACACATAGGTTCACATTTCCCCCCAACCTAAATAAAAGCATGTATGCACATAGGATGGAATGGAAGTTTGATATAATAGGGCATACTAATAGGTTTTTCTATGTGAAATATCAATATTAAAGTACAATAATCAAAAAAATGCATGTAAGGTAAGTAATATACATTAAGTCGTTATGCATGTACCTAAAAAGTTGGAATGTCTTTTCCAAAAAGTGTGGAAGGAATTTATTGGTATATGGAGCCTAATTAGACTTAGAGGTTAAATTTTCCCAACTTTTATCGGTGTGGTTTCCCCCCAAATTATTTAACGGGGGTTTGGGGGTAGCGCCCCTTACGGGGTCCATGGGCAGTGCCCCTGGCGTGCTCCCTATTGTGATACAGGGCAGGGTCAAGAGGTAGTGCCCTTGCGGGGGCTCGAGAGCAGCACCCCCGAAACCTCTCACATTTTTTATTATTTTATAAAGGCGTCGGTTGTTATTTTTTTTATTGGCCGACATAAAAAACCCTATTTTGTAACCGACATAAGTCTTGATAAAAGGCTAAGGGTTAGGGTTTCTATTGACATTGTATTGTAGCAATTGCATCGATATTGAGATACAAGGGATTACTAGTTGTAATCGGTTTGATTTACTGGATAATAATATTGGACTCTCTGTTGGTGGATGTAGCCCGAGTTTGGGTGAACCACGTTGAATATTGTCTCTCACTGTTATTATTTCTATGTTTTTCATTCCTCTGTTTAATCTTCATTTGCATTTAATTTATATTTTCTGTATACAATTCCTAACAGATGTACCAGTCACTAGAAAAGTACAGCTGAGTTGTTAAATGAAGTGATAGTGGAGTGATGTGGAAGAGAGAGAGGGGATGGAGATGAATGGGTGGGTAGTTTTATTGATGGAGATATTAATTCCCACAAAAAGTGGAAATTTTTATTATGGTTGCATGCGTACCTTTGACTAGCTAGAACGTTGGACACTAGGTCCACTTCCTTCGGCTGCAGGAACTTTAGACTTCTGGTATTCAATAAATTGCTGCATGAACTCCTATTTTGAGGCAGGCTTATGGTATAGCCTGAGATGATGACCATTGACCAGGAGCTTGAACTTGATAGGGATCAATTGTTGTAAGCTGAACAGTACCATTGGGGAAGACCTTTGTAATCTCATATGGTCCCAACCATCGGGTTTGAAGTTTTCCTAAGTTGTCTTTATACCTGGAATCATAAAGAAGTGCCTAGTCACCTGGCTAGAACTTCTTTTCTTTGATGTATTTATCATGCCATCTAACTCTCTAGTTTTGCACCATCTCAACATGGCAGAGAGTTGATTTCCTCATCTCATCTAAGGCATTTAGTTGCATAACCCTATCCTTTTGTGCCTCAGATATATCTATTCCAAGGTCAAGTCATGTTCGAAGAGTTTTGTGTTCAAACTTTATAGGCATAATTGTTGTTTTTCCATATAATAATTCAAAGGGAGTAAAACCAGTGGTGGTTTTCCAAGTGGTTCTATAGGCCCAAACAACTTTTGGCAACCTATTTTCCCAATATTTTTTGTGGATTGCTACTGTTTTGGTCATAATAAATTCTATTTCCCTATTTGTTACCTTAGACTAACCATTTTCTTGAGGGTGATAGGGTGCAGATTTTCTATGCTTGACATTATACTCATTCACCAATGTTGTGATAAGAGTGGATGTGAACTGAGCCCCTTGATCTGTGACTATTTCTCTAGGAACTCCATAGCATGTGAAGATTTCTTCATAGAGGAATTCTACAACTTTATTGTCCCTAGCATGATTCATGGCTTTGACCTCAACCCATTTAGTCACATAATAAGTACAAACCAAGATGTACAATTTTCCATTTGATGGTGGATCAATTGGGCCTACAAAATCAAGTCCCCATTTATCAAACGGTGTGATAACTACTTGAGGGTATAGAGGCATCTCATCTGATTTAGTTGGTCGGCCCATCCTTTGACACCTATCACATTTCCTAGTGTATTTTCCTGCATTCTTATGAAGTGTAGGCCAATAATACCCTGTATTGAGAATCATCATGGATGTTCTCTTAGCTGCAAAGTGTCCCCCATAGGGTTCATTATGGCATGCATGCAGTATATCATAAGTTTTATCCTCTTTAATACATCTTCTCATCACATGATCTGGTCCAATATAGAATAAACAACTTGCTATCTATGAGAATGGAATTTTTTTTTCAATAAGAACCCTTCACTCTTTTGGAGAGAAATGAGGGGGAAATCTTCCTGTGACCAAATAATTGGCTATATCTGCATACCAAGGTGTGTGCACACTAATGGAGAACAAATTTTCATTAAGAAAGGAGTCATCAATGACTTGTGTGTCCTCTGATGTAGTCAATCTAGAGAGAAAATCTGCCACAACATTTTCCTTACATGGCTTGTCTATAATGGTGATATCAAATTCTTGCATTAACAACAACCCCCATGCTAACCTTCCTATGATCAATGTCTTGTTCATAAGGTATTTTATGGCTGCATGGTCTGTATGGAAAAAGATATGGTATCTTATAATGCATGAACTTGTTGAGAGCATAAATGACTACCAACATCTCCTTCTCTGTCACTGTGTAGTTAAATTCAGCCCCTTGTAGGTTCTTGCTGACAAAGTAGATTGCATTCTCTATTGCTCCCTCTTTTTTTCCTAAGACAACCCCTATAGCATAATCAGATGCATCTATGTGAATATGGAAAGGAATTCCCCAATTAGGGACTTTAAACATAGGAGCATGGGTTAATGCTATTTTTAAATCAAAGAATGCTTTATCACAATCCACTGTCCACTGGAAATCAACATATTTAGTTAAAAGATTATAAAGTGGTGTTGCCATCTTACTAAAATATTTTATGAAGCGCCTATAGTATCCTGCATGTCCCAGGAAACTTCTAACATCTTTTTGCTTGATAGGAATAGAAAGATTGGTAATTACCTCAAATTTAGCTGGGTCCACTTGAATTCCTTTCTAAGAGATATAATGGCCAAGGACCACTCCTTCTTGCATCATCATAAAGCATTTCTCATTGTTCAAGGTTAGATTATGGTCCTCACATCTTTGCAAAACCTTTCTTAGGTTTTCTAATGTTTCTGCAAAATAAGTACCATAAGTAATGAAATAATCCATGTAGATCTCCATACAATCATGTGAAATATGTGAGAATATACTAATAACTAATCTTAGGAAGGTTGCAGGTGCATTACATAGACCAAATGGGAGTACAAAATAGGCATAAGTCCCCCAAGGAAAGGTGAGAGTTGTCTTGTCCTGATCTTCAGGTGTTATCTGTATCTGATTATAACCACTGAATCCATCTAAGAAGGAAAAATACTGCTTACCTACAAGTGAATCCAATACTTGGTCTATAAAAGGAAGGGGAAAGTGAACCTTTCTGGTGGAAAATTTTAGTTCTCTATATTCACTCCCTTTTTAGGCACAATTACCAAAGGGGACACCCATTGGCTATCTGAGATAGGGTAGATAAATCCTACATCCAATAACTTCTATAGTTCTCCTTTCACAATCTCCCTCAATGGAGGGTTGATTCTCCTTTATGGTTGCCTTACTGGTGTGTAGTCATCTCTAATGTAGATCCTATGAGTACAGAGTTTGGGATCTAATCCTTTCATGTCATGGTAATCCCATGCAAATGCATGTTGATGCAACTTTAACAGGTTTGTCAGGGGAAACTGCTTCTCTTGACTAATTTTTTTATTAATATTCAAATGTTTCCCCTCTGAAACTTGTACTTGTGTGATCAAATCAATCATGGTTGTTTCACTGATGCTTGGAATTTTTAATTCATGCGGTAACAATTTATGAAGCCTATCTGTTGTTGTAGGAAATTCAGGTGCAGGAGAAGCTAGCAGAAGTATCTACAATGGACATGCAGAGCTAAATTCATGAGTGGGTGGTTCTTCATGCACTTCATAGTGGTTCTGAATTATATGGGATAATATTTCATCCTCTTCCTGAAGCTACATAAAAGGGCTTCTGCCTATCATCATGAGTTCTGCCATTGAATTGACCTCCTCGACCTCTTCTCCAACATGTGCCCAGATGAGTTTGTCCATATCATGGGATGGTTGAGTAGGAGGGTAATGGCCAAGCTTTTTAATGCTTCTCCCATCAGAAATAGTCATGTCCCTTGACCAACATCCAATGTAAGCATCTACTGTAGCTAACCATGGACTTCCCAGAATAATGGGATAACCTCCTAATGTAGCTTTAGAGGAAAGGATCATGAAGTCTGTTGGATATCCCAAGAGTCTAGAGTAACAACAAGGTCTTCTACTATACCATCTGGTTTGACAGTGGAACTGTCAGCAAGCTACATGATAGTAGGAGTAGGTCTCAAATTCATAACATTCAGTTGTTGTAGGGTATCCTTAGTCATCACATTGATAGGTACTCCCAATTCTATTAGAGCATTCTTTACTTGTATTCCATTTATAATGGCTCCAACTACAAGACTACCTGGGTCAGTATATTTAGGAACAGTTACTTTCCCAAGCATGATATCTGCCAACTCCTTTTTCCTCCCTGGCTTTTTGAGATATGCTTCCTTAATTGCTTTACTATATATGGGGACATATTTTATGGCTTGGAACAAAGGTATCTTGGCACATATGTGATTTAACTGATCCAGAATAACAAAGATTCTTTCTTTCTTTTCTTCCTTTCATTGAACAACTTCTAACCTATGAGAAAATGGTGGGTCTGGATTAGACTGTCAAACTGGTTTAGGATTCTTGGGTACACTTGACTAAGCAGGGATATTAGATAAATTTTGATGCTCCTCTTCTTCCACAGGAAGCTCTATTATAATAGAAGTGGAAGGAGATGACAAAGTGGTTCCTAAATGCAAATGAATATCACTCACACTCACAACATATGCAGGAAATTTATTGGGATCTGCAGAGTAAACTGGTTGTTGTTGTGGTTTGTTATTTGGGTTAGGTGTGGGTTGAGATGGTAACTGAGTAGGTCTAGGTGTGCTATAATTTGAGTTAGGAGGAGGCATCATTACGGTAGGTTGTTGAGGCTGTGGAGGCGGCTGCATGTAACTAGTTTCCTGGTTTGTCTATTGTTGTGCTCCCCTCCATTGGGATGTTTGTTGCCAATTTCCTTGAGGTTGCTGCTATTTCCCCTAGAATTGCTGCCACTGAGGTGGAGTGTTTTGGTAATTGGTCCAAGTATTTGGAGGGTTGTTCCAAGGTTGAGGTGGATAGCCTCCAAATTTTGATGGATATGGGGGTTGCCATTGATTACCGAATGCATAAGAATTCAAATAAGGTCCACTAAAATATAATGGGCTTGGTGGCATACCTTATCTTGGAGCCCATGGAATTCTTTGTGCAATGTAGAAAACTTGATCATCATCACCCTAAGTTGGCTTGAATTCTAGTGGAATTTGGTTGCTGTCAATGTTGGCTATCATTTTACATCTGCAGTCCTTATTTTTCTTGCAATGAGGACAATATTCTGCCAACATTGCCTCTGCCTCCTCATGTTTCTTCTTTTATTGAAGTGTATCTAGCTGAGTGACTATATTGTTTATGATATACTGCTTGAAATCTACAAACAAATGAGTGATTTTCATCCTTGAAACTCCATTAGTCAAGGATTTACCCATACAAGATTGGTAACCTCTTCCTTTCTTTATAGCTTCCCTAGAGTAATTCTAACATATCTTCTTAATATCATCCTGGAGGGAACTTGGGTGATATCTCCTCCTCCTATCAAGTCCAGAGCATCAATGCAATTTTCATTGATCCCTTTAAGGAAGAGAAACTTTTGAGACTCTTCATTGAGTGCATGATGTGGGGATTTCTGCAGACAAAACAAGAACCTTGAAATAGTCCTCCAAACTTTCATCCTCCTTCTGCTGCATCCTGAAGATATCATCTCCTCTCATATCACTGCCTCTACAGTATTCTTTATACTTGTCAAGAAACTTTTTTTTCACATCATCCCAAGTATCTACAATATTCCTACCTAAGCCCATAAACATTCTTAATGTATCATCCTTCAAGGTAGTAGGAAACAATTTAAGCCTATGAGCATCAATAGTGTAATCATAGCTTTTGCATAAGATATAAAATTCAAACAAGAAAGTGTCATGGTCCTTTGTTACAATCCCATAGAATTTAGGAAGAACTGAAGCAGGGATGTTCTTAAGGTTATCAACTTCATTCTGGTGAGAGATAGAGAATGGAAAATTTGGATGGTTAGGTCTATTTTGGTTTTGGCCAACCATAATTGCTTGATGGATTATCAAAACAAATGGATTCTCAATTAGGTTTTGGGAAACTTTCTCTTCAGAGGAAGTTTCAGAACTAGTCAAATTGGGAAATGCTTCAGCGAAAGGATTTTCCTCTTCTTCTTCATCTCTTGGAAAATTTTGAAACTCAACTAGCTAGTTATCAAGATTAGGGTCATTAGGAAGGAATATCCCTAGAGCATCTCTTCTCCTACCCCTATGCATGCGGTATTAACTCAGTATCAACCAACTCACACAAATAATTAGTGTAAGAATAGCGGATCATTACTTTATTCAAATGAAGGGTATGCTAAAAAAAACTTCAAAGGTACTAAAAATAAGAAAGAAACTAGAAATGACTCTGAAGAACTTCCTAGTTTGACACCATCCCTGGCAACGGTGCCAAAAATGTTGGCCTCCTCTAACATGGTTCAATAACTAAGCCCTTAAAGCTGTAACTTGGAGATTAGATATTTGCACTAAGTAGTTATATTTCTCATCATGAGGGTTCATTTCATTATCAACCCAAGGATGTGAACTTGAAATGGGTCAACAATTTATGTGCACTAGGACTCAATTGTAGTCATCCTTATCCTATAACTAGAAAGGAAATAGTACTAAAAGTGAAATTCTTGAAAGGAATTAGCACAAGTACTGGGCATAAATCAACAGCTTAAACTGGACTAAAATGAGTGATAAAAATAGAAGTCTCAACAAACAGACAAGAAGTTACTTTGTCTGCCTTGACTGCAAGAACAAAAACAAAACAAAGTTCCAATGGCTCTAGGAATAGACAGCTGCTAAGACTGTAACTAATTACTAAACATAAAAGTAACTACTAAACTAAATGGATGGAATTCTCACCAATTGATCCCCCTTGAATGAGTCTTCCAAAAACTAACTCAGATGCAACAAATCAAAGTATCATTTTATTAAGTGAAAAAAAATGTTACATTATAACAACAACATGACTATATTCCTTGAAACTAAAAATAAAAGTACAATATTAGAATGTCCAACTCTCCAAAGAGGAACATCTGATCATTATTTATAGAAGCTAGTTCCCTAACTAACTGGGCAGTCAACTCCAACATACTAGGATGCAATTTATTGAAAACATGAAAAAAAAGGAGGTTATGCATGCACAATATTTAGTCAAACCAGTCTTGCCTCAATGAGGATCCAACATAGCAACACCTCCTAAATCTACTCAACTAATAGACATGGTCATTTAAAGTCAGGTTATAACTTCCACACGAGCTGGAAGTTTCCAACCATTGACCTCTTTAATGTCTATCTCTATTTGGCTCCTTTAGAAACCAACCAGTTGGCATGAACTTCTTCCACCTTTCAAGCTCCATTTATATCTGCATCTTAATGTGAACCTGGATTATTACATTAGCGTGCACAAGACAATTGTATATCCATAATCACCTTAGAATAACATTCATTCAATCACATGTAAAATTAATATAGATATATCATATAGTAGGTTAATACTATCAAAAGTTACAGGGATAAGTTCATGCCCAAAGTTCATAAGTTTAGGGGAATAACATAGAAAGTATTGGTAACCAGATGCTAAAACCCCATAGTAACAATAACAAACATATGATAAATCCTAATAAAAATGAGTCATTATTCAAGGACTCATCACAAGTTCATGGTGCTATCCACCCTGAGATTTTCCTTAAGGAGTATGATACCCTTGCCAAAAAATTATGGACATGAAATCTTGATAATAAGAAATAGAGCTAGGACCAAGTATGCAAACCAAAGGAGAACGATGGTCTTGTTCTTAAGTAGTCTAAGCTCAACAGTTAAGCTCTACCTGCAAAATTATATTAGAGGTGGTGTAAATTTATGGATCAAACTTGGGCTCGTATTCTTAACTATAAATATTTAGGTGGAGTTGAAAATGAAAACATTCTATGAATGGAATTGATTGGTAAGGGAGCTATGATTTGGAGCACTATTAAAAAGGGTTCCAACCTCATTAAGGATGGTCTCTTTTGGATTATACATAAAGGTGAGAATTCTCTCTTTTGTACTGACTCTTGGGATGGTCACCTAGCTATTCTTTCAAATTATTTCCCCCAAATTCAATCCTTAAGTGATTTTTTTTAGTAGTTGGGTGGTCTAGAGTGGATATTTTGTATGCTCTTCTTCCTTGGGGTTCACTTTGGATTATTAGTGGTGAAATATAGAAAGCTAGCCAAGAGGTGGATCTCAGAAGGAGAAAAATATTTTGGCCTCTATTCTTGTTGAGCAGTATTGTTGTTCCTTAGAGGACAAATATTTTCTTGCTTGGGGCCATGATTCTAAAGGTAAGTATTTGGTGGCTTAGGTTTATGTCGCTTTGGAGCTTCAACATGGTAACCTAAGAGTGTATCCTTTGTGGAAGAAAATCTAGAATAAAATTGTCTGGCCTATGTGCATATGTTCCTATAACTGTTGAGTCAGAACACATGCCTCACTTGGGAAAATATTAGGAAAAGAGGTTTCTATGGCCATTTGATCTACTTCCTATGTGGTTGTAGTGAAAAAAGTACTAATCATCTTTTTTTAGTGTTCCTTCTTTGTGGAAATTTGGAGGCTTTGGTAGAAGCTTAGAGGAGACCTTTTATGCATGCTTCATCTTTGCATGACTTATGCGAGAATTTGGGTCCTCCAACTTTTTCTTCCTTTTTGTTGGAAAATTTGGAGTTGGGACCTTCTCTTATTATTTGGAAGATCTGGTTGGAGAGAAATTGATGTATCTTTTAGAAGTGTCACCATGTGTTTCTATAGGTCTAGTATAAGGTAAAGAGTATGCGTAAAAGAAGCTAATGAGGCTAAGTTTGAACTAGGGGAGCTTTTTTCTTTCTCTGATATATATACCACTACCCTCTTTAAGCTCTCTCGAATTATTTCTTCTCAGGCTCATCTAAGAAATAGGAAGAAACCTTTTAGGAGAGTGAATAGATCAGGAAAGTGGAGTCCTCCTCCTAATGGTTTCTTCAAAATTAATAGTGATGCTTCTGCTTAGGGCAACCCAAAATTTGTTGGGATTAGTGGAGTTGGGTGTGATAATAGGAGATATATTTAGTTCTTCTCCATATACATGGGGGTGCATTCTAATAATCAGATGGAGGCTTGGGATTTTCTTAAGGCATTGGAGAAAGCCTATGAGTTGGGTTGGTAGAAGGTGGTTTGTGAAATGGATTCCATGATTTTGGTTTCTTTTCTTAATAAGAGAGATTTTCAGGATCTCTTGAATGGAGATTGGTTTTGATATCTAAAAAAATCCTACATCTTGCTTTGGACTTTGATACTATCTCCTTTGTTCATGTTTTTAGGGAATGGAACAAAGTTGCTAACTATCTGGCTAAATGGGCCTCCGAAGGAATGGGGGTGTGGATGTGGTGGATTGGGGTTAGTTAGACCAACATAAAATCCAAATGCTACTTCAAACTCTCCATGTGGATCATGGTGATTAGTCTTGAGTGTTTGGACTTGAAGGTTTTCCTTCTTGGTTGTGGGGTTTATTGGCATGTTGGTATTTTTGGTTATTTATGTAATTATTCTCATTGGGACTTGATTATTGTGTATATCTTGATGACTATGGTGATTTGGTACTCTCTTTGCCGTATTTGTTATCTTTTCCTTGAATAAAATCTAAGTTTCACCCTTTATATATATATAATTTTTCTTTTAAACTTAGATCAACATAAAAATTCAAATGCTACTTCAGACTCTCCATGTGGATCATGGTGATTAGTTTTGAGTTTTTGGACTGGAAGGTTTTCCTTCTTCGTTGTGGGGTTTGTTGGAATGTTGGTATTTTGGGTTATTTATGTAATTATTCTCATTGGGACTCAATTATTGTGTACATTTTGATGACTATGGTCACCTGGTACTCTCTTTGCTATATTTGTTAGCTTTTCCTCAATAATATGGTCATCTGGTACTCTCTTTGCTATATATGGAACATGTCTACATGCTAATTAGTCTTTGATGTCCCAACTATATCATACTTAATGTTTTGAGAAGTTGATAAGTGTTCAAAATTATTTCAAAAGCTTATAAACCCTGTCCAACTACTCAAGGGTCATACTACTCTCATTTTTACCAATTTTGTGTGTGATATAGGTATACATTTAAAACTATTAAAACAATGATATCTATTTATAAATATATATTCATGAAGGTATACATCTACAACTATTATTAAACTATGATATCCATTTATAAATATATGTTAATGAAGGTATACATATGCAACTATTGTTAAATAGTGATATGCATTTATAAATATGTGTTCATATAAGTATGAATTTGTTAGTTGTTAAACATTGATATCCATTTATAAATATATATTTATATCTAGGCATATGTGTGTGTACATATATTTATATATAAACATATATATAGGTCTTCATATAACTTCTCATCCATATTTTTATGGTATATTGCAAGAAGAAACAATGAATTGCAATAATTCACCCCACCCAACTGTGTCAATTGCTTAATCAATTGGTCCAAGTTCATTGGTTCGGTCAATTCAATCTCGATCTTGGAAATACTTGGAAATCCTTGACAATCATAATCCCGATCACTAGCACGAAATGAAAGCATTGGTAACCCAATCATAGGTGGAAATGAAAGCTATGGTAATATAAACACCTGTAAGAGATTGAATAAACCAATTTATAAAATTCTCAAGATAGAGCATGATAAAGTAGATGATTCCAAACATAAAACAATGTTAGAAATTTACACCATATTTTGAGCATATATAGCTATGTTTTTGAGTAAAACTAGACAGGTAAGATGACTATGAGACAAAATTATAAATTCCTATAGAATTATGAAAATTTGAAATTTGAGGTTAATATGTTAACTTGATTTCAAGTTGGAAATGAAAAATAGTATCTAACAATAAATTTTTATTTAAATTTAAAAACTATCATATACTCACTTAGGTGATTTTAGTTGGCGTAAACTATTAAATCATCTAATTAAGCATATTATAGGAGAATATTTTTTTGAGACAATAACGTTTATCTTATATGAACACTTGAATGTGATATAATTCTTGTTAATCAGTTTGAGATAGAGTTGGGTCCATATGACATGCATATCCATTTTGGAATGCACATTTGTTATAATAAAAAAACTGGCCAAAGTAATGCAAAATTACTCCTTGCATTGTCAGTTCATAATGTCTATGAAATTGCATATCAACCATTTTTTTTCATACTTAGCTAGAAGGAATCTAGAGTTGTATGAAATATTGTGTTATAATTAGATGCAAAACTATTTATTAGATGGCATGATGATCTTGATGATTCTCTTGATCTACTACCCTCGCGAAGGGTAGGGACACTTCTTGATAGGAGTGTGGGGGAACATTGTCTATGGTTGGGGGAAAAACACTCAAGTGATGCTCTCCCTCTTGCAGTTGAAGAATGCTAAAGACTTGGTTACTTAGAGATATTATCTAAATTTCACTTGACATGTGTATTATTGATGATTTGTAAAATTTGTACATTATTGCATTCATATGATACTTGTAATGTGAACCTTGTATAATGCAATATTGATCAATATTTTGTAAGATGATTATTAATGAATGAATGTATGTATAATTGACAAATATGATTTGTGTAATATGTTTGCATTTTATATGTATTTCTTAAGAGTAATCATGATGCATTTATGTGTGTGTGTGTATATGTGTGTGTACGGTTTTGTTAAATAATTTTAAATATTTTTAGAGAGGACGGACTGGTGTTCATCACAATATTATTAGGGAATTATTTGACTAAAAAAATGACATTGTGATTCATACAAATAGAAATAATTGTTGAGATATGGTGTTGTACACCATTGCATAAAATGATTTATTATAATGTTGTAATTAAATAATTATTTAGTTATGATACACCTTGGTGGTGTTGTTAATCACACTAGGTAATTATTTGGGGTCCACTTGATGTTGTATTGTAACATTGTATTATTATTATTTATGTGGGAGACATGTGATAATAATTTAATATTGGGGAAATATTAAAAAGGTGATGTCTTAGTACCCAATATTAAATAAGGGGTTAGTGGTTTTGTATTCACATGGTTTTGTGGTACACGGTTTCACCTTACAACTAGTTGTATTTTATGTGAGCTTGTGTCTATAAAAGAAAACACATGTGTAGTGGTTTAGGTTGGCTGAGTGGGTTGGTTGTCATTATTGAGTCTTCTTGTGGAGTGCATTTCTGAAGCATGGCATGGGATGTGTGGATTCATGCTTCAACACATGGGAATGCATTGGAGGGCTTGATGCTTTAGAGGTATTCATTGCAACTCTTGTATTGCTTTGTTGCTAATTAATATAGTAAAGTATGGATGCTTTTGGAGGTTGGGTTTTTCCCTCTTAAGGGTTTTCCTAGTGTATATCTTGTGTTATCTTGTGGCTTGTCTATTTGATCTATGCATTTGGCAAACTTGTATGCATGTTTATCTCTCATGGGCTATGTAGGAAATGAATTAAGATCATGGATTAAATGTAATATTTCCTAACAATAATCATTGTAATCAACACCACAAAGATTTCGCAATGATCTTTGTAAAGATTTGTTTACCTTGTATGGTTGGTCATATGTACTAGTTATGAAAACCAATGTAATTATAGAATATCTTGTTTTAATGAATCTTATGTTTTTATACCTTTTCCATGAATGTGGGTAGCTTTCATTGGACTATGATGCCATTAGGGAATGAACATTATGTAGTATGACATTGATGTTCAAATATATTTGAATGTACAACTGTAACAACCTTGTTTCAATGGTTTTGATGATTATGGTTTAAAAAAATATGGTATTCATAGACTATTACTATAATTTATTCAAAATTTACCTTCTAAGAAGATTCTTGTGGTTTGAGGAATTTTTTTCTCTTTAATGATATTTAATTTAGATGATCACTATTATTAACAAGTTTCACATAATGACTAGTTGCTACCATTATAATATAGTTCAAAGTATATTTAGTAATAATTAATCAAATGACTAGTAAATGTTGATTTATCTAATAACTCATTTATTCTAAATTTATCAAGCGAATTCAAAAAGATTTTTCCACCACATTTGGGATGATAAAACCCACAAGAGTGTGAATTGTTAATATTATATTTATCATGTATTAGTTGGCAAGGCTTATGGTTCATACAATTGTTTTAGTCAATTATTTGGTAATCTAAGATTCTAGTGAAATTTAGATCATATAAAATAAAATGACAACATCTTATTGTTCAGTATTGTAAAAAAAGAGTTTCATATCAACAATTAATCAAATACATTTTAATACATAATTGAATATATATATATAAACTCATTCTTGCATTAATTAAATTTTATTACCAAAGATAAAAATAACCCTCATTTATTAAATTTAAATTACTATTAATTTATAGTATAATTTATTATTTTTATATTTATTATAAATCAAATAAAAAATATATATTTAATAAATCTTATTTTCATCAAAGCTACATCATGATTGCCACCACCATGTTCATACTTTTTTGAAATATAAAATGTTGCATAAATAAAATACTTAATTACATTCATTTTTTATTTTTTTATTAAAAGAAGTTGTAAGGTGGTTCATAGTGCATCTATATTCTACATTAACATATAAGGCACTACTAGAATTTATCTTTATCTGAAAGAGATTAAAGAAAATAAGAACATAAATTTTACTACATGTACTTTCTTGTGAATATGTTGGCTACTAAGCTAAATATATAAATAAGTCAAAATTAATTGTCTATGGCTAAAATCTATAAAAAAAGATGCATATAAATCATAGTTAAAGTTGATAGATTGTATGAATATTATCTATTTTTATATGATAATATAGAAATGACCCAAGCAATTATCCATGATCATGATCAAGCCATAGGGAAAGCTGTATAAATCATAATGTTAATCTCATAATTATTTAAATATTATATATTTTTCTGGTTAAGGCATTAAAGTCATCAAGAGAATGTCTAAGAGCATATGTTCCCATGTTAGTTGTTGTTTAGATAAATATTGAATCTTTCTATATATAATGCATGCCTCAACTTCTAGTTGTTTTTCTTAATAATGCATTCATCAGCTACTAGTTGCTTTTTGTATTGAATCAATACACATAAAAAAGATTACCAAAAAAAGTTAATAAATTGTGGGTTGTTGATTTAACTACATATATTGTTTGAATTACTTCCTTAAATTAATAAACATGCTTAAAAATATTCCTAAAAAAACTTGAAACTTTGATCCCTAAATTATTAATTGAAGTATTAATTTTCATAATCTTATATTCTTTCTTCTTCTTTAAAGTCTCATATGGCATTCCAATTAAATAAATTATTGTAAATACTTACAATAATAAATGCTGAAAATATCACTTTATTTATTTATTGTAAGATTTCTTTGTTGAAAAAAGAATAATAGATTAGCCATACACTTAACTATAATTATTATATAGTATTTAATATATATTATATAATAATAAATATAATATATATATTAAATAAGTAAACAACATAAATACAGATTAAACATATATTATATGTATTTTTTTTATTTAATACAAATAAAATAACTATAATTATTATATATTATTATATATGTTTTTTAATAATATATAATATTAACATTATTAATATCTACTACATAATATAATTATTAATAATATATAACTATAATATATAAATAGTATATATTATTAATAATTATAAATAACTGTAATAGCTATAATTATTTTGATTAACTGGTATATATTAAAATATGTTTCCCAAGATTTGCATAGATTTGCATGTAGAATTATAAAAGTATTTTTTTTCGTTAAAAAACTAAAAAACTATTTATTTTATTTTTACATTATTTCTGCATGCATCTTTGTTATTAAAGCAGCAACAACGTTCATTGAATTTTATTTGGAACGGAAATCGAATAAAAAAGGGGCGAAATCAAACGTCTTGCATGCATCTCAGACGCTTTTAACTGTTGATTGTTGGAATTAATTTAATTAATTCGCCTCTATTCAGATAGGGAACGTCATATTACATTCCAATTTACTGTTAACACATTACATTTAAATTATTGTAAATACTTACGATAATAAATGCCGAAAAGATCACTTTATTTATTGATTACACAGAGTACAAAGCCATACACCAGTACCAGCAAAATGCAGCTATTTAAACCACATACAACAATGTCAAAGGCACAAACAAAGCCTTAATCGCACAACAGAAAAGAAACATTACCAAACTATAAGAGAAGAAGAACACAGAATGATTTACCAGAGACTACGCTCAGTCAAAGAAAATGGCTGTATAACCATCTCTTTCACACAATAAAGAATTAAACATACCATCTGATCAATGTTTGGATCACTGTATATTGGGATTGAATGCTGAAATAATTTAGGCCACAGATGACAAAACATACTGTACGTTCAAATACTTGAGGGGCTCCTTGCATTTCAGTGCCTCCTCTCTTTCATTGCTACCCAAATTTTTGACAAACTCCCAAAATCCATTCCTCATATCACAACGATTGGGGGAGGCAATTTGCTTCCAAAAAGCTGCTTCATTGTCTCCCAAATTCTTGCATTCAAGAGAGCAGTACAACACACCATTCTTTTTCTCATAAAATCTTCTTTCACATACTGTGCAGCAGCCATTAGAGGAAGATGAAGCAGAGGATGATGGTGAAGAAGATGAATTATTTCTAAGAAAAAATACCGTGTCCTTGTTCCAGATGTAAGGAAAGATCTGGTGAGGCTGAGTTATATGAGGTTCAATGTCATCTTTTTTAATTGAATCACGTCTGGACGTCTTCCTCACCTGTAAAACAGTGTGTGATGAATGAGTTGCAGAAACACATTCTTTGCAGAGAGGCCCACTTGAAGGACAATCTTTGCAGAAGAAAGTTGAACGCTGAAAACCATGATCTCCGATATCACAGTGCTGTATATACTCATAAGAAACGAAATTCTCTATCCATGCCTCTGCCTCCATTGAAATTTAAGAAAAGCTACCTGTGAAGAAAATAAAAAACATATGAATCAATTTATATACAACCTAATACTAAATAAAGCAGTATTTATTACTAAATTTAGATCGGCTACCATGCTAAACAAATGCTTTTTTTCCCAAGAAGCTTTTTCAATATTAGGAAACAGATTGTACCAGTATAGTAAAATATTTTTTAACGAGTGGTTAAAAGACTCTGAATACTTAAACCATCCTAAAAATAAACAAAATTTATCTTCTTTTTTTTCCGTTTATATGTTTAGAAAGTGCCGATGATAGTTAACGTTGTGTTGCATGTATTTACGGGGCATTCATGCGACGTGTTTCTCGTAGATGTGGTCGTGTTCTATTATTGCATCAGCATGAAATGATTTAAAGGCCATTCATGATCTCATCCAATTTAACATCTTTTCTTCTGACGTCATATCTTTGGGAAGTCTGAGTTAACCTTAATGAATTTTTAATGCCTTCATTATCCCTAGCAAGTCGGGTTTGAGCAATGTAATACCCATATTCTTGCCACGTTCCCTATTTCTAGTGGTTGGGAATCTTGTAATTTGAAGGCCTAAATTTAACACTGAGGATTCATTATTTATTTGGGGTCAGTTTTTTTGTTTGAGAAACCCAAGTCTACATTAGTAAAACTAAATGGAAGTCCAAGGCATTGTATATGCAAGATAGCTCAAGGATGGATCACATGAATTTGGACATAGTTTATCGATTATTGTCATGGTTTGGCTGGAATTTTGTACAGAAAAGAGTTGGGCCATTGAAGCTCAATTTAAATTCCATGAACAATGAACAGAAATTAGTTTTAGGGCTTCTCTATTGTTATTTTTATTTATTTATTTATTTTCCAACTGGTTGAAAGTATTCAAAGGTATCTATCTTTGTAGTTTAGACTCATTTATATGCTCACACATGTTGTATATCAAAGAAAAAATAATAAATGTAAAAATCCTCTTCATCATCTAAGTTTTTCCATAATTACTTAGGTTCTTTTAGGGGATGCATATGGTATATGTGTCTTTGATGTTATATTTTGTAATTTTCTTATTTTTTGATTAGATAATCCTCATACATATATTATTAAAATTATTTTAGAGTGTGCTTGGATCCTTTTTAATGCATAATACAGATTCAAATTATTTAGCTATGGACTCATAAGTATCTTTCACCATTAATGTCTTTTGTTTCAACATAGATGAATGTATTTGGATTATCATAGAGCCAATATTATGTTGCTCACATGCATTCCTAATTCTTATGTGTGAGTGTATTGATGTGTTTGTGTGTGGCTAATTCCTAACTTAGTTTTCTATTCTATCATCTCTTATGATATAGTGATTTTACTAGTATCAAATCTTGTGTAAGCTTATAATTGATTAAATGTTCAAATAATCATGTTAGAGTATTTTCCAGATTTAAACTTGTTTAATTAAGCTAAGGGAATTTTTTTAGTAATATAACATTATCCATATCTTGTTGTGAATGTATGAATCTACCCTTCATCTTTTTAATGTGAGGTATGTAGGGTCTATTCATGGCTGCCATAGAGCATGGTTAATCAAGGACTAAGTATAATATTTTATTTCTCTTTAATTATCCTATTGAGAAAATAGGGAAATACCTTCTTAAATTTAGTAGAGCTTAAATAAGAAGAGGAAATGCCCTATCCTACACATCGATCTCAAAGTTTCTACCCTCTATCAGTGAGCCTTGCCTATTTATCTAGGATAGTCTTGTTAATATTGTTATTGATTTTTAGCTCGAGGAGAATGGAGCCATGATTTTGAACAACAAAAAAATGGAGTCTCTATTGGGGAGTTCCAATTTCATCCTATTCTAGTTTCTTAATTTTGACAATTCTACTTTTCATGACTAATCCCAGATTCATTTTCTACTCCTCAAGGTTTGTCTCGCAAAACATCCCATTTGCATTCAATATAAGGGTGCCAAGAGCCATATTTTTTGTTATGCACTTCTTGGGACTAAACCAAGGGAATGAACATATTGAGGTGGGTGGTTGAATGCTATTGGAGGTCTCTTTATTTTTCAAAGGGTCTTGAGCTTTCTAGACTACAATGATCTAGCAAAGTCTTTTGAGAGACGTAAGAGCAAGAAAGTGCCAAACTTTGATGTTATGTTTCTCAAAATCAATAGAACCTACAAGTGAATGTAATTTCCAACTAAAATAACCTCTCTTAGTTTCTACAAAATCAAAATTGTTTGACCATATTGTTGACAACAAATGCATTCTTGTAAAATACCTTATTTATGTTCAATATAAAGGTGTCAATAGCCATATTTTTTGTTCCATATCTATTAGGACTAAATGGAGGGTTAGAGAACATTTAGATGGGTGTGAAAATGATATTAGAGGCCTCATTTTTATAGCCAAATGGTCCTAATCCTTTTCAAGCTATAATGATTTGAAAAAGTCTCTTAAGAGACATAAGAGCAAAAAAGTGTCAAACTTTGACACATTTATTAGGATTTATGGCACCTAAGAATGTTTTGTGTGCATATTTAGGAGGATGGTAGGTCTAGCTACAATAAACTATCTCAATCTCTCTTAACTAAAAAATGTTTGGTCATGCCAACAATGAAAGCATTCTTACAAAATATCTAATTGGCACTTGGTGTAAGGGTTCCAAGAGCCATATTTTTTGTTTCAAATATCTTGGGGCCAAATTGAGGGTATGAACACATTACGTTTGGAATATGAATGCAAGTGGAGGCTTCCTTTTATTACCAAAGGGTCCAAATCTTTCTAGGCTACATTGATCTAGAATGGTCCATTAAGAATAAAAAAATATCAAACTATGACATAATAGTTCTTGAAATTTGTGATATGTAGAAATGTTATATTTGTACCCATAAATGAATTTAAAGTCTAACTATAATAATCTATCTTATTTTTCTTCAAATCCAATATATATATTTTATCATACTGACAATAAATGCATTCTTGCATTCTTGCAAATTGCTTCATTTTCATTCACTATAAGAGTGCCAAGAGCCATATTTTTAGCCATATTTTTTTTATACACCTTGTGGGACCAAATTGAAGGTGCAAAAATCCTAAGATGGGTAAGTGAATTCTATTGGAGACTTCCTTTCATCACCAAGTGGCTGTGATCCTATTAGACTATATAGATCAACAAAGTCTTTGAGACAAAAGTGACCATGAACCTTGTTTTGAACCTCAATCCAGCTGTATCCTGGACTCTTTTCCAACCCCCTATCTTTTTGCAGTTTCCTGACCTTCACTACATCATCCCATCTACCAGCAGCAGCATAGATGTTTGAAAGGAAATCATAATACACCACATTTTGAGGCTCTAGCTCAAGAAGGTGCTCTGCCACGCATTTGCCATAGCTGTATATTGTGACGCTTTCTGCAAGCACTGAGAAAGTTCCCCCACACCTTAGCTTCAGGCTTAATATGCATCATTTTAATGAAATCATATGCTTTATAAAGACGTCCTGAACGGCCAAGAAGTTCAACCATGCATGCTTAATGCTCCATCCTGGGGGCGATACAATAATCTCGAGTCATGCTATCAAAATATTGCCAGCCTTCATTTACAAGGCCTGGGCCCTGCATAACTACAACCAGACAAAACTCCAATGAAAGTGGCATAGTCTGGCATCAAACCTGAGTATAAGGAAAAGAGTATGCATGAATAAACTATTGAGGATACGTTTGACCTAGGGGAGCATTTTTCTTTGCCTACCACTACGCTTCTTGAAAACTCCAAGAAATAGAATGCATAGATTTGCATGTAGAGATTATAAAAGTGTTTTTTCGTTAAAATGCTATACAGTTCTATTTATTTTATTTTTACATTGTTTCTGCATGCATCTTTGTTATTAAAGCGGCAACAACGTTCGTTGAATTTTATTTGGAACGGAAATCGAATAAAAAAACGGAGAAATTGAACATCTTGCATGCATCTCAGACGCTGTTAACCATTGATTGTTGGAATTAATTCAATTAATTCGCCTCTATTCAGATACGGGACGCCATATTACATTCCAATTTACTATTAACATATTACATTTAGATTATTGTAAATACTTAGTAAGATAATAAATGCGGAAAGATCACTTTATTTATTTACTGTAAGATTTCTTTTTGCAAGAAAGAACAATAGATTGCATAGAGTGCACAGCCATACATCAGTACCAGCTATTTAAACCAAATACAACATATGTCAAAGGCACAAACAAAGCCTTAATCGCACATCAGAAAAGAAACATTACCAAACTATAAGAGAAGAAGAACACAGAATGATTTACAGGAAAATGCTGTATAACCATCTCTTTCACACAATAAAGAATTAAACAGACAATTTGATCAATGTTCGGGTTGATGCTGAAATAATTTTAGGTCGCAGATGACAAAACATATTGTACGTACAAATACTTGAGGGGCTCATTGCATTTCAGTGCCTGCTCTCTTTCATTGCTACCCACATTTTTAACAAACTCCCAAAATCCATTCCTCATATCACAGCGGTTGGGGGAGGCAATTTGCTTCCAAAAAGCTTCTTCATTATCTCCCAAATTCTTGCATTCAAGAGAGCAGTACAACACATCATTCTTTTTCTCACGAAATCTTCTTTCACACACTGTGCAGCAGCCATTGGAGGAAGATAAAGCAGAGGATGATGGTGAAGAAGATGAATTATTTCTAAGAAAAAATACTGTGTCTTTGTTCCAGATGTAAGGAAAGATCTGGTGAGGCTGAGTTATATGAGATTCAATGTCACCTTTTTTGATTGAATCACGTCTGGACGTCTTCCTGACCTGTAAGACAGTGTGTGATGAATGAGTTGCAGAAACACATTCTTTGCAGAGAGGCCCACTTGAAGGACAATCTTTGCAGAAGAAAGTTAAACGCTGAAAACCATGGATATCACAGTGCTGTATATACTCATAAGAAACGAAATGCTTTATCCATGCCTTTGCCTCCATTGAAATTTAAGAAAAGCTACCTCTGGAGAAAATAAAACACTTTGAAGTTAGAATCAATTTATATACAACCTAATGCTAAAAAAAGCAATATTTTTTTGCTACATTTAGATCTGCTACCATACTAACCGAAAGCTTTTTTTCCCAAGAATGTTTTTTAATGAATTGTTAAAAGATCCTAATAGTTAACCCATCCTAAAAATTAAAAAATCTATCTATTTTTTTTCCGGCCGTTTATATTTTTAGAAACTGCTGAATGCTCTTTTAGCCGATAGACTATATTGTATGTGAACTGTAAAGTTTTAACCGGAAACAAGTCTCACTTCGGTCTACCATGCCGGTATACAATCTTCTGTCCCGCCCTAAAGAAATATATGCTGATCGTGCATGTGACTGTGCATGCGATCAAATAGCCGATAGGCTCCATTTAAAAGGATGGGAAAATGTTGTCTCGAGTCAAGAATCTGATCGCTCTAAAACCCCGATATTTTAAGATCCACTTTTCGGTTGTTGTGAAAGCTTGAAGTAGCAGTTGTCGGGAGATTGGCTCTGAGTTTTCATTTATGGCTGTTTTCATATAAGATATTATTGTAATACCTACAGTTAGATCTCTATTGTCTCTTCATATAGAGAACTTTTGAAGTGAATTGAAATTTGAGTTTATTTGGCAGGTTTAATTTTTATTTATTTATTTTATTTTTCTTGTTCTTGAGGTTATTTTATGACATTTTTCCCAACATAATTATTAAGTTAGTGTTGAATGGATATCAGCTACTGCTGATGCATCAAAGTTATTTTCACATAGAGTGAATAGCAGGGATTAGATCATCTTCATATGTTAAATTTTCATTCTTCTTTACAAATCTTATACATTGTATAACATAGTTTTTCACAATTTTGTGTCATTATATTGGCTTTTGTACTTTAAAGACCAACCAAGGTAAGGGATTCATGTCACTAAAATTTTAAAAAATTGTCATAAATAAGTGGCAAACAACTTGGTTTTTTAGATGTGTACATTCTCTACCGTGGTTGGTTACTTGGTTAGGATTCAATGGTACAATTAGGTACTAATATCCTTTTGATATTATTACATTGTTTTCTAAAACCACATGCCTATATTACTTTAACAAAAATAAGGGTGCTACATTTGAGAGATCATCTTTCTATAGACAAATAGATCTAACATCTTTGGTTTTACATCAATTTGCGATGATTCAACATCCTTTTAGAAGAAATTTTAGACATGATTGTGTTTGGAAGGTCTCTCCTTGAAATATTAGGTTTATGTAAATGCAAAGAAGAATTCTCTCTCTAAAAATTTGATTCAAGTCTTTTGTATGCACAAAAATTGTGCAGTTTGACATTTACCTCTTGTGCTCTCCAATCATACAAATTTCTTGTCCTAGTGTTATTTTCCATTGCAAGGCACATAAAGGGTCTCCTATAATATATTTTATGCATCCCTAAAAGGTTTTAATTTTTTTTCACTATAGAAAGGTGAACAACATTGTTTCTTCTTAATGTCATTTAACACTGGTAATGTCTATGAACATTAACTTATTTAGTCTTATCTTGGTTTAGTGTGATTTCCCAGTTGTCCTCTATGTGTAGAAATTTGCTAAGTCTAATGAGAGAAATTAAATCATTTCACTTGGACAACTCAAGAAGACAATATAATACCTTGAGAAAAAGTGTTATTTTTAATTATTGCATAATATCATTGGTATGATCTATAGAGATTGCAAACCATAGGGCCTCAATGTTGGGAAAGAAGTTGTTCTCTTGGCCCATCTTTGGTAACCATCATAGTGTGTAAGATAGAAGTGGTTGCAAGATGGCTCCTACATTTTCATATAGCCAGATTGGTTTTGATATCTAAACAAACCTTCATCTTGCTTTGGACTTTGATACTATCTCCTTTGTTCATGTTTCTAGGGAATAAAACAAAGTTGTTGACTATTTGGCTAAATGGGCCTTCGAAGGAATGGGGGTGTGGAATGTGGTGGATTGGGATTAGTTAGAACATAAAATTCAAATGCTACTTCAGACTCTCCATGTTGATCATGATGATTAGTTTTGAGTGTTTGGACTAGAAGGTTTTCCTTCTTGGTTGTGAAATTTGTTGGCATGTTGGTATTCTAGGTCATTTATGTAATTATTCTCATTGGGACTCAATTATTGTCTATATCTTGATGGCTATGGTCATCTGGTACTCCCTTTGCTATATTTATTAGATTTTCCTTGAATAAAAACTAAGTTTTACCCCTTTTTTTTAAAAAAAAGTTATATATATATGGAATATGTCTACATTCTAATTAGTCTAAATAATGATGTCCCAACTATATGATACTCAATATTTTGAGAAGTTGATAAGGGCTCAAAATTCTTTTAGAAACTTATAAACCCTAGCCAACTACTCAAGGGTCGTTACTCTCATTTTTTTCTAATTATGTGTGTGATATAGGTATACATTTACAACTACTAAAACAATGATATCTATTTATAAATATATATTCATGAAGGTATACAAATGCAACTATTATTAAACAATGATATCCATTTATAAATATATGTTAACTAAGGTATACATCCGTAACTATTGTTAAATAGTGATATATGTAAGTGTGAATAAGTAAATACGTAAAACAACTAAAACACTTCTTAATGAAACATTATATCAAGATTTAACATCAATTAAACTAATTTAAAATCACAAAAAGCCTGAAAGCATCTCATTGTCTCCTATCTCCAAAGATTTATCAAGTTATAAAGGGCACTCAGATTTGTAAGCACCGTAACTGTTAAAATGCCTATCTAGAGAATGGGATTGATGATAAATGCAATGATGTGATGATTGATAATGAAACTAAAAAGCTATGACACTACTGTAATCTATCTTGACATGAAAACTGATGGATGAAAGCTACAGTAAAATTATGATGTTGTCGTGATGTGAATTCTACTGATGCTTATGATGCTATTGCTTATTGATGAAAATGTTGATGCTATGCTTAAGATGCTTGATTGCTATTCCTACAGAGTAAGTTTGCACAAAAGATGAGAATTCTCGGATCCATTTCCTGTGAAAAGAAGTTGTATTTATAGATTTACGACAGTACATTTGCATAGAGGTAGCACAACAAAGGTTGAGATTCAATCTAGAGATTTGAATGGTAAGAGATTGAAAAGCTAGAGTTGATCATGGGGATTGTTCCTCGCCATGAAAACACCATGAAAGATGATAGGAAAGATCAGAGCAAGAAGATTGAGAGGATTGTCTGTAGGTTTGTCCCCGAGGCTTTCCCGTGAATTCCAGTTGCATTAATTAGATTTAAAAAATCTAATTTTATTGGTGAGTGAGTAGAGGAATATTTGATTTATGCCTTTATTTGAATATTTTTTATTTATTCAATTTTAGCAAAATAGGAAGATTTAATTAAATAAAACAAATATTTGATATTTGCTTATTTAATAAAGAGGAACATGATAAGATAATCAAATAACACAAACTTATTGAAGTTGCATGTTTAATTTTAAGATAGAATTAATGGATAAAGTATAGAAGAAATAATAATGATAATAATTAAATAAAAAAAAGTATTTAATTTTGTTTATTTAATTAAGAGGAAAATAATATGATAAAATAGAAGAATTAATAGTGAACCTAGTATAAATAAATATTTCTATTTATTTACTAAGTAGATGAATTTAAGATTAATTAATTAAATAAATCATATTTAACTAATTATATTCTCCAGACCATTTTTAGGTGTATACATTTTTCCCCTCTTTGAAGTGATGTGTTTACGCATTGCTTCAAAGAAAATTTTGTGCTGTTGCTGCTAGTATTGACGAAATTTTTTCAGAATGCCCCAGACATGCATTTTCAGGTGATGATGGATATATGCCCCCTCAGGAGATAAATTAATGAATTGTCAATTTTTTGAATTTTTTCAAATTTTTATGATTTTTCAATGATTTGATGAAGATTTATCTCCCGAAAAAGAAAGATTGACTTTGCAAAATTGATTAAATTGATGCCTTGTTTTTCCTCGTGTTTGATGAATGATAATCACTTCAACCTTTGATTGTTTGATTTGATGATAGGATGCTGATTGACCTCATGATAGGTGAGGATCAATGATAGGATGATGATGATTGACCTCATGATAGGTGAGGATCAATGATAGATTGATGATTGTCCTCATGATAGGTGAGGATCATTGATAGGTTGATGATTGACCTCATGATAGGTGAGGATCAATGGTAGCTTGATGATTGACCTCATGATAGGCGAGGATCAATAATAGATTGATGTTTGACCTCATGATAGGTGAGGATCAATTGATAGTCACTCACAAGATTTGATGAAAATCTCACCAGAGCGGATTAGATTGATAGGCTGATTGATATTGATTGATTGATAATATTGTTGATTTGCAATATGTTATGATCATACGAGGATTTTAGAGTTCTTCCCAAAGACATGGGATGTGATTCCGCATTTGGTGCAGGCTGATATAGATATCATTAGTCGATGTGGAAAATCTATAATGCAGATGCAAAACTAATATGAATGCAATCTAATTTAACCATGCAAATCTACATATGCAAGCACTGGCATCTTAACAGTCCATTTCTCGTGCTTTTTATCATCATCGAGCTTTGAAAATGTTGAAAGTAGTATAAGCATCGATGGTATGAGTTAGACCATGATGACCTGAGTACTACATCCATGATTTTTGATATTGCAAGTGAACACAAGCATCTAGGTATAATTAAATCGAGATGACTTGAGCATTTCTTGCGTAAACAGAAAAGGATTAATCACTTTCCTATGTGAATTGGAATGTCATCCATGATACTTTGTAGAGCACTTCCTATGACAATTCACACAGTAATTATGATTAATTCACAGACAGTAGACGAAGAAAATACTATTCTCCTTCGTAGCTTCTCTAGTTCAATACATCATCGATTTGCTCCAAAGAAATGATAATCAAAGATCAAAGTACAATATATGCAACTTTTGCTTAAAGTATTTCAACCATTTATCCAGATTAGATCATCCATTTTGATTTTATGATGTTTTGTGATTTTCAAGATTTTGACTATTAACCTAACCTAAAGACCTATCCTAGGGGCCTCGGGAGCTAATCAAATATTAGCCTTGCATATGTTATACATGCAAAGACCACGTAGTTCGACTAACACAGACTTTGTTTTTGACTTTTTGAGACTGAATTTTTGACTTGTTTTTGGATTTTTTGTTGTGATATGGATGTTCAATGTGTTTCTGATGGTGATTGATGTTTCATGTTGGGTTGTGTTTCAATCATAGTTTTTGTTGCATTTTTCTTCCTGTTGTTTGTCTATTTGGTTAAGCTCAAGATTTATTGCCCCCAGTGAGGTTGAGATGTTGCCCCCAAGCTAGGGTGAGACATGACCACTTGCAATGATGGATGTAAAATGATGGCAAAAATAACAACCACAACATGCATCCAATAGATGGAAAAGCTGGTTAAATCACAAATAGTGCCTGTTTCCAGGTTTTCACTACATGTTTTTATTGCACTTTTTCAGTCTTTTTGATTTATTTTTTTTAATATTTTTTCCTTTTTTGTATTTTTTTGTTTTTTTGATTTGTGGTTTTTCTGATATTTAAGATGAAGTGAGATGATATGACTGATTGAAGGAAAAAGATGCCCCACAATAGGGGTAATGCAACCATGGACAAATGATTGATCAAAATGAAAGATTCACTGCAAAACATTTCACAGAAGCAACGTATCTCTTGTCAATAAATGATAATGGTTGATTGATTAAGATGCCAGGAATGATTGATTCCATAAGGCATGATGATGATAAGTAGTTAGGATCACTAATTTCCTCTAAGTATGATAAGATTGATGATTGTTGATGATTGATTGATAAAAGATATGAGGATTGCATAATGTTTGATAGCTAGGCTCAAATATGATGTGCATGATAAGATTCAAGGTTGCAAAGGGACGTGATGACATGGATTTTGATAAGCTAGGAGATATGGAGTGTAAGAAAGCAAGGATAAAGATAATGAATGGTGATGATCAAGATCAACTAGATAAGATACAGACACAAGGCCCAATATTTTTCCCCTATTCCTCATCAAGACCAAGGAAAGGAAGAAATGATGTATTTAGTAAGAATGATGGAATATGGATAAGATGAAATATATGGTATGGAAGATATGGATACATCATATAGGATAAGATATATGATGTTCAAGAAGATCCTTAACCTTGTCAAGATCAAAGGTGGAAATGTAAGGAATGAGCATAGAAAGGATAATGACCATGAATGATAAGATGGACAAAACTTGTCCCTAAGTGTAGAGTGCAAGATGAATATGGAAGATAGGATATGGATGATAGGGAAATGGAGGAAGGACTTAAGCATCAAGTTTCACAACCAAATATCCCTCTAATAAACCATGGCAATGGGAATTAGACTCCTAAATATGGAAAAATCTAAGGACTTATGCAAAGGTTTGGATTAAAGGAGAATGATGGGGGATGAATGTTGGATAATGGATAGGAGGTTGGAAGGCCTGTTTATGGATAGATGGAAAGGATGAAAAGATCAACATTGGCACATGCCTTGAAGGGTGGTGGAGTGATGGAGGAAAAATGGATTTGGAAGGTGATAGGTTATTAGATGGAAAATTGGAGGAAGCTTTTGGATTGGCAAATTTGGATGCCAATTTAGATTTTATTGCTTCTATGATACTTTTAGGAATCCACATGACTTTTGACTTTTATTTTTGCTTTGTGGGCCTTTGTGGCCTTTGAAATTTTTCTTTTTGATTTATGGACCTTTGTGGTCTTTGAAAATTTTCTTTTTTCTTTGATGGGCCTTTGTGGCCTTTTACATTTTTCTTTTGATTTTGGAACAAAGTTTCTTTTATTTTTGCATGTCTCTTCGAGGAGACATGTTGATCCTTTGATACATGTGGATTTTGATATCAAAGCTTTTGATATTTGGCACCCAAATTGCTTCCAAGAGAAATGGGAGGGGTGGATAGAGGTGAATGATATGGAGGTATTATGGATGAGTTAATGTGGGTAGAATTTTGAAAGGGCATCAAGGATGTGTGCCTTTATTGTTCTTGAGAAATAGGATATGGACCTAGGATAGAGGGAAGGTTTGATGGACTAGGATAAGGACCTAGGATAGATGGAATGTGTGATGAACTAGAATGAGGACCTAGGATAGATGGAAGTTTTGATGAACTAGGACACTTAGGCATATAATCAAGGTCATGGTGATATGGGTTTCTTTGAACAGAAAGGGATTCTAGGATACCTTGCTCATGAAGGCCTAATCCTTTTCCTTTGTAATTCATACTTTGACATATACGTTTACCAATGGGATATGTATTATTTATGAAACAAGATGCAAGTCCATTTTGGGGAGGACATGATATGGATGAGAGTATGGGTGTTGGAAGTAAACCGGAATGGATAAAGGTGGAGGATCCCAATTTATAGGTGTGGGGTTCATAGATAGCTTGAATAGGTGTGATAGGATCTTGACATGGGGATGATGGGGTGTTTTAATCTTGACTTGGAAAAGGATCATGAGGTATAGGGGAGGAAGTAGCTTGATCATGAGAAGGATAAACATCTTCATGGGATGAAAGGGTATCCTTGAATGGAAGCATATCTTGATCTTGATGAGGAAGGGAATCATGAGATTTTGTAGAAAGCATGTCTTGATCATCAGTTGGTAAAACATCATTAGATAGGATGGAAGAACTATCATGCTCTTGTGATGCAATAGAATCATTAGATGGTATGGATTGATTAGATGATGTGGAAGAAGAACTTGGGAGGATACTTGTCTCTTGAGATGGAAGGGAATTATTTTGGATGAAAAGTGAAAGGAGGGGATCGTCATAAGATTCTTGAGAAATGGGATCTTGATCAAAGATTGGGAGAATTTGTGGAATGTTGATATCATTGGATGGAGTGGAAATATTATTTTGATCTTGATGTGTAGGGGAGTCTATGCTAGCATGCTTTGGATTGAGATATTGACATGAATCATTGGATGTTGAAGATATGATAGAAGATGATGATTGGATGGAATTGTTAACTTGAATGAAAGAATCTTGAGGTTTATTTTGGCTTATGGTGGATGCAGATAAATGCATGACATGATACGATTGCTCAATATCATTTGTGTTTGAGGACTTAGATTTGGGCTTATTAAACTTTTGGAAAAATTCAATGACATTGAACTTGGATGATGTAATTTTTGGTGAAGAATGTGTCATGTCTAGATTTTTGTCAGAGGAATAAGAACAAATGTCTGGCAGAAAATATCTCTCTGTGGTTGTTTCCCTTTGCATATCCTAGATTTTTTTTTGAAATTTTTTCATTTGATGAGCTAAAGCATTCAATTGATCCTCATCTATTTCTTCCATGGTGGTTTAAGTTTCAATTTCCTGTTCTTTGGATTTTTAGTCTTCATGACCTTGTTAAAATGGACATATGAACGTTATTGTTTTCAATAAACTTTTGATCTTGAGATTTCTTGACAAAATTTGTGGTTTTCCAATCTCTAATCATATATTTCTCAGTTTGATTTTGTCTATTTTGTTGTATTTTTCAGGATGATCTTTTATCTGGATTTTAATAATTTTGAAATACACAACAATCAAATGTAGACAATTGTTTTTAAGAGATATAATCTAAATAGATAGTGTATGTTCAAAGAACCACGTATGGTCCTATTTTCATTGGTTTGATAACAAAAATCACTTTAGACAGAATCACTCTTAAATTCAAAAGGTCATCGTTATACTCAATAGCCCACAACTTAAAATTGCGTTGACTCACACAGCCGTGCCACCCCCTAGAGGGCGCCTGTGTTTTTTTCTTTTCTAGGTGCGTACTCAAGGTTAGATTTCTTGATCCCTTGAGCAAATAGTCTGTGACAATTATATGGTGAGTGTCTTGGGGGCAGATTCTTCCCTCCCCTTGCACTGCGAGTATTACAATGTCTGGTTACTAACTTAGCTGGATACTACACTATGGTTCTTAGAAAGGGTTTCCATTCAGAGCGGAAATAATAAACTCCCTCAAGAGACCTCCCAACTTTTAGAACAAAGGTTTTAGGGATGGTTATCTTGTGCACTTCTGGAAAAGGTGGGTTTCCCTAGATTCACTTTAAATTTTATAGTGGGGTGGAAAACCTAGCTTTGGTTGTTCCCACTTAGGTCGTTCCCATAGGGTGAGTACTTTTTCCCACTACGACAGGCCTTCTAAGGGATTTAATAAAGCATAAATTCCATGAAATCAAATGATGAGTCTAGCATTTTGATCACCCAGTTAAGGGGAGAGCATAGGCCTATCACCACATAGGCACAGTAATCAATATTCAATTTGAGAGCCCAAACGACAATTTTCTATCTATGTGAAGATGTTACTTCACAGTGAAGATATTGCTTCACAAAAAGAGATGGTGTTCATTTTAACTGAGAAAGAAAATATGTGATGGCTACCCTAGTATTGATATATTTTAAATCAAGTGACTATCCTAGGATTGGTTCATTTTAATCCAAATCCAAAAACCAGTGAGTTTCTAATGTTCCTTTTAACCAACTTTGACAAAGCTTGTGTGGATGGTTAATTTTAAGCCCAAAGTAATGCTAGTTGGTCCTAAAGCATGAATGAAAAATAACATATGATGGATTATTTTCCCATGAGTGTTTGAAAACACTATTACAATGGATATTGAAAATGTTTTTTTCTTTTACTTCAATGCTCCATGTTCCTCTTAAAACCTACAATATATGCTCAAAATGTTAGATGAGATCAAGAAATAAGAAGATATAAGGGTTAGATGAATGATTAAGCATAAAAACCCTAAAACTTAAACCAAGTTACAATGTGATTTGACTTTAAATGTAAAATTGAAAATTTTAACTCTACAAAAAGTGAGAAACACCTACACCATTGCATAGCTTATGAAATTTTACCAAGATATGGCCATTTTAAGATTGACTGTCAAAGCGCTAAAACAAAGGTCAGAAGCGCTACAAATTTAGCAGAAGCACTGCAGAATTTTGTAGAAGCGCTACAAAATTTTGTAGAAGCATTGCAGAATTTGGCATAAGCACTAAAACTTTTGGTGGAAGTGCTAAAACAGTATTGAACCTGGAGGCACTAAAACATAGTACAAAGCGCTATTGTTTCTGTCGTAAGCGCTAAAACAGTCAGAAGTGCTAAATTTTTTGGTGGAAGCACTACAAAAACCCTCTATTGTGCTAAAAGAAAACACACCTGTATCCTGTACGATTTTTTTTTAGAAAAAAATGTTAAAATATGGGGTTAGATCCCCACGGTGGGCGCCAAAATGTAAGTGTGAATAAGTAAATAAGTAAAACAACTAAAAAACTTCTTAATGAAACATTATATCAAGATTTAACAACAATTAAACTAATTTAAAAGCATAAAAAGCCCGAAAGCATCTCATTGTCTCCTATCTCCAAAGATTTATCAAGTTACAGAGGGCTCTCAAATTTGTAAGCACCGTAACTGTTAAAATTCCTATCTAGAGAATGTAATTGATGATAAATGCAATGATGTGATGATTGATAATGAATTTAAAAAGCTATGATACTACTGTAATCTATCCTGACATGAAAATTGATGGATGAAAGCTACAGTAAAACTATGATGTTGCCGTGATGTGAATTCTACTGATGCTTATGATGCTATTGCTTATTGATAAAAATGTTGATGCTATACTTAAGACACTTGATTGCTATTCTTGCAGAGTAAGTTTGCACAAAAGATGAGAATTCTCGGATCCATTTCCTATGAAAAAGAAGTTGTATTTATAGATTTACGGTAGTACATTTGCACAGAGGTAGCACAATAAAGGCTGAGATTCAATCTGGAGATTTGAATGGTAAGAGATTGAAAAGCTAGAGTTGATCATGGGGATTGTTCCTCCCCATGAAAACACCAGGCAATATGATAGGAAAGATCAGAGGAAGAAGATTGAGAGGATTGCCTGCAGGTTTGTCCTCGAGGCTTTCCCGTGAATGCCAGTTGTATTAATTAGATTTAAAAAAATTAATTTTATTGGTGAGTGAGTAGAAGAATATTTGATTTATGCCTTTATTTGAATATTTTTGATTTATTCAATTTTAGCAAAATAGGAAGATTTAATTAAATAAAAAAAATATTTGATATTTGCTTATTTAATAAAGAGGAACATGATAAGATAATTAAATAACACAAACTTATTGAAGTTGCATGTTTAATTTTAAGATAGAATTAATGGATAAAGTATAGAAGAAATAATAATGATAATAATTAAATAAAACAAAGTATTTAATTTTGTTTATTTAATTAAGAGGAAAATAATATGATAAAATAGAAGAATTAATAGTGAACCTAATATAAATAAATATTTCTATTTATTTACTAAGTAGATGAATTTAGGATTAATTAAATAAATAAATCATATTTAACTAATTATATTCTTTAGAGCATTTTTAGGTGTATGCAATATACATTTATAGATATATGTTCATGTAAGTATACATTTGTAGTTATTGTTAGACATCAATATCCATTTATAAATATATATTTATATTTAGGCATATGTGTGTGTACATCCATTAAGATATAAACATATATAACCTTCATATAACTTCTCATCCACATTTTTTATGGTATATTGTAAAAAGAATTATTAATTGATATATATATATATATATATATATGTGTGTGTGTGTGTGTGTGTGTGTGTGTGTGTATGTGTATTTATATGTATATATCTATATGTGTATATGTATATATGTATATATGTATATGTCTGTATATGTAAATATATGCATATATGTATATATATGTATATATCTATATGTATATATCTATATGCATATATTATATGTATATATGTATATATGTATATATGTACTTATGTATATGTGTATGTATATATGTATATGTATATATATATGTATATGTATATATGTATAGGTATATGTAAATATATATATGTGTATATGTATAATAATGTATATACATATGTATGTATATGTATATATGCATATATATGTATAATATGCATGCTGTGTATGTATATGTATATCTTTGTATCTATATGTATGTATATATATATACATATACATATACATAAATGCATGTATATATATGTATATATACATATGCATATACATATATATATGCATATATATATATATATATATACATATACATATATATATGCATATATATGTGTATATACATATACAATATATATATGTAATATGCATGCATATATATATACATGTATATGCATGTATAATATGCATATACGTTATGTATATATGTACTGCCTGCCTTATGTATGGGCTCTCTCTCCTGCTCTACTCACCTCTCTATCTCCTATACATATCTATACTCCTATATACATATACATATACACATATATGTATATATACACATATACATGTATATATACACATATACATGTATATATACACATATACATACATATATGCATATACATATATATATATATATACATATGCATATATATACATACACAAACACACATACACACACATATATATACACAGATGGATATTGATATAACCAAAGATAGATAAGAATTCTCTTGAGAGAAAATATTTAAAATCAGTAATTAATTTGTACCCATTCTTTAGTGAGAGAACTCTGGTGAATGCTTAATATTTTGATTATCTTATTTGATCTTATTAGTTGATTTGAGTATTGGTTTTATTCAATTTTATTTAAGGCCTACTAGATGCATATAAAAACCTAAACCAATTTATAAATTTCTCAAGATAGAGCATGATAAAGTAGATGATTGGACAAACATAAAATAAAGTTAGAAATTTACACCATATTTTGAGCATATATAACTATGTTTTTTGAGTAAAACTTGGTGTAGGAGCACGTAGGTGGATAGGAAATCAACACCACCAAAAAATATTACATGTATGCAAAGTGTGAAGCGTAGACCAAGTACAAGGCTGATTACTAGATATGCACAAATAGATTGGTCAAAGGTCATAGAAAAATTCAAACATAGGAATAGGGAGGTGAAAGGATTTCTTTTAGAGAACTAGCCATCTACTACTTCAATAGTCAAAGAAACACAAAAGGAACCTTTTATTATCGAGATTGTTGGTTTTACAGTTGTAGGGAAGACTACGGTTTTGTAATATGATCATTTCTCAACTATGCGATCAATGTGTTGCTCTTGTGAATCAAGATTTGTATTATTACATCTTGACTAAAGAAGAGTTGAAGTATGACCACTTGGATTAATTTGACATGGAGTATCTACTTGATTTCATGAGGATGTTAAAGCAAAGGGAGTCAGACAAAATTCCTAGCTATAATTACAAGCTTCATCAAAGATGCAAGATGCTGAAATACGACTTGGAAAGATGAATCGATAGTGGAATAACAAAAAAAATTGCCTTTTTTAATTAAAATATGAGAGGACTATTTGAAACTTTTCACCTTCCAAAGATCAATGGAGAGGATAGAATGTGATCTATGGAAAACAAGGGGGTTGCAGGTTTAGAAAAGGAAGCATTTGTTTTGAAATCTAGGCAAATGGAAGATAAAAGGGTCATGATATAAAGACATAGGTAGAAAATCAATCACCACACCATAGAGACATGGAAAACAAAGAGGTGGTGAAGAGTATGATAGAGGAACTCGCGTATGGTAAGGAAAAAACTAGAAGCTATACATTTATAGGGAAGGGTAGAAGAGGGAAAGAGTAGGACAACATGGAGATGAAATGCAAGAGGATTGATACAAGTGCAATATAGAGAAATGTAAACAAATATTTTGGCTTATGAGGGTCTTTCTTGCACTTCTAGGGTTTTTCACCTAAAAGGAGAAAGATGGGCCAAAATCCAATGCAAACACTCAATATTAATGTGATATGGATGCAATATTCCTAGATGAAATGAACTAGATGCAAAGGACTAATAAAATGGATTGATTATGCATGAAAAACTAAGAAATGCAAAGTGTTTGAAAACATAGTGTTGTATGCAAAAAGAACTAAAAACATGAACAAATAATAACAAAACTCGATGAAACTGAATGAGGTGCACCCAGAGTTTGAAAGATGATGTTTAAAGGCTCTAGAATGCTGCAGAGATTAGTGTTGAAGCCCACTGGGACTCATTCACCATAGATGGTGAATTAGTCCTATTTTTGGTGAAAATTGTTGGAGCAGGTTTCAGGATGCCAGGAACATAGAACTTCATAAAATACTTTTTCTAGTGTGGCAATGGGACTCATTCAC
>VDFB02000007.1:34764997-34897421 GCA_007258455.2 Sequoia sempervirens | reverse complement strand
ATTGGACCCCCAACCCTAATCCCTTGACCCTATACCATATATCCTCAATCCTCTACCCTCAACCTTAAACCCTCAACCCTCAACCCTTAAACCCTAAAACTTTAAACCCTCTACCCTATACATTAAACCCTCAACCCTCAATTCTCAACCGTCAACACTTAATCCCTCAACCCTCAATCCTTAAACCCTAAACCCTCAACCCCTATACCCTCTACCCTTTACATTAGACCCTCAACCTAATCCTTCAACCATATACCCTCAAACCTATACCCTAAACCCTCTATCCTCAACCCTAAACCCTCTACCCTAAACTCATAAACCCTAAACCCTTAAACCTTCTACCCTATACCCTCAACCCAATACCCTCTACCATCAACCCTAATCCCTCAACCCTCAACCCTAAAACCATAATACCCTAGAAACCATCAACCCTATAGGTCCTCCACCCTAATCCCTCAACCCTATACCCTCAACCCCTATCGCTTTCTCTCTATCTATACTCTCAATTCTCTCTCTCCCACCCCCACCTCTCTCTCTCCCTCTCGCCTTACCTAGCTAAGTCCCTCTCACTCCAACCCATTCTCTCCCACTCCCTCTCTCTTAAAATCTCACTTCCACCTCCTCTCCCCCTCTCCAGACTCTCTCTCCATCTCTCTCTATCTCTCTCTCTCTCCCTCTCCCCCTCCCCCTCCCCCCTCCCACCCTACCTAGACAACTCTAGATCTCTCTCTCTTAAAATTCTTCCTCCCTCTAAAGACATACATAAATACATACATACAAGCATAATACATATGTACATAAAATCCTACATACATACAAGCATACATGTACATGTGTAGATACAATCTTACATACATATAGGCATACATACAATATACATGCATTGATACAGACATGCATACATACATACATGACATACAAGCATACATGCACATACAAACATACAAATATATAAACATACATTCAATAGAGTAGCATTTAACATAAATCAAGACATAACGTGAGTGTGTTATACTGCACTCATGTTATGTCTTGCTAGACATGCTCCCCACAAACAAAAAAACCATGTCAAAACTGAGATATAACACGAGCACATTATAACACGCGCACGTGATATCTTGCTTTGGGAATCCCAAAGCCTTGGGATTGGTATTTTCCTTGGAATACCAATCCAAAGGCTTGGAGGGCATTCCCAACGACCAGAGATGTGTTTTGAAAATTCTATAATATTTCACATAATCGAGTTCATGCTCACCACCAGGATTGTACGTGGTTCAATATAAAACAAATCGAACATCTGGGTAATGCTAGGTTCTCTCTTAGCTATCAAATGATGTAATTTTTTCACTTTCTGACAATGTTAAGCCTTTCATCCATAATTTCTTTTGTTTGTATGTCTCTTTTTTGGCAAAAAGAAGTGTTTTTTTTTTGTTATAAATTAACCATTCATCAAAATTTCAAATAAATTAAATTTTTAGAAACTAGACTCCATTCTACAATTTTTTTTTTTTAATTCAATGTTTCCAAAATTTGTAGGGGTAGCATGACCAAAATTCTGTTTTTCAAGAAGTGTCCACTTCGAAAATTAGAAAAAAATCAAATATTAATTAAAAAATTATCAGAAAAATCATGCATCAAGTACATACTGTTAGCTAACTTCTGACTATAGTGATTTTAAAAATACTAAAAATTTTTTCATCATGCTAGCGTCGTACAAGAGTTGCTATGTTATGTTTTTTCTGACAAAAAAAACACCAATTTTTTTACATCCCTCATTTGAACCCCTTAATCTCAACCATTTCCAAAATAAATTAGTAATTTAGAAAGTAGACTCAAAGCACTTTGATCCTTGTTTTTGTCCCATCTCAAAATTTTGAGTGTAACTATCCTCAATTTCATGTCCAAGGTCAGTATTTCCTAATTTTAGAAAAAAAGTGGCCACTTAAGTCCCCTTTTTGGGAACCATCTTTATGCACTTACCCTCGATCACTATCAAAGCTCCAATCATCTAAAATAACAAATGTAACCTATTATGACACCATGATCTAAACATCTCCCTTAGGAGATCACATGCTCCAAGTGAACATAACATGGTCTCAAGAGCAATGTATCATGCCAAAAATCTAATACAGAATCAATATTATATCATGACATAATAACACTATACTCTAAACAAACATCACCTGTCAAGCATCACCAACACCTCAAACCAAAAAACCACAAGAGTCCTCCATGGCTCCAAGATGTTACACATAGATTCAATATCATGAAGATGACCCATCTCCAAATAGTGCCCATGCAAATGCAAAAGAACCCTTCTACAACAACAGGATCTAAGAGCTCCTCCTAGTAACATTTGCAACACTAAAGAAGATCATCCATCACCAAGTGATGAATCCATAGTCACTGCTAAATTGTGAAATTGAGCTCTCCAAGCATCATGACCAACCATTCCCTCAATTGAAGATCCTCTAGGTCCACACATCCACATGTCCATCTATCAATAATATCAAGTGATACCAAGATCTCCAAAATAAGGAAATACTCCATAACTATCAAAAGATCACACAAAGTTGTCTATCAAAGCTATCCATGGCATCATGATACACATGCTACAGGTCCCCATAATTGACTATCCAGGTACTCAACACCATCCATCCTCTCATCTCAAAGCAACATACCACTAAACTAATGACCATAGACAAGGCCAACTGATATAGTATGCATCAACACTGAAACAACCTCATGGATATAAATAGTCCACTTTCAAGTCATCTATGCAATCATGTAGGTAAGGACAACCTACAACATTGCATAACTCATAGATCCAATCAATGAAACATGAAAACTCACCATCACACCAGTAATCAGCAAACATAGATATCAAAGAGGATAATCATGTAGACAACATGACTCATGCACTAGATCAAGCACAAATTTGATGTGCCAATCAAATCCACATCAAGCACCATAGTCCAGGAACCCATCAAGCATCCACCACATAAATGTTGAGTGACTAATCATGTACCAACATCTCCATGCTTGAACTATCCTCAAACCATGCAAAAAGCATGCATGTAGAGCTGCAACTATCTTACATCTATAATAATCCATAATCCATAAAATAGTTTTCTATAGATCTACAAAACCTTAAGTTTTTTCTTTGATCATGCAAAAACTGCAAAAGCACTGTGTTTTCAAACACACATGTAAATCCACATCCACTTCACATCTGGGAGACCGAAAGGTCAAAAAAGAAAACATAACAATTAATCCATAATAGGGGATTATTGTGAATATGCATAACCATATATTTTTAATGAAAATTCTATAAAACCCTTAGATCCAAGGAACATGAATCTGAGCCATGCAGGTACAAACAACCATAAGGAAAAAGCAGTTAAGGAACTCCAAGTCCATTTATAGGAAAAATACACAACCACCATCATGAACATACATCTGAGAGAGAGTTAGGCTATTCTAGAAGCTTCCAAATCATCTAATGATCAACTCCATATCCTACATACAATTGAGGCAACAAAAGTAGTGCCTTCCAATATCGAGAAAAACAAACACCCAACATGAGCACATCGCTTCATAAATGAAGACAACCAAAGTTTCTCCATATCACCAGGGAGCCTCTCATAGACACCCAATATGAAAACTTTGTTTCATGTAACCACAAAGTGTAAAAACACACCCCATGCATCAGGATTATTCCGCTACCAAACATGAGCTCCAAATCAATATCATTTCAATCTTGATCATTTCCATCTTCTCCATCTCCATCATCCTTCAAGCCTCCTGGTGTCTCCTAAAACTAGAACAACTCCAAAAAATTTCTCACACCAAAGGATCAATACTCAATTGATTCCTTCAAATTCTTTCAAGCTTGATAGGCTAAAAAATATTCATAGAAGGAATACCCAAAACCCAAAACACCAAGAATTCTCACATGCAATAATAAGCAAGCAAATGCAAGGAACATGTGGGTCCATGTAAGTACATGAAACACACATGAAAGTACATGAAGCTCACAAGAATGCACATGAAAGCAACATACAAATCCCAAAAAAAACTCTAATACCAATTAGAGGGAAAATGGGCATCCTAGATATGACATCTGAGATCAGTAAGTTTCTTTAGTAACATTATTTTGCATTTAGAAACCTAAAAAAACCATACTACTATGCCATAAAGTGGATACTAGCACAATTTATTTCCCACATTAATCCTTAGAGGAAAGTGATTATAATTTTAAATCTTACCAAATCAAAACAGTTTCAACAACATGCATTAAATAGATTCAACATAGAATCATAAAACATGGAAGAATAAGACAAAATAATAGAACACATAGATTTGCATGGGGAAAACCATTTCGGGTAAAAACCCCACACTCCAAAATATAGAGCCATTATATTATTCAACAACAAGAGTACAAGTTACAATACAATATTAGGCTCATGGCCTTTATAGGAGATTTACATCTTGTTCCATCTCTAGAGAAAATCTAGTAGCATAACCCTTGCAGAAAACTCAACTCTTTCACACAAATGACTAAGTCATTAAACATTTTATACATCTCCAATATGGGCACCTAAGGTTTCCATTAAAATCTCCATAGTCTCTACATGCATGCAAATTGTAACGAAGAACATGCATTGGTCTCAACTATCCACAAAAATATCCTACCAATCATACATTGACATGCATGAACATGGAACCAATATGCACTCACATGTAACCACATATAAGATAAATATCACCATAAATCATGCAACAATAAAGTTGGGCATCCACCATAAGAAAGTCCGATTTTTTACCAATTTAGAACTCACCCACAACTCCTAGTCACGAGTCACAACTAAGTCTTCACAAAGCAAGTTTCCCTTCTAAGCTTTGGTCCACAAGTAAAACTGATGCCACATGGAATCATGGCGCACTTTCTTGAGCTTTTCTACAATATTCTTTGCTCAAAGTTCCCTCATGATGATTGGTGTCACCCTTGCTCTCCATGCTCATACAAAGGAATATGCCTACAAGCGGGTATCGAAGTTCACCACACAATGACACTTGGCAACCAAGCACTCGTTCTAGGAATTTTACAAATTCATATTCCTAGATTGAGCACCCAAGTGACAAGTGGCATTCTCCCATGACATGAGTTGACCAATCAAAATACCCCCTACAAAATAGGATAGAAGGTTGAGACACCAATTCCCAACAGTTATTGTCTTTTGGCTTCCATTCAAAATGGATCTCTTGGGTCATGAGTTGTGTGGCTTCCTCCTCTTTTTTTTGTTCTAGTTAATGGCTCCCCTTTGCCTACCTTTTCTTCTTCTCCAAGACTTAGGAAAGGAGCCCTCTATCCCCTTGTTTATCTTAATGGCTGAGGGTCTTGGTAGGTTGTTGAACCAACATAAGGAAGTTGGCCTCATTCATGGTTGGAGTTGGACTGTGGATATGGATTCTCAATCTCACCTTCAATTTGTGGATGACATTACTCTTATGGGTATTGTTAGTGTGGCAAAGGAAAAAGTATCCATTTTCCTCACTTGATTTTGGAATGGTTAACATTAAAATGCACCTAATGTCACCTTGATCTAATGTTGTAATGTGTTCTACACATTCACATTAGATTTAGGGACCTTTTAAGCTAAATAAACATAAATTTTCCTTAATTTAATGTTGTAAAGTGTATTTATTTACACCTTCACATTGAGTTTTGGGACCTCTTGCATTTATGACCTTCATATCATCATTAATAGGCCCCTAAGACCCTATATTATGCATCCTGAGGCATATTTCAACTGAAATCCCAACATAGACATCAAATAAATACTTAATTTATTAACTCCCTGACATTTTCTCCACTTGAAAAGGCTTGGTGGGATCCATATGCCACCTTGGGTGTATGAGTCCCATCCATATAGGACCTATACACCACAAGTGGTGTATGAGTCCCACTTCACCCCATTTTAGGGTTTTGAGCATGAAATCAGGGTTTTATGTTCAAATTTCATGAATGTTAGCTTCTAGGATCTAATAAATGGTAAGTTGGATGGATTTCCTATATAAACAAGGTCTCAAATCATTTCACTAAGCCTTCATGAGATCAACATAAGCCATCACGAGTTAAGCATTCGAAGACTTCACAAGAGCATCAAGAGAGTTTATAAGAGCATTTCTAAGGCATTCAAGGGAAAAATTCTTCATCATTTGTTGCAGCAATTCAAGATCCATCATCATGTCAAGATCATAAGGAATCAAGCATGTTGTTGAGTTAGTGTTGTGATGTAGCATTGAAGATCCATTTGCAAGCATCATTTGCAAGCATTGTTTCATATCCATATTCAACATCAAGATCTACATTCCACATTGCCACTTCATGTTATATTGTTGATTTACATCTTATGACATCATTCAAGGTATCATTATTCATGTTTCATATTTCATGTTTCATGTCCATATTTTATTGTTTCATCACAAGGTTTAATTACCTAAACAAGGCTTGACCAAGGAAAACCCCTATTTCCTAACAAATCGACAAGTTTTTCTCTCTATATATGTGTAATTGCACATCCAAGTGTCTTGGAGCTTGAAGATCCTTTGAAAATTAGGTTGCAAGGTTGAAGAAAGTCATCAAGTTGTCACAAGGTTGTCATCCTCACAGAAAGTCACCTATAGGTTACAAATTAAGGTTTCAGGTCACCTAAAAACAAAGTGTGGAAGGTAGAGTAGAGATTGGAGACCTAATTTAGATCTTAACCCTTCAAAAAATTAGAGTGGGACTGATACGCCACTTGTGGCATATGAGTCCCAGTATAACACATTTTCTAGATTTCAATGAATTTAGATCAACCACTGTGAGATTCCAGTTTTGGCACAAAAACCCTAGTCTAGGACTAAATCACCCAGACTGGCGTATGAGTCCCAGTGGGAATTAAACAACAAGATTTTATGGTTTTGGAGCTTGTTTTGACCTCATCTTTCTTCTAGGTGCACCTCTGCTCATTCTCAGTTTGTTATTTTGTATTTTAGTTTCATTTCCTAGGTCATTTAGTCAAGTTTGCATGGTACTTTGCATGTTACATTAATTTCTTGTTTTTCCAAACCCTAGCTTGGTGGTGAACCCCTTTGTAGTCTTTAATCACACCGTAGGACACCCTATTGTATATATCTTTCCCTAATTTCATCATTGGATTGAGATCTCTAGGGTTTCCTTGAATGAAACAAGAGTGTGAAATAGGAACCCTATCTTCTTGTGCTCTATCTCCTAGAAGGTGGGGCACCCTATTTCTATTGTTACAGTTAGAGTGGATGAAACACTTAATTTTAGGAAAGCTCTTGATATATACATGACTTGATTTGGTCAATATATTAATGAGGGAATGTATAGCATACTTTTCTTCAAAACTCATGATTTGATCTAGAAAAGAATTACTAATATTCATCATTTCCATAGTGGAAAAAATGCTATGAATTATTTGGGTATCCACCTATGTGCTAGTACCTTGAATAAGAGTCATTGGTAGAATAAATTGGATAAATTTTGGTCAAATTTTAACCATTGGACCTTTTGATGGATATCCTTTGCTCGCAAGTTGAATCTTTTAACATCTATCCTACAAGATCTTCCTTTGTACATATTGTTGTACTCCTCTAATGGTTCAATAACTAAGCCCTTAAAGCTATAACTTAGAGATTAGATATCTGTACTAAGTAGTTATATTCCTCATCATGAAGGTTCATTTCATTATCAACCCAAGGCCGTGAACTTGAAATGGGTCAGCACTGTTTGTGCACTAGGACTCAATTGAATTCATCCTTATCCTATAACTAGAAAGGAAATAGTACTGAAAGTGAAATGCTTGAAAGGAATTAGCACAAGTACTGGGCATAAATCAACAACTTAAACTGGACTGAAATGAATGACAAAAACAAAAGTCTCAACAAACAGACATGAAGTTACTCTGTTTTCCTTGGCTATAGGAATAGAAAAAACGAAGTTCCAATGGCTACATGAACAGATAGTTGGTAAGACCATAACTAAGTACTGAACAAAAAAGTAACTATTGAACTAAACGGATGGAATTCTCACTAAGTGGGCCCCCTTGAATGAGTCTTCCCAAAAATAAATCAGATGCAAAAAATCAAAGTATCATTTTATTCATTGAAAAAATTGTTACATCATAACAACAACATGACTATATTCCTTGAAACTAAAAATGAAAGTACAATATCAGAACGTCCAACTCTCTAAAGAGGAACATATAATTATTATTTATAGAAGAAAAGCTTCGAACTGACCCTAACTAATTGCGTAGTCAACTCCAATAGACTAGGAGGACACCATTTATTGAAAGCATGAAAAACAGGAAGGAGGTTATGCATGCAAAAGATTTAGTCAAACCGGTCTTGCCTCAATGAGGATCCAACATAGCAACAACTCCTAAATCTACTTAACTAAAAGACATGGCCATTTAAATTCAAGTTATAACTTCCATACGAGCTGGAAGTTTCCAACCATTGACCTCTTTAATGTACATCTCTATTTGACTCCTTTAGCAATTGACCAACTGGCATGAACTTTTTCCACCTTGCAAGCTTCATTTATATCTGCATCTTAATATGAACCTACATTCTGACATTAGCATTCACAAGATAATTGTATATCCATAATCACCTTAGAATAACATTCATTCAATCATATGTAAAATTAATATAGATATATCACATAGTAGGTTAATACCATCAAAAGTTATAGGGATAAGTTCATGCCCAAAGTTCATAAGTTTAGGGGAATAACATAGAAAGTATTGATAACCAGGTGCTAAGACCCCATAGTAACAATAACAAACATATGATAAATCCTAACAAAAATGAGTCATTATTTGGACTCATCATCTACCCCCAACTTAATGATCTACTGGTCCTCCAGTAGAGGGAACTCAATTCTTTTGTCTTACCAAAGCCTTGAAATCACCAATTTATGTTTTCCCTTGATCAGTCCTTGTAGTTTCTAAATTTGGATCACAATAGAACCCCTTCTTTCCTTCCAGTCTACCCCAACTTGGCCTCTCTGCATCTACGTCGTACCGATAGGTTATGTGGTTTGGTACTGGCCACAACAGAATAGGTGGCTAAAATATTAATGGGAGCCAATATTGCTACTTTGTTCTCCTAAGATGTATATACCTGATGCTTCGTTTGCAAGCTACATAATAATTTTGCAGGGAATGAGGTTCAACCTGTTTTAACTGATCTAGCAAGTCATTCCATCTTTGTGATAAATATCCCAATACTGTCTTTCCTATAGTGGTAGCTACTTGTTCATATTTTGGGTATGTTTCCTCCCTAGAAGGCATGATCCTCTTTTTTTACTCTATATTGTAAAGAAGTTCATGCCATGTGTAGAAGATATCTACAGGATTGCTTGATTCAGCTCTTAGAGATAGGGGGTATGGAGTTCTTTTTCTTTGTATATTTTGAATTGTTGCCCCCAACTAATTACATTTTGAATCCATGACATTAATACCCTTGGTGGAACCCTATTTTTCATCATTCCACTAGTGCTATGTCCAAGCCTATGAAATTTTATTCCTCAATATCACTAGGGTTTAGGATTTTATCGCTTAACTCTTTTATACCCTCAATCCATTCATTGGCTTATGTTTACTTGTTGAACGACTGCATCAGGTCACCATCTGAATTAAGTGGTGTTTTATGACCCCATTATTGTTCTTGACTGGCCCTATCTTTCAAGTCACCTGCTATGTCTAGAAGGGCCCCTTCTTTATGAACAACTTATTTGCATGCGAATTTTTATACCCTTTTAAAGTGCCGCTCACGGTCTATCGCCCATCCCAGGTTCTGTTTCAAAATGTTATACTCAACACACGATGAGTGATGCACTTCTCCCACAACACCATTTACATCCATCACTACTGATTTATCATCCGTCATAGGTTGTGCTTCACTTACCTCAAAGAAAACCATGATGAGCGATGTAATATTTTCCCTTCGGTCCTTGGTTCATCACCCATCGCATGTTTTGTTGTTACTTTAAGAAGGTTACCTGCGATGAGCGACGCATGGTTTTAAACATTTGTGATCTTTCATCACCTATCGTGTGTTGTACCCTCATGTTGGAAGGGTAACATGCAACCAATGATGTCATTGAACCTTTGACCCATCACTAGTTTTGAGGCTAATCATCAGCTGGGTGTTTTATTATTGCCATAGGATGATAACCTGTGACAGGCGATGCAGTTAATTCTTGTAACCCATTGCCAACCCTTGCACTATTTCCGGTTACATTCTACTTTTCTAAGGAGAACCCGCGACCGCCAATGGGTGGAGCTCCTCCCCATCATGTGGGTATGGTTTATCACCAGTTAAGGCAACTTGGCAGAGGAGGAACCCATGATGGATGATATAAAGGGGGATCTTGGGTTGAAATCTTCTGGTAGTTAGATCAATGGTTAATAGCTCATCGCTAGCCTTCAGGCCATTGCTTGATAAGATTTCAAAATGGGTTGTAGATTGGTGATGGGAGATGCCTCTAGAATGTGGTTGGGATTTTCTCATGCTCAAAATGATCGACAATAGACAAGGAAAGGACAATTGGGTAAGGATGCGGATGAACACATGGTCGCTTTAAAGCATCTCCTCTTTGTTTCGTGGTATAGTCCATAAAGCAAGTGGAAACTCTTAATGTGCCTTGTCGATCAAGTTTTAAATCTGCGGTGATCAACAGTGGAGATACAACTTTTCTCACATGAGTGAGCCAAGATGGATATTAATTATAGCTGGCTTTACATTCCTCTATTTAATGAGGATTTTTTGTGGCTTTATTGAATCATTCGTGTAGTTTCCATAGCACATAATTAATTGTTGTGACTATTGGAGAGATAATTGTAGGAGCTGCTAATGTGAGTATTGCCAAGGTGGTGGCATGGCATCTTCTAGTATGTAGGTGTGTATACTTTCTACATCGCTAATTGTGGTTCAACTTTTCTCTACAATTTGGGATTTGGGGTGTCTTTGCTACCTATACATGTGAATCTTTTGGGAATTGTGTTTTCTATTCTTCTTCATCACTGACACTAGTTGTTGTTGTATCCCAAGAAGATGAGTGAGCCTAGTAATCCTGTTGCACCAGTTCGGAGGTCTCAAAGGTTGAGTATGCAAGAGCCAATTGCATTCATGCCTAAGGATAAACCTCTCTCGGTTGAGGTACCAACTATTCTGAAGAAGAGGAGAAGTGCATGCAAGAAACATGAGAAGGTGAATGTTAGGAGCACCTATGCCTTGAGAAGCAGAATTGTGTCACAAAAATTGACTGAGAAGAAAGAGAAGGGACCTACGTTTGCGAAAGAATTAATGAGGTCTAGTTCGGGTCCTAGGGTTTGTGCAGAGAAACCCATTACTCCTATCCTAGTTTTTGATTTCTTGTTGAGTGAAGATGGAGGAGCTGGCCTTGGCCCTAGTCAATTCCTTGCTTCTTTGGTTCCTTATAGTGACTTGGAGGATGAGATTGTTATGGAAAATCCACTCTCTATCATAAGACCTAGTGAGGGTGGTTACTCGGCAGCTGACAAGGCCGGGTAGCACCCATATCCTTTTCTCATGGTGTTGGGTTTTGGGTACCATGGTGATGTGGTTTCCAGGTGGCGACTTTTGTTGGTTCATTTTGTTGGTGACTAGTTCGTGGGTTCATGCCTATGATTACGATGGTGGTTACTCTGGTGTTGGAAAAAATGCCAATTTTGGTGATGCCTTTTGGAAGGCTTGTGTTGTGGATTCGACAAATGGTTGGCACTCCTTTTTTCCTTTTTCCTTTCTTGTGATATAGGAATGATTAATGATATAACGGTGCAGGAAATTGTGCCATAGAAAAAAGGACCCTTTGCTTGACATAAGATTAATTGGACTTAATGAAGCCTTGATCTAGGTGTTGTGAGGCATTTTATGCATCCACACTAGGTCTTGGACCTTTGTAAACTAAATAAAACTCAAAGAACGAAGTCTTGAGAAGGTGTTGTGAAATGTTGTAAGACATTTCTACATTCTTCTAGACTCTATTTATTACATTTCACCTAAAAATCACCTTTTTACTCATCAACAAGTCCTATTTTGAAGTGTTGTAAAGTCTTGTAACAAGTTTTCACGCTCTTCTAGGCATATTTTCACTATTTACACCCTTCTCATGCTTTATTTGGTCCCTTTATGCCCTCATAAGTTGTAATTACATGTATTTTTGTATATTATCCCGACAAACAACATTAAATACAAAATTTTTCCCAACACATGTTTTTAGGTCCTAGGTGGGACCCATTCGCCATGGGTGGTGAATGAGTCTCCCTTGGCCCCAAATTCAAAATATTTCAAATTTACTTTCGGGATTTTATTCAAAATCACTTGATGTCGGCTAGTGATGAGGTATGAATGGATACTAAGGCACAAGAATTGTATAAATAAGTGTTTTTCTCCTCATTTTCATATCTTCTCCATCTCTAATCAATTCATTCATCCATTCTTCATCATTCATCATCTATCTTCTCAAGCAAGCTAGGGCTTTCACATTGCAAGTCATTCATTAAGCTTCCTAAGACATTCAAGGGCTGATTCCACATGTTATGTTGTAGACTTTCAAGATCATTCATCATGGCAAGGTAATCTATTTCATTGTTGCATGTTTGATTACTTCATCATTTTGGTTTAATTACCTAAACAGTGTTTGACCAAGGCAAACCCCCATGCCTTAACAATCAACATTTCTCTTTCCCTTCTTGTGTGTTTGCAGATTTAGGTCCTTTGGAAGCTTGTAAATCATTGAAGATCAAGTTGCAAGGTTGTTAAAGTCCTCTCTTCATTCAAAAAATCAAAGAATCAAAAAAATCTCATTTTCAGGCCCGTAAATCAGAGTTTCAAAAGTGGGCACCTGCAGAAAATAGAAGTGCAGATCTTGTTACATAAAATCAATTCCAGATTTTACAGATTCCTATAGGTGGACTAATTCGCCACCCATGGTGAATGAGTCCCACCTGTAGGCCTAAAAAGTTGAGTTTGTCAGATTTCATCTCCCGACAGTCAGAAACCTGTTCTTAGAAGTTTTCATCAGAAGCAGGACTAATTCACCATGCATGGCGAATAAGTCCTAGTGGTCATCAATAGTGATTTCTAAGAATTCCAGAATCTTCCAGTAACATCAATCTGCCTCTAGGTGCACTCTGTTCAGTATCATCAAATGTTGTTTTCATTTGTTTAAGTTTCTATGTTCATGTTTGCAATCAACATTATGTTTTCTAGCATCTTGCATTAGGTTAGTTTACATTCATTTATTTGTATTTGTAAGCATTCAAACGGGTATGTGCAAGATCATGATGGGCCAAAAAGTGTCAATATGATGGGTATTTGTAGGGTATGTGCCTGACAACTTTTTTTTTACCCAAAATTGATGATACGAAAAGGGTTTTTAAAGGAGATTCTCAGCTTTCCACCAATATAAATTATGCTTTACTTTGAATTTAATAAATAATTATTATTCATTTTCTATTTGAATTATGACTAAAGTCCTAATTGATAGGCTAATTGAAAAACATCTATAGCTTTCAAATAGTATCACATTTTTGAATCCAAAACATGTGTCACATTCTATGCTTTGTACTATAGGATTAAAAAAAATTGAATTCCATGAAGTTTTGACCAAGTTAAGGTGGTTAGACGATGATTTTTATATTTTTAAAAGTTTTAATAAAAATCATAATTAATTATTTACTTGAAAAAAATTACAAAAAAATATGCATCACATCCGGATATGAGTCCTCTACTTATATCTAAAATATTATAAAAAATATTATCATTTTATTGTGGTTAGGGGTCGCAGACACCTACTTCTTATTTTTTCCTTGAAATTTAAGTACTACTGAATTGAAATTTCAAATTTTCACCAAATAGATTTTTTAATTTAAATAAACCAAGTAGTTTAGAAACTACATTCAATTTCCTACATATTCTATTCTTACATATTTTTGAAATAATATAGATAACTTATTCAAATTTTTATGTCAAGTTTCCTAACTCTGTTTTTTCTAAATTTTTTGCCACTTAAGGGCCTGTTTTTTCCATGATGATCTTGCACATACCCAATTTACACATCTACACACACTTCACATCAATTTACCATCCATCCTTACATTAATCATGAGTGAAACATTGTGTATTTTGGCCTCATCTTCTCCTTCTATGTGAAAAACCTTAGGAGTGCTAGAAAGCCAGTGGGTGCCAAAATCCTTCGTTTTAGAAATCAACCCCAATGAAATGAACTTTGAAATTAACACTAAATGTAATTACATTTTGAGACAGATGCTTTGTTGCTCCCTTGTGTTATAAAAGGGATTTCATGGCTCAGTGTAGGGGGTTCTGTTTGAAAGTTTTGAGTCCAGTATGTGCTAGGTAGAAGTTGATTGTAGTAAGCAGATGATAATGCTGAATACTTGATGAATTCGTTGGAAAATTGTCTTGGTTATAAGTCATATATGTCATAATATTAATAGGTTTTACATAGATCATTAGTATTGGAAAAAAATTCAAATACCAAATCGTATACTCTCCTTTTGTATGTTTTCACAAATTATAAGTGAAATTATCAAAGATCATTTCATCTATCATCAATGGTTCAATTGAATGTATGCTTTATTTCTTTGCTTTAACTCAAAGGGTTAAATAAAATGCTTAGGAAAAGTCATTGGGTATGTGAGAATTTACAAGGATTTGGTAAGAAGTAATGTTTTGGATAACATGAGTCTTTGCAATGTAAAGCATTACAAAGATAGTATGAATATATCAGAATTAGCTAATTGGTGTATTACTGGTTGTTTCATAGTTGACTCCATTCACCTAATTGATGAGGCACTGGTTCGTTTATTGGATGTTTATGCAATTAAATGAATGAATCACATATCTGGCTATAGATTCAGAATCAGAACAACATTTGTAAAATTCTACCAAATCTGAAATAGATGTTTGAAGTGCATCCACATTCTTAGCAAAGTAAACATTAATTTACTCAAAGCTCTGCCAAATCTTTAATGAAGTTAGTGTGCTTGCATCAAAGAAGAATTCATAATCTATATTGAAGTGTTCTTGAGAAGTTGATGTACCAAGTGAACACAATAAGGAATACCCTCCTTGGTCCTACAAAGCCTAAAGTGTAGGAATAAAGACCTCAGAATCCTCTATTTGTTGTGTTGGCCACTAGTCCTTGGTGATTTTTTGTATATAAAGGTTGGATGCCTTTTAGAAGATTTCAAGGATAGCTGGAAAAATCACCAACAAAAATGACGACTCTACTGGGGAAAATTTGTCATCCTCTAGTTGCCGATTGTTTTAGTACAGATTCACATGGTGATAAATCTAGACATCTAGTTTAGATATTATGCAATTCTTGAACCTAGTCAGAATATTTGTAGCAGCAAAGTGTCAAAAAATTTGAAGGTGACTCCGTTGCTGGAGAAAACCCAGAACTAGATCTACTTTGAATTTGTTTCAATTTGTTTGAAACATGATCCTCTCAAGAAGAGGTGATGACTTTGACTTAAGGAACTTGATAAATAATATGATAAGGCTTCAGATCTGCACAATTCAAGATTGAAGGTGAAAAGATACTCTGGAACTCCAGGTATTCTCACGAATCTAAGGAAATATTATTATATTTGTAGATAATTTGAGGGAATGTTCAAGATTTAGATCATAAATGCTTCCCAATTTAGTGAAATAGCACTAAGATAGGGAAATGAATGATATCTTTGCATAATCTTAAAGTAGATTTGAAATAAATTTTGAAATCTGTCATATTCATGAATGTTACTTGTTGAATACTATTATGCAAAGAAGAATTAGAGTATATACATCATAAAGGCTTACATCCTTAAAAAGTAATTTGAGTTACCTTTTGATGATACTGGAAAAACCTACAAAGGATAGAACAAGATGTCTTGTCAAGTTGTACATCTGGAGCCAAGAATGAATGTAATGAAACATGATGAATACCCCCTCTCACATCAAAGTAATTTCAGTACTGAAAGGCATAGGGCCATAAATTTCAGTAATGTTTATGGTTTTCCAAACATTGTACCACCCAAAATTAGGGACAAAATACCAAAATTTAATGGAGAACAATCTGAGTCAGCAAGTAAGCACTTGCAGGAGTTTGGGGATTTAATGGGAGATTATGAAGTGGATTTTGAAGATGTGATTATGAAATTGTTTGTACAATCCTTGAAGGGGGATGCAAGAGATTGGTTCTCTTTCCTACCATCGTCCTCTATATACTCTTGGAATGAATTTAAGATAATTTTTATGGAAAATTTTGGTGAAAGAGTAAATCCAAGTGTGGTGAGAAAAAACTTTCTGGAAATTCATAAAAATAAAGATGAGTTGGTCCCCACATTTAATCTTCGATTTGAAAAGATAATAAGAGAGATCCCTAAAAATATTAGACCAAATGATGCTGAATGTTTGGTCATGTACTTGGGAGCCTTTGACAAAAAAATGAGTTACCTATTAAGAGACAAGGAGCCTGCAACATTACACCAAGCATATCAAAGTGCTATGGATATTGAGAATAATTTGAGATATTCAATAATGAAAGGGTATAAGGATGTGGGTGTTGGTCATCCTAATACACCCCATGCAAATAAAACTCATGGATCATGTAATAGATTAGCTAGTCAGAATGATAATGCTTCTGATGTGTGGATCTCGCCACTATCACAACATGCAAATTATGAGAAACCTCAGGTTAAGAGCATGAAGAGTTTGAGCAATGTTGCTCAAAAGTCTTATGTTGAGAAATTGTATAAAATGCAGAGGTTCAAGGAAGAATCATCATATGAATTTTTTTTGAGGTTTTTGGATGCTCTGATAGAAGTTCCTCTCATTTTTAGACTTGAAGATTTTGAATGCATTGATTTGTTCTGTGAAATTTATGAATCTAGATTGGGTTCTTTGCACAAAGGTTTGAGGCCCCATAGTTTGGATCAAATACCTGACTGGATAAAGGTTATGGAATCTATCATATCTGAATGTGCATGAAGTATGGATTCCCAAGATAAAGACAATAATTATTCTTTTGCAAAGAGGCAAAAAGTAGAGCAACATGGTATTGTTGAAGAGAAAAATACATGGGACGATGATAAAGTATATATGTATGAGTGTCTTCCTAATGGTGTTTCAGGAAAGGGGGAGTCAAGAGAGATGTTTGATATCACTCCATGTCATGTTTTGATTGGTGAAAATGATACTAATATGGATGAAATTTCATCACAAATTAGTAATCCAGACATTGAAGATAGAAGTTTAGGTGCTCACTCTGAAGAATCTGAGCATGGTTTATGTTGTGGTGAATCTTCTAGTGATGAGGATTATAATGATAGCCAATGTGATTATCTTTATAATGCTTGTGAATGTTCCTATAAGGATGATCTAGAAGTGTTTTATCCACCTAGAGAATGTAGTGATATGAATTTTGATGAGATCACCTGTCCCTCAGTGGATGATCAAATTTTACTTAGTGCAAATTTGGAATGTGATGAAGGTTTGACATCAATGTAGTATATCAATTCTATGAACGATGAAGAGCTTGAAGATAAACACATGTGTATTCAAAATGCTGGTACTGAGTGTGAAGTTAAAAATAATGAACATGCTTCTAACCCTATTGTTCCTGATTGTTTACATGAAGTGGAGGTAGAGTCAAATACACATGAAGAGGAGTATAAGGTGCTTGTGGATAGTAAAAAAATTTCATTATCAAATAAGCCTATAGCATATTATGACACGCACATGGATTTTGAATTAATGTCATCACACACTAATAATGTTGATAACCTTGCCAACCTATCTGATAATGAATTCTTAGAAAGCGAGTTGAAGGGGTTAAATATTGATGATGTGAGTAGAATGGAGAGTTCATTTGTATATTCCTCTAGTAATAGTAGTGATTATGAATATAATGATGATATGGAAGATTTTGAATTTAATATTGAGAAGGTAGAGATTTCCATGACAACAATGAAGTTGTGGGAAAACCCCTTATATGATGAACCCTTATCAGAATGGGAAACAATAGATAATGGTTCCTACTAGTGCAGAAATAATCCACTCTTTGTTAAAGACTCTGATGAGTGCTTGGTAGGTGATACTTACACATATGAAGAGTATGATGCAATTGAAATAGTAGGGAGTGGAGAAGATCTTGAAGATGAAGGTAACCACATTGAATGCATTGCTAATGTTGATGAGAGACAGTTTGATGAACTTCCAGATTATGCAAATGTTACAGGATTGTGTGACTCATTTGAAAGGGAACATAAGGGTATAAATGGAATTAAGTAGGATGATAATCAATATGAGTGTGCACTTGAATATTTTGTAGAAGCTCCATATCTTATGGATCTTATCATGGGATTGCTTCTGGCTAAAACAATGGAAACTTGGGTGGAGCAAAGTGTTGATTCTCCTGTGCCTGTATTCCATTCCTTTAATTCTTTGGAAGAAATTAGATATTACATACAAGATGTTCCTGAACACCTTCAGCTTTGTGAAAAAATTGAAGAAAATGTCACCATCTATGATTAGGTGGAATATGAAATTTTTACTTTTCCAATATATCCGGATGAGCTTATAATACAACAAGGTAATGAGTAGAATAATTCCATGATAAGTGGGATGGATGAGGTCAGCTATGGTGGTATTAGTTGCTCAGAAGTGCACAATACAGATCTTGATCTGTTGAGATCAAAGTAGAACAAGGTATTTTATAGAGGAAAGATCTCCTTTTAAGATTTGGGAGGCCATCAAGCCTCCAATTGGGAAAATAAAGCTAATAAAGTGGGTGAGAAGTCTTCTATAATGAAAAAGGGGGGGGGTTATATTCAACATCCCCATAGTTGCGTTCTCTCCCCTTGATGGTTTGCTTCAATCAGAGATCTGGATTCCTGCTATGCCTGCAAGAGGCATACATCCCTAGTCGAAGCCACTAGTGGAACCCTAAGTTTAATCGTTCCACTGGTGCTATGTCCAAGCCTGTGAAATTATATTCCTCAATATCACTAGGGTTTAGGGTTTTATCGCTTAACTCTTTTATACCCTCAATCCATTCATTGGCTTATGTTTTCTTGTTGAATGACTGCATCGGGTCACCATTTGAATTAAGTGGTGTTTTATGACCCCATTATCGTTCTTGACCAGCCCTATCTTTCAAGTCACTTGTCACATCTAGGAGGGCCCAATCTTTATGAACAAATTATTTGCAAGTGTGTTTTCATACCCTTTTAAAGTGTCGCTCACAGTCTATCGCCCATCGTAGGTTTTGTTTAAAAATGTTATACTCAAGACGTGATGAGAGATGCACTTCTCCCACAACACCATCTACATCCATCACTACTGATTTATCACCCATCACAGGTTGTCTTTCACTTACCACAAAGAAACCCATGATGAGGGATGTAATATTTTCCCTTCGATCCTTGGTTCATTTCCCATCGCATGTTTTGTTTTTACTTTAAGAAGGTTACCTGCGATGAGCGATCCATGGTTTTCAACATCCACAGGCTTTCATCACCTATCACGTGTTGTACCCTCACGTTGGGAGGGTAAAACGTGACCAATAATGTGGTTGAACCTTTGACCCATTGCTGGTTCTGAGTTTAATCACCAGCCGGGTGTTTTATTGTTGTCGTAGGATGATAACCCACGACAGGCGATGTGGTTAATTCTTGTAACCAATTTCCGGCCCTTGTACTATCACCGATTACATTCTACTTTTCTAAGGAGAACCCATGACCACCGACATGTGGAGCTCCTCCCCATCGTGTGGGTATGGTCTATCACCGGTTAAAGTAGCTTGGCAGAGGAGGAACCCACGATGGATGATATAAAGGGGGATCTTGGGTTGAAATCTTTTGGTGGTCAGATCAATGGTTAATAGCTCATTACTGGCTTTCAAGCCATCACTTGATGAGATTTCAAAATGGGTTGTAGACTGGCGATGGCCGATGCCTCTAGAATGTGGTTGGGATTTTCTCATGCTCAACATGATCGATGGTAGACAAGGAAAGGATGATTGGGTAAGGATTTGGATGGATGCATGGCTGCTTTAAAGCATCTCATCATTGTTTCTTGGTATGGTCCATAAAGCAAGTGGTGACTCTTAATATGCCTTATCGATTGAGTTTTAAATCTACGGTGATCAACGGTGGAGATACAACATGCAGTAAATGAGATTTCTGCTCATGTGAGTGAGTTGAGATGGATATTAATTGCAGTTGGCTTTACATTCCTCTATTTAATGAGGATTTTTTATGGCTTGATTGAATCATTCGTGCAGTTGGCATAGCACAAAATTAATTGTTATGACTGTTGTAGAGATAATTGCAGGAGTTGTTAGCATGAGTATTTCCAAGGTGGTGGCATGGTGTCTTCTGGTATGTAGGTGTGTATACTTGCTACATTGCTAATTGCAGTTCGACTTTTCTCTGTAATTTTGGATTTGGGGTGTTTTCAATGCTTATATGTGTGAATCTTCTGGGAATTGTGTTTTATGTTCTTCTTCATCACTGTCACTGGATGTTATTGTATCCCAAGAATATGAGTGAGCCTAATACTCCTATTGCACCAGTTCAGAGGTCCCGAAGGTTGAGTATGCAAGAGCCAATTGCATATGTTCATAAGGATAAACCTCTTCTAGCTGAGGTACCAACTATTTCGAAGAAGAGGATAAGTGGATGCAAGAAACATGAGAAGGTGACTATTAGGAGCACCTATGCCTTGAGAAGCTGAATTGTGTCACAAAAATCAGTTGAGAAGAAAGAGAAGGGACCTTTATTTTCAAAAGAATTAATGAGGTCTGGTTCAGGTCCTAGTGTTTGTTTGGAGAAACCCATTGCTCCTATCCTAGTTTCTGATAGCTCATCGAGTGAAGATGGAGGAGTTGGCCCTAGCCCTAGTCAATGTCCTGCTTCTTTGGTGCCTTATAGTGACTCGGAGGATGAGATTGTTATGGAAACTCCACCCTCTATCATAAGACCCGGTGAGGGTGGTTACTCAGCAGCTAATGAGGCCAGGTAGCACCCGTGTCCTTTTCTCATGGTGTTGGTTTTTGGGTACTATGGTGATGTGGTTTCTAGGTGGCGAGTTATGTTGGTTCATTTTGTTGGTGACTGTTTCATGGGTTCATGCCTATGATTGCGATGGTGGTTACTCTGGTGTTGGAAAACGTTCCAATTTTGGTGATGCCTTTTGGAAGGCTTGTGTGGTGTCTTCGACAAATGGTTGGCGCTCCTTTTTTTCCATTTTTCCTTTCCCATGATATAGGAATGATTAAGGATATAATGGTGTGGGAAATCAACCCTGATGAAATGAAATTTGAAATTAACTCTAAATGTAATTACATTTTGAGCCAGATGCTTTGTTGCTCTCTTGTGTTATAAAATGGATTTCATGGCTTAGTGTAAGGGGTTCTATCTAAATTTTTTGAGTCCAGTATGTCCTAGGTAGAAGATGATTATAGTAAGTAGATGATAATGCTAAATACTTTGAATTCACTAGAAAATTGTCTTGGGTATAAGTCATATATGTCATAATCTTAATAGGTTTTACATAGATCATTGGTATTGGAACAAAATTGAAAGTCCAAATTGTATACTCTCCTTTTGTATGTTTTCACAAATTATAAATGAAATTATCAAAGATTGTTTCATCTATCACCAATGGTTCAATTGAATGTATGGATTTATTTCTTTGCTTTAACTCAAAGGGTTAAATAAAATGCTTAGGAAAAGTCATGGATATGTGAGAATTTACAAGGATTTGGTCATAAGTAATGTTTTGGATAACATGAGTCTTTGTAGTGTAAAGCATTATAAAGATAGTATGAATATATTAGAATTAGCTAATTGGTGTATTACTGGTTGTTTCATATTTGACTCCATTCACCCAATTGATGAGGCACTAGTTCATTTATTGGTTGTTCATGCAATTAAATGAATGAATCACATATCTAGCTATGGATTCAGAATTAGAACAACATTTATAAGATTCTTCCAAATCTGAAATACATGTTTGAAGTGTATCCACATTCTTAGCAAAGTAAACATTAATTCACTCAAAGATCTGCCAAATCTTTAATGAAGTTAGTGTGCTTGCATCAAATAAGAATGAATCTATATTGAAGTGTTCTTGAGAAGTTGATGTACCAAGTGAACACAATAAGGAATACCCTCCTTGGTCCTACAAAGCCTAAAGTGTAGGAATAGAGACCTAAAAATCCTCTATTTGTTGTGTTAGCCACTAGTCCTTGGTGATTTTGTGAATATAAAGGTTGGCTGTCTTTTAGAAGATTTCAAGGGTAGCTGGAAAAGTAACCAATATCCCTCAAATGAACATCCCCAATATATAGCAATGGATTCCATTCATGGTCATTGGGAACAACATAGTTGTGCAAATACAACTCACAGAGTAAATTCTCAAGTTTAGAAGGAGAGGATTGTTAAGCTTGGAAAAATTCTTGTGGGGTTTCAATGGAAGAGTTTAGACTGGAAATGACCCTTGAAAACTTAAAAGAAAGATGACGCTCACTTAAATGCAATACATATACCCTTGGGTGAGTCCTACATTCGATAATCTGTGGTACTAGAGTCACCACATTGCTTACCTTTTCTTTTAATGCAGTAATCTCTACATTCTTCTCCTCAATTTCTTCATTTTTCTTATTGATCTCTTCCTATAGCTTGAGTTTTTCTCTATTCCATTCTTCTTCTTTCTCCTAAATTTCTTTCCATAAATCTACGGCTACTAATTCCCATGAAAAAGTAGGAGGTTTGTGCTTTCCTACTAGGATCTTCCCCTGCACTGGTTCCTAATGTTCAACTCACTTTGCAATAGTAGCGAGTTCTGCCAATCCTATATTTGCCTGCCTCTTCAGAGCTTATTCCTTCTTTCCAGGTTTCCTTCTGAGTCTATGGCTCCTTTTTGGAGGCACACTAGTAGCAGACTTAGTCAATTTTTATTTCCTTGGAGGACTTTTATTTTTCCCAACGGCTACAGGATGCTCAGTTTCTTCAGTTTTTTTCTTCCTAGGGCTAGGATTTACCTTTCCTGGTTTTTGCTTCTTAGCCTTCCCTTTTCTATTTTTTTCTTCTCATTTTTGCTTCCTCCTTTTGAATAGTAACCATAGTGTGAACTGTGGTTATAGGGAAAACATTGACATTGGGGTCCGAATATGAACTATCTTCACCCGCATGCTCGGATTTAGAGGAACTAATTTCTATTGCAGGTTCTGCTGTAGGAGGGTTTATGCTAGGAATTTCCCTAGAAGTTGAAGCTCCAAGAGTGAATTTGATAACCCCCTCATTCCCACTAACCCTATGAGTTAGGGGTTGATTTCTAGGACCCACATTTTCTAATTTGAACTTCTTAATGTTCAAAAATTAATCCCATGACATATTGGACACATCTTGCAAAGACTTTTCTACCAACAATTTAATCAAACAATGATGGGAATTTTTTTTTTACCTACCTTTCTGTGTCTCAGCAGCCATGATTGCAAGAAGATTGTACATGACATTTGGCACATTCATCCTCCTGCCATGTCTCATGTGATTCAAAATCTTGAAATACACTGAATGAAGATAGGATTGGCAAACCTTGCAGGTAATGTATTTGATAATATAAACAACTTTTTTCCATGTTTCCAGCAAAGAAATTCTTCTTGTTCCTTGTTTTTCTATAACAAGTGGAGGATCACTAGGCTCGGTGAATTCTGCTCTAGATGATCTAGCATCCATAGAAGCAGGGTAGGGTTCTCCTTCAGTGGGAAAACCTTAAACTTCAACAATCCTTTCTTCGGTGGCTATAACTTTTAATCCTTTCACCATTGCCTCACCATTAGAAAATGTTTGTGAAAATTCTAAGGCAATGTCATTATTAAAACTATTTAGCTTCAAAAAGTAATCAGAGCCAACCACAATTCCTGAATTTAAGTTCACAGAGTGCATCCTATAGGATTACCTGGTGAACTGTTGGTTCACTTCTTATTAACTGACCTCCCATTGCCTCCACTCACACTTTGGAAAACACCTCAGCAAAGACTTCTTTCCTGCAATCCTTTAGCCGGGTATGTGTAGGATCATGATGGGCCAAAAAGTGGCGATATGATGGGTATGTGTAGGATATGTGGCTAATGACTTTTTTTTAACCCAAAATTGATGAAACGAAAAGGGTTTTTAAAGGAGATTCTTAGCTTTCCACCAATATAAATAATTTTTTACTTTGAATTTAATAAATAATTATTATTCATTTTCTATTTCAATTATGACTAAAGTCCTGATTGATAGGCTGATTGAAAAACATCTATAGCTTTCAAACAATATCACATTTTTTGAATCCAAAACATGCGTCACATTCTATGCTTCACATACTATAGGATTAAAAAAATGAATTTCATGAATTTTTGACCAAGGTGGTTAGACAAATGAGTTTTTCTATTTTTTAAAAGTTGTAATAAAAATTCATAATTAATTATTCACTTAGAAAAAATTACAAAAAATATGCATCACATCCAAATGAGTCCTCTACTTATATCTAAAATATTATAAAAAGTATTATCATTTTATTGTGGTTAGGGTGGTCGATAGACACCTACTTCTTTTTTCCCGAAATTTAAGTACTACTACATTGAAATTTCAAATTTTCACAAAATAGATTTTATTTTTTATAAATAAACCTAGTAGTTTAGAAACTACATTTAATTTTCTACAGGTTCTATTCTTACATATTTTTGAAATAATAGAGATAACTTATTCAAATTTTTACGTCAAGTTTCCTAACTCTGATTTTTTTGAATTTTTTGCCACTTAAGGGCCTATTTTTTCTATGATGATCCTGCACATACCCAACCGTAAACCCAATTTCTCTTCTGCTTCTTGTAATTCTCACTAGTACTAACACCAATGTCATATGACCTCTCAATTTTACCTTTTGAGTAGTATTATGATTTAGACTAAGGCAGTAAAGAAGACATAAAGGAGGGGTATTATCAAAGAAAATGGTTGTGGCTTAATGTCATATCATGCATGCAGAGTGTCATTTCAACTTCATAATTTCAAATTTACTGCCATGTTGGCCCATGAAATATGACTAATGACATGTATGACACATAGGTTCACATTTTCCCCCAACCTAAATAAAAGCATGTATGCACATAGGATGGAATGGAATTTTGATATAACAGGGCATACTAATAGGTTTTTCTATGTGAAATATCAATATTAAAGTACAATAATCAAACAAATGAATGTAAGGTAAGTAATATACATTAAGTCGTTATGCATGTACCTAAAAAGTTGGAATGTCTTTTCCAAAAAGTGTGGAAGGAATTTGTTGGTATATGGAGCCTAATTAGACTCAGAGGTTAAATTTTCCCAACTTTTATCGGTGTGGTTTCCCCCCAAATTATTTAACGAGGGTTTGGGGGTAGCGCCCCTTGCGAGGTCCATGGGAAGTGCCCCTGGCGTGCTCCCTATTGTGATACAGGGTAGGGTCAAGGGGTAGTGCCCCTGTGGGGGCTCGAGAGCAGCACCCTTGAAGCCTCTCACATTTTTTATTATTTTATAAAGGCGTCGGTTGTTATTTTTTTATTGGCTGACATAAAAAACCCTATTTTGTAACTGACATAAGTCTTGATAAAAGGCTAAGGGTTAGGGTTTCTATTGACATTGTATTGTAGCAATTGCATCGGTATTGAGATACAAGGGATTACTAGTTGTAATCGGTTTGATTTACTGGATAATAATATTGGACTCTCTGTTGGTGGATGTAGCCCGAGTTTGGGTGAACCACGTTAAATATTGTCTCTCACTGTTATTATTTCTATGTTTTTCATTCCTCTGTTTAATCTTCATTTGCATTTAATTTATATTTTCTGTATACAATTCCTAACAGAAGTACCGGTCACTAGAAAAGTACAACTGAGTTGTTAAATGAAGTGATAGTGGAGTGATGTGGAAGAGAGAGGGGATGGAGATGAATGGGTGGGTAGTTTTATTGATGGAGATATTAATTCCCACAAAAAGTGGAATTTTTTATTATGGTTGCATGCATACCTTTGACTAGCTAGAACGTTGGACACTAGGTCCACTTCCTTCGGCTGCAGGAACTTCAGAGTTCTGGTATTCAATAAATTGCTACATGAACTCCTATTTTGAGGTAGGCTTATGGTATAGCCTGAGATGATGACCATTGACCAGGAGCTTGAACTTGATAGGGATCAATTGTTGTAAGCTGAACAGTACCATTGGGGAAGACCTTTGTAATCTCATATGGTCCCAACCATAGGGTTTGAAGTTTTCCTAAGTTGTCTTTATACCTGGAATCATAAAGAAGTGCCTAGTCACCTGGCTAGAACTTCTTTTATTTGATGTATTTATCATGCCATCTAACTCTCTAGTTCTGCACCATCTCAAGAGAGTTGATTTCCTCATCTCATCTAAGGCATTTAGATGCATAACCCTATCCTTTTGTGCCTCAGATATATCTATTCCAAGGTCAAGTCATGTTTGAAGAGTTTTGTGTTCAAACTTTATAGGCATAATTGTTGTTTTTCCATATAATAATTCAAAGGGAGTAAAACCAGTGGTGGTTTTCCAAGTGGTTCTATAGGCCCAGAAAACTTTTGGCAACCTATTTTCCCAATATTTTTTGTGGATTGCTACTGTTTTGGTCATAATAAATTCTATTTCCCTATTTGTTACCTTAGACTAACAATTTTCTTGAGGGTGATAGGGTGCATATTTTCTATGCTTGACATTATACTCATTCACCAATGTTGTGACAAGAGTGGATGTGAACTGAGCCCCTTGATCTGTGACTATTTCTCTAGGAACTCCATAGCATGCGAAGATTTCTTCATAGAGGAATTCTACAACTTTATTGTCCCGAGCATGATTCATGGCTTTGACCTCAACCCATTTAGTCACATAATAAGTACAAACCAAGATGTACAATTTTCCATTTGATGGTGGATCAATTGGGCCTACAAAATCAAGTCCCCATTTATCAAACGGTGTGATAACTACTTGAGGGTATAGAGGCATCTCATTTGATTTAGTTGGTCGGCCCATCCTTTGACACCTATCACATTTCCTAGTGTATTTTCCTGCATTCTTATGAAGTGTAGGCCAATAATACCCTGTATTGAGAATCATCATGGATGTTCTCTTAGCTACAAAGTGTCCCCCATAGGGTTCATTATGGCATGCATGCAGTATATCATAAGTTTTATCCTCTTTTATACATCTTCTCATCACATGATCTGGTCCAATATAGAATAAACAACTTGCTATCTATGAGAATGGAATTTTTTTTTCAATAAGAACCCTTCACTCTTTTGGAGGGAAATGAGGGGGAAATCTTCCTGTGACCAAATAATTGGCTATATCTGCATACCAAGGTGTGTGCACACTAATGGAGAACAAATGTTCATTAAGAAAGTAGTCATCAATGACTTGTGTGTCCTCTGATGTAGTCAATCTAGAGAGAAAAATTACCACAACATTTTCCTTACATGGCTTGTCTATAATGGTGATATCAAATTCTTGCATCAACAACAACCACCATGCTAACCTTCCTATGATCAATGTCTTGTTCATAAGGTATTTTATGGCTGCATGGTATGTATGGAAAAAGATATGGTATCTTATAATTCCTGAACTTGTTGAGAGCATAAATGAATACCAACATCTCCTTCTCTGTCACTGTGTAGTTAAATTCAGCCCCTTGTAGGTTCTTGCTGACAAAGTAGATTGCATTCTCTATTGCTCCCTCTTTTTTTCCTAAGACAACCCCTATAGCATAATTAGATGCATCTATGTGAATATGGAAAGGAATTCCCCAATTAGGGACTTTAAACATAGGAGCATGGGTTAATGCTATTTTTAAATCAAAGAATGCTTTATCACAATCCACTATCCACTGGAAATCAACATATCTAGTTAAAAGATTATAAAGTGGTGTTTCCATCTTACTAAAATATTTTATGAAGCGCCTATAGTATCCTACATGTCCCAGGAAACTTCTAACATCTTTTTGCTTGATAGGAATAGAAAGATTGGTAATTACCTCAATTTTGGTTGGGTCCACTTGAATTCCTTTCTAAGAGATATAATGGCCAAGGACCACTCCTTCTTGCATCATCATAAAGCATTTCTCATTGTTCAAGGATAGATTATGGTCCTCACATCTTTGCAAAACCTTTCTTAGGTTTTCTAATGTTTCTGAAAAATTAGTACCATAAGTAATGAAATAATCCATGTAGATCTCCATACAATCATGTGAAATATGTGAGAATATACTAATAACTAATCTTTGGAAGGTTGCAGGTGCATTACATAGACCAAATGGGAGAACAAAATAGGAATAAGTCCGCCAAGGAAAGGTGAAAGTTGTCTTGTCCTGATCTTCAGGTGTAATCTGTATCTGATTATAACCACTGAATCCATCTAAGAAGGAAAAATACTGCTTACCTACAAGTGAATCCAATACTTGGTCTATAAAAGGAAGGGGAAAGTGAACCTTTCTGGTGGAAAATTTTAGTTCTCTATATTCACTCCCTTTTTAGGCACAATTACCAAAGGGGACACCCATTGGCTGTCTGAGATAGGGTAGATAAATCCTACATCCAATAACTTCTATAGTTCTCCTTTCACAATCTCCCTCAATGGAGGGTTGATTCTCCTTTATGGTTGCCTTACTGGTGTGTAGTCATCTCTAATGTAGATCCTATGAGTATAGAGTTTGGGATCTAATCCTTTCATGTCATGGTAATCCCATGCAAATGCATGTTGATGCAACTTTAATAGGTTTGTTAGGGGAAACCGCTTCTCTTGACTAATTTTTTATTAATATTCAAATATTTCCCCTCTGAAACTTGTACTTGTGTGATCAAATCAATCATGGTTGTTTCACTGATGCTTGGAATTTTTAATTCATGCGGTAATAATTTATGAAGCCTATCTGTTGTTGTAGGAAATTCAGGTGCAGGAGAAGCTAGCAGATGTATCTACAATGGACATGCAGAGCTAAATTCATGAGTGGGTGGTTCTTCATGCACTTCATAGTGGTTTTGAATTATATGGGATAATATTTCATCCTCTTCCTGAAGCTACATAAAAGGGCTTCTGCCTATCATCATGAGTTCTACCATTGAATTGACCTCCTCGACCTCTTCTCCAACATGTGCCCAGATGAGTTTTTCCATATCATGGGATGGTTGAGTAGGAGGATAATGGCCAAGCTTTTTAATGCTTCTCCCATTAGAAATAGTCATGTCCCTTGACCAACATCCAATGTAAGCATATACTATAGCTAACCATGGACTTCCCAGAATAATGGGATAACCTCCTAATGTAGCTTTAAAGGAAAGGATCATGAAGTATGTTGGATATCCCAAGAGTCTAGAGTAACAACAAGGTCTTCTACTATACCATCTAGTTTGACAGTGGAACTGTTAGCAAGCTACATGATATTAGGAGTAGGTCTCAAATTCATAACATTCAGTTGTTGTAGGGTATCCTTAGTCATCACATTGATAGGTACTCCCAATTCTATTAGAGCATTCTTTACTCGTATTCCATTTATAATGGCTCCAACTACAAGACTACTTGGGTCAATATATTTAGGAACAGTTACTTTCCCAAGCATGATATCTGCCAACTCCTTTTTCCTCCCTGGCTTTTTGAGATATGCTTCCTTAATTGCTTTACTATATATGGGGACATATTTTATGGCCTGGAACAAAGGTATCTTGACACATATGTGATTTAATTGATCTAGAATAACAAATATTGTTTCTTTCTTTTCTTCCTTTCGTTTAACAACTTCTAACCTTTGAGAAAATGGTGGGTCTGGATTAGACTGTCAAACTGGTTTAGGATTCTTGGGTACACTTGACTAAGCAGGGATATTAGATAAATTTTGATGCTCCTCTTCTTCCACAGGAAGCTCTATTATAATAGAAGTGGAAGGAGATGACAAAGTGGTTCCTGAATGCAAATGAATATCACTCACACTCACAACATATGTAAGAAATTTATTGGGATCTGCAGAGTAAACTGGTTGTTGTTGTGGTTTGTTATTTGGGTTAGGTGTGGGTTGAGCTGGTAACTGAGTAGGTCTAGGTGTGCTATAATTTTAGTTAGGAGGAGGCATCATTACGGTAGGTTGTTGAGGTTGTGGAGGCGGCTGCATGTAACTAGTTGCCTAGTTTGTCCATTGTTGTGCTCCCCTCCATTGGGATGTTTGTTTCCAATTTCCTTGAGGTTGCTGCTAATTCCCCTAGAATTGCTGCCACTGAGGTGGAGTGTTTTGGTAATTGGTCCAAATATTTGGAGGGTTGTTCCAAGGTTGAGGTGGATAGCCTCCAAATTTTGATGGATATGGGGGTTGCCATTGATTACCGAATGCATAAGAATTCAAATAAGGTCCACTAAAATATAATGGGCTTGGTGGCATACCTTATCTTGGAGCCCATGGAATTCTTTGTGCAATGTATAAAACTTAATCATCATCACCCTAAGTTGGCTTGAATTCTAGTGGAATTTGGTTGCTGTCAATGTTGGCTATCATTTTACATCTGCATTCCTTCTTATTTTTCCTACAATGAGGACAATATTCTACCAACATTGCCTCTGCCTCCTCATGTTTCTTATTTTATTGAAGTGTATCTAGCTGAGTGGCCATATTGTTTATGATATACTGCTTGAAATCTACAAACAAATGAGTGATTTTCATCCTTGAAACTCCATTAGTCGAGGATTTACCCATAGAAGATTGGTAACCTCTTCCTTTCTTTATAGCTTCCCTAGAGTAATTCTAACATATCTTCTTAATATCATCCTAAGGAACTTGGGTGATATCTCCTCCTCCTATCAAGTCCAGAGCATCAATGCAATTTTCATTGATCCCTTTAAGGAAGATAAACTTTTGAGACTCTTCATTGAGTGCATGATGTGGGGATTTCTATAGACAAAACAAGAACCTTGAAATATAGTCCTCCAAACTTTCATCCTCCTTCTGCTGCATCCTGAAGATATCATCTCCTCTCATATCACTGCCTCTACAGTATTCTTTATACTTGTCAAGAAATTTTTTTTTCACATCATCCCAAGTATCTACAATATTCCTACCTAAGCCCATAAGCATTCTTAATGTATCATCCTTCAAGTTAGTAGGAAACAATTTAAGCCTATGAGAATCAATAGTGTAATCATAGCTTTTGCATAAGATATAAAATTCAAACAAGAAAGTGTCATGGTCCTTTGTTACAATCCCATAGAATTTAGGAAGAACTGAAGCAGGGATGTTCTTAAGGTTATCAACTTCATTCTGGTGAGAGATAGAGAATGGAAAATTTGGATGGTTAGGTCTATTTTGGTTTTGGCCAACCATAATTGCTTAATGGATTATCAAAACAAATGGATTCTCAATCAGGTTTTGGGAAACTTTCTCTTCAGAGGAAGTTTCATAACTAGTCAAATTGGGAAATGCTTCAGCAAAAGGATTTTCCTCTTCTTCTTCATCTCTTGGAAAATTTTGAAACTCAACTAGCTGGTTATCAAGATTAGGGTCATTAGGAAGGAATATCCCTAGAGCATCTCTTCTCCTACCCCTATGCATGCGGTATTAACTCAGTATCAACCAACTCACACAAATAATTAGTGTAAGAATAGCAGATCATTACTTTATTCAAATGAAGGGTATGCTAAAAAAAACTTCAAAGGTACTAAAAATAATAAAGAAACTGGAAATGACTCTGAAGAACTTCCTAGTTTGACACCATCCCTGACAATGGTGCCAAAAATGTTGGCCTCCTCCAATGGTTCAATAACTAAGCCCTTAAAGCTGTAAGGTAGAGATTAGATATTTGCACTAAGTAGTTATATTTCTCATCATGAGGGTTCATTTCATTATCAACCCAAGGATGTGAACTTGAAATGGGTCAACACTTTCTGTGCACTAGGACTCAATTGTAGTCATCCTTATCCTATAACTAGAAAGGAAATAGTACTAAAAGTGAAATTCTTGAAAGGAATTAGCACAAGTACTGGGCATAAATCAACAGCTTAAACTGGACTAAAATGAGTGATAAAAATAGAAGTTTCAACAAACAGACAAGAAGTTACTTTGTCTGCCTTGACTGCAAGAACAAAAACAAAAAAAAAGTTCCAATGGCTCTAGGAATAGACAGCTGCTAAGATTGTAACTAATTACTAAACATAAAAGTAACTACTAAACTAAATGGATGGAATTCTCACCAATTGATCCCCCTTGAATGAGTCTTCCAAAAACTAACTCAGATGCAACAAATCAAAGTATCATTTTATTAATTGAAAAAAATGTTACATTATAACAACAACATGACTGTATTCCTTGAAACTAAAAATAAAAGTACAATATTAGAATGTCCAACTCTCCAAAGAGGAACATCTGATCATTATTTATAGAAGCTAGTTCCCTAACTAACTGGGCAGTCAACTCCAACATACTAGGATGCAATTTATTGAAAGCATGAAAAAAAAGGAGGTTATGCATGCACAATATTTAGTCAAACCAGTCTTGCCTCAATGAGGATCCAACATAGCAACACATCCTAAATCTACTCAACTAATAGACATGGTCATTTAAAGTCAGGTTATAACTTCCACACGAGTTGGAAGTTTCCAACCATTGACCTCTTTAATGTCCATCTCTATTTGGCTCCTTTAGCAACCAACCAGTTGGCATGAACTTCTTCCACCTTTCAAGCTCCATTTATATATGCATCTTAATGTGAACCTAGATTATTACATTAGCGTGCACAAGACAATTGTATATCCATAATCACCTTAGAATAAAATTCATTCAATCACATGTAAAATTAATATAGATATATCATATAGTAGGTTAATACTATCAAAATTTACAGGGATAAGTTCATACCCAAAGTTCATAAGTTTAGGGGAATAACATAGAAAGTATTGGTAACCAGATGCTAAAACCACATAGTAACAATAACAAACATATGATAAATCCTAATAAAAATGAGTCATTATTCAAGGACTCATCACAAGTTCATGGTGCTATCCACCCTGAGATTTTCCTTAAGGAGTATGATACCCTTGCCAAAAAATTATGGACATGAAATCTTGATAATAAGAAATAGATCTAGGACCAAGTATGCAAACCAAAGGAGAACGATGGTCTTGTTCTTAAGTAGTCTAAGCTCAACAGTTAAGCTCTACCTGCAAAATTATATTAGAGGTGGTGTAAATTTATGGATCAAACTTGGGCTCGTATTCTTAACTATAAATATTTAGGTGGAGTTGAAAATGAAAACATTCTATGAATGGAATTGATTAGTAAGGGAGCTATGATTTGGAGCACTATTAAAAAGGGTTCCACCCTCATTAAGGATGGTCTCTTTTGGATTATACATAAAGGTGAGAATTCTCTCTTTTGTACTGACTCTTGGGATGGTCACCCAGCTATTCTTTCAAATTATTTCCCCCAAATTCAATCCTTAAGTGATTTTTTTTGGTAGTTGGGTGGTCTAGAGTGGATATTTTGTATGCTCTTCTTCCTTGGGGTTCACTCCGGATTATTAGTGGTGAAATCTAGAAAGCTAGCCAAGAGGTGGATCTCAGGAGGAGAAAAATATTTTGGCCTCTATTCTTGTTGAGCAGTATTGTTGTTCCTTAGAGGACAAATATTTTCTTGCTTGGGGCCATGATTCTAAAGGTAAGTATTTGGTAGCTTAGGTTTATGTTGCTTTGGAGCTTCAACATGGTAACCTAAGAGTGTATCCTTTGTGGAAGAAAATCTAGAATAAAAATGTTTGGCCTATGTGCATATGTTCCTATAACTGTTGAGTCAGAACACATGCCTCACTTGGGAAAATATTAGGAAAAGAGGTTTCTATGGCCATTTGATCTACTTCCTATGTGGTTGTAGTGAAAAAAGTACTAATCATCTTTTTTTAGTGTTCCTTCTTTGTGGAAATTTGGAGGCTTTGGTAGAAGCTTAGAGGAGACCTTTTATGCATGCTTCATCTTTGCATGACTTATGTGAGAATTTGGGTCCTCCTCCAACTTTTTCTTCCTTTTTGGTGGAAAATTTGGAGTTGGGACCTTCTCTTATTATTTGGAAGATCTGGTTGGAGAGAAATTGAAGTATCTTTTAGAAGTGTCACCATGTGTTTCTATAGGTCTAGTATAAGGTAAAGAGTATGCGTAAAAGAAGGTAATGAGGCTAAGTTTGAACTAGGGGAGCCTTTTTCTTTCTTTGATATATATACCACTACCCTCTTTAAGCTCTCTCGAATTATTTCTTCTCAGGCTCATCTAAGAAATAGGAAGAAACCTTTTAGGAAAGTGAATAGATCGGGAAAGTGGAGTCCTCCTCCTAATGGTTTCTTCAAAATTAATAGTGATGCTTCTGCTTAGGGCAACCAAAATTTTGTTGGGATTAGTGGAGTTGGGTGTGATAATAGGAGATATATTTAGTTCTTCTCTATCTACATGGGGGTGCATTCTAATAATCAGATGGAGGCTTGGGATTTTCTTAAGGCATTGGAGAAAGCCTATGAGTTGGGTTGGTAGAAGGTGGTTTGTGAAATGGATTCCATGATTTTGGTTTCTTTTCTTAATAAGAGAGATTTTAAGGATCTCTTGAATGGAGATTGGTTTTGATATCTAAAAAAATCCTACATCTTGCTTTGGACATTGATACTATCTCCTTTGTTCATGTTTTTAGGGAATGGAACAAAGTTGCTAACTATCTGGCTAAATGGGCCTCCGAAGGAATAGGGGTGTGGAATGTGGTGGATTGGGGTTAGTTAGACCAACATAAAATCCAAATGCTACTTCAGACTTTCCATGTGGATCATGGTGATTAGTCTTGAGTGTTTGGACTTGAAGGTTTTCCTTCTTGGTTGTGGGGTTTATTGGCATGTTGGTATTTTGGGTTATTTATGTAATTATTCTCATTGGGACTTGATTATTGTGTATATCTTGATGACTATGGTCATTTGGTACTCTCTTTGCCGTATTTGTTATCTTTTCCTTGAATAAAATCTAAGTTTCACCCTTTATATATATATAATTTTTCTTTTAAACTTAGATCAACATAAAAAATCAAATGCTACTTCAGACTCTCCATGTGGATCATGGTGATTATTTTTGAGTTTTTGGACTAGAAGGTTTTCCTTCTTCGTTGTGGGGTTTGTTGGCATGTTGGTATTTTGGGTTATTTATGTAATTATTCTCATTGGGACTCGATTATTGTGTACATTTTGATGACTATGGTCACCTGGTACTCTCTTTGCTATATTTGTTAGCTTTTCCTCAATAGTATGGTCATCTGGTACTCTCTTTGCTATATATGGAACATGTCTACATGCTAATTAGTCTTTGATGTCCCAACTATATCATACTTAATGTTTTGAGAAGTTGATAAGTGTTCAAAATTATTTCAAAAGCTTATAAACCCTGTCCAACTACTCAAGGGTCATACTCACTCATTTTTTCCAATTTTGTGTGTGATATAGGTATACATTTAAAACTATTAAAACAATGATATCTATTTATAAATATATATTCATGAAGGTATACATCTACAACTATTATTAAACTATGATATCCATTTATAAATATATGTTAATGAAGGTATACATATGCAACTGTTGTTAAATAGTGATATGCATTTATAAATATGTGTTCATATAAGTATGAATTTGTAGTTGTTAAACATCGATATCCATTTATAAATATATATTTATATCTAGGCATATGTGTGTGCACATATATTTATATATAAACATATATAGGTCTTCATATAACTTCTCATCCATATTTTTATGGTATATTGCAAGAAGAAAATATGAATTGCAATAATTCCCCCCACCCAACTGTGTCAATTGCTTAATCAATTGGTCCAAGTTCATTGGTTCGGTCAATTCGATCTCGATCTTGGAAATACTTGGAAATCCTTGACAATCATAATCCCGATCACTAGCACGAAATGAAAGCATTGGTAACCCAATCATAGGTGGAAATGAAAGCTATGGTAATATAAACACCTGTAAGAGATTGAATAAACCAATTTATAAAATTCTCAAGATAGAGCATGATAAAGTAGATGATTCCAAACATAAAACAATGTTAGAAATTTACACCATATTTTGAGCATATATAGCTATGTTTTTGAGTAAAACTAGACAGGTAAGATGACTATGAGACAAAATTATAAATTCCTATAGAATTATGAAAATTTGAAATTTGAGGTTAATATGTTAACTTGATTTCAAGTTGGAAATGCAAAATAGTATCTAACAATAAATTTTTATTTAAATTTAAAAACTATCATATACTCACTTAGGTGATTTTAGTTGGCGTAAACTATTAAATCATCTAATTAAGCATATGATAGGAGAATATTTTTTTGAGACAATAACGTTTATCTTATATGAACACTTGAATGTGATATAATTCTTGTTAATCAGTTTGAGATAGAGTTGGGTCCATATGACATGCATATGCATTTTGGAATGCACATTTGTTATAATAAAAAAATGGCCAAAGTAATGCAAAATTACTCCTTGCATTGTTAGTTCATAATGTCTATGAAATTGCATATCAACCAATTTTTTTCATACTTAGCTAGAAGGAATCTAGAGTTGTATGAAAGATTGTGTTATAATTAGATGCAAAACTATTTATTAGATGGCATGATGATCTTGATGATTCCCTTGATCTACTACCCTCGCGAAGGGTAGGGACACTTCCTGATAGGAGTGTGGGGGAACATTGTCTATGGTTGGGGGAAAAACACTCAAGTGATGCTCTCCCTCTTGCAGTTGAAGAATGCTAAAGACTTGGTTACTTAGAGATATTATCTAAATTTCACTTGACATGTGTATTATTGATGATTTGTAAAATTTGTACATTATTGCATTCATATGATACTTGTAATGTGAATCTTGTATAATGCAATATTGATCAATATTTTGTAAGATGATTATTAATGAATGAATGTATGTATAATTGACAAATATGATTTGTGTAATATGTTTGCATTTTATATGTATTTCTTAAGAGTAATCATGATGCATTTATGTGTGTGTGTGTATATGTGTGTGTACGGTTTTGTTAAATAATTTTAAATATTTTTAGAGAGGATGGACTGGTGTTCATCACAATATTATTAGGGAATTATTTGACTAAAAAAATGACATTGTGATTCATAGAAATAGAAATAATTGTTGAGATATGGTGTTGTACACCATTGCATAAAATGATTTATTATAATTTTGTAATTAAATAATTATTTAGTTATGATACACCTTGGTGGTGTTGTTAATCACACTAGGTAATTATTTGGGGTCCACTTGATGTTGTATTGTAACATTGTATTATTATTATTTATGTGGGAGATATGTGATAATAATTTAATATTGGGGAAATATTAAAAATGTGATGTCTTAGTACCCAATATTAAATAAGGGGTTAGTGGTTTTGTATTCACATGGTTTTGTGGTACACGGTTTCACCTTACAACTAGTTGTATTTTGTGTGAGCTTGTGTCTATAAAAGAAAACACATGTGTAGTGGTTTAGGTTGGCTGAGTGGGTTGGTTGTCATTATTGAGTCTTCTTGTGGAGTGCATTTGTGAAGCATGGCATGGGATGTGTGGATTCATGCTTCAACACATGGGAATGCATTGGAGGGCTTGATGCTTTAGAGGTATTCATTGTAACTCTTGTATTGCTTTGTTGCTAATTAATATAGTAAAGTATGGATGCTTTTGGAGGTTGGGTTTTTCCCTCTTAAGGGTTTTCCTAGTGTATATCTTGTGTTATCTTGTGGCTTGTCTATTTGATCTATGCATTTGGAAAACTTGTATGCATGTTTATCTCTCATGGGCTATGTAGGAAATGAATTAAGATCATGGATTAAATGAAATATTTCCTAAAAATAATCATTGTAATCAACACCACAAAGATTCTGCAATGATCTTTGTAAAGATTTGTTTACCTTGTATGGTTGGTCATATGTACTATTTATGAAAACCAATGTAATTATAGAATATCTTGTTTTAATGAATCTTATGTTTTTATACCTTTTCCATGAATGTGGGTAGCTTTCATTGGACTATGATGCCATTAGGGAATGAACATTATGTAGTATGGCATTGATGTTCAAATATATTTGAATGTACAACTGTAACAACCTTGTTTCAATAGTTTTGATGATTATGGTTTAAAAAAATATGGTATTCATAGACTATTACTATAATTTATTCAAAATTTACCTTCTAAGAAGATTCTTGTGGTTTGAGGAATTTTTTTCTCTTTAATGATATTTAATTTAGACGATCACTATTATTAACAAGTTTCACATAATGACTAGTTGCTACCATTATAATATAGTTCAAAGTATATTTAGTAATAATTAATCAAATGAGTAGTAAATGTTGATTTATCTAATAACTCATTCTAAATTTATCAAGTGAATTCAAAAAGATTTTTCCACCACATTTGGGATGATAAAACCCACAAGAGTGTGAATTGTTAATATTATATTTATCATGTATTAGTTGGCAAGGCTTATGGTTCATACAATTGTTTTAGTCAATTATTTGGTAATTTAAGATTCTAGTGAAATTTAGATCATATAAAATAAAATGACAACATCTTATTGTTCAGTATTGTAAAAAAAGAGTTTCATATCAACAATTAGTCAAATATATTTTAATACATAATTTAAAATATATATATATAAACTCATTCTTGCATTAATTAAATTTTATTACCAAAGATAAAAATAACCCTCATTTATTAAATTTAAATTACTATTAATTTATAGTATAATTTATTATTTTTATATTTATTATAAATCAAATAAAAAATATATATTTAATAAATCTTATTTTCATCAAAGCTACATCATGATTGCCACCACCATGTTCATATTTTTTTGAAATATAAAATGTTGCATAAATAAAATACTTAATTGCATTCATTTTTTATTTTTTTATTAAAAGAAGTTGTAAGGTGGTTCATAGTGCATCTATATTCTACATTAACATATAAGGCACTGCTAGAATTTATCTTTATTGAAAGAGATTAAAGAAAATAAGAACATAAATTTTACTACATGTACTTTCTTGTGAATATGTTGGCTACTAAGCTAAATATATAAATAAGTCAAAATTAATTGTCTATGGCTAAAATCTATCAAAAAAAGATGCATATAAATCATAGTTAAAGTTGATAGATTGTATGAATATTATCTATTTTTATATGATAATATAGAAATGACCCAAGCAATTATCCATGATCATGATCAAGCCATAGGGAAAGTTGTATAAATCATAATGTTAATCTCATAATTATTTAAATATTATATATTTTTCTGGTTAAGGCATTAAAGTCATCAAGAGAATGTCTAAGAGCATATGTTCCCATGTTAGTTGTTGTTTAGATAAATATTGAATCTTTCTATATATAATGCATGCCTCAACTTCTAGTTGTTTTTCTTAATAATGCATTCATCAACTACTGGTTGCTTTTTGTATTGAATCAATACACATAAAAAAGATTACAAAAAAAAGTTAATAAACTATGGGTTGTTGATTTAACTACATATATTGTTTGAATTACTTCCTTAAATTAATAAACAGGCTTAAAAATATTCCTAAAAAAACTTGAAACTTTGATCCCTAAATTATTAATTGAAGTATTAATTTTCATAATCTTATATTCTTTCTTCCTCTTTGAAGTCTCATATCGCATTCCAATTAAATAAATTATTGTAGATACTTACAATAATAAATGCTGAAAAGATCACTTTATTTATTTATTATAAGATTTCTTTGTTGAAAAAAGAATAATAGATTAGCCATACACCTAACTATAATTATTATATAATCTTTAATATATAATATATAATAATAAATCTAATATATATATTAAATAAGTAAACAACATAAATACAGATTAAACATATATTATATGTAAGTTTTTTATTTAACACAAATAAAATAACTATAATTATTATATATTATTATATATGTTATTTAATAATGTATAATATTAAAATTATTAATATCTATTATATAATATAATTATTAATAATATATAACTATAATATAGAAATAGTATATATTATTAATAATTATAAATAATTGTAATAGCTATAATTATTTTGATTAACTGGTATATATTAAAATATGTTTCCCAAGATTTGCATAGATTTGCATGTAGAATTATAAAAGTATTTTTTTTCGTTAAAAAACTAAAAAACTATTTATTTTATTTTTACATTATTTCTGCATGCATCTTTGTTATTAAAGCAGCAACAACGTTCATTGAATTTTATTTGGAACGGAAATCGAATAAAAAAGGGGCGAAATCAAACGTCTTGCATGCATCTCAGACGCTGTTAACTGTTGATTGTTAGAATTAATTTAATTAATTCGCCTCTATTCAGATAGGGAACGTCATATTACATTCCAATTTACTGTTAACATATTACATTTAAATTATTGTAAATACTTACGATAATAAATGCCGAAAATATCACTTTATTTATTGATTACACAGAGTACGAAGCCATACACCAGTACCAGCAAAATACAGCTATTTAAACCACATACAACAATGTCAAAGGCACAAACAAAGCCTTAATCGCACAACAGAAAAGAAACATTACCAAACTATAAGAGAAGAAGAACACAGAATGATTTACCAGAGACTACGCTCAGTCAAAGAAAATAGCTGTATAACCATCTCTTTCACACAATAAAGAATTAAACATACCATCTGATCAATGTTTGGATCACTGTATATTGGGATTGAATGCTGAAATAATTTAGGCCACAGATGACAAAACATACTGTACGTACAAATACTTGAGCGGCTCCTTGCATTTCAGTGCCTCCTCTCTTTCATTGCTACCCAAATTTTTGACGAACTCCCAAAATCCATTCCTCATATCACAACGGTTGGGGGAGGCAATTTGCTTCCAAAAAGCTGCTTCATTGTCTCCCAAATTCTTGCATTCAAGAGAGCAGTACAACACACCATTCTTTTTCTCATGAAATCTTCTTTCACATACTGTGCAGCAGCCATTGGAGGAAGATGAAGCAGAGGATGATGGTGAAGAAGATGAATTATTTCTAAGCAAAAATACCGTGTCCTTGTTCCAGATGTAAGGAAAGATCTGGTGAGGCTGAGTTATATGAGGTTCAATGTCATCTTTTTTGATTGAATCACGTCTGGACGTCTTCCTCACCTGTAAAACAGTGTGTGATGAATGAGTTGCAGAAACACATTCTTTGCAGAGAGGCCCACTTGAAGGACAATCTTTGCAGAAGAAAGTTGAACGCTGAAAACCATGATCTCCGATATCACAGTGCTGTATATACTCATAAGAAACGAAATGCTCTATCCATGCCTTTGCTTCCATTGAAATTTAAGAAAAGCTACCTGTGAAGAAAATAAAAACACATGAATCAATTTATATACAACCTAATACTAAATAAAGCAATATTTATTACTAAATTTAGATCGGCTACCATGCTAAGCAAATGCTTTTTTTCCCAAGAAGCTTTTTTAATATTAGGAAAGAGATTGTACCAGTATAGTAAAATATTTTTTAACGAGTGGTTAAAAGACCCTGAATACTTAAACCATCCTAGAAATAAACAAAATTTATCTTCTTTTTTTTCCGTTTATATGTTTAGAAAGTGCCGATGATAGTTAACGTTGTGTTGCATGTATTTACGGGACATTCGTGCGACGTGTTTCTCGTAGATGTGGTCGTGTTCTATTATTGCATCAGCATGAAATGATTTAAAGGCCATTCATGATCTCATCCAATTTAACATCTTTTCTTCTGACGTCATATCTTTCTGGGAAGTCTGAGTTAACCTTGGTGAATTTTTAATGCCTTCATTATCCCTAGCAAGTCGGGTTTGGGCAATGTAATACCCATATTCTTGCCATGTTCCCTATTCCAAGTCTACATTAGTAAACTAAATGGAAGTCTAAGGCATTGTATATGCAGATAGCTCAAGGATGGATCACATGAATTTAGACATAGTTTATCGATTATTGTCATGGTTTGGCTGGAATTTTGTACAGAAAAGAGTTGGGCCATTGAAGCTCAATTTAAGTTCAATGAACAATGAACAAAAATTAGTTTTAGGGCTTTTTCTATTGGTTGAATGTATTCAAAGGCATCAATCTTTGTAATTTAGATTCATTTATATGTTCACACATGTTGTAAATCAAAGAAAAGATAATAAATGTAAAAATAATTATAATTGTCTAAGCTCCTCCATAATTATTTGGGTTCTTTTAGGGGATGCATATGGTATATGTGTCTTTTATGTTACATTTTGTAAATTTCTTATCTTTTGATTAGGTAATCCTCATACATATTATTAAAATTATTTTAGAGTGTGCTTGGATCCTTTTAAAGGCATAATATGGATTCAAATTATTTAGCTATGGGCTCATAAGTATCTTTCACCAGTAATGTTTTTTGTTCCAACATAGATGAATGTATTTGGATTATCATAGAGCCAATATTATGTTGCTCATGTGCATTCCTAATTCTCATGTGTGAGTGCATGTGTTTGTGTGTGGCTAATTTCTAACTTAGTTTTCTATTCTATCATCTCTTATGATATAGTGATTTTACTAATATCAATTCTTGTGTAAGCTTATAATTGATTAAATGTTCAAATAATCATGTTAGAGTATTTTCCAGATTTAAACATGTTTAATTAAGCTAAGGGGATTTTTTTAGTAATATAACATTATTCATATCTTGTGGTGAATGTATGAATCTACCCTTCATGTTTTTAATGTGAGGTATGTAGGGTCTATTCATGGCTTCCATAGAGCATGGTTAATCAAGGACTAAGTATAATATTTCATTTCTCTTTAATTATCCTATTGAGAAAATAGGGAAAAACCTTCTCAGATTTAGTAGAACTTAAATAAAAAGAGGAAATGTCCTATCCTATGCATCAATCTCAAAGTTTCTACCCTCTATTAGTGATCCTTGCCTATTTATCTAGGATGGTCTTGTTACCCAATATTGTTATTGATTTTTAGTTCTAGGAGAATGGAGCCATGATTTTGAACAACAAAAACAATGGTGTCTCTATTGGGGAGTTCCAATGTCAATCTATTCTAGTTTATTAATTTTGAAAAATCTACTTGTCATGATTAATCCAAGATTCATTTTCTACTCCTCGAGGTTTTTCTTGCAAAATATCTCATTTGCATTCAATATAAGGGTGCCAAGAGCCATATTTGTTGTTATGCATTTCTTGGGACTAAACCAAGGGAATGAACATATTGAGGTGGGTAGTTGAATGCTATTGGAGGCCTATTTATTTTTCAAAGGGTCTTGATCTTTCAAGACTACAATGATCTAGCAGAGTCTTTTAAGAGACGTAAGAGTAAGAAAGTGCCAAACTTAGATGTTGTGTTTCTCAAAATCAATAGAACCTACAAGTGAATGTAATTTCCAACTAAAATAACCTCTCTTAGTTTCTACAAACTCAAATTGTTTGACCATGTTGACAACAAATGCATTCTTGTAAAACACCTCATTTGTGTTCAATATAAGGGTGTCAATAGCCATATTTTTTGTTCCATGTCTATTAGGACTAAATGGAGGATGAGAGCACATTTGGATGGGTCTAAAAATGATATTAGAGGCCTCATTTTTATAGCCAAAGGGTCCTAATATTTTCAATCTATAATGATTTGGAAAAGTCTCTTAAGAGACATAAGAGCAAAAAAGTATCAAACTTTGACACATTTATTAGAATTTATGGCACCTAAGAATGTTTTGTGTGCATATTTAGGAGGATGGTAGGTCTAGCTACAATAAACTATCTCAATCTCTCTTAACTCAAAAATGTTTGTTCATGCCAACAATGAAAGCGTTCTTACAAAATGTCTAATTGACATTTGATGTAAGGGTTCCAAGAGCCATATTTTTTGTTTCAAATCTCTTGGGGCCAAATTGAGGGTATGAACACATTACGTTTGGAATATGAATGCAACTGGAGACTTCCTTTTATTACCAAAGGGTCCAAATCTTTCTAGGTTACATTGATCTAGCATGGTCCATTAAGAGTCAAAAAATATCAAACTTTGACATAATAATTCTTGAAATTTGTGATATGTAGAAATGTTCTATTTGTACCCATAGATGGATTTAGGGTCTAACTATAATAATTATCTTATTTTTCTTCAAATTCAATAATTTTTTTTATCATACTGACAATAAATGCATTCTTGCAAAATGCTTCATTTTCATTCACTATAAGGAAGCCAAAAGCCATTTTTTTTGTTATACACCTTATGGGACCAAATTGAGGGTGCAAATCGTAAGGTGGATAGGTGAATTCTATTGGAAGCCTCCTTTCATCACCAAGTGGTTGTGATGCTATTAGACTCTATAGATTCAACAAAGTCTTAAGAGACAAAAGTAAAAAATGCCAAACTTTGATGTAGCATTTCTTAGAATCTATGAGACCTACAAATATTCTATTTATACCTAAAAGTTGATGTTGGATCCAGTTATAATAACCTATTTCCCTTAACTCGAAACTATTTGATTTTGTCGACAACAACTGTATTCTTGCAAAATGTCTCAGTTATCTTTAGTTTAAAGGTCCCAAGATTGGTATTTTTAAGTATGCACGACATGTTGATATGAGTGGATGAATTCTAGTGGATGTTTCCTTTCATTGCCACAGGGTTATGATCCTTCTGGGCTATAGTGATTCAATAAAATCTCTTAAAATACATAAGAACAAAAATCATGTAGCACAAATCTTCCTTGACTACTTCTTCCACATCGTGTAGCACAAATCTTGTGTCTGGAACATACCCTGCTGCTTTTATCTGCCCAACCAAGCTCTTCAGCTGAGCATATATTTTATCTGTTTGTGGGTGCCACTTGTCTCCTACAACAGAAGCATGAACCTTGTTATACAATCTTCTGTCCCGCCCTAAAGAAGTTTCACCTTGAAACAAATATATGTTGATCGTGCATGTGATTATGCATGCGATCAAATAGCCGATAGGCTCCATTTCGTAGCAGCTTTCACCCGAAAAGTTGCCCCTTGCCGGGAAAAACAACTTTCAGGCAGTCGAAACATTCTTGCCTCACGCCTGAAAACAAATTTGAACTCGCACTCAAAATTTCTGTTTAAAAGGATGGAAAAATGTTGTCTCCAGTGAAGAATCTAATCGCTCTAAAACCCCGATATTTTAAGATTCACTTTTCGGTTGTTGTGAAAGCTTGAAGTAGCAGATGTCGGGAGAGTGGCTCTGAGTTTTCATTTATGGCTGTTTTCATATAAGATATTATTGTAATACCTACAGTTAGACCCCTACTGTCTCTTCATATGGAGATATTTTGAAGTGAATAATTTTGAGTTTATTTGTTAGGTTTAATTTTTATTTATTTATTTATTTTTTCTTGTTTTTGAGGTTATTTTATGACTTTTTTTTCAACAGAATTATTAAGTTACTGTGAATGGATATCAGCTATTGTTGATGTTTAAATAAAATGATCGTCAAAGTTATTTTCACATAGAGTGAATAGTAAGGATTAGATCATCTTCATATGTTAAAATTTCATTCTTCTTTACAAATCTTATACATTGTATAGGATATTTCTTCACAATTTGTGTCATTATACTGGCTCTTGTATTTTAAAGACCAAGGCAAGGGATTTGTGTCACACTAAAATTTTAAAAAATTGTCATGAATAAACAACTTGGTTTTTTAGATGGATACATCCTCTACCATGGTTGGTTACCTGGTTAGGATTCAGTGGTATAGTTAGGTACTAATATCCTTTTGATATTATTACATTCTTTTTCTGAAACCACATGCCTATATTACTTTAACGAAAACAAGGGTGCTGCATTTGAGAGATCATCTTTCTATAGACAAATAGAACTAACATCTTTGGTTTTGCATCAATTTGTGATGATTCAACATTCTTTTAGAAGCACTTCTAGACATGATTGTGTTTGGTAGGTCTCTCCTTAAAGTATTAGGTTTTTGTAAATGCAAAGAAGAATTCTCTCTAAATATTTGATTCAAGTCTTTTGTATTCAAAAAAATTGTACAATTTGACATTTACCTCTTGTGCTCTCCAATCATCCAAATTTCTTATCCTAGTGCTATTTTCCATTGCAAGGCACACAAAGGGTCTCCTATAATCTACTTTTATGCATTCCTAAAAGGTTTTAATTGTTTTTCACTATAGAGAGGTGAACAACATTGTTTCTTCTTAATGTCATTTAACATTGGTAATGTCTATGAGAATTAACTTATATTTAGTCTTACCAAGTGGTTTAGTGTGATTTCCCAATTGTTCTCCAAGTGTAGAAATTTTTCTAATGAGAGAAATTAAATCATTTCACTTGGAGAACTCAAGAAGACAATATAATATCTTGAGCAAAATTGTTATTTTTAGTGGTTACAAAATATCATTGGTATATACATAGATTGCAAACCATAGGGCCTCAATAGTGGGCAAGAAGTTATTCTCTTGGCCCATCTTTGGTAACCATCATAGAGTGTAAGCTAGAAGTGGTTGCAAGATGGCTCCTACATTTTCATTTTAAAATTTACAATAAACAATAATGAATGATCAAGTAGGTGGTGTTTTTACAATATAATGGGTTTACGAATTTTGCTTGTATATATAATAGAATCCCATAATCCTCTAATCGAAAGTATTCCAAACATTATAATTTTGTCGGATCTTGTCTCTATTTGAACAAATATCATATTACTTTACAAATTCGATGATCATCAATCATGTAGTAGTAGCTGCCTCAATGCAAGGCTCAAAAACTCTCATGATTATTCTTTACAATTTTTTTTTTATCTTACTTTATCCCAAAGAATACAATTTAAAATTAAGATTACATAAAAAAACTCTCAAATCACCTAGGCTTGCACCCCAATATTGGCACAATAACACTAAATATTCAATATTTTTAAAAAATGTGTTGGTGGTTACAAACTACTTGTAAATGATGCAAAGATTTGAATTCAACACAGTGTCTTTCCAATCACAAAACTAGATTTACACTCTATATGATAAAATGCTCATTCAATAAGAGTGGAAAATAAAGCCCCCTTATTTACAATGATAAATATTCACCCCTTAATAAAAATAATTTGAAATTTCATGCATAATTTAGTAAAGAAGGGCCCACGTCATGTCCCTTTTTCCAAAAGGATAGCTATAGAGTGGAATCTGAGAATCCTACCGCATTTCTTCCCAGAACACCCTCTTGGCTTGCAATTTGGAACTTAGCATCTAAAATAATTACCACATATCATATTCAAAGCTCAAGAAAAAAGGATCATATATCAAAAATATATCCCCATCAAAAGAATGCCAGTTTAGGCTCATTGTATCAAAGCAGGATCAATTTTGAGGATCCCTCTACATTCCTCAGTCGGAGCACATTTTAGCTTGCTATTTGGAACATAGCATCTTTGATGACACCCATACATCATAGGGTGAAGCCACAATAGTGGTTTAAAATTTGATGGAGGAAGGAAAACTCACAAAAAATGAGCCCATGGAAAAAAAATTGGTTTTAGGGGTTCGAACAAACCTACAGGTTTGAGTGAACCCACTTAAATTCTTGCCCCCATTTGCTGCCCAAAAATCAAAGGGAAATGTAATTTAAAAGGTGGTTCGCTCAAACCCCTAGGGGTTCGTTTGAACCCCCCTTATCCCTCATTCTCCATCTCATACACAAAAAATGTAAATTTTTGCACTTCAGAGCCCAGGTTGAAGATGAAAATGGCAGAGACTTCACAAACCCAACTGGAATTAGGTAGTCCTTGGAACAAGCTATCCAACGAATATAATTTTAATATGTTTTGGTTTTATTATGTTTTTTTTGTTTTAGTTTTATTAAACATAGGTTTTTCACAAAAATCAAGCTCTTTGTTCTGCACATGTGGAAAAATAACAGATTATCAAATTTTTTTTTGAAAAATATGAGTGCACCAAATATTGAAGTCCTTGAACCAACAATAATAATAATAATTTCAATACATACAAAAAAAGTTGAGCGTTATACGGTCGTGCTATGTCTGAATTGTAATTGGTTTGACTTTGAAACTTGATTAAAGAAAAAATATTTAATAAAAAACTATCTAACCAAGTGGAAGCACTAGATATCAGAGTTACAAATCTAAATTTGAAAGAATTATAATTTTATCCTTCATGGAAAAAAAATTATGCGTTATATGGTGAGTGTCACTTTTTAAAAATGTTGTTTTCTAAAAAAACTAGTTTTCAAGGGAGATGGAAAAAGAAGTGCAAACTGATTCCAAAATTTTTGGAAAAAATATATTTAGAATCTACAGAAAAAATGTCATGAAACTCTAGTTTGCATCATCTTCAAATTCCTCACGGTTTAGCCTCTATGGGTGCCCGAAAGTGAAGATTTAGTTAAGAAAATTATTTCAGTGCTCAGTTTGGCCAAAAATTGTAAACCACTATTGTGGGATCACCCCATATCAAAATATTAAGAGGAATGGATCAAGTGCTGAGAAGATATTGCTATTAGAAGATGACTGTGATAGGCAATTGGCACCTACTTCAACATATTTAAAGGATGACACCTACGAAACATGTGGCATCGATTGTGAAGTTTCAAGAAGGAAGGGGTCAAGGAAGCATAGGGATAGGTCCGTAGGGTGGCACACTAATTCCAAAAGAATCTACCTTGGTCTTAAGGTCGACCTAGTGCAATGTGTTAAAATTTAAATTCTAGGCTTTGGCACCATTTTCGCTCAAGGTCAACCTGTTCCTTGCGAGAAATTGTAGCATATAAATATAGGAAATCAATTCTTGTAATAGGCATCAAATTATTATGTCATTGTTTTGTATTTTGGGACACTTGTGTTCTAAACCCTTTTGTGGATGAAAACCCATAGGATTTTATGTTCATTGGATGAAAACCCAGTGTTCACTAGGATCAAAGGAAAAAACCTATTTGGTTCATGAGGTCATTCTCACTCAAGGATTGCATTTGAGCTTCAAAAGATATGTAAGGAAGTTAGTAACATTATTGTTGATCTATAGTAGCATTGTATATCATTTTGGATCTTGATCTCATGAGCTATAATTTCTATATCATATATGTGGATGAAATTTTGAAGTTTACCAATATATTGGAGTATTGTCTTGTGTTTATATATTTATATGTATTAAATGCAATATGAAAATCATCCTTTTGTTAAAATTATATGTTTGGGACATTATAGTGGTATCAGAGCATGATTCTGCCAGATAGAAGGTTTTCTAATGATTAATGTTTCCAAGTGAAAGGGAGATTAGTCTCCAAAGGAGAGAGTTGAAGAAACTAGGTCAAGAAGAAACCATGGATCCAAAGCAAGATTTGAGGAAATGATACAAGGGAAAAATCATCTTGTCGACATGTTTGGCCAGATGTTTCAATGGATGCAAACTAATGCTAGGAAGGAGAATGATATTATTAATGGAGTTAGCGCTACCTATGAAACCAATGGTGGAAAAGGGAAGGAGAAGATGGTTGCTACACAAAGCTCTGGAATTTATTTTAGTAATAGGTCTCTCAAGCATAAATTCATTCAAAGAGTAGAAGAAGTGAACCAGGGGAAGAAACTACCCTCCAAGATGACATATCAAGAGCTTATGAAGAGTATAGGGATTTAGAACCTTAGATAAAGGATATCTTATCTTTAAGAGATTTCATGGCAATGAAAAAGAATAAAAAAGGAACTTACCATTCACCACCTAAGCCAAAAGATTTGGAGCACTCATTGGGGAAGCTATCTATTTCATCCTTTGATGGATTTGAGAAGAGCACTGCCAAGGCATGGTTGTAGAAACTTGATACATATTTGGCACTCAAACCTATGTCTAAAGAAGATGCAATCAAAATTTCCACCCTTCATTTGGAGGGAATTTATCATGATTGACCTAGTACCATGGTCTGATCACTCAAGGCCCTAAATTGATCAAAGATTATGATGAGTTTTATAGAAAACTAGTTGAGAGATTTGATAGGAGACATTTGGAAGAACATTTTAGAGAATTGGATCACCGCAAACAAAAAGGAAGTGTGGAAGAGTATGATGCAAAGTTCCAAAGGCTATCAGTCATGGTAACCAACATCTTAGAGAAGAGACTCATAGTCCTATTCATTGAAGGCTTGGTAGAACAACTCAAGGGCTTGGTGAAGGCATTCTACTCCCAACACTTTAGAAGACTATATGAATTTTTTTTAATCCGGATAATTATGTTCCTCGACATAAATCAAAAGCATCAATATGGAAAAAGTAAAAAATAATTTCCAAAAGAAGCCTTGGACTGCTCAGAAACTTGCCCCCCCTACCACACCCAAGAAGATGGATTATGAAACCAAGAATGAGCTCTAGAGGAAGAAAATTTGTTTCTCTTGTAGAGAGCCATGGGTTCTTAGACACAAATGTCTTGGAAAGGGGAAAGTTCACTATATAGAATTCATTTAGACAAAGAGTTAGAAGCGAATGAGTCTAATGAATTTTATGATCCAAAAAACTTCCCTCCAGAGGAAGAAGATAAGGAGAAAGAAAATGGTGGTATTCTAGCATCTCTATCTAGCGCACATAGATACCAAGTTCTTTCAAGGTCAAGGGAGTCCTTATGAGACAAAGAGTGGTTGTTTTGATTGATGGAGGAGCTACCCACAACTTCATTAATAAGGGACTTATGAGGAGAAGGCTAGATGTAGAGAATTTTGAAGGATTCACTGTCACTATGGTGGATGGGTATAAATTACCCTTCAAGGAGAAAGCCCATAAGCTATACATAATATTTGGAGATTATAAGGTTTGTGATAAATTCTATGTTATTGGGTTGGGTGAAATTGATGTAATTTTGGGTGTGCAATGGTTACATTCATTAGGTGAGTATGCTACAAACTACCAAACAATGGAACTCAAGTTCAAAGCCAATGGCAAGGATGTGATTCTAAAGGGAATGAATAATGGAGGTCTGTAAGTAGTATCAACTAGGAGAATGGAGAGGATTTTATGGAAGAACCAAGTTACATGGACTGCTAGTTGTTTGGTGATTTAAAAGACTCTTTTGAAGGTAAGAATGGTCAAGTTCATATTGATATACAAAATATTTTGGATGAATAATTTGGTTTTTAGTGACATGTCTCCCAGATTTCCATTGGATAGAGGTTTCCATCATATCATAACACTTGAACCAGAATCAAAGCCAATTATGAACACTCCTTACCGCCATCCTTAGATGTATAAGGAGGAGATATAGAAATCCATAAAGGAGCTATTGGATATGGCCTACATCAAATCAAGCTCTAGCCCTATCACATCTTTTGTGATGTTGGTAAAGAAGAAGGATGGTACTTTGTGGTTGTGCATAGACTATTGGGAATTGAACAAGAAGACCATTAAGAACCGGTACCCCACTCCATGGATAGATGAGATGATTGATAAGCTACATGGTGTAGTGTACTTCTCAAAGATTGATTTGAGTTCTGGATACCACCAAATCTGCATGAGGGAAGAAGATGTGTAGAAAAATGATTTCCAATGTCACTATGGGTATTGAGTTCCTAGTTATACCTTTTTATCTCACTAATGCTATGGAAAATTTCTAATCAATGCATGAATCACATTTTTGGTAAGCACCTGAGGAAGTTTGTGTTGGTTTTCTTTGATGATATTTTGATCTATAGAAAAAACATGGGAAGAACATTTGAAGCATTTCTAGATATAGTCTTGGTAATTCTAGAACAAAAATCTCTCTTTACAAAGATATTCAAATGTGAGTTTGGGTTAACATAGATATTATATTTGGGACATGTCATAAGTGCTAAAGGATTTCAGGTTGATTAGCAAAAGATCCAAGCCATTTTAGACTGACCACCTCCTACAAACTTGTCTCCGGTAAGAGGTTTCTTTGGATTGTGTAGCTATTATCAGAGGTTTGTTAGAGGATTTTCCCAGTCCATGACATTGGTCACCCATCTGACTATTTAAGTAAGAGCCTTTGAATGGATAGAGGAAACACATAACTTTTGAGAAGCTAACGGAGGTAATGAGTTCTTGTCTGATTCTTGTAATTCATGATTTCTCACTCCATTTGTTGTAGAATATGATGCTTTCGATGAAGGAATTAGAGTTTTTATTTCTCAAGAGGTACACCCCATATCATTTGAAGTAGTAAGTTGAGAGCTAGTGAAAGAGGATATTCCATATATGACAAAGAGATGCTAGCAATAATGCATGCCTTGGAGAAATTTTGGAAATACCTGGTGTGCAGAAGATTTTAGTCAAATCAGATCACAATAACCTAAAGTTCTTCCCAAGTCAACAAAATTTGAATGATAGGCATCAAAAATGGGTGAGTAAACTTCAAGCATATGATTTTGATATTGAATATGTATAAGGGAAAAGTAATATTATGGTATCTATGCACTCTCTAGGAGACCTACTCTATGTCATGTGTCCAATCACATCAATAGACTAGAGGGAGTCAATCATGGAGGAATATGCCCAAGCTCCTTTTTCTATTGGAATTTTGGAAGGTGTAGAAAAGGATGACTGAAATTTGGTGTCGAAAGGTTTGGTTCTATTCAAGAATAGAGTATTCCTAGTTTCTAGATCCAAGGTGAAAAAGAAGATACTATAACCCTATCATAATGAACCTATGGTACGGCATCCCAGGTTCTACAAAACTTACCAACATATCAGAGAAAGGTTCTCTTGGAGGGGTCTCAAGGAGGATATTCTCACACATATTAAGGAATGTGTCACATGTTAGTAAAACAAAGGGGGACAAGAATTTTTGACTAGATTATTGCAACCTCTTCCCATTTTGGAACACAAACATGGTAGAGTATCTCCATGGATTTCTTCACCAAATTACCTAAGGCACAAGGAAAATATTGAATTTATGTTGTAGTGGATATATTGACTCAGTATGCTCATTTCTTTGCCACCTCTAGCGACTATAAAGCTCCACAAGTTGTAGAACTATTCTTCAAGGATGTTTTCTGGGTGCATGGGCTGCCCAAGGACATTATAAGTGACAGGAATAGCTAGTTCCTCAATGATTTTTGGAAAGAATTGTTTCTTTTAACCAACACTAAGCTTGCTAGACTAGCACTAGCTACCATCCGCAAAATGATGGGCATAATGAAATTATGAACAAATAGGTGGAATTTTATCTACGAAACTATGTCACTTGCCAACAGTAAGCATGGATCAGGTATCTTCATTTGGGAGGGTATTGATACAACACCACTCACCACATGTTAATTGGAATGTATACTTTCAAAGCACTCTACAGATATGATTCTTTGACCTTTGAGGAATTGGTTCTCATAGATAGTAGGGTTCCAACAACAAGGAATTTGGTCAAACAAAATTAGGAGATTTTAAAATCACTTAAGGATCACTTGCAAAGTGCTCAGAATCAATAGAAGATGTATGCAAATAGGAGACACATAAAAAGCTCATATGAAGTAGGATATATGGTATTCATAAGGTTGCAACCATACAAACAGTCTTCCATCAATAAAAGGTGGAGCAGACAAGCTAAAGCCTAAGTTCTATGGGCCATACAAGATAATATGAAAGGTTGGAGAGGTTCCTTATGAGGTGGAGCTTCTAGTACAAAAAAATCCATAATTTTTTCCATGTTTCATGTTTGAAGAAGGTTTTTGGATTGAATATATCTCCTGCAGTTGAGTTATCACCACTAGATGATGAAGGGAAACTCATCCTTATTTCGGAAGATGTAACTAACACTAGAATAAAAAATCTAAGGAATTGGAATATAATTGAGTATCCTATCCATTGGAGGAATTTTACAATTGAAGATGCTACCTGGGAAGGGCATGATATTCTAGAGCATCCAAATTTGTATTGCTTGAGGACAAGCAATTTTGGGAAGGGAGGATTTGTCATGTCCCTTTTTTTGGAAGGGTAGTTGTAGAGTGGAATCTAAGAATACTACTGCATTTCTTCCTATAACATCCTCCCAACTTGAAATTTGGACTTTATCATCTACAATAATGCACACATGTCATATTCAGAGCTCAAGGAAAAAGGATCATATACCAGAAAGATATCACCATCAAAAGATCGTCAATCTAGGCTCATTGTATCAGAGTAGGATCGATTATGAGGATCCCTTCGCATTCCTTCGTAGGAGCACATTCTAGCTCATAGTTTGGAACATAGAATCTATGATGAAACCATCACATCATATCCAAATCTTAAGAGGAATGGATTAGGTACCAGGAAGTTATTGCTATCAAAAGATGACTATGATAGGCAGCTAGCACCTACTTCAATAGGTTTAAAGGATAATACACCTTTGGAACATATGGAATCAATTGTGAAGTTTTAGGAAGAAGGAAGGGGCAAAGGAAGCATAAGGATAGGTATACAAGGTGGTGCTAATTCTAAAATAATCTACCTTGGTCTTAAGGCTAACCTAGTGTAGTGTATTGAAATTCAAATTCTTGGCTTTGGTATCATTTTGGCTCAAGGCCAACCTATTCCTTGAGGGAAATTGTTAGCATATAAATATAGGAAATCAATTCTTGTAACAGGCATCAAATTATTATGTCATTTTTTTGTATTTTGGGACACTTGTGTTCTAAACCCTTATGTGGATGAAAACCCATAGGAGTTTGTGTTCATTGGATGAAAACCCAATGTTCACTAGGATTAGAGGACAAAACCCCTTTGGTTCATGAGGGAATTCTCACTCAAGGATTGCATATGAGCTTCAAAAGATATGTAAGGAAGTTAGTAACATTATTTTTGATCTGTGGTAGCATTGTATATCATTCCAGATCAGCCTCATGAGCTATAATTGATATATCATATATGTGGAAAAAATTCTAAAGTTTACAAATATATTGGAGTATTGTCTTGTGTTTATATATTGATGTGTATTAAATGCAATGTACAAATCAAACTTTTAATAAAATTATATGTTCAGGACATTACAACCCATAGTCACTTTTCACTACTCTTTATGTTCTCCTTACTTTGTGCAAATAAGTTGTTTGCATAAAAATGTTAAGGTGTGACCCACTTATAATTTAATTTGCTTACTTTGTGTAAATAATTCAAATACTATATTTTTTGGATAGATAATACATTTATAGGCAACCTATTGCATTCCAAAATAGATAAGTTAATCTGTATATTTTGTTTGTAAAATACAAGTGTAGTTATTGATTTGCATATAAAATTGTTACATGTACTCTCCATGGGACCACAAGGCTTAACTCATTTTTTTCAATAGATCTTGATATGTAGGTTAGGTAGAATATTTTCCTAGAATTTAATTAGTTTATTCTATATTTTTTTCAAGTCTCATGCTTGATGCATTTGTAACTCAATTTAAAGGTTCATCTTATCCTTGAAATTTAGTAATTGTCGACATGTTTAAGAAAAATAACGTGTTCTTGTATAGGGTTCATTTCTAAGAAGGAAAAAGGAGGAATCATAATAGATTAATTTTGAAATTCAAAAAATGATTGAAATTGTTAATCTTGATTTGAAACAACTATAAGTGTTATTGATTGTTTTAAATCACTTATTGCTTCCACCATTGACCAAAATTAAGATAATTCTAGTGGCATGCTTGAAAGAGATTTATTTTATAGTACATTATTGAGTTCAAAGTTGTTGAGATGGTTATGTTTTTTCCCATGACATTTATGAACTTTTAGTATGGATTTTACTTCAACAAAGATTCAAGATGTATATGCAACTTTATGATAGTGTATTCATATCTAATGAAGATGAATTTCCTAAAAACCAAGTGCTAGGATTCAATTATGATGGATGTTTTCAATTGGAAACTATAGATTTCCAAATGCAAATTGGGTTGGGTTCTTAGGTTTCTCAAATAGAAAAGGAAAATAGGATGAGGCATATTGATAGAACTATTAATTACATTTTATCTTGTAAACTGATATTAGCTTTGAAATGGTCATGAATTATCTATAGTTTGAACCAATTTTCCTCTCTTTTGTAACATCTCCAACCACAAGAAGTTCCACCGTTGTAAAAATGTGGGGCATTTGCTTTAATTTCATCAACTTTACTATATTTCTATGGAAACATCTCTAACCACAAAAAGAATTCATTATTCTTAAAAATATGGGGCATTTTCTCCAGTTTAGGCCACATTAGTTCACCCTTTGTCATTGAATCATTTTTTAACAAAGACAAAAATAATTTTTTTGACTTTGCTATATGCTCTTCTAAAGTTTTACATTTTGAAGACTTCATTGATTGGAAATAGAAGCATATATGCTCTTTTGATTTTTTCCATTAATTGACAATCAATTAGGACTCTATCTAGCCACCACAACTTCCATTTTTGTTCAAAGAAAATAATCAAATTTTAAGAATGCATTAAATTTTAAAGTATAAATACTTTATTGTTTCTAATGGTTAATCCATCTAAATACACCATTAGATTTTGATTTCTTTTTATTTTAAATAAATTTTTTTTGTAATTATAATTGTTCAAGAACAAGCAAATATATGTTTAAGTTTTTTCAATTTTTATTTGGTGATTGAAGAGTTGTCAATTATATATATATAACATGGAAATTTTTTATATATTTTTATTATTTTTATTTATTTTTGTATTTATTTTAAGGGAATTTTTGATACATGTATATTTTGATAAGTGGCCTAATTTTGTGCAACTTTTTTTATGATTTCTAAGATCATAAAGAAAAAATCAAGATAATCTTCCACAAAATATAAGCACACAATGAGCCAAATGATATTATCAAGAGATGATTCAAATTTATAATGTAACCTTGCATATATAGGTGCAAGGTGGTGAAGGTAGGAAAGTCAAACAAAATGACTGACTACCCCTACAATGATGGAACACTTGTTAGCTCACTTGAGAAGTGATTTAGTGAGTGGCAAGTGTGCATACAAAATGTGTCTTATATAGTGAAGACACATATCTCAACCGGCATACAGAAAATTTATCGCCAACAATTCACAGATGGAAAATTCACCTCCAGCAATTCACCGTGGGAAAATTCACCTCCATGACAAATTCATCGTGGGAAAATTCACCACCATGACAAATTCACCACCAAGTAAAATTTACCGCCAGCAATTCACCGAAGCGGAAAATTAACCGCATTAATGTTGATTTTTTAAATATTTTTTATGTTTATTTTGATATGAAAATTATGTACTAATTTTCATAAAAAGTTAAAAGAAAAATAAATTATTTACTTTAATTTATACTTTAAATATTATTTTATTTTCCATGTGTTTATTTATATATACTATTTTTTGTTTTTGGTGTGTTCCTTTATTTTATACAATAAACATTAAAAAATATTTAAAAAAATATATATTATACAATATTGTATAATGAAACAATGGAATTTTTTTTTTATTTTATATAAAATATTATATATACAATTTTTTATTAAATTTTTCCATCTGTTTATTTATGATATTAAAATTAAGTTAATCGATTTATTTTTTATTTTTATTATAATAAAATATATTGAAAAATATTTTTATTTTTATTATCATTAATCAAATTCTCTAAAGTTAATACGATTAACTTTTTATTATCATAAATCAAATTATTCTTTTCAAAAAAATCATTTAAAAAAAAAATGTATATTAAAAAACATTAATGGCGATTAATTTTCCGACTCAATGAATTGCTGGCGATGAATTTTACTTGGCGGTGAATTTTTCATTGCAATGAATTTTCCCACGATAAATTTGTCATGGCGGTGAATTTTCCCACGGTGAATTGCTGGCGATGAATTTTCCATCAGTGAATTGCTGGCGATGAATTTTCCTAGAGCCATCTCAACCACATGAGGTGAGACAAAACTCTAAAATAGCCTATGTAAACTTAAGAAAATGTGAATAGGTCAAACTAGAAAGTGATTACAACTAACTAGTTATATAATGACACCATTTTCACTAACACCCCCTTAAGCGCAACTTAGAGAGTAATGCATATATAAAGAAAATGATGGGTCTCAATTACTAGCCATGCTAGGTACCCATGTAAAATTCAAACTCTTATAAATCAGAGTAAAGGAGAAAACCTGGTGGGAACAAAACTCATCTCCAAAAAAGAGATGATACAATAAAAAGTGCAATGAAGAGAGGCTATGTAGTCCCTTAAAGGTGATGCTCAAAATTCTTCATGTGATCTTATATTAGAAAGAACCTCTAGATTCTCTTGGTGAAGCACCTTTGAATTTTCATGCAACAAGTGATGGTGGAGGAAATGAATCATCCATACTAGAAGTAGGAGAATGAATATGTGAGAATTAATCCTTTGGGGCAAAGTGGGAGAATGTGTAAACATGAGATACATGATTAATCTCGCTAACTTCAAAAATATCTCTACTTTGTGAATCTCAAATTGTTGCTAAAGTAGATGTGAAGTCAACTATCTTCCCTGAATTTGTGAGTTGTTATATGGAAAGATTAGTGTTTTCCAATTTAGGAACAAACAAGACATTAGGGATACATTGATTACATATCTCAATAGTTCCTTGTGCATCCAACAAGAATTGAACCCACAACTTCCCAATAGTGTTGTTAGCTATTTGAAATTTGTATACATCAAAAGGATAGAAGGACGTACACTTCTAGATAAGGAGACATATGATGGGACACTCTTAAGTCAAGAACCCATTTATCAATCTCACAAACTGCAATTGCCATAAGTATTTTTCCTTTAGATATATCCTATGATTTAGAATATTTTGAACTAGATGAAGACTCTATGATGGATGTAGGAACCCCTTGTTTCTCAAGTAGATGTAGAAGATAGTGAATCCTTTTCTTCATACATTTATCTTCATTATGCCCAAATTTATTGTAGAACACACACTTCACTTTTTATTATGATTCACCATCATTTCTTTCTTTGTCCTTATTCTCTCCTCTATTTGAAGTCTTTTATTTTCCATTTCCTTCTATGAGGGCTTGTGTCAAATAGGACTTTAAAGTGCCCATCTGGATTAACTTATCTTTCTCTCCTATTAAATTTGCAAATTCATCTAATGATGGCATTTCCACTTGTCTCTAAGAGATCTTTTAGTATTATACAAGGTTGATACAAATATAGAATATTCAAGAATTAACTTGGAAAGAATGGAAATGATGAGTTGATCTTCTTTCTCTTATATGCCACATTCTAGTAACTACAACCTCAATGATCTAAATTTTGTAAAATAGTCCTCTAAAGTGCTAAAATCTCTTGGACTCAAACCGATGAGTTCATTTTCAAGCTCGTAACTTCTTAATTCATCAACCTTCCCAAAAAAAAATTCAAGCATTATCCAAACTTCATTGGGTGTTTCCAAGGCCTCCATATGGAATAGAAGTGCTAGAGACAGGTTAAGACACAATAATTTGATGGCTTGATCACACTTATTAAACCATTTTTCCTTATCTTTAACTACATTGGGTTCTTTTTCTATTCCCATAATTACCTTGTATAACCCTTAATTCTTCAACATAAGGGAAATGGTCAGTTTCCATTCATGATAATTGGAGGATGTTAAAGGTTTAATGGTTTTATTAGACTCCGTGCTTAGTAGATTTGTTGTAAAATTTTATGTACAGAAAGAAATGTTGAAAGGGAAATGTGGAAGTGCTCAAAGGCACTTACTCAAGATACCCCTCTTAAGTAAATGTTGACTCCCCCTTGAATTTGAAACTTTAAATATTTTAGTGCATAAAAAAATTCAATAGAACGAATAATGACACTTTATAATTGAGTGTGATGTCATTTCCAATGAAGTGAGCAAAAAATTGTTCACTTTCACAAAAGCAATACTCTATTTGAGTAGCTAATAAAAAATTATAAAAATCCCTATTTGCCTAATTTTCATTTAGAAACTTAAAGCTTTCCTTTCAAAAGAGTAGACAAAATTTGTTTTAAACAACACAATTTTTAAATCATGTGTCAATTTTAAAGTCTTCAAAATAAAAAGAGCTTTCCGTCAACTATTCACAAATAAAATTTTGACTTAGAGTTTGCAAGTTATGCCAAAATGAAAAAAACTCCACCTTTTTAGAAATATAATTTTGTAAGATTTAATGCTATGGTTAAATAAAATAGAATGCCAAGAAAAGAACTGCATGGACTGGGTCAAAAAGGTCTGTTGACTCTAGGTGATTGGGAGAAGTTGTCGACACGTGGAACTTTGAAGACCACGTTTCGTTGCATTGATTGCTGACCAAATCACATCACACCTGCCGCATGCTATAATCCTCCAAAGCTTTTTTAACATAAATAGAATATTTCCTACTGTGTGGGATATGGTTAATGAGGCGAGCTCACTAGCGAGTTCACGTCAGACCTTGTGTAGGAGGCCATGTGTGTCAATGGATATTGCATGGAGGAGGCTTGGCAATGATGAAAGGTGCAAAGGATTGAGCTACCACAATGAAACCCTTACCTTGCTACTTCTTTGCAGGTCTCTGATAGAGATTTAGACGTCAATAGAGATTTTGATGTCAAGCACCATAACCTTATATTAGATCTAGACAAAGCGCAACCTTAATACTCGCCCTTCAACAATGATTCACCATTCACCAGAGAACTTATACCTTTCAAAAACAAATGGGTTCAAGCAGCATATGGATAAGAATCATGGCTTATTTGAAACACCTATCTTCTTGCTTTTGACTACATCTATTATGAAGAAATGTGTGGCTTAATATGCCTTATTCGATCCCGGTGCATGCATCTAGACAGATTAAGTACTATAACTCACTACAGGATGCTAGAATATTATGCCCAAGCTCAAACGCGAATTGAGATGGTGGCCTCAACACGACCTTCTTGAAGATCACACCTTGAATGAGACTGAATGCATATCGACCTTCTACGCTTTCAAATGAAACTCCTCTATATACACAAATTTTTAACTAAATTACTCAGAAACAATTGAAGCACTATTCAAATGAAAAAATGCCACTATGAGGAATTCTAGACTAGGCTTGGTGTAAAATTATGGGAAGATTTTTGCTAGCATGGTTCTGATATCATGTTATGATTTCCAAGATCATAAAGAAAAAACATAGATAAAGTTCCACAAAAGATGAGCACACAATGAACCAAATGATATTATTAATAGATGATTCAAATGTACAATGTAACCTTGTATATATAGGCAAGGTGGTGAAGGTAGGCAAGTGGAACACACTGACTGACTACCCCTCCAATGATGGAACACTTGTTAGTTCACTTGACAAGTGTTCTAGTGAGTGGCAAGTGTGCATGTAAGAGGTGTCTTATAAAGTGAAGATATATGTCTCAACCATATGAGGTGCGACAAAACTCTAAAATAACTTGAGTAAACTTAAGAAAATGTGAATAGGTCAAACTAGAAACTATTTACAACTAACTAGTTATATAATGATACTGTTTACACTAATACATTTGACTTTAATATTTTCCTCACTTGTGCACTCTTTTCTTCTATGCACAAATCAAATTGTACTATCTCTAGTATATTAGCTTACATATAGTTTTCTATTGGCGTGACCATTGCACCTCCTTTGGGTGCAAGTGCTAGTAGTAGTTTACAGACAAATCAACATAGTTTATGTAGTTTGAATGGTTTTATTCGATAGTAGCTAACTATCTGGGTTTCTTTATAGGCATTACTCAAAACTTTATTTGAACACAATTTCAGAACTTTTGAGTCTTTTTATATACTTGTTATACTAGCAGACAAAAGTTTGGGGTTTTATTGGCTCACTCTCCTTTTTAAATGAAGATATTTAATATTATTAATAAGTTTTTTATTCAAAAGAATAATATTTTTGTTTCCTAGCATATCAAAAGAAAGAAACAGTGTAATTTATTTCCTTTCACTAAAAATATAATAATTTTAATATTTTAAAATAATTAAATTTATATTTCATATTGTCCTTTAATTCTTTACTTTTTAAGTAAAATCACATTATTAACATTTAATTAAGAAGAATGCTAAATATATGATATATTTACCTTAAAGTTAAATGAATTATATAAAAGATCAACACAAGGGATAGAGCTTTCTTTATGTACTTAAATATAAATATATGAAAATGGAAAGAAAAATAGCGAACATGCATGTTTTTGTTGAGAAATTCTAATCTATTAAACTATTAAATAGTTGTTCTAAAGATGACAATTATTCTTTAATTCTTTAATTTTAATATTTTTAGGTAAAATCACATCATTAACATTTGATTAAGAAGAATGCTAAATATATGATATATTAAAGCTAAGAGTTAAAATGCATTATATAAAAGATTGACATACGGATAGATCTTTTCTTATGTACTTGAATATAAATATATGAAAATGGAAAGAAAAATAGCGAACATGCATATTTTTGTTGAACAATTCTAATCTATTGAACTATTTTAGTTGTCGCAAAGATAAAAGCATATCAAGGAAGATTATGATGTGAAAGCTATTACAATAACAAGGAAGGTTGCCAGAAGGAAAATAATCAATAAAGTTTTGTTGCATCTATTTATAGGGAATTCATGCTACATGTTTCTCGTAGATGTGGTCGTGTGCTATTATTGCATGAAATAATTTAAAGGTGATGAAGCTTAATTTAATATGGTTGTAGAGAATTCAAATTTAAGTTCCATGAACAATGAACATAAATTACCTAGCAAGCATGTTGCTTGTAAATGGTTGTGAATTTAATGAACATTTGTACCATTTGACTTGAGTTTTTGAAAGAGGAAAAAATGGGTTTTACAGGGACCTGAAACCACGAAGTTTACAAAATAAAGAAAAAGTCAGTAAAGACATCACAGTCGGAAAGGCTGTAAAAATAACAACAGTAAGCGACCATAGCCATCAAAAAGGACAGCGAAGGCCACATAACCTAAAAACCAGCCAAAAATATAGCAACAGCTAAATTTGTGTCTTTAAAAGATCTGCATTCCCAGCTTCCAACTCATTCATATCCTAAACCCCCCTCTTTAAGATCTGAACCATCTATGTAGTGGGAGGCGCTTTCCTTTTGAGATTGGCCCCAGTCCTTTTAGAAATACCTTGGTCCTCATTCTTGCTTTCCTTGTTCTCTTCCAAATCAACAACCAGCGAACCCTGTTGCATTTTTTCCAGTTTTTCAGACATAGTATTGATAATAATGGCATTGTGCCTAGCCATTTTATGGTTTTTTTCCACAATTGTTTTCAAGTTATTTTTAATTTTAATCATTTCCTCTTCCAGAGACTTGTACTTTTCGTCAATGTCACCTCCTTTCTTTCCAATATTGTTCTTATTTTGTTTCCCTTCTTCGTTGCTGACAACAGCCAGCTTCAGCTCCAGCTTATACCATTTGACTTGAGTTATTCAAGAGTTGTTTTTCATGATTTTGATAGAACGTAGATCAAATAGGGATTACCCTTATGTGCACTTGGGAAATCTGATATGATGGAAACATCTTGATGGATTTGATGTAGGTTTTAATCTGTAACAAAGTGTTATAATTTGATAATTAATTTTGGGATCTCTCTTCATATGTTATTTATATGTAAAATCTTTTGATTGTAAACATTTGGTTAGTTTTAGGGCTTTCTCTATTATATTTTTTTTTGTATCCATTGGTTGGAAGTATTCAAAGGCATCAATCTTTGTAATTTAGACTATTTTAAATGCTCACACATGTTGTAAATGAAATAAAAGATAATGAATGTAAAAATCCTCTTCATCGTTTAAGTTCCTCCCTAATTTCTTGGTTTCTTTTAGGGGATGCATATGGTATATGTGTCTTTGATGTTACATTTTGTAATTTTCTTTATCTTTTGATTAGTTAATCTTCATATATATTATTAAAAAATTTCTAGAGTGTTCTTGGATTCTTTTTAACATATAATATGGTTTCAAATTATTTGGCTATGGAGTCATAAGTATCCTTCAACTTTTTTCCAACATAGATGAATTTATTTGGATTATCATAGAGTCAATATTATGTTGCTCATGTGTATTCCTGGTTCTCATATGTGAATGTACTAATGTGTTTGTGTGTGGCTATTTTTTAACTTAGTTTTTATATTCTATTAGCTCTTATGATTTAGTGATTTTACTAGTATCAAATCTTGTCTAAGTCTATAATTAATTAAACATTCAAATAATCATGTAAGAGTATTTTCTAGATTTAAATCTGTTTAGCTAAGCTAAGGGGATTTATTTTAGTAATATAACATTATTCATATCGTGTGGTGCATGTATGAATCTACCCTTCATCTTCTTAAAATGTGAGGTATATAGGGTCTATTAATGGCTGCCATAGGGCATGGTTAAGGGTATGTGCAAGATCATGATGGGCTAAAAAGTGGCAATATGATGGGTATGTGGCTGACAACTTTTTTTACCCAAAATTGATGAAACGAAAAGGGGTTTTAAAGGAGATTCTCAACTTTCCACCAATATAAATTATGCTTTACTTTGAATTTAATAAATAATTATTATTCATTTTCTATTTGAATTACGATTAAAGTCCTTATTGATAGGTTGATTGAAAAACATCGATAGCTTTCAAATGGTATCACATTTTTTGAATCCAAAACATGCGTCACATTCTATGCTTCGCATACTATAGGATTAAAAAAAGAAAAATTGAATTTCATGAAGTTTTGACCAAGTTAAGGTGGTCAGACATATGAGTTTTTTATATTTTATAAAAGTTGTAATAAAAAATTCATAATTAATTATTTACTTAGAAAAAAATTACAAAAAAATATGCATCACATCTGGACATGAGTCGTCTATTTATATCCAAAATCTTATAAAAATTTATTATCATTTTATTGTGGTTAGGGTGGTCAGACAGACACCTACTTCTTTTGTTTTCCCTAAAATTTAAGTACTACTGCATTGAAATTTCAAATTTTCATCAAATAGATTTTTTTTTTTTAAAAAAGCCTAGTAGTTTAGAAAGTACATTCAATTTGCTACAGATTCTATTCTTACACATTTTTGAAATAATATAGATAACTTATTTAAATTTTTACGTCAAGTTGTCTAACTCTAATTTTTCTGAATTTTTTGCCACTTAAGGGCCCATTTTTTCCATGATGATCCTACACATACCCTTAATCAAGGATTAAGTATAATATTTGATTCCTCTTTAATTATCCTATTTAAAACATAAGGAAATAACTTCTTAGATTAAAAATAGAGCTTAAATAAGAAGAGGAAGTGTCTTGTCCTATGCATTGGTCTCAAATTTTCTATGCTCTATTAGTGAGCCTTGATTATTTATCTAATATAGTCTTATTACCCAATCTTGGTATATTTTTTAGCTCTAGGAGAATGGAGCCATGATTTTGAACAACAACAAAAATGACATCTCTATTAGGGACTTTCAATCTCATCTTATGAACTTTTTGCTTAATTTTGATGAATCTACTTGTCATGACTGGCCCCAAGTTCATTTTCTACACCTTGAGGTTTGATATGCAAAATATATCATTTGCATTCAATATAAGGGTACCGAGAGCCATATTTTTTGTTATCCACCTCCTGGGACTAAACCAAGGGAATGAACATATTGAGGTGGGTGGTTGAATGCTATTAGAGGTCTCTTTATTTTACAAAGGGTCTTGATCTTTCTAGAGTACAATGATCTAGCAAAGTATTTTAAGAGATATAAGAGCAAGAAAGTCCCCAACTTTGATGTTGTGTTTCTCAAAATCAATAGAACCTATGAATTACTTATTTGTACCTAAAAGTGGATGTAATTTCCAACCAAAATAACTTCACTTAGTTTCCACCAACTCAATTTTTTTACCATGTTGACAACGAATACATTCTTATAAAATACCTCATTTGTGTTCAATATAAGGGTTCCAAGAGCCATATTTTTGTTCCATATCTCTTAGGAATAAATGGAGGGTGAGAACACATTTTCATGGGTGTAAAAATTCATTTTTATAACCAAAGGATCCTAATCCTTTCAAGCTATAGTGATTTGGTAAAGTTTCTTAAGAGACATAAGAGCAAAAAGTGTCAAAATTTGACACATTTCTTAGAATATATGACACCTAAGAATGTTTTATGTGAACATTTAGGAGGATGGTTGGTCTAGCTACAATAAAATATGTCAATATATCTTAACTAAAAATGTTTGACTATGCCAAAAATGAAAGCATTCTTACAAAATATTTAATTGGCATTTAGTGTAAGAGTTCCAAGAGCCATATTTTGTGTATCACATCTCTTGGGACCAAATTGAGGGTATGAACACATTATGTTAGGAATATGAGGGTATGTGTAGAATTATCATGGAAAAAATAGACCCTTAAGTGGCAAAAAATTTAGAAAAATCACAGTTAGGTTACTTGACGTAAAAGTTTGAATAAGTTCTCTATATTATTTCAAAAATATGTAAGAATAGAATCTGTAGAAAATTGAATGTAGTTTCTAAACTACTAGGTTTTCTTATAAAAAAAAAATCCATTTGGTGAAAATTTGAAATTTCAATGCAGTGGTACTTAAATTTCAGGGAAAAAATAAGAAGTAGGTGTTTGTCTAACCACCCTAACCACAATAAAATTATAATATTTTTTTTAAATATTTTAGATATAAGTAGAGGACTCATTCCCCAATGTGATGCATATTTTTTTGTAATTTTTTTCCTAGTAAATAATTAATTATGATTTTTTTATTACAACTTTTTAAAAAATATAAAAACTTGTATGTCTAACCACCTTAACTTTGTCAAAAATTCATGAAATTAAATTTTTCTTTTTTTAATCCTCTATTATGTGAAGCATATAATGTGACACATGTTTTGGTTTCAAAAAATGTGATACCGTTTGAAAGCTAAAGATGTTTTTCAATTAGCCTATCAATCAAGACTTTAGTCATAATTTGAATAGAAAATGAATAATAATTACTTATTAAATTCAAAGTAAAGCATAATTTATATTGCTGGAAAGTTGAGAGTCTCTTTTAAAAACCCTTTTCGTTTCATTAATTTTGGGTAAAACAATAGTCGTCAGCCACATACCCATCATATTGCCACTTTTTGGCCCATCATGATCCTGCACATACCCATGAATGTAATTGGAGTCTTCCTTTTATTACCAAAGGGTCCCAATATTTCTAGACTACATTGATCTAGCATGCTCCCTTAATAGTAAAAAATTATCAAACTATAACACAACAGTTCTTGGAATTTGTGATATGTAGAAATGTTCTATTTGTACCTATAGATGAATTTAGGATCTAACTATAATAATCTATTTAATTTACCTTGAAATCCAAATTTTTATAAATGGTTGTGAATTTAATGAACATTTGTATCATTTTACTTGAGTTATTCAAGAGCTTAATGGTAGATGTATGAAGGCATTTAAATGGAGATTAACTTGGCACTTGTTGATTAGCTATGTACAGATGTGATGGTAGGATATTAAATATTGGCATGAATACTTGTTAATTATAGATATAGAACTCAAGACTAACATAGATTTTCATGACAAGGATGAGTTTCATGAATTTAATGCAGAATTGGGATGTAAAATGTTGTTGTTATAGGTGTTATTATACATGTTTGGGTCATGTTTTTCATGATTTTGATAGAATGTAGATCAAATAGGGATTACCCTCATGTGCACTTGGGAATTTTTTTTTGATGGAAACATCTCCATGTTTGACAAGTATTATAATTTGGTTAATTTGGAGATATCTTCATTTGTTGTTTATATGTAAAATATTTTGATTGTAAGCATTTGGTTAGTTTTAAGTCTTTCTCTATTGTAATTTTTGTTGGTCTATTGGTTGAAAGTATCAAATGAATCAATATTTGTAGTTTAGGCTCATTTATATGTTCACACATGTAAATCAAAGAAAAGATAATGGATGTAAAAATCCTGTGTCTAAGTTCCTCCATAATTTCTTGGGTTCTTTTAGGGGATGCATATGGTGTATGCTATTTTGATGTTATATTTTGTAATTTTCTTATCTTTTGATTAGTTAATTTTTATACATATTATTAAAATTTCTTTAGAGCGTGTTTGGATTCTTTTAATACATAACATTGATTCAAATTATTTAGCTATGAAGTCATAAATATCCTTCACTATTAATGTCTTTTGTTTAAATGTAGATGGATGTATTTGGATTATAATAGAGCCAATATTATGTTGCTTGTGTGCATTCCTAGTTCTAATGTGTGAATGTATTGATGTGTTTGTGTGTGGTTAATTTCTAACTTAGTTTTTCTATTCTATCATCTCTTATGATTTAGTGATTTTACTAGTATCAAATCTTATGTAAGCCTACAATTGATTAAATGTTCAAATAATAATGTTCAAGTATTTTAAATATTTAAACATGTTTAGCTTTAACCTAAGGTGATTTATTTTTAGTAATATGACATTATTCATATCTTGCACGATGCATGTATGAATCTACCCTTAATCTTCTTAAAATGTGAGGTATATAAGGTATATTAATGGTTTTCATAAGGCATGGTTAATCAAGGACTAAGTATAATATTTAATTTCTCTTTAATTATCCTATTGAGAACATAGGGGAAAATATTCTTAGATTCAATAGAGCTTAAATAAGAAGTGTCTTATCCTATGCATTGGTCTCAAATTTTATATCCTATATCAATGAGCTTCGCCAGATTTATCTAGGATAGTCTTGTTACCCAATCTTGATATTGTGTTTTAGCTCTAGGTGAGTCGAGCCATGATTTTGATCAACAAAAAAATGGTGTCTCTATTTGGGAATTCCAATATTGTCCTATTCTACTTGCTTAATTTTGATGAATCTACTTGTCAGGGTGATCCCACAATAGTGGTTTACAATTTTTGGCCAAACTGGACACTGAAATTATTATTTTTAACTAAATCTTCACATTCAGGCACCTATAGCAGCTAAAACACGAGGAATTTAAGGATGATTCAAACTAGAGTCTCATCACATTTTGTCTGTAGATTCTAAAAATATTTTTTTTCAAAATTTTTGGAATAAGATTGTACTTATTTTTCCATCTCCCATGAAAATTGGCTTTTTTCAGAAAGCAACATTTTTAAAAAGTGACGCACACCGTATAACATATAACCTTTTTTCCATGAAGGATAAAATTCTAATTCTTTCGAATTTAGATTTGTAACTCTGATATCTAGTGCTTCCATTTGGTTAGATGGTTTTTTATTGAATATTTTTTCCTTAATCAAGTTTCGAAGTCAAACCAATTACAATTCAGACATAGCACGACCATATAATGCGTAACTTTTTTTGTATATATCAAAATTCAATTTATTTTTTGTTGGATCAAGGACTTCAATATCTGGTGCACTCATATTTTTCAAAAAAATAAAATTGATAATCTACTATTTTTCCACATGTGCAGAACAAAGACCTTCATTTTCAATGAAAAGCCTATGTTTAATAAAATTAAAAAAAAAAAAACATAATAAAACCAAAACATATTAAAATTATATTTGTTGGATAGCTCGTTCCAAGGAATACTTGATTTCAGTTGGGTTTGTGAAGATTCCTCCATTTTCATTCTCAACCTGAGCTCCGAAGTGCCAAAATTTAGGTTTTTTTGTCTCAGGGGGGGATGAGGGATAAGGGGGGCTTCATATGAACCCCTAGGGGTTTGCTCGAACCAGGGTTCATTTGAACCCCTTCAAAGGGGTTCACTCGAACCCCTTTTCTATGCATTTTTTTTAGTTTTTTGGCGGTCAAAATTCAAAGGGGTTCGGTCGAACCCTGGTTCAAACGAACCTCTAATGGGTTTGCTAAAAACCTATAGGTTTGTACGAACCCCCAAAATCACTTTTTTGCTTTGGGATCATTTTTTGTGAGTTTTCCTTCCTCACTTGAATCGTAAACCACTATTGTGGCTTCACCCATCATGACTGACCCCAAATTCATTTTCTACTCCTTGAGGGTTGTCTTGCAAAATATCTCATTTGAATCTACTTTTAAAAAATAAGGAATCAATTTATGTAATAGAGTTGATTTACTAGGCTATTGAGCAATGGTGTAGCATCAAATCCAAAACATGTGAAGTACTCTCCTATCACAAAAGTATTATTCAAAATTTCTATACATAACATAAATAGTTGCCTCTTAAAAAGATTTTTATTTGGATAATTTGAAGTAGATCTCTTTAATTCAAATATTTCATCTTTTTTAGGGTGGGAGAAAAGAGAAAACCTGATCATTTATCGAAAATGAAGTTTGAAGCAGAATAGCCCTTCTTCCTCCCAACCTCACACCAAGGGTTTTCCCTTTGAAACCCTTGAATACCAATTGGGTGAGTGGGGGGGAGCCCCCTACCTTCCTCCCACCAAAAAAACCCACCATAATATTGAGGTGGGTGGTTTAATTCTATTTGAGGCCTCTTTATTTTGCAAAGGGTCTTGATCTTTCTAGACTACAATGATCTAACAAAGACTTTTAAGAGACATAATAGCAAGAAAGTGCCAAACTTTTATGTTGTATTTCTCAAAATTAATAGAACCTATGAATTATTTATTTGTAACTATAAGTGGATGTAAGTTACAACTAAAATAACCTCTCTTAGTTTCCACCAACTCAAAACAATTTGACCATGTTGACAACAAATGCATTCTTGTAAAATGACTCATTTGTGTTTAATATAAGGGTTCTAAGAGCCATATTTTTTGTTCCATATCTCTTGGGACTAAATGGAGGGTGATAAAACATTTAAATGGATATGAAAATGCTATTAGAGGCCTTATTTTTATAACCAAAGGGTCATAACCCTTTCAAGCTATAGTGATTTGGCAAAGTCTCTTAAGAGACATAAGAGTAAAAAGGAATCAAATTTTGACACATTTCTTAGAATTTATGGAACCTAAGAATTTTTTATGTGTAAATTTAGGAGGATGGTAGGTCTAGCTACAATAAACTATCTCAATATCTCTTAACTCAAAAATGTTTGACCATGACAACAATGAAAGCATTCTTATAGAATATCTAATTGGCAGTTAGTGTAAGGGTTCCAAGAACCATATTTGTTGTTTCACATCTCTTGGGAAAAAATTGAGGGTGTGAACACATTATTTTGGAATATGAATGGAATTGGAGGCTTCCTTTTTGTAAACAAATATTTTGGCACCCTAGGTTCTTTCTAGCACTTCTAGGGTTTTTCACCTAAAAGGGGAAAGATGTGCCAAAATGGGCAATGTCTACACTCAAGATTAATGTATGGATGGATGAAATATGCTTAAATTTAATGTCCTAATGCAATAAATTGAAAAGGAAAGATGGTCTATTGATGCTAAATCTAAGAAATATGAAGTGCTAGAAAACACAGTGTTGTATGCAAACATGTAGTAAATGACCTAGAAATGCAAATAAAACTAAATAGAAGACTGTGAAACAAAAGGTATGCACCTAGAAGTGTGTTATAGACTTGAAGCAACTCTAAAATTCTAGAAATACTGATTTTTAAGCCTGGCAGGACACTTGTGCCAAGCTAGGCAACTTAGTCCAGTTTCAATTTTTTTTAAAAAAACTGCATCGGGGCCTATTTCAGCCAAATGGGTGTCCAAATCTGTAAAGATCTCTAGAAAAATATGCATAGTGGGACTAAGTCACCAAAACTGGGGGAAGTGTCCACTTTGACTTTTCTGAAGATTCGAAAGGGTAATTTGTAGATCTCGACCTGCACTTCTGCTCCTAGTAATTTTTTGGATCTGAAACTGCAGAATTTGGCCTGTAGGTGTTCTCCAAGCCTCTTTTAGGGTTTTGGAAACCTTGAAGTGCTTTGACACTTCGGTGACAACTTTATAATCTTTTTCTTGGACAAATCTACAAACAAGACCTACAAATCACACAAAGAAAGAAAGAAATGGTGAATGTTAGGGCATGGGGTTTTCCTTGGTCAAACTCCGTTTAGGTAATTAAACCAAAATGAAGAAATAATGTAATGAAGCATGAAACAATGGAGTTAGTACCTTTCCATGACGATTGATTTTTATTTTCTACAATGTTGTATGAAGATTTTTCCCATGAATGTCCTTGAAAGCTATCTTGATGACTTAGAATGCTAAAACCCTAGCTTTCTTGAGAAGAATAATGAATGATGAGTTAAGAATGGATGAATTGGTTATGATTTAGGGTTTAAAGACTTATATTTATAGGAAATCCACCTTATTTTCCCATTAATTGGATCCCTAAGGCTGACATGAAAGAAAAATAAACTTAAACTCCAAAATTTCCTGCTCAAACCTCAAAAATAGGGAAAATTGGACTAAGTCACCATGCTGGGTGACTTAGTCCAACCTTGCAGGGACTCATTCGCCCAGATGGGTGACTTAGTCCTAGAGGGGCCCTTTTGACAACTGGAATGTTGGGGAATGAGGAATTTAAGTTCCTATGTTGATTTCATTAGGTATTTGATCAAATTATGCCTTGGGATGCACCATATGGGGTCATAGGGGCCTATTAGTGATGATGTAAAGGTTAATTAGGTCTTGGGACATAAAATTCAATGTGAAAATGTGATTAAATACACTTTACAACACTAAAATGAGGTCCACATAGCCTAGAAAGGCACAATATCCAATGTGAATGTGTAGGACACATTACAACACTAGATTAGAGTCAAATTCAATTTACAAGACTTCTAGATTGATGTGATAATGCAATTAAATACATTTTACAACATTGAATTAGGGAAATATAGGTCCATTAAGTCTAGAGAGGCGTGAAAGTATTTTACAACACCTTTACAAGACATTGATGAATGCATTTTATTTAGTTTGCAAGGGTCCAAGACCTAGTGTGGATGTGTAAAACACCTCAAAAAACCAAACCAAGGCCTAATTAAGTCCAATTTGTTATCAATTAATCCCAAATCAAGCAAGAAAAAAGGGATAGTTTTTTCGTTTACACACTTTTATTACCAAAGTGTCCCAATATTTCTAGGCTACATTGATATCACATGGTCCCTTGATAGCAAAAAAATATCAAACTATGACACAAACTTTGTTGGCATGTCCTAGGTTGTGTGGGACTATGCTTGATTATTGTATGATTATTTTGTGGTTTGAGACCACCATATTCTTATAAGTGGCGTGAGACCACTATGTTCTGTTGGCTATGTGGTTTGAGAACGATTCCCCTCCACCCCTTGAGTGGCTTGAAGAAGTCACATAGTGCATGCAATGTGCCGATTTTTGTGAAATGTGTATTTTATTTTCTTTTGTTGTTTTTGCCAGTAGTATTATATCAAGATTGGATATTTAATTTTGTGCGGTCCTTTTTCCTCAAGGACTTAATTTAATTTAAATAGTTTTTATTTGGATTGAGATGCTTCCTTTGTACTTGATTTATTTATTTATTTTATTCTTCTTTACTTCTTGAAGACTTTTTTCTAAATTTTGAAATTTTACTTTTATCTTCTTAAGTTTGAGGCTTCTTTAAACTATTAGCATATGTGTCATGATGTGAAATGTGTAAACTGCTACATCCAGGAAGGACCCCTGCAAGGTCGTATGGGGGTCCAGATGCGTTCGGGAATTTACCATGTAAGAATGATTACATAGTGATGGCAGTTGGTTCAAATCAATGATATGAATTTTTGCATTGTTCCTCCTCATAAATCCTATTCCCTGAATCGTGTGATGTGCCAGTGTTGTATGGATGGTGTGAGTGTTGTAAACCAATATCTGTGATGCTTGTGCTAATTGTTTGTATTGTCACGATAAAAGGAAGTGAATGATTGCCTGAATTGTCAAAGTAAGGACGATTGAAGTGAACATATATATGTGTGTGTGTGTGTGTGTGTGTGTGTGTGTGTCTATAGAGCAATGCTTAATAGCCTTATAAGTGATAGATAAAGTAATTTGAAATTGACATTTTATAATTTATTGTTGTGTATCATGAAAGGGTCATTTTTTTGAGTAAACGGTTAAATTGTAAAGGTGCCTACTATTTTAGAATACCTTGGAAGATAAAATTTTCTATTGAAATGTTGCATGAGATATTATTTACAAGGGTTTATTGTTTGGGTTTACCTTCACTTTGAGGGACTTCTAGGAGGAAGCCCAATCCTGAGGGGGGAGAATGTAAGGCCCTATCCCTCATGGTCTTGTTGATTCTATTAGTTGTTGATGGTTTATATGTGATATTCCATATTCTATTATGATGGATAGTAAGCATGGGTAAGGGTTGTTACACTAGGAAGATGTTCAGATTCTTGATTAACCCTATCTTGTAGTTGTAATTTTTTTGATAGTCAATGAGTTCATTCTTTGTTTACTTAAATAGCAATATGATTCTTTGACTCATTATACTTAAATTAAGAAATTATGTTAATATATAGAACTTCTTTTTAATGGTCAAATGGTCATTATGTAAATTAGTTCATGGAAGGATACAACTGTAATACCCCACTTCACATGTGATTAGTAAAACCCTAATTTTTTTCATGTGTTCCCTAAATTGATGGTAAGATGTATTATAGATGATAAATAGTGTGATTGTGTAAAAATATTCTTGCATTTCATTCTGACATTTTGTTTAATTGTCATTGCCATGAAGGTGTTAGGAACTCATAAATTATGGAATGTGAATTGAAACTTTAAATGAGATTGTTTCAAAGATAAATATTAGGATATTAAGCTTGTAAATTAATGTTGTACATGCTTGTTTCTTACTATTGCATTAGCAATGTGCAGGAAATTAAGGGCATGTGAGTACGAGAAGGGAAAACCATTGAGAGAAAATCAAAAGACATCTTATTGTGGATGTGAATTTGAACATTTTTGGGGCTTAGAAATAAATAAAGCTAATATATGGTAAGTTAATATGGTAAGGGCTAATATTAAAGGGATATTAGATTATGTGTTATGTGGGTGTAAGTGGGGTTAGGGGTTGGGAACCCTTATCCAAGTGTGAAACTCGGATAGATCCTTAAGTGGGTCTTTAGAGAGGGTTGTTGGTCAATTTCCTTGGTTGGGATGCAAAAATAAACCCCCTAGGTCTACACCATAGTGGTAGGGGTCAAATGGGCCTACAATAGGGCCCCAAGGACATGATTTGACTCCTAAAAAGTCCTCATAATGAGGAGTGACGAATTTTGAAGGAGGATGGGGGTGAAATGATGGAGGGGTTGTCCAAGTCCATGTTTCCTCTTTAATAAGGAAAAGACTCTCATTGATGAAAGTACGTACATTTCATAGCTCCCCACCCAAGGGTTGCAAGTTGAAACTCTTATATATTTTGAAGAAAAGGAGTTGGGTGTTACCCACTTCTCCTCTTGGAGAACATGAGGGAAGATGGTAGAAAGAATGAGGAAAGGAGAGAAGTCCATCTCTTTGGAAAGATAGTGATGAAGATGCCTTGGCTTGGAGAGGAAAGTTGGATACAAAATTTCAGTCCCTTCATCTAAAAGAAAAGATAAGTTATTCCTTTTCCATTTGCCCTTGTTTCTTAGTTGTAAGGAGGTTATCTATTGTATGGATCATGCTTGAAAACAAAAAGTAGAGAACTTAGATGCATGTAGATTGTACTATGCTAGTTTTATTCCTTGATAAAAATGAGAAAAGACTCCATTGGTCATTGTGGGGTTGAAATAAGTCCTTGCTCGGGGGTATGGCTAGAGCTCATGAGGCTCCATGATGCCATTACGGTAGGGTGGAGAGCATGTCTTGTTCAGTTGTATGCTTTTCATTGTATTTCTTAAAATTAATTGTAAAATGGAAAGCTAGTGATTGTTGTAACATTAAAGAGAAAGGAAAAAAAAAGAGCAAGCCTAAGTTCTTTGTTATGTAAATCGTTCTTCTTTTATTTTTTTTATAATGCATGTTCAGAGAGATGGGTTTCATATCTGCTCAATGAAAGAAGGGAAACCGTAAAGTTTATTCCATTTGCACAATAATTATTCCATCCTTGTGCACAAATGTAGTATGTGAAGTTAAGGTAGAGAAATTGTATCTTATGTAAAACAAAACAAAAAAATTGATAGTTTTTCCCTTCCTCTCAGTTAAAATGGAGTCAAAGGTATACCTCTAATTATTTTGCACATAATAGTTGTGTTCATTTGAACTTAAAAAAAAAGAATATTACTGTTACCTATTTTTAGCTACAACTCAAAATAGGTAGAGCTGAATTGCATTCATCATTAAAAGGTACACAAGTAGTTTCAAAGTTTTCTGCAAAGTATTCATTGTTGTACAATTCTAATTACTTTTGAATTTCCAGTATTATTATGCAAATGCTTGTAACAGAAGAACTCATAAATTTTCATAAGAAATGTTGTTTTGTTCATTTTGTAAAAACCAAAGTCCCACACAAGCCATGGGAGTAGCTCGATTTGATTACTTAATCAAATAATAAATGCAATCTGAGAGAAATGCATATCACACAACTGAAGATAATATAAGAACAAGGAGAGTAGGTGATCAATTCGTCATTTCCTGGAATGACGAATGATTGTTACAGTTGTGTTGATCTAGATTCAGCTCCAGCTCTAGTTCCAACTCCAGCTTCAAGGTTTACCTGCAAGATTGATTCAAAGGTGGTGTTAGAGCAATGAAAAATCACATTCTACTTTATCCATACATTACCAACAAAAATGTAATTTTCATCCTATCAGGCATTCATTAGATGATTAAGTCATCAAAAAGATAGATGTTTAGAGAGCACACAGTTCAATGGAAGCTTTCAACTTCAATTATTTTGCTAACATGTTTGTTTAAATGTGCAGGAACAGGTTCATGATTAATTTTCATCAAATATGTGGAGAAAAATGGGCTCCCACAAGGGTTGAGCCCAACATATCAGGAGGACACCCTCTCATTCACATCATTATATGAGAGTCATGAAATATTCAAAATAGTCATTAAGAGAAGTTGTTGTAACCAAGAAGAGATTCATAAAGCAACCTTATTTCAATATGGTGAAAAAAGTTTGAGCAAGCATCTTATTGCTCATCATGCTAAAAGAATGGTCAAAACATGTTAAGAGATCATCAGTTTCATTGTTATCTTGTTTCAGTTCTACCTTACATTCTTTTGCATTTTAGTAAGGTGTTGAGCTCCTTTATATTGAAGGGAGAGCAGGGTATCGATCCTTTTTAGATTGTTTCTAAACAAATTTTGAAATACATATATAGTCTTTAAGAGACTCACAGAGAAACAGGTCTACATCATAAAAACAAAGTACCATCATCAAAAAAGCAGTCCGCATGACTATAGGACAACATTACTACATCTTGGATTCAAGAGGCATCATTAACATATCAACTTTATAAGTTATCATTATCTCTGATTTCCTACAAAAGGACAAGAAAGAACCATGCTTCATGCCTATTAGAGAGAGAATCAAGCATCAGATTGCTACAGAAGGCTTATGCCATTACAAATAGGGATGATGACAAGCCATGACAGTCTGAATATATTGGAAAACAATAAGATACAACTATATTGTCAAAATAAATCTATTCAAAAAGACATAAAGAGATCCTTATACATATTTAAAATAGAATATCAGGCATCAGGCTACTTCATGTTGCTTGTGAATAGTTTCATGACTGACTGACATAACATAGTAATCTATAACAACATTAAAGGAGCAGTTACATCATTAAGGACAGTCAAAAGGCATGGATATTAATGAAGAAGTTCACATTGTTAAGTGATGTAGAGGGTTGGTATTGAAGGTTCTAATGCCTATGCATTAAGGAAGCAACAATTTGTATGAAGACAGTAATCAAAACTACAGGCACAATATGCAAAGAGGAAATCAAAAGCCAAATGATTTAAGAAACAATTTATGCTTTTCTCAAGCACATCATTGTGAGTAAAAAGTAAATATTATCTAGAAGTCATATTTGTATAGGTATGGAGAACAATTGGCAACCATGTTATTTACAGAGGGCCAAGCTAACAAAACAATATTTCTTTTATTCCTTGCACTGAAACCCTCAAAGGAATGAATATTACCTAGATGCATAGATATGCAGTCTAGGTTTCAAGGAAAGAAGTATATAGATAAACAGGACTTCAATCATTTTATGATTATCTGAAGCCCAAATCGAGCAGTTTTAAAGACAAAAAATGAGAGATCTGACATGAGATACAGAGATACTGAAAGCTTGTATCAAAATAGAGCTATAGAAAGGTGCTTACTCACGGCTAACAAAGGATTTCATTTGCAAGACAGATAATGCATGGAAAAGAAAGTAAATTCATGATTTTACACCAAATTGAGTATCTTTTATAGACAAAATAGGAGGGTTGAGATTCATATACTTACTAGGGTTGTTGATGAAATGCACTCAAAAGTCCGCTTGTTTCTTACAGAAAATGATTTCAAAAGCTCAAAAAATGCTCTCCATGGCGGCCTCGAATGGAGAAAGGCATCAGCAGGAAAAGATATACAAAATACTATCAAATCAAATGCCATAGCCATGGCCATGAAGGCCAAAATTCCTTACAAAGTGCTTCAAAATGAAGTCAAAGTGATCCACATTGAAGAAGAAAAGATTTTCCATCAGTCTACAAAAGAAAATCGACATAGAGGCAGCCAAAAATTGGTCTCCAAAGCTCCAAACTCCACTCAGGCATGGCGGCGCAGGGTTCTTCCAGCAAGTTTTTTTTTAAGAATGTGCAAAGTGAGAAATGAAGGAGAGTATTAGGGTGTTCGAGTATTTTAATCACCCTATTTCGAATGATAAGATATTTTGACTTTGTTTTTTCAAAATAAAATCATTTCATTGCCCATGGTCATGACTTGCTAAGTCATTGACCTAATCATGCACTATGGAGGTGACAAGGCTATATGCTAAGGCATATAAATGTTTATTAAAACATTGTGATGTGTTTATGCAAATAACTATGAAATATACGATGTAAATAATGCATAACTTTTTGCATTATATTTTATACCTTGTAAAGGTGGAGATTATTTTTTGCATAAACGATGATGACATTGATGCTGGGTATGAAAAGCATGTAGGGGATTAAAGACAAGAAGTGGAATTGAAGTTCTAATTTGGAGTTAAATTAAGAACACTTCACTTCTTCTTTTTGCATGAAGTTAAAGAGAATAACATTACAATCAAATGTTAAAGATAATGTTACTTTAATATTTAATATGTAATTAGAGTTGAAAGAGTGAATTACACATTAAATATTAAAATAATCATTTTGATTATTTTTAATATTTAATTATACAGTTATCTCGTGCAAAAGACAAGATGGAGATAATTGTGGAGTTTCCTATCACTTTACTTCAATTTCACATTAGTTCTTGAGTGTTTTTTATCATGCACGATATGACACTAGTAGAATTTGGCAAATAAATGACTACGTGACTAAAACTTTTAGTCATGTGACTAAAATTTTTAGTCACATGACTAACACTAGTAGAATTTGGCAAATAAATGACTAATTTGGTCATTTATAAGTGACTAATTTGGTCATTGGGTAAAATCATAACTAAATGACTAAATAAACGACTGAATAAATGACTAATATTAGATAAATAAAAATGACTAAATAAATAACTAAATAAATGATTAATACTAGACAAATAAAAATGACTAAATAAATGACTATTACTCTACTATTCTTTTTTCTTTCAAATTTGATCATAATCCATAGAGCTTAAGCCCCCCTCATGGGACCCCTACCTAAGTGGGCCATTTGACTGCCTAGGTTGCTTGGTGCACCAAAAATACCTATTGTGTGGAAGACATTGCCTCTTGGTGCAGACTTAAGGCCTTCACATATTTTATAAAATATTTTAACATTTACATTCTTTAACTTTTATTACTCATTATGTTAATGAATCATTAATGTTTTTAACTATGATTTGAAGCCAGTTTGATTTTCTTGTTGTGTTAGCATGTCAAATGTATCAAAGAGCACTTGTGGTCAATTTCACTAATAAAATATGATTTAAACAATCCAATTGCATTTTGAGGGCTATCTTGTAGAAAATTTCATTTCAAAAGGTCTTTGGTCTACTGGTGAAGTTGAAAGGTTCTAAATGAGCCCACCAGGGATCAAGTCTCGCTAAGTGCAAAGGCTCCGACACCGAAAAAGGGATGAGGTCGGGATCGTGCCCCAGACGAATTTGGTGGAATGGATACCCCTCAATCCTTGACTCTTAGCCGAAGAGGTTCAACCCAAGAAGGATCATGCTCCCATATCAGGTAGCTACAAATAATTTATGGATGACCTCCATAAAAAAAGAAGTTAAATAGTTATTTCTAATTGAAAAACTGGGTTGTATTCTAATATGATATAATAATATATTATATTACAGTACAATATTTAATATAATATTATATAATATAATATATATATATATATATATTATATAATATTATAATGTATTTATTATAATAATATAATATTATAATATATTAATTATATTTAATATAATATAGTAATATTATAATATAATATAAAGTGGGTTGTATTATAATACAATATAATAATATATTATAATACAATATAATAATATATTATATTACAATATAATAATATATTATATTACAATACAATATAATATAATATATTATAATATAATATGATATTATATAATATAATATGATATTATATAATATAATATATATATTATATGATATTATATAATATTATAATATTTATTATAATCATAATATAATGTTATAATATAATAATTATATATATTTTTATATTATATAATATTATATTTTAATATATGTAATATTATATAATAACATAATATTATGCAATAGCCAGAGATTATATATTATATTTATCTATTTTGAATTTCATTTTGAAATCCAATAAAACGGGTAAATAAAGCGGGAGAATAAAGCGGCAAAATTTTAACCCTATTTTTCATTTTAATAAACATACTATCAAACCCTAAAATACACGTAGGCTCAAATCAGAGAAGTGAAAGCTCAATACCAGCGAGGATCAGATAGGGCATCACCGGACAGAGAACTAGGGAAGGAACCAGGTAGAGGTAAAGGAAGGGAGGAAGGCATTCATGACGCAGAACAGAGTGGAATACCCGTTAACCATGGGAATAAAAAAGGGCGTCAAATCTGAAGCCATTCCATTCGCTTTCTGCCAATCCCGTCAAACGAGAGGGGACCATTTGCAATTCCCGTGCTGGGTGGGATAGAGGTTTTGATCCACGAGTTTGGAGGAGTTGAAACCAGCGATAGGGGCTCTCTCTCGCCTTCTCTATAATGTCTGCTAGTAAAGGATGTCGTAATGTTTAAACCCAAATGTGCTCATTATTATGATCTTGGCCGTATTTTAATTATTTTCTCCTGGTAAAGGATGATGTAATGTTAAAACCTAAATGTGCTCATTATTACGATCTTACTTGTATTTTAATTTTACTAAACATACTCTAAAACCCTTGTCAAAACCTTATTTTCAAGCTGTAACTCGCCTAATTGGAGAAGTGAAAGGTTGACCTTTCACTTTTCCAATATTTTGCGAGCATGGGGAATTAATGACTAAAGTTAGGGAGGCAAAATTTTAATTTCAAGCCATTTTTGGGGCTGAATTAGATAGGTCATCATAGGAGTGTTACTTTAGGGTCCCAAGTGATAGCCCCGAAGATGGATTTCCCCTTGTTCCAAAATTCTTTATTTAACACCCTCTTCTCCATGTTGGAATTTTTCAATGAACACAATAAATAAACCATGTTGAATCATTCTACAGAATGACATATAAATGCCAATTTCCCCTCCACACCCCCCTCGCTAAACATTACCTATTCAATCATCAAAAAATCTTCTTGATTGTAAAAAATTCTTATCCAGGCGACCCCAAAAAAAAATAGCAATACTTTTTAACCTTTCTTCTTCTTTTGTCACTCCTTTGACCATATCTAATTTAGGTTTGACCATTAGCGCCTTAGGGTTTGGAGGTGCCTTACTCTGTTCAATTGTCTTTTGTCTACTTTTTCACCTTTGATGTTGCAATCAACTCCTCTGCCACGACTATACCTCACAGAGAAGCTAGCACTTTTAGGAACAAACACAACCTTATTTGTTTTAAGCACTACTGCCTTATGCGATTTCTTGCAAGCCATATTAATATTATCAACTCCTGTCCTTCTCCACTATTCTCGTTATTATTACATTTCCATCTAAATTGATAGGGGGATTTCATTCTCCATTAAATTCTCTCTAGGCTTATCAAGACATCCAAGAAGGAAATACGTGGGATTAGTTACCACACACTTGGGAGAGATGTGGAAATTAGATGTTATGCTACACGATTCCAATCTATCATCAGACAACCCAACCAACAGCAAAAAGCCCATGCCAACACCACCCATTTACCATACCATCAATGTTCTAACCAATTAGGCCGGGAGAAACTATTCAAAAGAGCAAGCAAGAAAATGGAAATTAGAAACAAGGCATAAAAAACAAACAACATACATCTACCATTGGCACATAAAAGACAGTAGAAAACAGTGAGAAACTAAGGTGGCAAATAGTACTAATCGGAGTCAAATTGCTGATGAAAGTGCAGATGCAAATGCAGCAATAAAGGATGACCATTTGTCTTTCTCACCAGGCATAAGTGCAACCCTCTCCTCTCTTTAAGTTCAATTTTCTTTTGTTTTCATTTTTATTTTTTGTGTTGATAAATAATTGTGTCATCTTTTTTCAAACTGTTTCCATATTATTTAGTTCAAGAGCTATGAAATTCTTGATGTCCTGGTCAATTGCTTATGATTTCTGAATATACCTTCACAATTTCCTTAAATTAATGACTAATTTGGTATTGACCAGTACCAAATTATGTGTTTTGGGTTGTTAGGGATCAATCTAGAAAGGAGCTTGTAAACATTCTGAATACGGTGAGTAAATTTGTCTATAAAACAGTTATCTACAGGCTAATGTTTTCAGTGAAATGAGAGGAATTTCTAGACTTATCATATAACCAGTCCATGATTTTTCCCCCCCTTGCACAATGGAATCACAAGAGCCATTCTGATCATCCATAATATTGAACAATACTTGATACATCCAAAAGATCTTATATGCAAATAGATATACATATTGATATAACTAGAGCAACAAACTAGGTTGCTGCCATAGTCTCAGTGTGGGAATTCCCACTGTTCTGATGTTGGTTTTTGGAAACTGATTCTTGCTTCATCACTACCACACAACATTTCTCTTTATTTTCATCTATCATAATTTGTTGGTTCTGACATTCAGTACTATAGTTCATGCACTATCACCCTTGTTTCAAGGATTCATCCCCACCCAAAACCAAAATTAGTATCCAATTCAAACTTCAAAACACAAACTGGAAACATATTAAAATTCATGTAATTTATCTGACAAAAGTGTATTAATTTCATGTGTGTGATGTGAAACTAGTAAACAAGACTTACATGTACATGTAGATATCCTTGCCAGGGACAAGTCTGCGCATCTGGCATCCTATTCCATGATCATTTTTGGTAGAACAAAAATATTGTGTTAATTTTCAAGAAAATGATAATGGGATATGATTTGATTTTGATTCATTTGTTTTTCTTTACTTTACTATTGACAAGGATTTTTCCTTTGAATCTGGATTTACAGTCTTCTTCTTTCTAGTAGACAAGAGTCATTACAGGGTAGTCTGGATTTTATATTTATAGTCACAAATATGATAATAAATGTTTTTGGTAAAAAATATGTATGGCATTGTAGAAATTTAAGCGGTGTTTCCTTATCAACTCATGTTTAAATCAACCAAGGTACTTTTGCATTTAAAGTCTTCTTCTTTCTAACATACCACAGTTACTATAGGGTAGTCTGGATTTTGTATTTACAGTCACATATAATAGTAAATGTTTTTGGTAAAAAATATGTATGTCTTTGTAGAAATTTAAGCACAGTTTCCTTAGACCATTTTTTTGGATTGCTGGAATATCTGTGCTTTTTTAATTATTTATTTAAATTCTTCATTGCTCTCTCTAGTTGTCCACTGGTAGCAGAATTGTCTGGCACTACTTTTATTTTTGTTAGTGGTTTAATTGTTGGGGCCCGAGGCTACACCCTCTCCCCCTCCCCTGTTTTTCCTTTTATTATTATTTTCTTTTCTTTTTTATAATATTTTATCCCACATATTTGAGCAGCAATAATGGAAAACTGTAGTGTAAATTTCTTTTCACTTTATTTATTGAGAATAAAGTAGTCTCTTTGTATTCATTACTGGATATACATCATGCATATGTATATATATTTTTTGTATTAACAAACACTAGAGGAGAAATTCTCATTTTTATTGAGATACTTTGTTTTGGTTGCATAGAATCAACTAGCTGGAATGGGAGGGTAGGGCTGCTATCAACTAGCTGGAATGGGAGGGCAAGGCTGCTATGAATCGGGCAATATATACACCACAAATAATATGACTACATTTTGCAAGATTTTTGTTCTTAGCAATTTTTAAGTTATTAATAAGTGAGCTCTCAATAATAACTTACTAATGACTTAATAAATTACTTGTTAATAACATTTTATCTTTTTACTCTTTTATTTTATGTATTTATTTTTTCCTTATTAGATTTTATTATTTTTGATTTATTTTATCTTCTTAATTAGTTAAGTGATTTATTTTTATCTAGTTTGTTTGCCTTATTTTTTCTATTATTTATTTTCTTAATTAGTTGTCACTTCTATTATCTTATTAAATAAGTAGTTAATACTAACTACTTATTAGAGTGTTTTTTTAGGTAATATTAGTTGCTTTTTGCTTTATAGTTTTTATATTTTCTCTTTTGCTTATTAATTGAATACATTTTTATTTTTGTAGTTTTCTATTTCTTGTGGTTTATTTTTATCATATTGTATTTATTTTGCATCTTAATACGTTTCTTAGCAATCTATTTGATTTGTTCTCTTTTCCTTTTAGCTTTTTTGTTTAGTTAAATAGCCTTTTTTATCAAGTTTAATTACTCTTTATTATTAAGTTACACTTTTTAAGTTATTTCTTGATAATAAAATTCTTTTATTTAAAAATTATTATTAAGTATTAATTGCTTAGTTTTGTTTCAATAAAAGGCTATTGTATAGCTTAGTATTAATGGTCTTGATTTTTGGTTGATTTCTTCTTAGAGATATGAACTTTCAACCTATTGTTTTTGTATGTTACTTAACAATGCTTTTGTAATGCTAGGGCATTTTGAGGCAAAATTTAGTTGGGTGTGGCCTTCCATTTATAGTTGTTGGAGGAATTGGTAGGTTATGATCTCTCGTTATAATAAGAGTTGGAGAATGCTTCTTTCTCTCTGCTTAGTGGCTATGATACATGCAATTGTGTTGTACAAAGTTGATTTTAATATTTTTCTTGTGAATATATTGAAAAACCCTCTGAATTTCTACTGTGTTAAAGGAATATATGTTTATGGTGCATACTCTATTGTCTGATGATGTTTGTTGTTGTATATGATGCTCAGTTTAAGGAAGCAAAAAGAATCTAAAATATAGGAAGAAGTCACTAGTTGATCTTTTTTTTTCAATTCTCAGGCCACTTGAATTTTTGTTGTATTTTATTTTAAAGGGTTGTTTGTACTTTGTAGTATATAGAGGTTTAGGTAAAAACTACAAAGAATTAGAGAAACTATAACATGGTGGGCATGAAAGAGAAGATGCAGAGTTATGATATTTTTTTAATTTTTTGTTCTTATATGGACATGCCAAAGTCTTATTTATATGAGCTTTGTCTTGTGGTACAGGAATATCAATTAAGGTTACAAACAGACCGAGTGCTCAAATACTGGGAGCCAATGGTTGTGACGATGGTCTTGGGGTGGGTTCCTTTTAACATCTTAAGATGCTACATTGTACTAATTGTTTTTCGCTCATCTCATTTTCTAACACTCCTAGCAACTAAAGCTCTGAGCAGTTTCTGTCCATTTTGCATACTCTTCATAGTGGTGCATTGTCTTATTCTTTGTAGTAATTTTTTGTTCATTCTTAACATAGTTCTTGAAATGCCCAGTGCCTTACTGTTTTATGTTCATATCCATTTTTTTTCTTTTCAATTTGTAACCTGGTTTGTTTTAACCAATCATAGATTACATGTATCAAAGAAGGAACAAATAGAATATCATTGAAAGCATATGACCTTTGGTCTTTTGTTCTAGTTGTAAGAATTATGTGTCATAAGAAAGTATCATTGCAAGCTATGGAAGATCACAAAGGATAAAATGTGGTTGTTAGAAGCTTTTTGTTTCACATGGGAAAAGTTGTATAATGGAAAAATGATAGTTGAAGGCATTGTTCCAATTTTATCATAAGTCCACATGCATTTCCTTCCAAATAAACATTTAGATAGCTTTTGAATGTGCCTTATCAATTATAATTGTATCAAGTGGCAGTGTTGCTAATGTTGCACTTTTAGTCTTATCACCATTGAATCCATTAGTGAGCAACTTCATAGTCATATTGCATATTAGTGTTCTACCATAGTCACTGTAATGGGAAATCTCATAGAACCGTTGAAACAGGTAAATGATGCCATATTGTAAAAATCTAAACATGTGCTCATTATTAGATCTTGGTTGTATTTTTATTTTAATAACTGTATTTTCATTTTAATAAACGTATTCTAAAACCCTCGTTGAAATCTTATTTTCAGGTTGTAGCTCATCAAATTGGAGAGGTGAACATGCACTCTTTACTTTCATCTGACCATGACTAGTGAGATTCCTAGATAGGAGTTTTCCATCCTTCTCATTCAAATCCTTCCAATCTTCTCTCAAGGGTTGTCCGGTTCGAATGGGAGGGCAAGATTGCTCTGAATCAGGCAATATATGCACCACAAATAATATAACTACATTTACTATATATTTTCATGTATTTTTTCCCTTCAATTTTTGTAGCATTTGTATTGTATCTTGGATTTGTCTTCCATGACAACCAAGAGTGCAATGAAGGATGTATTTCTTGGATCTTTGTTTATGCAGTTTTATGTTATTTGTAATTCCTTTGGTTATGCAATTGTTTGTTGTTTGTATATTCTTTTTTTCTCATGCAATACAATTTTTTTTTTGAATATCTATGATAGTTGAGCTTTATATGCATAAAGTTGGTTGTTGATTGTATTTTTTTTTTCATGTTAATCCAATATAATTTTTTTTTTGAATATCTATGATATTTGAAGTTTATATGCATAAATTTGTGATAACTAATTAAAGTTATATTTGATTTATAACTTGAATCATTTATTCACTCAAATAAATGACTAAACCATGACTAAATAAATGACTACTATGACTAAAATAAATGAATACAATGACCAAATATATGACTACAATGACTAAATATATGACTACAATGGTTAAATATATGATTTTCATGATTAAAATAATAATTAAATATATGACTAAAGTAATGACTAAATTAATGATTAAATATGTGACTAAATTAATGACTAAAGTAATGACTAAATAAGTGACTAGTTAACAACAATCAATGACTAGATTAATGACTAAATATATGATTAAATTAATGAATAAATATATGACTAAATAAATCACTACCATGACTAAATAAATGACCAGTTAACAACAATAAATGATTAAATTAACGACTAAATTAATGACCAAATCAATGTCCAAATTAATGACTAAATCAATGACTAGATAAATGACTAGATAAATGACTAAAATAGTTTAGTCATAAATTTGGTCATGTTATAAATGACTGGCAATAAACTACTAATAGTCACGTGACCAAAATTAGTCATTTATATGCAATTTTTAGTAGTTTATTTAGTCATATATTGTTGTTTTTGTACTAGTGTGAGGTGGAGTTTGACCACTTATTTTTGCAGTTATCATCAGTTATGTGACCTATTTTCATGCATTTTTTCTTTTGCTCGTGAGAGGCATTTGAGAAGATATTTTTGAGATTCAAATCACTTTCAGTGCCACCTCCATGCATTCTGGAGCCTTTTTGAGTTACCATTCAGTTATATACATTGTGACACAAAATTTTGAGCTATTTAAGCTCAGTTTATAACATTGGTGGGTCTGATTTTCATGCAGTTTTATTTTTGCTTGTGGATGGCTTCACAGTTCAAATGTTTTGACTTTAGTTATCTCCTCTTAACTTTTTCAAGCCCTTTATTGTATATAAGGAAAATATTTAGTCTTTTTTCCTTGGTTGTTGACTTTTACTCTCTTAATTTTGTGAGAGAAGAGATTTTGCAACTCATTTTTATGACAGTTTAACATAGAGCAACAGGTTTTACAGGTTCTATTTTTTCCATTTTTATGCAAGAGTTCCTTTAATTTTAGTTGAATCAAGTATCTACCTTATCATTGTGTTGTTTTTATGAATGATTGGATGAGATTTTATTTTGTTTTAACATCAAAACCTTTAAAATCATTGTCTCATTTATACTTGCATACATTAAAAAGCAGTGAAAATCACAAGTCTTAGGTTGTGTATTGAAATAATCATTTGTTTTCATGTTGTGAGAACCCAGATTTCCTCCAAAGATGAAATTTATTCAAGCCTTCCTTAGAATCATTTTTGTGATCAAATTGCTAAATTGATTTGTGTGGATAGTTTTTCTAAAAGTTATTATGAGTTGAAGTTGCATGTTTCTATCAATTAGGTGCTTCACCCATAGTTTTAAGTTTAGTTTATGCATTCATTTCAAACTTTCTTCCCTTTTCCATCCAAGTTACAAACAATCATCAAAATATCTTATAGAAAGCCGTCCTCTAATCTGAAGGTTTACTTTCATATAAGGTACCCACAACCTAAAGGTATTCTCATGTTACACAAGATTGCACATCTTTGCTTTTGCATTTAGGTGCACTCCTGTTGATAACCATTACATTGGGTGGAATGTGTGGCACAACTTCATAGCATTGTTGCATTAACATGAATGGTGTCCTAGTTTAAAAATCACAGGTGGGAATTAGGGTAGTAGTTTGTTCATGAAAGTAGGAGTTAACAATATATTGTGAGCAAACGGATGTCTTTTTTCAAAAAACCATTGCTTGAGTGAACTTTTGATTTATGACCTCTCCTCTTGATACGAATCATTCAGAGCTAAAATAAAAAATAAAATAACTAACTAATATGCTGATGTTCTCTGTGTAAAGGTGAGATCCCTGCAAAGATAAAACTAGCACTTGCACCAGAAGGGGTGCAAGGGTTACGTTGATAGAAATTTATATATAAGTTAACATGTTAAGAGTATAATTTATATGTGCATAGAAGATACATTAATTTAATTTACAATATCTTATGTATAGAATAGTATTTTTTATGTATACAATTTTGAAACACAATCTTGACTTTAATAGGTCAATAATTTGTCTTCAAGCTATCATTTCTCTTTGTGAAATTTTCTTCATTCTTTGAGTGGTATGTTAGTTTTGGTTACCAACTCGATAATTTTACACCAAGATTGTAATGGAGGTGCAATAGTGTTATGTCAAGCATGAGTTCGCTACTACCTCTTCACCACATAAATTGAGAAATTCATGCCATAATTTGAATTTGATAATCAATTACAAATCAATGAAAGAAAAAAAAAGAAAGCATTGTAAAGTATACACGTGGTTGAAGAGTGACAGAGAACCAAATGTAGAAATAAATCTTGGAAATCCGTCAAAATTGGAAATAACTAGCATGAATGGACTTAAAATATGTTACATTTCAAGCAAAGAATATAATGTCATTGTTTTGCATATTTAATATTATTTATTAATAGAAAATATAATAATAAAGAATTCATGTTTTCTACATTGATTAGATCTATATCTAAATTAGATGAAAAAGAAGAAACCTCTGGTTAGATGAAAAAATAGAGGCATTTGACTTACGAAAATCACCAAAAATAAATGTATTTTATATCATATTATACATACAACACATTGTACAAAAACCACACAACCAAATTCTAGCCCACCAATCCTTGCTCAAAAATAAGTGAGAAACGTGAATATTTTAAATTCCCTTTACCTTCAATAGTAGGAACAAAACTCAACTAGTTATTGCAAGCATCAACAAGAAAATCAAATGCCAAAGTTGTACATTCATCAACTGCTATAGAAATAACATTGAAAACAATATTGATAGGCAAATATCTTTGAATTGAATCTGTGCATTGCCTTCTAAAGAACTTGCAGTTGTAATGTTCTCACATGTTATCCTTTCTATGTCTAGTAAAGCAGATGGATCGTATCCATCATCAGGATGGTCACCATACAACCCTGTGAAGCAAATACCTACCCTCACACTCTTCATGGTGACATTGGTTATGTAGACATCCTTCACATAATTGCCTCTATCTTAGGTTGTCTTAACTCTAAGACCCCTTCTTATGCTGAAGATGTAAAGATCTTGGACATGAACACATTTGATACCTCTTGATATTTCACTGCCCAAAGCGAGACCAGAACTTGTGTGATTCACCAAGCACACATCGGATAATAATGATCGAGCTAGGTCATCCATAAGAAATGCCATATTCATCCCAAACACTTCTAATAGAAATTACATCGTCAACACAACTGATGTAAAAGTCCTCAATGCAGACATCTGAACATGAATCTATATAAATGCCACATAGTTAGAGAAAGAGATTATACAGAACTAAATCCAAATAATGCAACAGTTGAAGAGTTATATCTGTCACAGCTAATAAACCAACTTGCAAATGCTTTGTGATTTTTTATGACACGCACGATTTGCTAACTCCCATCCTTTGAGCTGATCATGGAACTAGTAGCAAAGAAATTAAACATATTTATACTCCCCAAACAATAATTAATCACAAAAAAATCTCTCAAAATTCAAGTATTTTTGAAATTTAATATATTCCAATTGACACAAATGCTTACAAACCGAACTGCAATGGAAAAGGACAAATGAAACAAAAATGATGGAGACAGTAGTAGGAACTTGATAGTCTTCACACTTTGGGGTTATGATCTAGTTTCTTGTAGAATCTATAACAATTGACAGAGCTCCTTTTTCTTTATACTTTATTCCCACAAGGTTTGTTGGTCCTATTTTAAACTACATCTAATAATAGATCATGTATGGTACTTGGTTGAAATTCACCAAATATGCATGGTGTAAAAATTTGCAAGCAAAGTTGTAAAAAATGGCTATTTCCATTAGTTTCCATTTTCACATGTTTAAGACGGCATATGGCAAATTCACCGCAGCAATTCATCGATGGAAAATTCACCCCCAACAATTCACCGATGGAAAAATCACCGCTATGACAAATTCATTGTGGGAAAATTCACCGCCAAGTAAAATTCACCGCCAACAATTCACCGAAGCAGAAAATTAACTGCATGAATGTTAATATATATTTCAAAAACTTTGAATTTTTTTTTTAAAATAATTTTCACCTCCATTACAATTTATTGACAATTTTACATTTTTTATGTTTATTTTGATATTAATGTTTTTAACATGATAATATATTAAAAATTGATTTTTTTTGTGTTAGATTTGGTTCATAGTAATTTTTATTTTCATTTGCATTATTTTAATTTTTTTTAGCTAACAATACCAATTATTAAATTATATAGTTCTCATATGTATAATTGATTACAAATCAAATTATTCTCTTAAATTAATGTGATTAATTTTTTATTTTTAAATTATCATAAAATATATTGAAAACAATTTTTTTTTTTTTTTATCATAAATCAAATTCTCTAAAGTTAACGCCATTAATTTTTTTATTGTCGTAAATCAAATTATTCTTTTGCAAAAAAAATCAATTTTTTTTTAATATATATTAAAAACATTAATGGCGGTTAATTTTCCGCCTCGGTGAATTGCTGGCAGTGAATTTGACATGGCAGTGAATTTTCATCGTCTAGTGAATTTGACATGGCGGTGAATTTTCTGACGATGAATTTGTTATGGCGGTGAATTTTTCCACGGTGAATTGTTGGTGATGAATTTTCCATCGGTGAATTGTTGGTGATGAATTTTCCTAAAGCCGTTTAAGACTGTCGTTGGCTTCACTAATCCCATTCGAATGCTTTTTCTTTCTTTGGAATAGTTCCATTTTTAAGCTTTCAAATGCTACAGATAATCTGCAGCTGCCATCAATTGAATTTCAAGAAGCATCCAATAAAAGACCTCCTTAGCAAAAGATTAAAGGATCATAAAATTTCTAGGGGTGGAAATAAATGAGAAATCATAGTTCAAAGATCGCTTCTTAGGATTTAAATTTTTTCTTCTGAGTTGTAAATCTAAACTTCATATTTCTTACAAGAAGCAATAACAATACAAATATTCTTAACATTTGACTTCGGTCAGATAAAAGAATTGTCTGATATAGGGTTAAGATCCTAAGGGTCATTCGAATACCTGTAACCAAAAACCAAACTATAGAAGGGAATGTCTGACGCAACTGCACTTGCAAATTTGCGATCTTGTTGATGGAAGTGTGATCATAAAAAATGTGGAGAGTCGACAACATTAAAAATTAAATTGTTCTTCTAGTTTTGGGTAGTATTTTAGTAGTTTCTCAGATTGTTTTTGGATAGATTACATTGAGAACTTTGCTACACCTTGTTGATCTTGTTTTGTCCTTTTCAGCCACATCCATACCTCAACTTTCAAAGCAATATATAGAAATTCGTGCTTGAAACCAGGTATTGGATCAATATAAATATAGAAATTAGCACGTCAATTCAAGACATTGGTAGAAAAGAACCTGAAACAGAGATTTTGTCAACATTGGGTTTGCAACCAATATTTGACGAACTTGCTGTTGATTTTGTTCAATGAGAACCTACAAACAGATAAATTAATTTTTAAAGTGGCATCCTAGCAAAAGACATCACTAGAAATAGATGGCAGATGCTTATGATGCAACAAGAATTGATATAAGGATGATGGTACCTTCATTTGAGACATGACATCATAAAGCTGATTCTTAGACATGCCAGCTAAGTGAGAGAAAGAAGCATTGCCAGCTGCACTGCCACTATTCCCACCAATATTTGATTGACCATTTATCTGCCCAGCATTCTGTGTTTGACCTGGCATAGATGTGTACGGACCTCCAAATGCTCCCGCCATCAGAGAGATCTATGACCACTCCAATGTCTTTGTAGTGGGTTGGAAGTTAATGCTACAGTTTCCAGATCTGTCCACTTGCTCCTCACTATAAGCAATGACAAGTATCAATCTTAAACATTTTTTGGTCTTTATAGAAATATCATAAGAAAAAAGATAAACATGATCTTGTAGATTTTCATAGTTGCACTTAGTCATGAAAATTGGAATACGATACTATGCTTTAGTCAGAATGTATTCAAGTGTAAATGTGCAACTGGGCTAGACGAGAAAGAATATATAATACAGACTGATATTAGGCCCAAGCAAGACCGAGATCAGCACTATTTCATAAAAAACTTTCTTGTGTCCTGTTTTCTTATGAAGTTTCATAGATGACATTCCACAAAAATCACTCAAGGGATAATACAGTTTTGTTAGAGGGTCCTTTTTATCTCCCTTTTTACTGTTCAAGAATTAATGAAATTAAGTTTTGAAAACCTCATTTTTGTATTGTCAATAGCTCATTGTGTCTTTCACTAGTTTACACATCTTTGCATTTATTGTGATCATCTTTGTAAATATTTTGACAATAATTGATAGTCATTTATGCCATGACAGAGAAATGCTATCTGAAGACAACATTTTTGCCATTGTATGGTGTATAGCAGCAGATATACTCAACTGGAGGTATACAAGCTAGAAATATGACATAATTTGATGCAGATTTGGATGGAAATTAAAGGACTGTTAAACTAGAAAAATAAATGGCAGTCAAATAGGTTGAGTTCAATTGATTAAAATGTTAGGTTCTCATTGTAGAGATCCAAGTTCAAATCTCCAAAGTGACATCTAATGTGGAATCCTCAGAAGTGACCCTTTAAACTTTGATGGAAGTCTATACCTTGTTCGAAAGCTCCCATTTCGGCACAGAAAGGCTGGATGCTGGCAAAAGTTGTGGATTTTGGCTTTACACATGCCAATTGCATTTTTCAAAAGTTTTTGGTGCATATCTTGCGATCAGGGCAGTCCATGAAATCGCATTTCTTTGAGGCATTAAGTCAAACAGTTCAATTGCCTTGTCATAAAATAAAATGGGGTAATGAATTTGGAAGACTAAGGCTCTGTACCTTTTCCAATAAATTTACTTAACTAGAAAATAAATAGTTATCATATTGGCAATAGGTAGGTAATGGGAATAACTGTTAAACATCCCGGTGAGAAGAGCAACAATTCATTTCAGGCTCGTTGTGGAAAATTTTAATGTTTCTTGTATGACAAGCTTGGGTAATATACTCTTGATTGAATCCATCAATCTCGGGGACTCAATCATTGCCTCAACGAAATTCGAGAAATTCTTAAGAAACGCATTGAGCTCTGCCTGCCTCTTACAGAGAGAAGCTTTATGCAAGGAGTATGGTCCATAGTCATATGTGTGGACTTCTGGAGTGATACTATACATATTAATTAGTGGTGTTTGACCTGTTTGGGCAGGTGAGATGCATATTTAAGGGATGCAAGGAGGTAAGTCTTAGTCAGATGCCCCTATGAAATAATAATTAGTTTTGGCTAGAAACAACATAGAACATCATAAGCAAGCAAGAAAAGAGGATATGAGTCACAAAATGGGATAATAACAATATCCTGTACAGTGAATTAAAAAATGTCCCCATGTTTATTTAGGTTATTTGTAATGAACAAATTAACTTACCTGGATCAATGTCATCTATGTTAGGGGAGTCACGCAGAGCGTCGATTGTAAGATTCTTAATTCGCACATTGTTGTAAATCAAGACACAGGATATCAACTTACATCTCCCCTGTTGTACACGGCTAAATTTATACAGATTCCTCAAAGTGAATATAATCCTAAGATCTGACGCAACTTGAGCTTAAGAAAGAGAATTTACAGAGGCATCCCGACCGGCATAGGTTTGGAAAATGGAAGAGCGCTTGCATTTAATTCATGGACGGTGATGATAATAAACCTAAGATAGATCTTAAAATCCAAGTTGATCGCCTGAAATCCGATTTGATTCGAGGATGGATTCGATTCATTTGAGTGCCACTTATTACAATGACTTTACAGTTGCAAGATTTGTTTAAAATATTTTGTATTAAATAGCAACTGTCATGCCGAAAAAATCAATCTAAAAACCACCAACTCCTTCGCAGTTTCACAGAAACCAATAGTTAGTATTACGGCGTGAGACAGGTTTACAGTGGAAACCTCTCACATAATATAGCCTATCAGCTAAAAGTATGGCTGACGGTTTGTTTGACCACCAAACCACTAAAGTTTGGCCTGAAACCATGGTAGTTTCAGAGCGTGAGACTTGTTTCAGGCCAAAACCTCATGCATAATATAGCCTATCGACCCAAAACCTCATGCATAATATAGCCTATCGGCTAATAAATAAAAGATTAAGAATTACAGCTGTTGCGTCATGAACATGTAAAAATATAAGGAAGAAGTAACAAAAATAATACCTTCCTATATTTGGAATTGTTCAAGACACTAAAGGATTCTATTTCCCTTTTTACTCCAATTATAGTGGAGGGTTTAATTCTAATGAACAAAAAAATAAAGAGATTAACGAGAAAAGTAAAAAAATAACAAATCAGGAGGTAGTGTAGGGGAAAGCCGTTGTGTGTGTGTGGGTCGAGCCACACACAAACCGCCCCTAAATATAGGTCAGTGTCATTTAGGATATGACACAACAGAAAAACAGAAAAACATACAAGCAAAACTTAGATGAATAAGCACCAACCAAAGGAAAACATTTAGGCGCTGAAATCTGAACCGCAACATCCTCCAAGAAAAAATTCAGTGACACTATAATTATATGGGAATTCTCATAGCGGAAGTCTCAAGTGTATAAGCGTCGGTTGGCCAAATCATTCAGTTGAGGCGATCATCCTGAGGTGTGTACCTCCTGAAAACATTTGGCCACAAGAGTGTTTGACCTAGAGTTGAGTCTGTGCCAACAGAAAAATAATGGCGTTAGACCTTGTTTGATACCTGCGGCCTGTCGTTCGCACAACTTTGACCCCCTAGAAGCTGAAATCCATCTGTAGCAGGCACGATCTTGTTACATTGGAGGCGGCGTGTGTATTGAGGGAGGCACGAGCTTTTGGGGCCGTAATATTTGCACTGGAAACCTGGCGCAGGTCAGCACTATGTCCTTATGGCTGGTGCATTTGTTTTTGGGGGCACGATTTGGCCTTCCTGATAGATCTATGACAAACCCTTGATCACAGAAACATTAAAGAAAAAAATTGTAATCCATTCCCTGACACTGGAGTAACAACTGGATTTACTGGAACCAGTGAAATAAAAGGCTGATATCGACATATAATGGGAAAGTTGTATCGACGCGTACAAGCATTGTTCTTCTCGGCACTGGCTATGGAGGCCACAATTTGCACCGATGGGTGATGGGCATCCGATGCCCTGCCATCCTTACGGACCTGCCGCTAATGGTTTTGTTATTAGTCCGTACCTAGTTATTAGCCCGTACCCACCAGATTACTCTTTCTTCGTTATTAATTTTTTTTTATTTTTTTTTAGATTTATTTTTTATTAATTTGTGTTTGTTAGGTCTTCCTTGTTCTTTTAGTTATATTTATGATTATATATATATACAAAATTATAAATATATTTATACTTATATATATTTATTTTTAAATATATATATAGAGAGAGTGTTTATATTTTTTATTATTTTATATATTATTATGTATTTATTGTATATATTTTTATTATTATTTGGTATTTTTTTATGTTATTATATATATATATAGTTTTATTTATCCATTTTTAATTCATTTTATTTTATTTTATTTTTTATATATTTTATAAAAATATATATATTTATTTTTTTATTGATTATATGTGTGTGTGTATCACGATGATGAATCACAGAGTGTGATTCAAAATGTTGATGCAAAAACTTTGACACAATCTAATCCAAAAAACTCTTGCAATAATTTTTATGGATTGTGGAAATCTATTATCACTAATTGTTTTGTTATGTTTATAAGGAAATAAAACATTCTTGTATAAATATTTAAGGTAAAATGCATAATAATAGTGGTTAGTGGGAAGGGAGTTAGCTGTGGATCTTTTGGAGGTACAAAACTAACTTGAGATAATTTCTAACATGTAGATTTAAACACAAAAGAAAAAAATTTAGAATCACACTCTGTGATTCATCATCCGGATAAAAGAGAGCAAAGAAATAGAATGAAAGTTGCAGACCAAGAAGGAATAAAAAAGGTGAGAGGGGTGAGGGCGAAGGGGAAGATGGTACCAAAGTCAAGGTGGAAAAGACAACCTGACCAAAGAGTTGGAGAAACAAAGTAGGGAATAAAAAGAAAGAACCAAATAATAGAAAACTAAATAATTGCAAGTTGATAAAACAAGTTAAAAAATAAAGAAATGAACGAAAAACTAAACACAAAATAAAAAGGAAAAGCAATAAAAATAAGGAAAGGAGCTAAATGAATATGAAAATGTATCCCTATACAAGATAAATTAGATACAAATAAATAAATAAACACACACACATATAATCAATAAAAGGATAAATATATAAATTTTTATAAAATATATAAAAAATAAAATAAAATAAAATGAATTAAAAACGGATAAATAAAACTATATATATATATATATATAATAACATAAAAAATACCAAATAATAATAAAAATATATACAATAAATATAGAATAATATATAAAATAATAAAAAATATAAACTCTCTATATATATATATTTAAAAATAAATATATATAATTATAAATGTATTTATAATTATATATATATATATATATACATAATTTTATATATATCTATGTATAATTATAAATATAACTAAAAGAACAAGGAAGACCTAACAAACACAAACTAATAAAAAATAAAAACAAAAAACAAAACAAATAAATCTCAAAAAAAAAAAAAATAATAACAAAGAAAGAGTAAACTGGTGGGTACGGGGTAATAACTAGGTACAGACTAATAACAAAACCATTAGCAGCAGGTCCATAAGGATGGCAGGGCATCGGATGCCCATCGACCCATCGGTGCAAATTGTGGCCTCCATAGCCAGTGTCGTTCTTCTCAGCACCTTTAGCACCTTCAGTGAACTTCATTTCATGCAGCTCTGAATGGACTAGTGCATGAAAACTACTAGTTGCATTTGCAGGTGAAACGTAGCAGTAGGTAGTTGGTCTGTGGGCGTAAAGGAGTAATGGTTGTGCGTTCATAGGGTGGCCTAGGTGGCATATTGAATGGTACATTCAAACTTGCGCTAAGTAAATTGGGAGATAATTTGGAAAGATTCAACAATCATCTATTGACGTGGTAAAGGAAGTGATTTGAGATGACCTTGAGAAAATTAATTGCGAGTTATGGCTGATAAATATTTTGACGTGACACCAATGCCATAAATATTGGTTCATAATTTCTCTGATATTGGCACCAAACTGTGATCTTAGCACTTGTTAATGAATTACACTATTTTAAGTTTAAACGCATCATAGGTTTTGAAAACGACCCAATAGCTGGAAGGTAGGTAGCAAGTTATTAGTATCTCATCTGTAATCTGTAGGTTGGAAAATATCTTGCTGTGATAGATGTGACATTAGATTGAGGCTATCAATGTAAGAAGGTTAAGCGAATCTCGACCGTTCATCATTCTTCGCCATTCTTTGGATGTTCTTCGTCGTTCTCTCTCATACTTTTTCCCCGCCGCTGTTGAAATGAAATGAAATGAAAGATTTTAATGATGTCCACGAGACTAAACAGTCTATGGGACCGAGACCAACAACTTAGTTTGTCTTCAAACTCTTTTTCAGGTCGGATCTCCTGCTATTAATTTTGACTAGAATGTTGGCCATCTGATTGATCTTATCCTCCTCAAATAACTATTGCATGTTGTCCACATCCAAAATATTTGCGTACTGGTTAAAGATATTTTCATAGGCTATGCATTCCATGACGAAGTGCCACTCCATCTCTACCACTCCCTTATTACAAACCAAGCACGTTCTTTCTTCCCAAGTTTCCTTAGGTATCTTTCACCTACCAGTCTCACATCTAAGATGGTGGGACCCCGTCCTCAATTGAGCAACTAACAACCTCGCTTTCCCTTTAATAGCTGCACCTAAATAGGGTTTTTCACCATGCTCCTTAGCCGAGTTAAACACTTTGATGTAGTATGCTTTTTTTCGCCCAATCTGATTTGACCACATGGCAGTCTTGAATTTTTCCCTCACATAGTTTTTTATTTCACTATTGGTGCTAGGAAATTCATGTAATTTGATGTCCCACTTGTTCAACCACTTTATGTTCTATTTCATCCAAGTTTTCTTTCTTCAAACTAGTATCTCCTCCATAACCGTTTTGGGCCACCGGTGGTTATCCATGTTTTTGACCTTCTTTAGATAACTTAACAAATGGGTTATCGCTGAAGCTTCCAAAGGAAAAGCCCCCACTTCAGCTAGAAGAATTTCATAAGGAACAATGGCTTTAACTTTGAGATTGCTTGTTATTAGGTGTTTCTGGATTCTTTGTATTTGTCTCCAACTGCACTTTGACGTGTTGCTTCCCCACACTTCACACCCATAAAGTACAACCGGTGTGACAAGTAAACCAAAAAGGATTTTCTTGGTTTTCCAATCCCAAAGTTCAACTTTTCTACACCTATTTTGAAGCAGGTAATAGGCTTTCCAACCTCCCTGTATCCTTTTCATTCTGCAAGTTTCCTAACTGAGCTTATAATGGAAGTCAATTCTAAGATATTTGTATTCTTTCACTATATCAAGTGGGCTGCCTTCAAAAAGAAAGGTATGTTGTTTAACTTTTCTATTCAATGAGTAAATCATGATTTTGGTTTTGGAGGTGTTCACTTGCATCCCAACTTCCTAACAAAAGTGTTCTAGAGATTTCAAATGTTCTCTTAACCCATGAGCTATTTTTGAAATTAAGATAAGATCGTTAGCATATAGAAGTAATTTCACTACATAACTTGCCAATTGGATACCATCCCCACCTTCCTTGCTTAACCAAGCTTCCAACTTATCAATGTATAGCCCAAAAAGCATGGGAGATAAAGGGAAGCCCTACTTAACTCCAATGTCGGTGCCAAAACATTCTGACATACCTTCACTTGTTCTGATTTTAGCACTAACCTTCTCATACAACTTGTGAACAACTACTCTATACGCATTTGGAATGCCTAATTCTTCCATCCTATACCATAATTTGTCCCTAGGCACCATGTCGAAAGCCTTCTTAAAGTCTACAAAGCAACAATAAGCTTCCTCACCCTGAGTATCCCAAATTTTCTTAATCAAGTGTCTAAGGGTGATGCAGTGATCAATGGTAGAGTGCCTGGACCTAAAGCCTGCCTACCCCTTTGCCCTTTTGCCTTCATTTTTTGCCCATTTGTTGATCCTACGCTCAATCATGCTCCCAAATAGCTTGCCAAAGATAGAGTTGACCATAATCGTGCGATAGTTAGATGTGTTATTGATATCACCACTTTTAAATAAAGGGATGACCACACTGGTAGTCCACTCCATAGGAAAACCTTCCTGATTGACATTGTTGAAAATTCTTTTTATGTGAGGAGCAAGAGATTCAATCCCCCATTTTAAAAATTTAGACTGTAGCCCATCTATGATTTTGATAAAGGGTAAAACGGGTTTTACAGGGACCCGAAACCACAAAGTTTACAATAGAAAAGAAAGGACAGAAAAGTCCAGCAAACAAAACCGGCTGCACAAAAGGAAAAAACCAGAACAAGCAGCAGCCATCCACTAAAGACCAGGAAGGTCAAACAAAAAAGGCCAGCAGAGGAGCCAACAAAAGACCAACCACAATCAACTCAGAGTCTTCAGGACAGACTCTGTCTCCGCCTCCAGGTTCTGCATATCATGAACACCCTTCTTAAATATTTGAATCATTTGCGGAGTGGGAGGAGCCTTCCTCTTCAAATTGGCCCTGGTTCTCTTGGAAATGCCAGCATCCTCCTCCTGGTTTCTTTCATTAATTTCCTCCAGATCAACCACTAGAGACCCCTGTTGAGCTTTGTCCAATTTCTTAGTCATGGCGTTGATGATGATGGCGTTGTGTCTGGCCATATGATTGTTTTGCTCGACAATAATTTTGACAGTATTTTTCATTTTCTCCAACTCAATTTCAACATTTTTGTCCTTACCAGCTTGGTACTGGGTATCTTTGCTAACACCGTAATCTCTTCTTTCCACCTCTTTCTTATCAAGCGCTGCAACCTTAGCTCCCAAATCTTCCAATTTACTTTGAAAGGCCCAATTTTCTATCTTTAACTCATTAATTTCATGAAAAGCCCATTCGAAAAGTTTGAAATGGTTATCAACATTATTTCTAGCTAAATCCAAAAAATCCACAGAGGGATCTCTATCAGTGTTGAAACAAGTATTAGCAAGGTCAGGAGTAACATGGGAACCAGTTTTAGCATTTCTATCCAACGACGGGACAACAAAGGGCTCATAATTGTTAGCACCAGACTCCTCAGATTCAGGAGAATCTTCAGAGTACGAGACAAGGTTTTTAGTCAGAGGGTTCTTATCAATACTTCTAGTTTTAAGGGAAGGGCTTCCCAGTTTAGGTACATCACGAGCTTTCATAGTAAGGGGGTTAGGGTTAATCTTACCAGTTTGGACAACGGATGGGCTAAGACCCATTCTAGCCGTACTTAAATTGGGCAAAAACCCCAAGCAGTTGGGTTCAGTATCATCATCCTCAGAATCAGGGGAGGCTTCCAAATTAGTAGGGACGGGCATTTTTTGATAATGTTCAACAATTAATCTACTCAGGCCAATATGCAAAATAGGGAATCTTCTAGGGTTTTTCTTGTGGTCATCCAAGCTTTTTCTCAAAGAACAGAGAAGATAGTAGGGGAAAGAAACCCTAACCTTGTAGCAAAAATGGTTGAGCACGGAAAAGTGATAACCGTAGACCCTGGTGAAGCGACCATCCATAGTTATGTACTCCATGATAACACAAAGAACCTTTCTCCATAGAGCTTTTATGGTGTCGGCTTCAAAGTAGCTATTAGCAATTTTCACCAAATTCAGTCTTTCCTTCTCTTTTTTTGGAAATCTGATGACGGCTTCATCTGAGAAAACCCTATCCCTGAAAATTTTTTTCCCTTCAGTAGACATTCCTGTCACTTCAGCTATAAGATTTTCGTTGAGCTCAAATTTCCTACCAAAAAGGGTAAGATCCCCATTATCCCAATTTTTCTCAAAAAGATCCGTAGCCTCCTGATTTGAACCATGGAGTTTCTCCAGGAAAGGAAGTAAACCCCCACTTTTAACTTTTTCCCAAGCCTTAGCATTTCTTGTATGCATCTCAAAGCTGTCCAGCTTAATTCTTTTTCTATCTCCACCCATCTTGGCAAGCACAGTGGAGCAGACGGAGATGAGAACTTTACTAGAACTGGTCTCGCCAAATCTAAGAACCCAGAAAACGTGCCAAGCCACCTTGCAGACTAAGCAACTAAGCTCAGTCCCATACAATCTAATGATTGTGATGTGATAATTCCATCCTGTCCTCATTAAAGAAATGACACGCCTCTTGTCCATGTGATTCATCATAACTCAATAAAGCCCGGACATTAACACTTAGATCACTAAAATTTAGCCAAGTGCTCTGTTCATTACTCCTAACCCCTTCATTAGCAAAAAAATCTGCTACAACATTGGCTTCTCTATAGGCATGTGAAATTTTTATGTTGTCAAACTTAGCTAAAATCAAGATGGCATCATCAATCCATGACTTTATATTCCACAAGGGGGGGGACTTGCCTAGGAGACAATCAATAATATTTTTGGAATCACCTTCAAGCCAAAGGTTTTTAAAATTAAGACTTTGGGCCAAATTTATAATATGAAAAGCACCAGCAGCCTCGGCCAGGTGATTGGTTTGGGAACCTAGAGGAGTGGCCGTCGCACATAGAAAGTTGCCAAAGGAGTCCCTTAAGACTCCACCACAACCCGCCGCCCCCATATTACCTTTAGCTGCACCATCGAAGTTAGCTTTGACCCATCCATTAGGCGGAAAAGACAAGCGGACACCCTCTCTATCCTTCTTAACTTTTTTAGGGGTACAAGGAAAATCAAGACTTATATTCCATTCCTTGGCAACAATAAGATCATAGGACAAATGAGCCGCTTTCTCGGAGTTGCTAACCTTCTGGGAGATAGCATTGACATTTTCTTTCAGGAAACTGATTATTTTATCAAAAACAATGTCCACCAGAACTTCTTTATCTCTATAAATTATGTTGTTGCATTCTTTCCAAAGACCCCAAGCAACATGAGGGAAAGAGAAATCCCATAAAAGCTGGAGAACAAGATTGTGAGTCGGGGCTTTCCATTGAAGGAAGAAATCTTCAATAGACGAGGGAAAAACCCATGAAAGTTGCCAATAACTAATTATTTTTTCCCAGATAGAGGCAACAAAAGGACAATGAAGGAACAAATGACGCACTAAATCTGCCTCCATCTTACAAAGAAAGAATCTATTAGGTATTTGAAAGCTGCGTTTGCAAAGGTTATCAACCATGAACACCTTATTTTGGAGAAGGATCCAGAAAAAATGTTGATTTTAGGGATCAAATGTTTAAGCCAAGCCTTCGACCAAAAGGGAGGAGAGCCCTGGGAAGAAGTAACCCTAGAAAAGGCAGACAAAATAGAATAGTTACCTGAGGGTTCATCAGTCCAGACAAGACGTCATCCAACTGATCAGAGCAAAGTCTAACAGCCAACAAAGAATACTGAATAGGAGCAAGAGCCTGACTTATAAGACACAGATCCACCCATTTTCCATTCACTCTATAGTCTTTCACATAAGAACCAAAACAAGCTTTGCAATTCTCTGCCCAACCACTAAAGGAACTAATTTTTATTAGGGGCTCCTTAAATAGCCATCTATCCTCCCAGAATCTAGTTTGGTTTCCACTTCTAACTTGCCAACCTGTTCCAGAGTCAACAATTTTTTTCCCAGTGATTAGATTATTCCAACAGGTTGAACCTTTGGGAAGAAGATGGGATTCCTTCAGCATTATAAGAGACCTATTGTTCTCTAAATATTTGCTAGCTAGAATATCAGTCCATTCGCCTGAAGATGAAAAAATTCTCCAGATTTGCTTTGCTAGAAGAATCTTGTTAACCATTATGATTCTTCTAAGACCTAATTCTCTGGCCTTTTTCGGTCTACACACAAGTTCCCATCCTATTAAAGGCAGTCTTTTCTTTTCTTCAACCCCCGACCAAAGAAATATTTTTTGAATCTTTTCTATAGCATCTGCAAACTTAGCAGGAATCTTAAAGAGGCTCAGAGCATAGATCGACAAGTTTTGAAGAGACGATTTGAGGAGTTGAAGTTTACCCGCTTGATTTAACAAAGCTCCTTTCCAACCAGCACGCTTCTTGCTAAACCTCTCGACCAACGAAATCCAAAAGGATTCAAGGGGTTTAAGGCTTAAGGGTAAGCCAAGATAGGTGGCAGGCAAGGATTCCACCCTACAACCAAGGATTCTGACAATTTTGGTTTGCCTGTGAGCCGGGGAGTTGAAGAAGAAAAGAGAACCTTTTTTATTATTAATCAGCTGTCCAGATGCTCTCCCATATTTATCGAGCAAAGATTTCAAATTTTTTCCTTCCGAGACCGAGGATTTACCCAAAAACATTGTATCATCAACAAATTGTTGATGAGAACAAACCAGGTTACTTGAGGAAGGATTAAGACCAAGAAGGGATCTATTGTCAATCAACCTTTTCAGATTTCTTCCAAGACTTTCTGCCATGATAGTGAATAAAATAGGAGAAATAGGATCACCCTGTCTTAGACCTCTGGAACTTTGGAAGAAAGTCGTAGGGGATCCATTCACCAAAACAAAAATAGAAGCAGTAGACACAAGTTGTTCCACCATTTGAAGAAACAACCCGAAAGCCTTTAAAATTTTAAATAAGAAAAACCAGTCAACTCTGTTATAGGCTTTTGAGATATCAAGCTTTAACAAAAAGCCTTCAGTCTTAGATTCAACCAAGGAATGGATATTCTCATGCACAAAAACAATAGATTCAAGGATTTGTCTACTAGGGACAAATCCATTTTGTTGAGGTGAAATCAAAGTTGGAAAGAGAATTAAGAATCTTGAAGTCAGAACCTTCAAAATGATTTTATAGATCGAGTTGCAGAGGCTTATGGGTCTGAAGGCCTCAAAGTTCATCGCTCTAGGCTTCTTAGGGATTAGAACCAGGAAAGTGGCATTCAATTCTTTTAGGAGACTTCTGGATCCAAAAAATTCTTTAACAGCATTCACAACATCGTCTCCAACAATCTCCCAGAACCATTGGAAGAAAAATAAAGGGAACCCATCTGGACCCGGAGCTTTACTCCCATCAAAAGAGAAAACAACCTTCTTGACTTCCTCATTGGTAGGAATAGCAGATAGCATAGAGTTATTTTCCTGATTGATAACTTTAGGTATAGCCTCAATTAAATGATCTTGATCATTTTGGTTATTTTCATCATTTTTAGAAAGAAGATTTTTAAAGAATAAAACAACATGCTTTCTAATATCCTCCTCCTCATACCTCATACCATTCACATCAATCTGAGATATTTTGTTGATAGCTCTATGTTTTAAGGCCGATAGATGAAAGTACCTGGTATTTTTGTCACCTGCAGATAACCATAAAGCTCTAGATCTTTGCCTCCAGAACTCCTCCTTTCCGATAATGTCATGCATCTTACTGAGTAGCTCATTTTCTCTTTCCTTTGTATCATTCAAATATCCCTCCTTCTAGATTTTATATTGAATCTCCCCTAGATCCATCTGAAGATCATATTTGATCCTGAAGATGTTCCCAAAGGACTCTTTTTTCCATTTTTTCAAGTTACATTTTACTTCCCTTAATTTTTTAGCTATTCTAAACATAGTTGTGCCGGAGATACTTATATTCCACCATTTCCTAATTTCCTCTTTGAAAGCAGGATGAGAAAGCCACATTTTTTCAACTTTGAAAGGGATATTTTTCTTCTTTTTTATAGGATCTGCAACAAAACTAATAGGGAAGTGATCAGATCCAATCCTAGAAAGAGATTTAAGAGAGCAGTAATAATAAAAAAACTAATATTAGAAACTAAAGATCTATCTAATCTGACTTGAATAAGATCCATCCACTTTCTGCGATTCGACCAGGTATAGGAAGCTCCATGTAAATCCAGATCAATCAACCCCTGGTTGTTAATGAAACTCTGAAGATCCTCTTTGCTCTCCTCATTGATCTGGGAACCTCCAAAATTTTCTTCATTCATTAAGGGCGTATTAAAGTCACCCATTACAACCCAAGACTCTCTATCAAAAATCCTCCTGAAGGCAACCAACTCCTTCCAAAAGGATTTTCTAAGACCTTTTCTGTTGGGGGCATAGATCAATTGGATCCAACTGAAATTATCCCTAATATGTGTGAATCTAGTAGCAATATGGTTCGTACCTTCCAAAATTGGATCCCCTTTGATTATGTGACAATTTGAGAAAGTAGCAATACCTCTTGAAGCTCCATTCGAGTTGTTTCCATGAGTACTACAATGCTGAAACAATTTCAACTTTTCAACTTTTTCCTTTGACATTTTCGTCTCCTGAATAAGAAGTATATCAGGCTTGTGATCTCTGACAAAATTGTGTAGAACATCCTGCTTGTGGGGACTATTAAGTCCCCTGATATTCCAAGAAATAATCTTCATTAATTACCAAGGGAGTTGAGGCACTCCGGGATGGTTTTTTGAGACCCATCTGCAATATCCTGAAAGCTGTTATGCTCTCTTGTCCATTTAAAAGATTTTTTCCCTCGAGAGTTCTTTGTTGCTCCCCAGTCTGCCTTAGCTTTTGATCTGGTAGAAATACCACTTGGAGTCTTCCATTGTTTATTTTTATTTTTATTTTTATTTGATAAGATCTCTTCTTTATCAGTCTCTTCTTGACTATCTATCTCTTTACTAGATTCCCATTCCTTATCAGTAAGGATCCTTTGTTCCCAGGGTAATGTCTCCATGAAACCATTCAAATGAAAAGTTGAAAAGTTGCTAGAGAGTTTCGTAGAATGATCTAGATTATTGAGGGAATCCTTAACAAATTCCAAAGATTTAGGATCCGTAAAGTGATCTACACCCGAAGGAAAAATACCTTCAGAGGAAGGGTGTGGGAGAGGGATATTCAACTCCAAGGATAGCCCTTGAATGGGAATATCCTCCAAACCCGGGATCCTGTCATTTTTCTCAACTGGGGTCAACTCTTGGGAAAAGGGGTAAGCTTCTTGATTCGGTTTTTCTTCCCCAGCCATCCGATCTTCACTGGAATCTTTTTCCTTAATAGGTAAGGTATTCACAAGATCCTTTTGTTGGGGTTCCAGCGGAGCCTCACCATTATTTTCCATAACCACTTCAGCCTCATTACAAGTTCTTTGAACATTAGACTCTTTATTTTCAAGGCAGTCTCCTCCTGATTTCTTTTGCCATACAGATTTCAAAGAACCAGCTAGTTTATTTTCTCTTTGGTAGCATTTAAAGGGCATTTCTTAGCCTAGTGCCCAGATTTTCTACATTTGAAACAAGCAAACATAATGGTTTCAAACTCTTTATCCTGCGACCAGGATCCCAGTTTCGACTGAATCTCGACCTATGAGGGAAGGTCAGTATTCTGAGAGACCCCTACACATATTCTTGCAAAAACCAACCTCTTTCTAGTAGTTGTCATAGAATCAATAGAAAGGAGCTCTCCAAAGGAACTCGCAATACCATAAAAGACATCCTCATTCCAGTATTCCAGGGGAAGGCCCGGAAATCTGACCCATACAGGGACATTCTCAAAAATAGAGTCCGAAAGGTCCAGATTAGAGGACCACTTCTTTAGAGCTAGGGAATATTTCCCTATAACCCATGGACCCCCACTTCTAACAACTAAGATATCCTCTTTGCAAGTGAACTCAAACGCAAAAAAAACCCTTTGGAAGAGCTGCTACTGGTACTTTTCCATTAGTTCTCCATTTGTTTTTAACAAACTCCCTGACCACTTCAATATTTGGTCTAGGGCCCATAAATTTCCCAACCAGGGTTCTTTCCATTAAAGCAATATTATGATCAATTAACAGATCTGGCACAGAAATTGCAAACTTACCTTTTCCTGGGAAAGAGATATTTTGCACTGGAGGGAAAGATGACTTTCCATTTGGTTTTACCCCAAATAGAGAATTTCAGGGTTTGCAATTTCCTCCAATGCCACCAGTGGTCCCCACCGCATCTTTGGATTTTTTGTTTTTTTGACCGGTAGGGGAACCCACAGGAATAACCGCCAGAATATCCTTTCCACCTAGATCCACCAAGATTTTGTTTTTGGGGTCCACATCATCTTGATTATCCTCACTTTGCTTCTTACTCGATACCATCGCCTGATCGTTGGTATTACCCTTCACTTCTCCAATTTGACGACATGCAACCAAAAATTAAGGCCTTGACAAGGGTTGGAGTATGGTTATTACTAGCACTTGCACCCATAGGGGGTTCAAGGGAGACTTCAATAGACTAGCTACAACAAAAATAGAATAGAAATCCAAAGTTATAATAATAATTATATAGTATTCAAATTGTTCTCAGATTTGAAACTGAAAGAGTGCTTGATACTTGATCAATGCAAATGGCTTTGTGTCAATGAGGTATAAAACCTTGTAGAGTAGAGAAAGCCTATGAGACGGTTTGAGACACCAGAGGGGCTTCATTGATTTGAAATTTTGGTTGAAAAAAGGCTTCATGACATGCTGAAATTATGAAATCATTGAAATTTTAATATTGTGCTACTTGATTAATCAATTGACAATCTAGAGTAAGGAAATATTGTGTAATATAAAAATAAATGTAGAATAAAATATCACAAGTTTAAACTCAAATATTGGATTCATCTCGGAAAAGCCCATGGTGGGGAAAAATCAGTTGGTAATGACAATTTCTCATCTACTAAATCAATAAGATTCAAAACAAGTACAGTGAGTGGATACAACAATTCGTTGTTTCAATTTCTCTTGCCAAGATGCAAATTCTTTGTATAGGTGAATTATCCTTTAAATTTGATTATTTACTGCATTCTAATGAGCCTCTCATGATTTGCAATTTGCAATGGACTCCCTATATGTCCTTTTATAGATGGTTGAAAGTCCTAGCCATGCACTAAAAAGTCTTGTTGCCTAGAATTCAAAGAGACAAAATCGTATGGTAAACTGGAAACCAAAATTAAACCCTCACACCACAAAAAACTATTACTTGAACACTCTCCTGAATACAAAGTTTCACTTTATTGGCAAATCAATGCTTACATCCATAAAATAAATTAATGCTTACAATATAGGACAACCATTTTTCTGATTTCTCACAGTGGTGTAGTTGAAGCATGCAACCTTCAAAAATAATCTCCTAATTCACCATCAATCTAGGTTAGGTCGCCTCTCATGAAAGAGTGTATAAGCACATCAGAAGTTACCGGCAAGCAAGAGACTACGGATCATCATTGGAGAGACCGACACATACTCTCACAGGAAGCGATATCTCACAGAATCGCATCGTGTAGTTACAAGTTTGTGATCTTTGTGTGTTCAAGATTAAAGCATACCAGTGGCCCAGGTAATCTTGCATTCATCATTGAAAGCACTTTCCTACACGGGTGATTTAATTTATCTTCTAGGTGATATAATTTAAACTCTTGACTATACCTTGTGTATTGCTGGCATCAAACTCCATCATGGGTTGTGGTTGTTATTTCGTCGAGGCTTGAATAGTCTGATCTGGCTATGCCTATTGTCTATAATTCAAAGACCAATCACAATCGCTACTATCTCGTGTAATTTGAGCATGTTCTATACTCTTTAGAATAATATTTGGTTTGATCGACATATAATATTCTGGTTGTGTTTGGACTTCATTTTGTGCCTGGGTTGGATCTGTGTTTGAACTATGCAATTTAATAAATCTGTTATACCTGCTGCTAGTTAACATACAGGTTGAACTTTTAGTTGAGCACCTAATTGTCATGTGAAGTGATATCTGGTTTATTACAAAGCTATCATAAAATATAGTCTGTCAAAAATTAAATGCAACAACCTAACAGATTCTCAATATTTGAAAATGGTTAAACGATGAATGAAACTGGTTTTCAGAGTGTGAGATAGGTTTGGCATTTGATTGTAGACTAGCGAGTTAACAATTAAAGTCTATCGACTAAAAATGAAAGCTACGACCTAGATCCAAATAATGAACACATTCAGGTTTTAACATTATGACATCCTTCATCCTACATTCTAGCATAAGTAAATTATGATTTATATAATAAAATAAAATCAATAAATTATATGTATTATTCTTGTACATTATATTTTTAAATAAAACTGTTAAATGTATAAATTGATTAAAATTTATAATTGATATAATTATTATAGCTTTATGTAGTACAAAGGAAATAGACAAAAAATTATTGTAATTCATAGCAAGTGATTTGACAAATACATTATGAGAGAGGTGGGGGTTAATAAAATCATCCTATTATAAAATCTCATAATTCCTACCACTATAATTCAATCCAAATTATAACTCAAAAAAAAGAATTAGTTAAAATAGAATAAAATAAAACAAAATAATGATAAGTAACAAAAGGGAGATTATTAGTTTCCTAAATGTGAATCATATAGTTAATATGGCCTAGAGCGTAATTAGTGATATTGTCATTCGAGTTGAGAGGATTCTGATTTGGAGTATTGATATTCGACTTTCATTATCCTCAACCTCACAATAATATTATTGTAAACATAAAAGGGTAGGGTTGTTTAGAAGCAATGAAATTAGAAATAATAATGGCACCTAGTGCACATATTAGGACTAGAATTAGTATTAATGGTAATGTTAAAGCTTGCTATAAGTTATTAATAATAAATAGTATTAGGGAGAGCAAGTATGGTAACCCTTATGTTGGTCTCAATATCAAGAATAACCATAGTGAGAAGCATAATGGTAATTGAGAGAAGAATTAATACTAAAATGATTGGAGATAGTTTTGGTAAATTTTCCTTGAATATATATATATATATATATATATATATATATATATATATATATATATATATATATGTTGTTGCGAGCTAATGTTAATGTCATCTCAAATCCCATAATGATCGATGCTACCCTAGTTGAAGTATTAGCATAGAGGGTTGCATTAATAGTATATAAAAGAGGTGAAAACTAACTGGTACATTAGTTCTCTACTATGATACTCCCTCATATGTGATATTTGGTATTCACATGGCATCAAATTATATCAAACTAGGAAATTATATTCAACTATCATCACAAACCTATTACCTATCTAAATAAAAGGAAGGTCTAAAGGAAAGATTATAATTAAAAGTGTGTAGGCCACTATGAGCTCCTATAAGAGTGATGTTGATCAAGCAAAATGATGGAATCATCTATAAGTATTAGTAATAGAATATTAAAAATGTTGCATATAAATATATATAATAATTGTGAATCTTTAGGAGGAAAAAATTATAGTGGGGCAAGGGAATCTTGAGCTCAATGGTAACAAACTTTGGTTATATTATTTCACCAAACAAGGTTAACCTCAAAATATTGAAAACAACCATACATGTTTACTATATCACTTGTGAGGAATTTTGGAGAATATGCCTTTACTTTATAACAAAATAAACCTTCCTAATGTTGATGTTATCCTTGCATTTCATGCGAATGAAGGGATTCCATGCTCATGATAGCTAAATTGTGATTATGATAGTTATAAGAGGAACACTAGTAAATTGCTTGGCTAAATTTTCTTATGTTTCAATCGAGAAAATAATTCTAGTATAGAAGCAATTATGACTTGAGACACTAGGGGAACCCAAGGAGAGCATGACTATTTAGTTGAATAGATAACTTTGCATTTTATGTACAAAGTGTCTTCATGTAGGAGTACAACTCTTAACATGCTTATTGTTATAGTTCGAACAGTTATAGTGTTAATTAGTTTAATTAATGCTAGTAAAAAAAATATTGTTGTTTTTTTTCTAGCAAAAATTTCAAGCATGACAACAACTTAAATAAAACCTTTATTTTTCAGCTTCCAGGAGGAATTGCCTAAGTGAGGTGAGATCAAATTTCACTGGGTATTTATATAGTTGGTGTTATAGACTAGGTTAATACCGAGATTTGCAACATTAAATATTTAATTGCCTAAAAATGAGATAATATAATATCATTAAAAATATTTTGATTAAATGTTTAATTTTTACAGAATAAATATTATGATTTAATGTTAGAAGGTTTTAATATTTATGTTTAATGTTTGCAAATGCACTAATGTTCGAATAAAGTGTTGCAGGTAACTTTTCTCATTTATCATTTGATGCTTTATAAAATAGGCAGCTTTCAATGTAATTGTTGTTCTCGATTCTTCGCAAGTAATATTTAAACTGGACTTTTGTTATCATTTTGTAATTGTTGATGAACTATAAATGGGAATTTGAATTATTCTTAGGAAGCTTAAAATCTGTGCCGTTGTTTTATCTTGACATATTCACTTACTCTGGAGCTCGGATATTTATAACGGTTTGGTGGTCCTCTCGTCGCATTGCAAACTCCGTAAATATTTCTCATCTATGTTAATCTTGTTTGTGCTCACTTATTAGTGAGCTTTTATCGTCCAGGATAAAGACTAGGCAAGGTTTCCACTTCTTATTATTGTGCTTTTATTTGTGTAGCTGTTCGGGTAACGTATCCCTCCCGTCACCTTTAGTTAAGATTCGTAATCGGTGGATTAAGCATGCAATTGAGTCATTAATATGGAAAAAGAATAAATAAATAATTAGATCCACATTCGCCTATAAATTTTAATATAGAAACTATTTGATAGCTTCTGGCAATGTTTCTATTTAGTTTTGCTTTTATTCCAGATTAGAAGTGAGTGATGACTTATTGTTAATCTACCTGGAATTGATCTAAATTAGTAACTTACCCGTTAAAGCAATCTTTTAAATCACAGTCACTGCAATATAGTTAGAAAAGTCGATATCACCATAACTGTACTGAGTTTCCCCGATTCCTGCGTCTTTAATAGGGTAACAGGTTGCAATGAGGGGGGAGGGGGATAGTCAATGCATATTGTACTGCAGCGTTTGTTTGCTTGTCTCATTGGAAATAGAAACTCAGTCTTTTTGGTGCATAGGTTTAATGAGGAATCACGGCCTAGTATTCCATTTTCTTGACACATTCAACAAATTCTGCTTTCCGTTGATTTATTGCCATTTTCTCTCCGTAAACCGCAGAGTTTCCAATGCTTTGGTACGCAGCTATGTGTAACTGTCATGCTTAAATCCGAATTAAACCCTTTAACTTGTTGGTATCCCTTTTTAGATCAAAAACTATATTCTTCCTTTAGCTGTTAAAATACTAGTTGTTTCTTCACCGTAAGTTTCTTGTTTGGCAAAGACTTTATGTTTATTTGAATCCAATGTTTTGTTGAAGTACGCTTTCCGCAACGTTAAACTGTATATACATATGTGTGCAATACAATACAAAGAAAATGAAGTAGCTTGGTACACTTGCTGTTAGTGATAATAATGATATTTTGTAATCTCAAATACGTATTTGTTTAACTAAAATTCAATCTTTTATCATTCGATCTAACATTTAGATGTATTGCAGGTGAACACTCTTTTCCAATACTATTTTAAGAGTTTACTAACTTCTTCGCAACATTATAATTAATTTTGGTAGAGTTGTTTGGGGTTACATACCCTTGGGTTACTTCAGACGAATAAGTGAAAGCTGGTAAGACGGGATCTTCAACCATGCCGCAAAAGGTCAATCCAATTGATTTTGGAGAACAAATGGAGATGGCCCTCCCTTATCAAGTCTTCATATCAGCAAATGAACCATTCTTCGTAATTGGTGGGTGACTTCAATTCTGCTTATTGATGCTGCATATTATGCTCTGCAACTATTCTGGAGCTGAAGTAAAATGATGCATTCTCTCACCGCTATCTACATTTTCTTTCAATTGGTATTACCCGTCATTAGTGGTTGGTTATATAATTTTATGTTGATGTTAATTGGGTCTTGAAAAGTCATTTCTTTCCTTCAGCATAAATCGCTTGGTGAACATATATTTAATTAGCATTCTCTAGTCAGCCATGCCAGGAGTTAACTCTAAAGCTTTAAACGTTTTGTTTAGTATTTATTACATAGTTACATTATGATCTAATATCAATCGCAATGAGTATTGGTTTAAATCTTTTATAATATTCCTTACATTCTTTTAAACCTAAAGGCATTCATTCGAATAAACCTTCCTCTTGTATCTTTCTTATATAAGAGAATGTGGAATAGATTCCTTCTCTCTTTCTAAAAGTATATATATATATATATAAACAAATCTTTCTCTCTTTTTAAAACTATATATATATATATTTAATAAAAAATTATTTAATTTAGGTATAAAGAGGTTTTCAAAATTCTATTGTTAAATAATAATTTAATCGTCTTTAGATTAGTATTTATATGATAATAGGGTTTATTTTATTTTTATAATAATTTCATGGGTCTCATATGCAAGCATGTTCTACTTATGTTAGTGGAGATTGATAGATTTAGCATGAAAATTCAAAATCTATGGGATTCTTGTATACAAGTTATGCGTTAATGGTAACTGTGTGAATATCGAATAATGCTTTGCAGGAGTTTTTGTCCAAGGTCTTCATAAGCGTCCCTTTAATATCAACGTTTATGGCTCTATAGTTTTATGGGTGAACTCTACCAATTATGTTTAAATATAGGTATATCTATATATATGACATATTTACACCTTATTACATTTGTAATTATTCTTACCAAAATCTTATGTATGAAAATAAATCAGGTATGCCAATTTTATTTGGGGATATGGTAATGATCTTCTTTAAGTTGTTAGTCAAGTGACAGGTATCATACAAATAAATCTTGCATATGTTAATTCTTTATAATCCTTGTAAAAGCTTAATTATTGGGATTTCTACTATATGTAGTATTGCTTCCTTCAATTGTTGTGGTCCAAGCTTCTTGGTTATGATTAACCACTGCTTTATTCTATTTTTGTTTGAAGTTTTAATAATTGTGCTAAATTATTGTTCTATTTAGGAGTAGGCATTACACATTAAGAATGGTGATAATCTTCAAATCAAAGATAGTAGCCTAAAGTGATTTTCATAGAATATTCAAAAGGAAGGTTATAACATGATAATGTTTCAATGTGCAAGAGTATGACAATTTTGCTAAAAACTATGTGGCAAAAGCAAAAATGGATAATGAGAAGTTGGATAATTATGATGGTTATACTTATGTTTGAGTTCCTATGATGCCATAGAAGACATAAGATAGAGGTATAATGAATATCCCTTTACCATTAATAAGAAAGAGGGAGAATTATAAAGAGGTGGAGAGCTACAACAAGAGAAAGTTACAAGAAAAGAAAATAGATGTCAAGATGAAGAGTTAGCGAAAGAGGAATATTAGAGCAAGGGGGAGCATTAGAAAATCTCCGGAAGGAGGAGAAATAAAGAAAGTGAGATCTTTTGTGAAGAATTGAAGACATTTTCATCTTGTAAGATGCATAGTAAATGATGGATCACAAAAAGTTCATGATGTGTTAAACCTGAGAAGATCATCCAAATTTTGGATAGTTAAGAGATAGCATCACATCACCCAAATGACAAAATGACAAAGGTAGATAATTAGAGCTAGGGGAAGCCTGAGAAAGGGGGATCATTATTGATAGAGAAAGCATCACACAAAAAGAGAAAGAATCACATCATGAAGGATAAATGTATGTTACATCCCTTTGCCATTGATGTCAAAGAGGGAGAGATAGAGTAAGGGTAGCAATGCAAAAGAAGAGAATTATGTTTGTGTTACCATCAATGACAAAGGGGTAGATTGTTGGAAATGTTATCATTGATGTCAAAGGTAGACAATGTTGTCATTGATGTCAAAAAGGTGGTCATTATTGAATAGACGAGAGTATAAGAAATAGTTGTCATTAATGTCAAAAGAAGAATGAAGAGATTGATTTCAAATGTTGTCATACATAAGGAAACATAGATCAGAGATATGATGTTTATAATGAAGTTTAAATTAAAGATTTAAACTTATACTTGTTGCGCTGACTTTTACCTTGAAGGAATAAACAAACGAATATGCCTATGCAGGCCGATCCTCTTTACATTATGCAGATCACCCAATACAAAGACATTTAATGAAAATCATTGTTGACTTCATATGTTGTTTAAGGGAAATTTGTATTTTAATTAAATGACAAATTTATGTTGGTCGACTTCCCTTCATTGGCGTCAAATATGAAAATTAATTTTAAATCAACAGTCATTATTTATGAGCCGACCCCTTTGGAATATGACAATGAAATTTGTATTTATTACTTTAAATCATCCAAGTTACATATTAAAAAAAAAAAAAGATTAAAGGAGCAATAATTTAGACTTTAAGAGGGAGATGCAATTCATATAAAGAAATGATTATTATTATTAATAGGCAATGATTAACATACAAAGTTTACTTTCAAAGAGCAACAATTATATTTGTGAGGGGGCAACAATTAAAAAGGTAGCAATTAGTTCTAAAAGCAACGATCATTGCTAAATAAAGGTCATGTTTATTCAAAGGGTTGTCTCCTTACCAAGATATGTCTCTCTTCATAAAATACATAAGGACATACTATGATATAAAAAGAGAATGAATGTGAAGTGTAGAAAAAAAACAATTCAATGATTATTATGATAATAAGAGCAGATTGAAAAGAAAGTAAAGGGTAGAAATATGAAGTGTAACTCAGATTTATTTTAAGTGTATATGCAACCCATGTTAAAGTATTATTTAATGGTCATCTTAGTTGTTAGTTTACTTTATTTAGTTTTACCAACTTTCAGTTTAGTGTTTTAGTTCACGACTGTTTCTTTTTAGAAACATCGTCTTGTATTTTATTATTTAAGTAGTATTCCTCTCCTTTGTTTAATAATGAATTATCATTTCATGGTATCAGAGCTTAGGCTCATTTTTTGGCGATTTTTTTTAGCAATAAAAATTCATGGCTGTTTACTAAAAGTTTATTTATTTATTTATTTATTTTTTGGTTTTTTAAAAATTAAAATCATGGGTTTTTATTACCAAAAAATTGTGAGCGTTTTCAGAAGGAATTTCGAGTGTTTTTCTGCAAAGAAAAATCATGGATTTTTGCTAGAAGAACTCACAAGTTTCATCTACAGAATCACGAAAGTTTTTTAGGAAAAATTGCTCTTTTTTTTATAATCGCACCTAGTTTCGAGTCTGATAAAATCATGATTTGCTTCTAGTTCGTGGGCGAGCCGTTTTCTATGCTCATGGGCGGAAATCGTTAATTTTTTTTGCAAAATGTGAGTTGGGTCTACAACTCGGGGGTTTTTCACGATTCTCTGAGATTGTTGTGACCAATTTTGAAGAGTTTTTTAGGCATGTGACTATAGAAATCGTGATAGGTTTTTGGAGCTTTTCAAAAAGCTGCGACCTTGGTCTGAAGAATTTTGTGGGGCTAGGGTTTGTTGTTTTATGTGATTTGTTTGTCTAGAGCTTTTGACAAAAAAAAAATTCTAAAAAAGAGGTTATTTTTTTACAGATTTGTTTGAGAAAACATTCGTGAAGTTGTTTTGTTCGTGAACCTACAAGTTTTTTGAAGTTTTGTTTTCTTGGAAAAAAATCTTGCCTTTTCTGCCACCTAGGATTTTTGGGTGAAGTTTGATTTTTTTCTCAATTTTTGAATAAAATTGTGGGACCAATTGATTGCCTCGATAAATGTGCCAATTGATTACCTTGTTTTTCATGCCTTTGGAAAATGAGAGGGATGACATCTATGCATTCTAAGCAGGAGGAGTCTACCTCTTATGCATTGATGGCCAAAAGGCCAGTAGATCATGTCAAATCATCTACATGGTACATTGATTCTGGAGCCTCTCAACATTTCACAAATAGGAGAGATTGGTTCACAGAGTATATGGCTTGATTTGATTCCGTCATCTTTGGTGGTCGCGAAGAGTATACAATTGTCATCAAGGGCAATGTTCATATCACATCTGGTGAGAGAAATTTAATAATTCTCAACGTACACTATGTGCTAGACATGGAGCTCAATTTCATCTCAATGAGTCAGATTATGTGACACTATCCGAAGTTGGACATCATCTTCAATTCACACAAGTGCCAAATTGTTGATATGGAGTCCAAGAAAACTGTTGCAGTTGGGCTCGAGGATCATGGTTTGTATTGACTAGTTGATACTGTAGATTCTCAAGAGCATGCAATGGATGTGAAGAGTTCATCAATCAACACTCTTTGGTATTAGCAGTATGGGCATCTCAACATTACCTACCTCTCTCAACTGGCTTGAGAGAATTTGGTAGAAGGCTTACCTGGGATTCAACAGTAGACACATGGTGTTTGTGGAGCTTTACAAGCAGGGAAGCAACATTGCATTCTATTTTTAGATGGAAAGTCTTGGAGAGCATCCAAGGTTCTACAGTTGGTTCATGTGGATGTTTGTAGACCAATAAATATTGCATCAATTATTGGTGCCAGGTATTTCCTCTTGTTTGTTGATGATTTTAGTAGGAAAATGTGGGTGTATTTCCTCAAGACAAAGTCAGACATGTTTAATGAATTTTAGAAGTTTAAAGCATTAGTTGAAAAAGAGTCAAGATGTCTAATCATAACTCTTAGGTCAGATAATGAGGGTGAGTTCTCTTCAAACCAATTCATCGACTTTTGTGCTAAACACAATATTAAGCGTTAACTTACCACACCTTATACCCCTCAGTAGAATGGCATTGTTGAGCGAAGGAACTGTACCATCACAAAAATGGCCTGTTGTATGTTGGAGAACATAAATGTTCCCAAGAAGTTTTGGGCTAAGGCAATGTATACTGCAGTATACCTTCTTAACCGGTCTCCTACATAGGTCATTAAGAAGATGACCCCAAAGGAGGAAGCATGGTCTGGGAGGAAACCAGGAATCAGTCATCTCAATTTTTTTGGTTCGACTGTGGATGTTTGGATTCTAGATGCAAAGAGGACCAAGTTGGATTCCAAGAGCCAAAAGTTGATGCTAGAACAAGATATAATGACAATCATAAGGCCTATCAACTGATTGATGTAGACAATGATCGTTTGACATTCAACAGGGATGTGTTTGATGAGGGAGGTGGGCCCTTTTTGTTCTCTTCTCCCAACAAGAGTCTAGAGGATCAACCATTGAAGACTAAGGATTTGGGTGTTAAGCTTCCATTAGCTCCACCTGAAAGAAGGGATTTTGATGATTCTAACATTATGGAATCTCTTAGGCAGGACCCTATACCAGTAGATTTCCCTCGGGATAACCTGGATCAACATCTAGATGATATTATTCTAGGGAGCCCAAGTCATGATGATGATCGTCCTAATTTGGAAGAAGATGTATCTCCTACTCATCCTAAGTGGTGGGTGAAGCTCATTGGTGATGTTCACAATGATGAGCTTGTTGAGGGTAGATCGTCTAAAGGCAAGAGCAAGAAGAACATAGTGAACTTTGCTCTTATGGCCAACATTGAGAGTGTTTATGAGCCCCAAGATTATTCAGAGGCAAAGGGTAAACCTGAATGGGAAAAGGCTAAGGATTTTGAACATCATAGTCTTTTGAAAAACAACACATGGGTTCTGTTAGATCTTCCACCAAGGAAGAAACCCATTGGCTACAAATGGGTCTACAAGGTGAAATACAAAGTTAATGGAACACTAAATAAATACAAGGCTCGCTTGGTGGCTAAGGGGATCTTGCAACGAGAAGGTATTCACTATGAGGAGACCTTTGCTCCCACAACAAAGATGAGCACCATTCGACTTGTCCTAGGCATGGCAACATAGTTTGGCTAGAAAGTCCACCAAATGGAAGTGAAGAGTGCCTTCCTCAATGGAGATTTGAAGGAAGAGGTCTACATGATGCAACCTCTTGGTTTCAAGGTTGCAAGGAAAGAGTACAAGGTATGCAGATTGTTGAAGGTTGTTTATGGCCTAAAGCAAACACCCAAGGCATGGTACCTAAAAATTGACAAGTACTTGGTTGCACAGGGGCTTCAAAGGAGTCCCTCAGATACAAATTTGTATGTCAAGAACATTGGTAGTGATATCATCCTTCTTATATCTATGTGGATGATATCATCATTACTAGTAGTGGGTTACATTTGCTTGAACAAATCAAGTCGAGTTTGTGTCAGGCATTTGATATGAAAGACTTGGGTCTCTTGCACTATTGTCTTGGTGTAGAAGTTTGGTAGACAGGTGGTAGTATCTTCATTTCTCAATCGAAGTATGCCAGGAGTTTGTTGGAGAAATTTTGGATGGCATATTACAAAATCTCATCCACTCCCATGGAGAAAGGGCTATAACTTTCAACCAAATCAGACTCACCGGTGGTGAATGAGTTAGTGCTCACACAACTAGTGGGCAGCCTCATCTATCTTACTGCCACTAGACCTAATCTCAAATTTCCTATGAGCTACATTTCTCGTTTCATGATTACCCCTAAGGCAAAACATGGGTTGCAACGTTCAACAAGTGCTAAAATATGTGAAAGGGACACTTGACTTTAGCATTATGTACAACAGATGCAAAGATCCTAGGTTGGTTGGTTTCATAGATTCAGATTGGGCAAGTTCAATGGATGATAGGAGTCCACTTTTGGGTATGTTTTCAGTCTTGGTATGGCTACAGTCACATGGACCTATAAGAAGCAGTAGGAAGTAGCTCTTTCCTCAACAAAAGCATAGTATCAGGGAACAATTAAGGCAACATGTGAGGTAGCATGGCTTCGTAGGATGCTTGCTGACATGCAAATGTCTCAAGTAGGGCCTTCACCCTTGTTTTGTGACAACCAAGGGATGCTAAAGCTTACCAAGAATCTAGTCTTCCACGAGAGAACCAAGCATGTTGAGCTTCATTGTCACTTCATCTGACAGTTGCAGATGGATCTGTGATGTTGCAGTATGTTCCAACTGATGATTAGACTGCAAACATTCTCACTAAGTCCCCAAGTTAAAATAAATTTGTAAAATTTTGAGGTAAACTTGGTGTAGTTAGTAGAATGACCATTAAGGGAGGGTATTAAAGTATTACTTAATGGTCCTCTTAGTTGTTAGTTTACTTTAGTTAGTTTTAGCAACTTTCAATTTAGTGTTTTAGCCACAACTATTTCTTTTTAGAAACACCATCTTGTACTTTATTATTTAAGGAGTATTCCTCTCCTTTGTTTAATAACGAACTATCATTTCAGTATGAATGATAAATGCAAATATAAATGGAAAATATATGTGAAGATTAGAAGCAATAATCTGTGAAAATATTGGCATGACAATGATTAGTTTTTGTGAAATGAAATAGTGCATCATTAGATCAAATTTATGAAAGTGGAGTGTGTATGGTTTATAACAGATTTGTAAAGGAATGGAAGTATATGAGTGTGAACTTGATTTGAAAAGGAAAGACTTGCATCATACAAAATCAAAGGTAGTGATTAGATTTGGGATTGGATCAAAATTGTGGTTGGATTAGATTTGAGATTGGATTAGAATTCTAATAATATTTAGAAGGATAGTATTTGGGTTGGAGCTCATTTTGTGTGGGGGTTGAAGCCTCCAATAGGTTGGAGCCTATATTTCTGTCAAGTGGAGATTGGAGTCTCTAGTAGGTTGGAGCCTACAAGAAGAAGATTAATCTAAAATATATAAGCAATTTTTTTTCGTGGTTTTTTCCGGATAGGGTTTCCATGTAAATCATGTGTTCTTATTGTGTTCTCAATTGGTAGATCTTGCATGTGTGATTGATGTAATTGATTGAATTTGAAAAGCAAAAGTTTTATTATATTGATTCACCCCCTCTTAGTATAACCATGTGCTCATCAAGTATTGGTAAGGGCTACAATAGGTTTGCTAGAAAAGTTTTATTTGTCTTGTTTTGTTGACAAGCTAGACACTCCCTTATATATGCTTAAGAATATTATCCTTAAGTCCCTTCCATGAAAATATTTCCTTAACCTATTTATATTTCTTTAAATATTTGAGGTAACTTGACAATAGTATATCATGAATTGCCCTCAAGATTTTATCATTTATTTTTGACTAAGGGACAAGATAAATTAAAAATCCTTATAGAGAATGAGTTCATTTGATACTTTGTATCACAAGATCAAAAGGCAGATATATTATTAGTCAAACCAAATGGAATGACTAGAAACTCAATGTCTAAAGTGACACCTAAAGGTCATCTTGTGAATATCCTCTTCTTGGAATTTGATCTAATTATATCCTAATATGAGGTCTATTTTCAGAAATATACTACATGTTTCTTATCAATCAACTCATCAATCCTAGGAATTAAGTGTCTATTTTTTATTTTTTTAGAGTTATGTAGTCTATCCACATCCTCATGGTTTCATCCTTCTTGATAACAATTATAGATGAAAAATGGCTCAAACTAGGTTTGATGTGACCCATGTCTCAAATCTCCTTAATGACCCTCTCTATTTCTTCCTTATGCTTTCTAAGATGATCCCAAGGAGTGGCAATGAAAGGTTTGACACCTTATTCCAATTCTATGACATGCTCAAAACCTTTATCAGGTGGCCTTCATGAAGCCATATCACTAAAAGATTGTTATTCTTATCAAAATAGATTGGATATCAACATGATAAAACTTCTTGCCATCTAAAAAAGCGATATAGTAGTTAATAAAGGGTTATCCAAGCAACCTGACCATGGTGAAAAGTTCTCTCCATTCTTTTCACTGAAATAATTTTAGATGCTCCATTTGCTTTTCCAAATAGTACTACCTTCTTTCCATTTGAATAGAACTTTAGTTTCATTGTTTGATAAGTTTAAGCGAACTCTCCAAGGTAATGTATCCATTGAAATCCCAACACTACATTAATGTCTCCTATGCCAACAATATAGAAGTCATTTGTCACCTTGTGGTTTTCCAAAGAGATATTCAACAAGGAAGATTTCTTCATGCAAGGTATGGTGAATCCATTATCAACCATAACATTAACCCTTTGAATTATTCTATCTCAAGACCTTTCATGACCACCCAAGCCTCATCAATGAGGTTGTGGGTTGTCCCACTATAAACTAACACTTTAACCCTTTATGAACCCCTCAAAATCTTAAGGTGTTATATATAGGATTATTAGATAAAGTAGCAAATGGAACTCTTTAAACTATTTGTTCATCTTGTCTATCAAGTTCAGGTTCATCTTCCTCCTTGTCTAGCTCAGGTTCCTCAACTCTAGATTATTCATTTGAAACTACTTCAATGTAATGCACTTGGCCATGCCCAAGACACCTATGTCCTAGTACCCATGGTTCCTTACAAGAGAAGCAATTATTTTTATATCTCAACTCATTTTTGGCCTCTTCCTCTTTTATGGAAGGAATATTCTTGGGTTGATTAAATCCCTTCTAGAAAAAAAAAATTTAAGGAGATTTTTTGTTTAGAATTTTGTTTTAGGAACTAAGTATCTAATGTCAAAGACCCCTTGATTGCCTGTTGCAAAGTTGGTGGATAAAAATCCTTCACCATTCCTTTGAGGAGTTCAGATAGAACTTCCATGAAAACATAGTTAGACACCTTTTATAGATATTAGGAACGATTGAAAGTAACTTCTAAAATTTAGCTTTCTATAGTATTGTACTATCAAAGATGGGCCAACTCCATGAAATAGATTTTAAGGTCTTTCTAGTGAAGCCACTTAATCAATCTCTTGCTAAATGCATCATAGATATTGATGAGATTATGACCTTGGTTGACCAACCCATGGTACCACCACTCATGAGCAATGCCTTCAAGGTGAAGAGTGACAAACTTTATGGCTTCCTCCTCAAGAATGAGTTTAAGTGATAGGTAAGCATACAACTTCTAAATCCATGCACAAGCTATACACTTGTTGACCCATTAAAAGTATAGAGTCAATTTCCCCAATGTATGCTACATCTATATATGTTGTGTTGATTTGTTTGGGGTCCTTATTTAGGTCTCGATCCATTCCTCATCTTCTTCAAATTAATGAAATTTGTATGAGACATTTATAATTGAAGCCTCATACGAAGAACCCTATACTTGGCATAACAAATAGTAATGTCATATAATGTTAGATTCTACACTCCCACTCCTCGTGCTTCTTCTTCCCTACATAGGAAAGTAGGTTGGAAGGGTCCAGCTTTGCAATCGATAATGGTTCTATCATTGTTATTATTGCTATTTGTTGCATAACTACCTTCAACATTTTGATTTTGAGTAAGCCTAGGAAAATTCATGTTTTATGTGGTTTGTATCAATTGAGCCATCATCTTTCTCATTTGTTGTTTCCCTTGGATAAATGGATCAAACTATGTGTCTTTTTTCTCTTCATCTATCATAATTCTTTATCTCTAGGCACCTCCATTATGGAAGCTTCTAACTTTGGACCCAAGTATGGTCTAATTATATAATTTGAGGTTCTTTAGATTGAAATTTTATTCTTTCTCTCTAATAATGTTGGCATTTCAATTCGCACCTCTGGTATGCGAATTAGAAACAACCAACTATGCACAAATTAACTGCTCTTTGAATTAGGAGGGGAAGCTCCCTCTTTGTTGATGTTGCTTAAAGAAAGTAAACTAAACTAATTTTCCAATCTTTTTGTTCAACTAAGAGCACTAAGGTTATAAAACTCTAGCGCTATAGTTGAGATTTTCTCGTTTTGAATTTCAACTATGACTAAGCCTACTCTAATGACACTTTTAACATCCCAAGTAAATTCAGAGCTTGAGTTAAAAGTAAACAAGGAATGATTCTTTGACACAACTCATATAAAATCTCTCTCAACATACACCTTAAGACTCATTGTACTTTTAGATGCAAGCTGAAATAAAGATCATATAAGCATAACACATAAAACGAAAACCTGAGACAATAGATCAAAGCAGCAAAGCAGGCATAAGATTTTTTTTTCTCAAATTTCAAATAACAAAGATTACACTTTTGGGATAGCAGGATTGTAGCAATAATAGGCTTACAGTTTAGCAATCAACCAAAATACATTGACACAAGTAACACATAAACAGAACAATAACTTGCAACTAATAGGTAGGCATGCAAACTTGCTCTTGCACAAAGTGTACTGACACTGAACAACAACTTGTAGGCAAAATAGGCTCAGCAATTTGCTATCATAATAACCGTTAAAGAAAAATGACCAAGTCTACCCTTACTTATACACAAGCAGAGGAGTAGGGAACCCTAAAATTTCCTTGCTTTTACAACCAAGACTTGCCAACATGCAAGCTTTATTTCTAAAACTAAAACAAGATAAGCATCTAACAACCTATGAAAGCAAAAAAAAAGGGAAAGTGCCAACTATTATATCTTGATTCTTTATCTTTCACAAAGAATGGATAAGGATGAGACAAGAATAGAAAGAAAGCTCAGAGAAAGCTTCAAATTCATTGCTACTTTAAATCTCAATCACATCTGCCAAAAAGTTGGAAACTGCCTCTCTATCTGGAGCATCAATACTATCTATAGCAAAATTCTGCTTTTCTAGGATTTCTTCGCCATCTGCAATTGATCTCAAAAAATATTTGACCTCATCGGCTACTTTATCGAACCTTGCTGACATCACGGTAATCTGACTCATCTTTCCAGCAACAGGATTACTACTGAAACTATCACAAACAAGATTCTGGAATTCATCTTGCACTTCATCAAGTTCAATGAATCTGCCATCATCACCATGATGCCAACAAGGGATTTGTGAAACAAACACAACTATGAATTTGAAGACATCAACAACCTTCTATCCATATTCAGTGAGCTCTTCAGATATTCTTTCATAAGTTTTCACCTTGAAAAGGCGACATTCGCTCCATGCAAGAATTTATCTCTTGTGTTCTTTTGCAACTGTTGAATCATATGTTGTCTTCAAATCTGCAATGATACTCTTGTGCATTAGTTTCACCTCTACTATACATTGCTCAAACCTTTGAATCCCTTGGCGCAAATCATGGGTGTTATAACTTAACTGATACATCTCTGAAACCACAAATCTACCCTTGATGATGAACTCCTCTATCCAATCCCGCATATGCTTCCTATATACAACCAACTGTCTTAACTGGTGTTGATCATCCGGTGTCTCTAGAATCTGTGGAAGCAATTGAGTAGCCTGTGAAGTGCTATGAAGAAGATTAGAAATATACTACCGGAGTTGTTGATTTTCAGCCTTGAGGGCTGCCTTATCCTCTTCATCTCTAAGCATTCTTTCCTTTAGATTTCCTGCCGCAACCTCAAAGAAATTTACATCGGTGTGTTGGGTGCTCTTGCTGAGATTGGCTTTGACAATTGTGAATTCAACCTCCATCTCATCAATATTCTTATCTTTTGGAGGCGTAGCAATCTCTATGACAATTTCACCTTCTAGATTCCTCTCCATGTGAACTTGTTTCTTAGGCTTCTTTACTAGTGGCTCTTGGTAAATGTTGTCAAGTTATGCAAAGTTTAGCTGATACAAAGGCCTCCTCCTCTTCCTTCCTAGGATGTTCTCAAGCCAAGACGAGGTGTCTCTACTAACTTGTCTGGGTGGTTCGGCTTCAACTTCAACAACTTCTTCATCTTCTAAATCAATATGGATAAGAGAAGACTTCGATGATGGTGGAGCATTTGGAGATGTGGGCACAAATTTTGCTTGTGGCACTGGCTCTTCTGGTGGAACTTTAGAAACAACTGTCAACTGCTCCTACTGAACTACATCAAGGAAATCCAGTCTTCTTACACTTTGCCATTCTACCACTCTTCAAACTTTCCGGAGGGTGGCTCATAGCCCTCATTCTTGGTTTTGGTTTGGAAGAAGACGCTAAATATGGTTGCACTATTAGCGAGTCTACAACTATAATAGCTTCCTTTCATGTTCTCTTGAGGTTTAGGAACATCCTGTTGTTTTTAATAACTTAGCTCATTCTTTCTTCAATTGAAGTGCTTTCTTTGAGGGACCAATTGACTTGTGGAAGTGGTTGCTGCTCAATTTGATTTATGGTGTACATAGGAAGAAGTACTTCTCCATCATCATCGAAAAATCCTTCTATATCCTTTGACAAGAAATCAGCCATCTGTTGGAGTGTGAGTATGCTATTACCGCACTTCCGTACTTCAAACTCATCCTCACAATTTTCCTAGAAATCTTCAACTACGGGCACATGTGCTTGATTCTGACTAAGATGGGATGTAAAAAGGCCACGATTGTATGATCACCTCTTGTTGAACAACTTGAAGCCAAATCTAAAGAATTCATCACCCATCACCTTGGCATCCACTGACGACCTACATCTGTAGATACCCATCTCAACTAGAAAATTAAGCACAACCTTCTTTCGGTTCCACAAGAATGTGTGAACTTCATACAATTGCCTAAGAAACTCCATGAAAACCACCTCATATGTGGGATATCTCGCCAACATGACTAGAGTACTTGAGAAGTTGTACACTCTGATGTAGGAGAATGTAGGAAACTGGATGAACCAATCAGCACATTCCCTCATTGTTGCTCTAACAGCTGATGAAATCCGTACATGCAACTCGTTATCTAAGTCTCTCACCATATGCATCAAGAATGCATCACTGACTTGCTTGTAATGATGTGTTGATTCTGAAAACTCCAACTATGGATAATGATGATACGCATGTATATCCAGAGTTTCATTAACATTCAATCCTCTGAATTTTCCTTGAAAGGCCACTATGTAGACAAGATATGAAATAATGTGAAACTCATGAATTTTGAAATACTATGTCATTTGATGATGGAAACTATCGCTAATCAAAGTGGACCAGTCATAAAGCTCTGTTTTATTCATGATATGAGAGATGATATAGAACATCCAAGGCTGGAATTTAGTGGCTTCTGCTTGACCAATGACTTGGTTGAGCAGAGTAATCATTATTGCAATCTCCTCCTTGAATTCTCCACGCCTGACATTTTTTGGCAAAGTGTTGTGTTTCTCCAACCATCTTTGTGCAATTTTCTTGCGGTATTTATCCTTGTGTATGTGCCACACCTTTTCACATTCCTCAATGGAGAACCAAATTTCCTTACCAAGGTGGTATTGAAAAGCACTTTTCAACAACATTTGGCTGGAGGCTGCAAACAATTCTTCCATCTATTGCTTGAATTTCTCATGTTATTAGGTTGTAATGCTTGACACAAGCAATTACAAACTCTAGACTTTGCACGGAGACAAGAATTAATGCTATTGCAAGTAATCCAAAATGACCAAGGTGTTTGATTGCAACATTTCCTACGTCTTCCAAAGCACGCAAATTGAACACTGGTTTGATATGATGCAAATTGGTCTCAAAAGTTTTGATGAAATCATGATACAACACTAACTTGGTTTTGAATTCAATGGGAGAGTACTTGATGCTGAAAAACTTGAAGTTTGACTGTAAACTTGACTATGCTCGGACAAGTTTTGCACAAATGCTAAAAATAGCTTGTTGATTTCTCTTCTTCAAACGAACAGATTTTTCAAAAATAATCTGAGACATGGGTTTTGTGTAGAATTTTGCTGCAAAGAGACCCAAATCGTCCAATTTTGAAAATTGTTGATGGCTGGTCGAAAAAACAAAAACCCTAAAATTTTAGGATTTTCCCAAAAAAAGCTGAGCTAGGTTTTGTGCAAAATCACGTTTTGGATGAACTCAGTTGATTAGATTTTGAAAATTTTGAAGATTTTTTAGACATGCGAGGAAAAAGCAAGTTCTTGAAAATATTAAATTTTCCAAAGTTGTGAAGAATAAAAAACTGAGTTGACCCAGATTATTGAAAATTGAAAAAGATGATCCCCTTCTTCTGAAAATTGATGCCCTAGAAATTTGAAGCATGAAAACGTGAGCCTCTATGTGAGCTGATCTGAAAAATATGAAGAACTCTGAAAAAGCAACTCGTTTTAGTCTTTGAATCTTGAAATGAAAAATTCTTTATCTCCTCCTTTGGATGCCACCTACAAAAATCTATGAATACTGAATGCCAAAGACATTTTAAATAGGTTTTGAGAACAAATAAAATGCTTTATTCTCCAGCTTTAAATCTTTTGAGGCCAATCTTGAGCAGGTTTGTTGAATGTGGATGTTGTTTGAGAGTTGAAAGATGAAAATTTGGAAATTTCTGTAAGGCGTGAAAACTTGGACGCCCTTCTTGGTAGACTTAGCCATTTTCTTGAATTTTTTTACTTTTTTGCTTTATTTTGACCTTAGTTTGATCCTCAATCCCGAGTGCTTGGTGAATCCTATGAACTGGTTGAATGATCCATCGCGAAGCTTGATTGAATATGGCGAGGTTGTTCTGGAAGCAACATTTGATAAAAACATCATCTGAGGCCTTAAAATTTTGGGCGCCCTTGGCTACCTAGGGCGCCCATGATCACCTGTGTTAGCCATTTTTTTGTTGTTCTTCAATTTTGCATGTTTTTTGATCTTCTAATGAGTTTGCAATTTCAAGGGCTAGACTAACCCGATGAACTAGCTATCAAATTCATTGGATAGCTTGACGAATTCTGATGAGTTTGCAATTTCGAGGGCTAGACTAACCCGATGAACTAGCTGTCAGATTCATTGGATAGCTTGACGAATTCTGAGGGACTTCTGGAAGCTGCATCTCCTAAAAAGTTGATTTGGCGCCTCAAATCCTTGGGCACCCCTGGCTAGCTGGGGCGCCCATCCTTGCCAGAGTTAGATTATTTTCTATGTTTTCAACTTTGCTCGACTTTTTCCATTTTGCACAATTTTACCCCTCCGATCAGTCTATGATATCTAATGATTGACAAATCCGATGAGCTTGCTGACGATTCCATTGAAGAGCCTCATCAAATCTGAAGGAAACCTATTGGGGGCTTCAAACCTTAATGTCCACTTTAAGAACATTAAAATTTTGGGCACCCCTAGCTACATAGGGCACCCACATATCTCCAAACTTAGTCATTTTCACATGATCTTCAACCTTCAGACTTGAACCTTCATGTTATGTCCTTCGTTTGATATGAATTTGTTGGTAACTAACAAGTTTGATGATTAGGCTGGGGTATCCACTAGAAAGCTTACAAAATTCTGAAGACAATGAGCACATTTGCAAACCCTAATCTTTGCATATGATGGCTCAAAACCCTAGGTGCCCCTAGCTACCTGGGGCACCCAAAGTTCCCAAACTCAAAATATTTTATGTGAATTTCATGATTTGCATTTTGCCATTTCAATGGAACTTCTCTATTTGATTTGAGATTTCGGTTGACTAGTTGAACCGGTGGTCCTACTGTTAGATTCACTGCGAAGCTAGAAGGCTTTTGAACGAATTATCCTGGAAACACAAACCCTAATTCCATCAACTGATGCCTTGAAGAGCTGGTCAAGGGCGCCATTATAAGCTTGAGATAGTTTTTATTTCAACTTTTCAGCTTTTCTTTCATCATTCCTCGTGCTCACTATTGCTTTGATTGCCGAAGACTGAAAAATTCTAAGGCATGGAATCCCAGGCGACTTGACTGGGCAGGGGCACCTAAACTCTCTAGCCTTAGCCAAAATTTTGCAATTTTCATGAATTCATACCATCCCTCCTTCATTCTTTGTTTTGTGTGCACATGTTCATCATTTCTCATCTTCTGTGCAATGTTTGAGACTTTGAATCTAATACCTAGTTTGACCAACCTCCATTAATAGCCTCAGACCTCCTATTTTAGCTTTTGAAAAAGTAGAATAGACCCATTAGAGAAAAACTGATCTTTTGGTGATTCTGACTAGACCAGCTTGATGAGGAAGTATTTTAAGCCAATCAAAATCAGTTTGGACCCCTAGAATCAAACTTTCTATTTTTAGAAATTTTCTATTTTTAAAAAAATTGCTAGCATCCATTTGAGAAGAAACCCATAAAAACTCAAAAAAGTCTATTTCTAGGAACTTTCTATTTTTAGAAAATTTCCTAAAATTTAGGACCAAAAAACTGAGATCTGGGTTTTGTAGACAAGGTCGCCTTGATTAGACTTAGATCCTTAGATTTTGAAAATTTTGAGTTTTTGAGCACCATACAAGACATGCAAAATCTATTTTCAACCTTTTTTGACAGTTTTTACACAAGACTTTGACCATTTCTTCAAAATGCCTAAGTGTAGCAAACATTTTAATTTGGGGTACAACAGATAATATAAGTATTATTTATCACTTGAGAGGTGTGTTTTTCATCAAGTTGTTATCTTCTCTACAGGTTAGCAAGATCATCAACTCTAATACCATTGTAATGATCCAAACTGATTTTTTTTTTTATTTGTGCAATTTCACAAATGTCAAAAACATGAAGACTTTAACACCTTTTGATCACTAAGAACCTGATGTGGGAAAGGTGAGAGCATATGGTGAAAGAATTAAAATAATATTATACTAATATGTTTGTTACCAACAAACCATATAACTAAATATTATAAACTATTACAAATTTTGAGAGTAAAGATATCTTTATTCTAGTGACAATCCTTCCAAATTAATCACAAATATATAACTAAAGATGATTGAAACTATATTTGGTGGCAAGCCTTCTAAAATAAATGCAAATTTAAAATCTAGAAGAGAACCACACATATCTACTTCAAAATTTATTAATATTGAAAATGAAAATATTTTTTTAATGTTGTAGCATATCCCTTTACAATTACAATGTTAAAATCAAATACAAATCTTATATTATTTATAGTGGTAAACCACCTAGAAAATTACATGGCAATTATTAACCAACTCAAATTAAACTCTTGTAATTATCAACAACAATATACCAATAACCTCCAATAATTAACTATGAAACAATAAAGTCAAAAACTTACAAATATTTATCATAATATAATTCAAAATGAAGCTATACAAGATACTATACA
>VDFB02000007.1:34749394-34764897 GCA_007258455.2 Sequoia sempervirens | reverse complement strand
TGACATACATCAATTGGATGTATCTCATCATCTTTCTTATTAGGATGCCAACAACCTTGATTTGTATTTGTCCTTGAGTGTATTTGGATACCATGAATTGTGGATTCTACTTGCATTTGGCTTGATTGCACAAGTAATAGTAAGTGCTACATAATGGTAGAAATCTCAACTCATATCATCCATATACACCTATGCACAGATACATGTTATCCAACACATTAACACATACATGGTTTTCTAGTGCTAGTTTGTTAATTGCCTTTGATTAATAGTTCAAATGTACACAAGGATAATTGTAATTATTTCTTTCTTTTAATTGATATGTACTTAAAGACTAATTAGCAGTTGCCTGATTATTTAGATATGAGACGATACAAGGGTAAATGGGAAATATGGAATTGCCTAAATCAACATGAATGAAATGTGAGATAGAGCTATTGGGTAATATGCTACATATACTGTGACACTTAATCTTAAAAGAAGTCTCATGGCTGCAAGCCTGGTATCATGTACCCAAGTTAATTTTATTTGGCTGTCTAGCACTAACTATCAATTGTTTAATCAAACTTCATGCAACCAGAAATCACAACGCATGGTATCCTTATAGAATTATGTACAAATAGATACTGTCCACCATATTAACATGGACATAGTTTTCTATTGCTGCTTTGTTAATTGGCTTTGAGTTATAGGTGAAATGTGCACAAGGATAATCATAATTATTTCTTCCTTTTAAATGTTATGTATTTAAACACTAATTAACTGTTACCTAATTAATTAGATATGAGATGATAGAAGAGTAAATGAGAACTAGATAGCACTAACTATCAATTGTTTAATCAAACTTCATGCAACCAGAAATTACAATGCATGGTATCCTTATAGAATTATGCACAAATATATACTGTCCACCATATTAACATGGACATAGTGTTCTATTGCTGCTTTGTTAATTGGCTTTGAGTTATAGGTGAAATGTGCACAAGGATAATTATAATTATTTCTTCATTTTAAATGTTATGTATTTAAACACTAATTAACTGTAACCTAATTAATTAGATATGAGATGATAGAAGAGTAAATGAGAACTAGAAACTAGATAAAAATGAAAAAGTTAACATGTGAATATCAAGGTGCATAGACTAAATACTCATTGGATTCCAAGGGACCGCATATCACTGAGAAATCTTGTCAAACAGTTCACTTGCCCTGTCTATGCCTCCATATTTTGCATGTGTGCCTAGGATGAAAATAACCATGACATCTGATAATAGTAAAATTCCTCTATCCTTCATGCTTTGCTGATAGCAAAAAAGCTCAAAGCAATTCTAGAGTTTGCGTTCGCTTCTCTAAATTGTATTTGCTTGACAGTTTCTAAAGAATTTTCAACACATTGTCCTTACATTCCTTTGAAGCTCTTTCTATGGAATGAGTTAAGAGCACATTCTCCAAAGCTCTCACTATGGGTGAGCTTTGCATATTGGACAAAAGGGTTTCTACATAATGCCTATGAAACCACATTTCATAACAAGTTCTACCTATTGTTCAATGCCAAACTAGCTGCCAATGAACAAAAAAAGCTTCAAAACTCTCAGTTAACATGTGAAGGGATGAGAAATATTGATCTGCCAACTAAATGGGGTCATTTTATTTCAATTATCTAGCACTTATTCTTAATTGTTTAATCCAATCACATGCAACCAGAATTCAGAACAGCTAGCATCCATACACACCTATGCATAGATACATGCTCTCTAACATATTGATATGCATATGGTTTTCTACTGGCACAATCCTTGAAAATTCTTTAGGTGCAAGCGCTAGTTTGTTAATTGACATTGATTGGTTGATAAAATGTACACATAGACACATAGCTGCACACATGCTTCAATGCATAGATGCATACATACATGCATGGATATACGCATCTATACACATATACATATATACATGATTGCATGCATACATCTATATATGTATCCATGCATCCATGGATGCATATATCCATGTATTAATAGATCCCTTAAAATATGCATATATTCAGATGACCCCATCGAGTTGGGGAATGAATATTTATGTGGCCTTTACATGATAGCAATAAATCCTATAAATATGCATATATGCATGAAGACACATAGCCGTCAATGAATCTATGCATTTGCATTTTCATGAGCATTTTAAAACAAAAACGATTCAGAAAGCTACTCCCATGGATTGCGAAAACAGGTAAATGCCAATTTTTCGATATAAAAAATAACTTACGAAATTGAGATCATATATATAAAAAGCAATATGTTAACACGCTGAAGTATGACTGGCTGGCGCCATCCACAAAAAAGCATTTAAAGCAAATGCAATAGTAATCTGTTATATATACACATACATACATGGCAACATAGATACATGCATACATATATACATAATTACATGCACACATATATACATGCATACTTATATGCATGGATGCATAGAAAGACTATGTTTCATGGGATTGTTAAAGAGTTCACTTGCTTTCTATATGCTTCCATATTTTGCATGTGTGCCTATGAGGACAATAACCACAATATTTGACAATATTCCTCTATCCTTTATGACAACACATTGGTTCCAAAGCTCTCTTTATGGAACAACTGTGCAGCAATTGAAGATATATAATCTTGACTGGTCTCACATGCACCAAGCACAATGGGCAAAAGGTTTTTTACATAATGCCTCTGAGACTCAGATGAATCCTTGGTATTTCAAGGAAAGATTCGAATGGATAACACTTAAAATGATCTAAACTATGATTTTATAATCAAAGTATCCAAATGCATTGCAGCAATGCGAAACCCAACTTCCATTTAAGATGTAAAATGAAAGTAAACAGAAGGAAAAATGCATTTTCTTTAAAGTTTGTAAAGCAATTTCAACACATTGTCTAGCCATTGTCCAGAATATGGTTTTCTATCAGCATACTCCTTGAACCTTCTTTAGCTCTGGCTGCTACTTTGTTAATTGACTTTGATTGAAAGGTGAAAATGTGAAATGTGGCCAAGGATAATTATACTTATTTCTCTCTTTTAATTGTTATATATTCAAAGACTAATTAGCAATCCAAACAGCCTCTCCTTTAGTCAGATGCCATTCAATGCATTCATTTTGCATCAATGAATTATGTACCTTCAACCACTAGTTTTAATCAAAGTATGCATATGGATTTTGAATCAAACTCTAAAAATAAAAAAAGACTATGTTTAAGTTATAAAGTGCAATCAGCCACCAAAGAAATTGATTGGATAATTATTGCATTTTTGATGTCATGTTATTGCAACAAAGATCTACTTTTGAACCCCAATTGCTTAATTTTTATGAACCATATAGCATATGCCACTCACAATACCCATTTGTAAAGATTGTCCTTGTAACAAAAAGCAACAATATGGCTACAAGTACAATCAATATAGTGAGAATCTTGAATTAACCTTTTTCTTTGTCTACTCTATGCAATTGTAAACAAAGGAGAAGGTTCATTCTAGAAACTCACCCTGTACTCTTTTCTTGAAGAATTTGCCACAGTTGGACTGCTACACCACCTCTCTTCTTCCAATCAAAAGCATTGCACCATGTAATAAGCTTTCATTAGAAAACGAAGACCATTTGTTTGTTTTTCTAAAAGAATAGCAATAAAGCTCAAGGAAATGACCAAAATGCAACCAACTCCCAAAATTACAATTGCAATTTATAATGCTCCTACTGCGATCAATACTAATAGCCAAAACCAATAAAACACTAGCAAGCATTTTTTTAGATTCAAGAGACACAAGTATAAATGTAAATCAGATTAACTACACAAACTATTTGCCATGGGTTCTTGTACCACAAATGTTCTAGCAATGAATTTAACTGCTCTTTTGCACGAAGTCTAAAATTATTTCATCAAGCAATATTACTTGACTGCTTTATGGCAACATTGCAATTAGAATTCTAAAACATATTTGACATAGTTTTTTATAATCCCTAGATACAATTTCCTAACTTCCCAAGCATTCAGTCTAAGTTCTCCAATTACAAAATCTCAAATTATTGTTTGCTTGGTATCTTTGTTCCATGAATTTGATCGATAGGTAAAATGTGCACAAGGATAATTGTAATTTTTTCTTTCTCTTAATTACTATGTATTTAAAGACTAATTAATAGCCACCTAATTAATTAGTTATCTGATGATACAAGGATAAATGACAAATATGGAATTGACTACTTTGACATGAGTGAAATGTCACATGGACCTATTAGCTGACACGCTACATATACTGTGACTTTTCATTGCTTAATCCATCTACATGCAAGTACAAATCATAACCCATAATTAAAATGTCCACAAGGATATTTATAATTATTTCTTTCTTTTTATTATTATGTATTTAAAGACTAATTAACAACCACCTACTTAATTAGATATCAGATGATAGAAGAGTAAATGAGAGCTACCAACTTGATAAAAATGCCAAAGTTAACATGTGAATATCAAGGTGTCCAGATTTAATACTCATTGCATTCCCCGGAAGCACATTTTCCTGAAGAGTTTTGTAAAACAGTTCATTTGCCTTATAAATGCTTGCGTATTTTACATGTCTGCCTATGAGAACAATAACCACGACATCTAGCAGAATTTAAATACTTGCTGACAGAAAATAGGTTTCTATTGCATTCTTTTGTCTATCTCTATGCAAATGAAAATTTCCTACAAAATGCCACCTCCTATCTTTTTGCACGTCTGGCATGTATGCAGAACATGGAAGTATAGACAAGGCACGTGGTTTCTTCTATAACTGTAGGCTACACCAAACTAACAAACATCGATAAAATAAATGAAAAAGAACTGCTTCATTATATGTCTATCTGCTCTTCCCATTTATTGGAGCTGAGGCAGAGGTATATTAAATCTACCCAAATTTCAATCATTTTGCACCAATTTCAATGCACAATTCTCTTTTCAACAAATTTTTCTATGTAATTTTTTGCAAATTCTTTTGATTCAAAATGTATATAAGCTATTAATGATATAGATTGAATCTTAGAAATGAGTTTAAAATTAAAAAAAATTGGGATAAATGACAAGTACATGCCTGCATGGCTACCATAATAATTTTTGGCAGCTCTCAAATGAGAATAACCTCAACCCTAGCTCATGGATTTCTTCAATGGTTTAAATGGTTGTAGCCCATTCAAACCATTACAGACTCTTTGGCAATTATGTTGTCTTACTCTAAAATACAATTGTAAACTGATGGAGCATGACATGTGCTATTTTCAAGGTAAATACATGTTGTAGTTACAATAGTTCTACAAAATGGCATCTATTTGAATGTCTAACAGTGTTTAATTATTTAAATATAGATTATTACTTTTTATATATATAATATTATCTTCAATGTATTTAATGTATGTGTTAAGTGTGAGTACAAGAGGAATGAAATGCAATCCTCCGAAGAAATTAATGGAGTAAGAGATCAGATTTAGCCATGTCTTCATTAATCACAGTTTTGATAGAAGATTTGATGGATTCCTAGATTTCTCAACATTACAAAAAGGATTATATACTTAGACTTGTAAATGGAATATATTTGAGGGCAATTTCATTGTGGAAAAATCTACCCAATAAGTTTTGTTCCAGGATTAATTCTTTTTGCGGGTTATAACTACCTACTGTTGTATTTGTTTCCCATTTTTTCTTCTACAAATGAATGAATATATAAACAAATAATCATATATATTATTATGTATTTAAAGACTAATTAACAACCACCTACTTAATTAGATATCAGATGATAGAAGAGTAAATGAGAGCTACCAACTCGATAAAAATGCCAAAGTTAACATGTGAATATCAAGGTGTCCAGATTTAATACTCATTGCATTCCCCAGAAGCACATTTTCCTGAGAAGTTTTGTAAAACAGTTTGCTTGCCTTATAAATGCTTGCGAATTTTACATGTCTACCTATGAGAACAATAACCACGACATCTAACAAAATTTAAATACTTGCTGACAGAAAATAGGTTTCTACTGCATTCTTTTGTCTATCTCTGTGCAAATGAAAATTTGTATTCTGCTATAGTAAATTCTCTAGTGCATTAGGTACTTTAAAGCGCAATTTTTTGGATGTTGCTCTTGTTCCAGGTTTGTTTCTTTTTGCGGGTTATAACTACCTACTGTTGTATTAGTTACCCATTTTTTCTTCTACAAATGAATGAATATATAAACAAATAATCATATATAATAGTTTTTGTTTGACGAGTTTTGTCAAATAGTTCACCTGTTTTCTGTATCTCCCATTGTTTGCATTTATGCCTACGAGGACAATAACCACGACTTTTAACAAAATCCCTCTATCCTTTATGCTTTGATGACAACGGAAAAGCTCAAAGCAACACACTGTCGACTCATTGTTCCAAAGCTCTCATTATCGCACAGGTTGAGACAATTTTGGTTCCAAAGCTCTCTTTATGGAACCGCTTTGCAGTAATAAAAAATATACAAACTTTATAGGGCTCACATGCATGAAGTAAAATGGACAAGAGGGCTTCTACATAATTCCTATCAAAGGTAGATGAAACCTTCACATTTCAACAAGAAATTCGAATAGATAATACTAAAAGTACTTTAAAATACAAATTTATAATCAAAGTATAAGAATGCCTTAAAGCACTATGAAACCCTACTTGCATTTCTCGTATCAAATAGATGAAAACAGTGAAAAGTTACCTCTTATGACCTCAAGCAACTCATTTCTCGTTGTCCAGTGCACAATTCTGCAACTACAAAATCTCCTGCTCGACCACACAATAAACCACTATGAAATACAACTTCCTTATGCACTTTAATGTAATGAAACTCTAGAAATTAACAAATTATCACCTCAAGTAACTCGTTTCTGGGTCTGGACTCTGCAACTATAACATCTCCTACTCAGTCGCTACAAACTCTTCCTCAGAACACGAGCTTACAGAACACAAAAACAACACACGCAAAGCAATAGAAATGCATAGCAAGTGGCTTAACTCTATATTAAATGACCTAAGTAGGGCCACACGTGCCCAAACCATTCCGCCTTCACCTCAACTAGATGCCATTTTAATGCATTTAATTTGCATTCATGTATTACGTCGTCTAGCCGTTTTATAAACTATGCCTTTGCTTAAATTTATTTAATCAATCTATGCTCGCATTTTCCTCATGTTTTAATGCATTTAATCTGCATTCATGGATTCTGATACCTCTAGTACCCGAGTTTTTTAAACTATGCCGCTGCTTAAATTTATTTAATCAATTTATGGATTAGCATTTTCCAATTTTAAAAAGCGAAAATGATTTATAAACTACTTTCGGACGAATAGAAAAATAGATAAATGCTAATTTTCAATATAAAAATAGCTCTCCAAATTCAAACTATACAAAAAAATAAGTATTATGTTAAAAATGCTGAAATGTGATTGGCCCGATGCTGCCAGAGAAAACATTAGGGCCAGATCACAATAGTTTTCCACAGGAACTAATAAATACAATTTAAGAGTTTTATTCAATGGCATCATTTGATTTTAGCGGCAAACCCACTTCTGTGTTTACTATTTTGGCATTTCCTCCGTTTTCAAAATTGTTTCGTTCTCGAATTTTGCACATTATACGTTTCGTATTATTCCATTGATGATCATGCTAAAATAAAATGCATTACAAATAATGATATTTCCTTTTACAAAAAGAAAAATAATACAATTAACAGCTGTGAGGCCGGTATCGAGTCCCCAGCTTTATTAACAGTAATGCCCAACTTATCTTGCGGCTAGGATAAATCAATGCATATGCTGCTCATTATTATTTATCAATATATTTTATTTTATTTTTATGCTTCTTTTATCTGACACTAAACAATGTTGCTGCTAAACAAACTACTATTTCTGGGGCAATTATATTTACGTCCAATTGGCATTATTCGCATTGAACCAAGTAAATAATTGTCAATGCCAAAAAATTCAGAATGCAAGGACAAGGTAACTTAATGCTCTCAGACAACGTTGAACTGCAGACAAAATAAAAGAGAGTTGATTTCCATCTTTTCTTCAAAGAGCAGTGGATGGTTTAAATCATCAATGCTCAATGTGCCACAGTTTAAAGGACAGAAACTTGGTAGTTTAATTTTGATTATAATGATTTCACTTTTTGTTCAGAAACCGAGATTAACGTTCTTATTAATATTATGGTCACTCCTCAAGAAACCAATGCTAAGCATACTACGAATCTAGCATTGATGCTATCTTTTCTAATATAGTTCACAGACCTCCTATTTCTCTTAATGTCATTTCAATTTCACCTATTGACCGGGCCTTCACTTGAATGCCTACACAAGGGCATTTATGTACTTATTTAATTTTCCTGTGAACATAACTAGTTTTGACTTCTATTTCTATTTGCGTGCTAATTCAGCCTAAAGCTATGGTAATGATTTTTGTTTTCTGTTTTTTTTTCTTTTTGTTTTCTTTTTGGTATTCGATATTAACACCATATGCGTGCTTCAGTTATATTTTAACTACAACACGGCAGAAAGTTTGAGAAAGAAATTTTGAGCGCCTATTAACCAAACTGGAGGTGACTGCCACACAATTAAGGGATACAATGAATAAAGATAATTTCACCTATGACAAGAGTACCCCTAGGCTGATATGACGTTGAATAAAAAAAGATAGTTTCACCAGCTGCAGAGTACGCCTAGGCTGATATGACGTTGATTTAGAAAGGCAGATCTCCATTACCAAGCTCGTAGTAGATCGAATGATTAGCCGCCAACCACTACACCTAAATCCTTTGATCAATTAATGCTCAACCATTGCTCACAGGATACTCGTCAAATCGCTAAGATATCATGACCAGAAGGACAATGTGGTTATTGTTGTGATGGCAAACGATATCTAATTACATTGATTGGCCTTGATTTAATCATAATACTTCCTTTATTCTTAGGGTAGGAGGAGGGTATTAGCATAGTCAACATAAATCGGTATTCACGTCAGAGCTAGGGATTCTCCTAAGAGAGAAGCCTTGATAGTCTATCATCTTATGCATAGAACAAGATGGGAAGATTTTCACTTTACGTAGTGATGAATGGCCTGGTGTGCACTAATCAGGAGCATCGTAACATGGGTCCAAAACCTTGAATGTCCTTTTTATCCATTATAGGTTTGTAGCAGTGACAGGGGCTTTATGGCGACCATATTGATTAGGTGAATGGGTTAATGACTCACCCAGTGCATCCCATTTGGTCATTGGAGTAATAAAGAAATATTAAGTTTCCAACGACAATCAAAGACAAACTGTTGCTCGTTCACAACCATTTTTCTGTGCATATTTTCTTGCTTGCATATCAACAAACGAAAGGACGATTCGATTCAGGGGTCGATGCTATGTTCAACAGACTCAAACATTTGATGTGTAGGTTTCAAATCTTATCTCAATCTATTCTCTGACTCACTATAAACCCTAACGAATATCATGTTTACAATATTTTGTTTAATAACAGTCCTGATCTTCCTCTGCCTAGGTATTTTACCATAGTAATAATTGGCTAAAACCCAATTTCAGATCTGGTGATGTTATAATATATGCTAGATTTGGAGATGAATACAAGAAGTTACTGAGCGACACATCTATGGACGCTGATCCATTTATTCAGTCCGTGATTTCCCCTTCAAGTTGCTTCCTTCTAGCTGGCTTGACCCTTACACAGTCGCCCTCCACATTTCATATATATATTTTTTGTTTGTTTCAAGTTTAGATCAGGTCTTAAGTTTATTTTACTATTGAATATATGTGATAAACTGAAACTAAATGCTTACTCACTTTATAATTTATATATATATATATTTCTAAGTTGTTTCCATATTTCTTGAAATCTAGAGAAGTGTATACAAAGTAGTGAGAGGGCTCATGTGTTTCTTTAAGCTTGCACAGTTCTAATTGTTAGTTTAGCTCTTACATTGTCCCTTTTCTTTTCCTTTTTTTTTTTTTTAAGTGGCTTACACAAAAATATACATGATTAGAAATGTGCATTTCGTATTTTCTCAGATCGTGAAGAATAACAAACAGATTCATTACAAACCTATGGATATTGTAGGGGGTGTGTTCTCTGAAAGAGATAACATAGATTCCATTCAACCATATTTTTAAGGCTTAGTTATTCATTTCAATTTTATTTATTTATTTGATTATTATACATATATATAAAGAAAAAGGAGCAAAGAAATAACATTCATCACAGTGAAATATGTTAGACCATGAATGCACTAGAATAACCATTTCATTCCATGTTATTTTATTTTATTTTTTTCTCTATCTCTCTCTTTAATGCATCTTTTTGTCATTAAGACTGAAATAAAATGTACCTCCATACTACTATAATGAGACATCATTTAACCCTTCAACTATACAAGAAATTTTTAGAGCAATTCCTTAATGAAACTTCAAGAAAGTATATTGCTACAGCTCATGGGGTATACATGTTTTCCTTAAGGGAACAAAGAAGAGACTTTCAATATTGCATTCAGCGTTTAGAAACACAATGGATATTACTCAAGGATTAAGGCTTTCTTTTCACCATTTATTTCATGTTATAGCAATCACTAACTTTCCATATTGCATATAATTTTAAGAAATACGAAGAATGATATACGACTAAACCGGGCTTGCTCTCCCTACCGTAGTAAGTCATGGAACCTCGTGGGCTCGCCCACACCCTGAGCAAGGATATTTCAACCCCAAGAAGATGAATGGATTCTTCTCAAACTTTTATGAAAGGGATGAAAATAGCACAACTTTTAGATTATATACATATATATACTCTTCACTCACCAAATTCAACTAAGAGCCACACAACCATATCACCCTCATAAAAAAAAATAACAAAAGAAGATGGAAATAGGAAACTTATCTCTTTGCTTTAGATGTTGGGGTTAAACTCTTCTATCCTTCCTCCCCTTCCAACCAAGCCATCTTAATCACCCTTTCCCCCAACAAGACTCCTCTTCTCTTCTCATTCTCTTGACACCATCATCTAATTTCTCCAAAAAAGAGAAGTGGGTAGTACCCCACTCCTTCCTCCTTTCCAAATATATAGAAGTTTCCCAAATTACAACTCTTGGATGGGAAGGTGTGGAGCATACCTCTTCCCATCAATGAAGGTCCTTTCCCCATTAATGAGAACATGCATTTGGACAACCACTCCATCTTTCCACCCCATCCTCTTCTCAAAATTCGTCACTCTCTATTATGAGAGCTTTTCAAGGGTCAAATCATGTTGTAGGGGCACTATTGTATGCCCACTTGACCCCTACCACTATGGTATAGACCCTAGGGGGTTTATTTTTGCACCCTACCCCAAAACTTGACAAATAACTCTCATTAAAATCCCACTCAAGGTTCCATCCGAGTTTCAAACTTAGCTAGGGGTTTCCAAGACCTAATCCCCACTTATACCTCACATGAATCCCAGCTAAATGCCCTCCCAACCTTAGTCCTCCAATACATTAACTCCACATATTCCTAGGCCCTTAATGGAATCAAATTTATATCCTCATGAAGTAGTCTTTTGATTCACTCTTGATGGTTCTCCCTTCTCATACTAACATCGTTGCCTTCCTGCACACATTACCAATGTGATTGTAAGTATCAATTGTGTAACACATTAATCTATTACTTGAAAATTCTAAGCTTTAACTATATAATAATCCATTTATAATCTTAATTCACATTCCACGACATATGAGTGCAATCCTCCTTCATGGTTGTGACAATAGAACAAAATATCAAAATGATATGCAAGAATATTGCCAAGAGATCACCTTATTTATTATCCACAATATGCTTAATCATCAATTCAAGAAAAACATAGAACAATTTATGTTTGTATTAAGTATAGGCAGTGAGGTCTTACACCATACACATTCGAGGCATATTTAACCCACTAAGCATCAATTCCCAATCCGAGGTATTGGGCTTGTTCCAATTGATTCTATTGAAAATAATTGATGAAAATGACACAAGATGTGTATGAAAACATGATTTAAAGCTAAAGGAACATGATGCAAGCTATTTTAACATGATTTATGCTAATAGATCGATATGGTGTAGACAAATATACTCTAAATGTATGCAAGCTTCAAAAGATTAAAATCCTAATTAACAAATAAGCTAAATGTATTCATCTATGTTATCATGGAAGTCATTAATGAAAGTTAAGCTAATATGCAAGTAAATAAAGCTAAAATGATGTTAAATGTGAGTGCAAGTGCAAATGATTTTAATAGCATAAGTTTGTTGTTAAAAGATGGATCTATTTGTCTCCAAATAGTGATCTATTTATAGGAAAGCACATGAGAAATGAAGGGTTGAAATTGAAAAAGCTAATCAACAGTAAAGGATGGAGGAAATCAGAAGCATGGATCATGGATTCTCATCAACGAGTTTGAATGCAAGATGAGATTTAATCATGGGTTCGCGTTCCTTCAAACAAGCACACTTTTGACCTGTACAAGAGGTCAAAAGTTAACTTGCACAAAAAGTCACAAGTTAACTTGCATTTGAAGTTAAGTGAGAATATTCACATTTTCAATGATTGGAAGAGAGAGAATATTCTTTAAAATATTCTCATGGGTGAGGAAAAGGATATTTTGCAAATTAAAATAAAGTTTAATTATGCAAAAAGGAAGGGAATATTCTATGGGAATATTACCCTTTTAGAGGAATGTGCAAAGGAGGAATATTCCCTTGGAAGTGGGAGGAAATAGAGTAATTAGATAATTGCTAATTAAACAAGGATTAATTATGCAATTAAAGGAATAAGAAGAATAAAGTGATTTTCCTTAAATTAAATGATTTAATGAATGGGAAAAGGTGAAATGATTTTTAATTAAATAACTTGGGGTTATTTTAATTAAATAAGAAGACTTAGGGAATTAACTTAAATACTTTGATTTATTTAATTTAATGAGATGAAATGTTAGCATGAAAGAGGGAATTAACCTGATTAAATGAATTGGGTTAATAGATGCAAATGATGAAATTAATTAAATATCTAGGATAAATTAATTAATTAAGTGAAAAGAGGATGGGTTTCAAGAGGAAATGATGTTAGTATACCTGATTCAAGTGTATGATATCATTCAGGACATTTTTCAGTGTCTACAGTGGGTTATGTAGGTTTCATAACACCTAGTGTTTTCCAACCTGTAATTTTACCAAATAGTATGAATGTAATGAAAACCTTTTATTTTATAGATAGTAATATTTTAATGAAAGAAACATTCAAATTTTATGAGAACTATTAGTTAGAGTAAAAATTGCATTTTAACTTTCTCATATGATAGAAAAAAATGTACAAAATAATCACAAGTTCTTGTAACAAGCTCAATATGTAACCTATTGTTTTCACCTATGTTTTAACCCATGTATGAAAAGATTAAGTTTAGTGACACATTAAAATAAAAATTTCCATTCAACAACATATATGCATATTCAAAATAAATCCATTCCAAATTACCTTTCATGAATAAAATAATATTACATTTAATCCCAAGTAATGATTTCAACTTTCAAATACATTTTACATAAAGATACAAGATCATAATTGCATAACATAGATTACAAGAGCTTAATGGATCAAAAGTAAAATTGGTCTAGATGTCCCCTACTGGAGCATACATCCTCATTTTTTCGTGTTTCACAAGTATCAGCCACAACCTACATGAGGGAGAGCATCACCCAAGTGCTTTTCCATCAACCACGAACTAATAGCGGTCCCCTGCACATTTTCCTAACTAGTAAGATGGCCCTAACCTTCAACAAAGAGATTGGTATGGTAACCCTCAAATATAAGCCTACTTGAGTGTGGTGTTGTGCTCTACATAATTAGTGTTTCCATATAGTGGAAATCCACTTACATGCGTGACACTCCCTTCTAGCTATGCAATACTAGCTCACAATGAACCGACAAGTGTACATAATGGCAACTTACACTTGCTTTGTCCAAAGTTTTGATATTAAATAAAACTCACTTTCTATGAAGTGGTGTCATATGTTCACCCACCCCTCATTCAACTTGGAAACTATAATGACCATGAATAACTCTTGAATAGGATTTTCCACACACCACATAACAAGATTCCATTCCAAAAAGTGATATAACATTCAACTGATCCAACTAAACAACTAGGTTATTTCCAACCTTGGTTGATCCTAATCCTAGGAATAAACCTCATTACCAACATAGGTTTACATAAAATCATAAATTATAAATCTCAGATAATGGTTCTATATCATACCTTTTCCAAACATTACAATTCATGTAAGCATACATTTGGCTTATGATATCCTAGATATTATGATAACACCCTCTAGTTACCTTTGATTAACAAATACAACCACATGCTTCTAACATAATAGATATATGCATATTAAACTAATCGTATTTCTCCAATCAACATACATGCAAGCTTTATATAATAGACAATCATAATTTCCACAAGCATGTACAATTATAAGAAAACATGACATCAAACAAAAAAGAATAGTGGATAAGAAAGACTAGCATGCCTGAAAATTTAGCTTTCAATGAAGAAATTACCCTCAAGCTTAATACCAAAAAAATTTCTTACTAATCCTTCCACTTTTAGCTTAGCTCCAATTCTAACCCCTTTCCCAACACTCAAATCTCATAAACAAATAGCTCTCAAACAGTAAATGTAATCACTCTCACTTCTCACAACTTGCACTAAAAAAAACTACTCTACACAAAGAAAACTACATCGAACAATAAAAATGGACAACAAATGAATTCCAATGGAATACCAAAAACTAAGAGGCTACCTTCTATTTATAAGAGATATTGATAAAAGTCCAATGTTATGATCCTCTATTGCCACCTCTAAGGCGAAGTAACTCAAAACAATTCTACCTCTAAGCTAGTTGACTAAGCAAATTGGGTGAAACATGGCAACAAAAGAATCGACAGCAGCATTTACGGTCCTAAGTAAAATTAGTTCCAAACACATGGCTAGGTCACCTCAATTCTTCCATCTACGTGGACATTACCAGGTCAACTATTGCAATGGTTTCCAACTTGCTTTCTAATTCCCATCATGGTTGCCAAATTGTTGCTCATGGAACCTAAAATTGAGGCCGCTTTCCAAAATAGAACAAACTCTATTTGTTTCCCTTCCAACTTGTGGCACTTTGACTCATTCAACCCTTCTAATTGTTGTTTGTGTGTGGCACATTTAACTTGAAGCTTTATTTGCCAAACAAATGCGTTATCACTACTTTATTATTGCACTACAATATGTATGCACAGACTTTATCTTTTAAGTATGTGATACCATGTTATTATATGTGCATGGTATATGCATAATATTCATCTTAGGTTTTGTTCACTTCATCACATTATATATGTGTTTGATATATTATTATATCATTCATTAT
>VDFB02000007.1:34586837-34749294 GCA_007258455.2 Sequoia sempervirens | reverse complement strand
TCTTTTAGAAGAATTCCTCTTTTTCTCCTTACCCTTTTTTCAATAAAATTTTATGATATCCTAAAATATTTCTTATTTCTCATTGGACTTACGAAAATAAAATAGAGAAATGACTATAATATTTAAGTATGTTATGAGTGCCCTAGTTATGGGGCCACTAGTGTAATAAAGAATGTAATTTTAAAGTGGCATTGATAAAAAGGTTTGTACATGTAGGTTTATTTTGGAGCTTGTAAAAAGGAAAGAAATTAAAAGATAGCTATTTAATTAAATCCTAAGATTGAGAGTGGTATTCTTGTTTATCCATTAATTTTACTTTAATAGATTGGACACCATATTTTCCTATCACTAGAGATTAGAGGAGGGAACCCCATTTATTTCCATATATAGTTAATGGATGAAAATTCATAAATCAATCATGAGAAATTCCATATAGGGATAGTAATTATGATACATTGAATTATTATCCAAGTGACTCCTACAATACCTATTTTTTATAAGTGTTAAGTTGCTCTCTTGGAACCTATGGTTTGTAATTCGTGTACAAATTAGAGTTAGGGTTGGGGATAGGGTTAGGGATAAGTTTAGGGTTAGGCTTAAGATTGGAGTTAGGGTTAGGGTTATGGATAATTAGGGTTAGGGATAAGGTGAGGGTTAGGCTTAATATTGGGGTTAGGGTTAGGGTTAGAGTTAGAGTTAGAATTAGGGTTAGGTTTGGGTTAAAATTAGAGTTATTTTTTGGGCATAGGTTTAGGGTTATGGTTAGGAAAAGGGTAAAAATTAGAGTTACGATTGGGGTTAAGGTTAAAACATGAGTTAGGGTTGAGGATAGGGTTCATGTTAGTGTAAGAGTAAGAATTAGAGTTAGTTTTGGGGTTAGGGTTATGGTTAAGGTTAGAGCTAGGGTTAAAATTATGGTTAGGGTTAAGGTTAGAGATAAAATTACATGGTTAAGGTTAGGTTTATGATTAGAGATTGAGTTAGGGTTAGGGTTAGTGTTTGGGTTAAAATTAGATTAAGGGTTATGAATAGGGTAACAATAAGAATTGGAGTTATGGTGGGGATTAGGGTTATGGTGAAGGTTAGTGTTAGGGTTAAGATTAGGGTTTGGGTTATCCTATATTAACCTTATTCCAATATTAACCCTAATTATAATGAAAAAACTAATTCTAAATGTAACCTAAGGGGAGAGAGGTCTCTAAGAGGTTTTTAGTTTTACGTTTTATGGTTTAGATTTCTAAGTTTAGATAAAATATGGTTTTCAATTTACAATTTAAAGTTATTTATTTTTTAAATGCAATTTAAAACTATTAAAAATTGAAATAAAACGCATTAAACAAAAAAAACTTAAATACTAATTCAAAAACAAAAAAACAAGATACAAAGCAAAAAAGGGCAGAAATCAACTAACCTAGAGGTCTCAGAGGTCAAGTGTGATGACGGGAGGAGCGAGCAACAGCCTCCAAACGCGTACGCGCTCTTGCTTGACTTCTGTTGATTCGGAAAAAACAGTGGATAAAATGAAAAGCCAGCAGTTTATTTAAAAAAATAAATACTTTTCGATAACGCGTACGCGTTTTAAAACGCGTACGCGATATTAAACGCGTATGTGTTCGTAACGCGTACGCGTTTTAGGTTCGGGTACCCGTTCCTCAGCGCGTACGCGTTCGGATTTAGGTTCGGGTACCCGTTACGTAACGCGTACGCATTTTTTTAAAACGCGTACGCGTTTTGTGCGAAATTTTTTTTGTTGCCCGAAATTTCCCCTCTTCGTGTACTCAACTTCTTGCTTTTACCCTAAGCTAAGAGTTGATGGTATACATAAAAACAAAAATATAGCCTACAAAGATTCAAAAAAAATAAAACTATAAAACAACTTTGAAGTAAATAAAATAAAATAACTCTTTATAAATTGATGAGGATAGTTCGACATCTGCCAAAATTATACTTGATGTCCCAATGGTTGTTGATGCAAATTCCTTACTTTGTGATCATGCATTAATTAATTTCTTTGTTGGCACCAACCTACATTTATTTATTCAAAATTAGTCTAAAAAATCTAATTCACTAAAATATGAAGTGGAAAATTCTCTTATTTGGATTTGTTTGTATAACATTCCTAGGAACTTTGGTTAATGGATGCACTTTACATTATTGGCAGTAACTTGGGAAATTGTGGTACTTAATGAGGAATGGTTGGTGGAGAATTCAAAACTATATTCTTGACTATATGTGGTCACAATATGCAAACATTCAAAAGACATTAACCTTATGTGTGATTAATGGAGAATGGGTGCAATCAATTGGGCTAAAGAGAAGAAATTATTTTTAATAAAATGTGGTAACTTCTCACATTTCATAAAATATTGTCCCAAGGATGAACCCCAAAAATAAAAATAAATATAGGTTTAAAAGACCAAAAACTTGGTTCTTGGCCTAGTCTAATTACCCACACTGATTGAATTAGAGTGGACAAAAACTAGGAAGGTATGTACATTTAATCATGTTATATTTTTTCATTTTAATGAGATAGTTTCTAGTGTAGATACTTTGGAGGTAGAAGATAAAATGAGTGTAGAAATATATTTTAAATTATATGATGAGTTAGGAATCATGAATGTAAGATAAATTAGCTAATCTGTGACTAAGATTTTGAAGGCCAATATTGATTCTAGGAGGCAGAGGGAGAGAAAAACCAATAAGAAAATAGAAAAGAAATTTTCTTTGTCTATAGGACAACCTAGCACTAATCACCAGGTCTACTCAGATCTAAGGGAGGAAGCCCCTCCCTTAGAGGGAATTAATATTACCTCATGAATATTATGGGATTGAACACCTATGACAAGAGCATCACATAGAAATAATAATGGTTAACAACCACCACAAGGTAGGTGGTCCTCTCTTGAGGAACCTCTTGATAGATAACCCCTAAAACTTGGATTCTTCACCATGCACAGACACTTATTCCCATGCGCAGTAGTGTACATAGTCAAATTTTAAAAATTCAAGTTTCATACCCCTTCCTATCTTGGAACATACTATGTTTTCCATGAACATTTTATTGAAAAAATAGTATAGAATAGTTTATACACCTCTTTTTCCCTCCAACCATTCATGAGATGCAAATTAAAAAAACTTGTTATCATCGTTCATCCTCCAACATAAGTTAAATTATAGTATCATCATAAGAGAAATAGGGCCCAACAAGGTGAATGCTAAAGATTTCAAGTTGTGGATACCCCTTGGAGCTACCAAGCCATGAATATTTTGTGGTTTTTATTCCCCTCGACTATTTAACACATTTTTATTCTATTCCATCACTAGAGACCCATTAGGAACCCACTTCTCTATACATCGCTAAACCCTTAATCTAAAAACTCACTCTATTTCCCTCAAAGAAAAACTTGGACTATTTTCCCTCACTTGAAAATCTTTTTATGCCCATTTTCTATATCCCTTTATAGCCATCACATCCTCATACACCACTTTTTCTATTTTTCTCCCTAAGGTTTGATATAGTGACCATTATTTTTATGCACTTTGAATCTATCTAATAGTTCTTTGTGGAGACTAGAATACTCTTAATAAGGAACACACAAAAAATCTCCTATAAAACACATTTTCCCTCTTTTCATCAAATTCATCTCAAATTATCTCATTGCCAAGAGTCAATGCCAATATTCTGCAAGCAAGAAAAAGAATAAGAATCGGAGGCAAATAAATTCTAAAATTTATGGATTTGTTAAAGAAACCTTTTCTTAGGAGGGGTTGTATTTCCCAACTAAAATTAGCAACATGTACACTTTATAAAAAATACCTTACAATGTTCAAATTTTCACTAGACATGTGTTGTCTACTCATCTCATTTATGCAATTAAATTAATCACATACTAAGTGCACTGTAAGTCCCCACCTTGCATGTGATTAAGTAAAACCCTAATTTGTAAATTTATGTATTTCCAAATAGATGGTAAGATGTATTTTAGATGATAAATGGTGTGATTATTTTACAATATTCTTGCATTTCATGTTGATATTCTATTGATGTCATCATGGAGTTAGGACTCATAAATTGAGAATATGGGTTGAAATTGTAAATGAAATTTTTGTACAATTAAATCATATTTCAGCTATTGGATTAATATGATATACGTTTGTTGCTTATGGTTTCATTGGTAATGTGCAGGAAAGGAAGAGTGTTAGTACGAGAAGGGAAAACCATCGAGAACACATCAAAAAGGCATCTTCTTGTGATCATCAATTTGATCCCCCCTTTTTGGGGCTTAGAAATAAATAAATTTGACATGCTGGTAAATTAAGGTGGTGAAGGTTGATTGATTATGTGTTATGTGGGTGTAAGTGGGCCTAGAGGTGAGGAACCCATGTCCAAGTGTGAAAACTCGGATGGAACCTTAATTGGGTCTTTAAAGAGGGTTGTTGGTCAATTTCCTTGGTTGGGATGCAAAAATGAACCCCCTAGGATCTATGCCATAGTGGTAGGGGTCAAGTGGGAATACAATAGTGCCCCTACAACATGATTTGACCCCTAAAAAGCTCTCATAATGGAGAGTGACAAATTTTGAGAAAAGAATGTGAGGAAATATGAACTAGTTTTCCACATGCATGTTCTCATTAATGTGGAAAGGACCTTCATTGATGAGGGAGGTACACTCCACACCTTCCCATCCAAGAGTTGCAATTTGTGAAAATTCTATATATTTGGAGAGAAAGAAGGAGTGGGGTGTTACCCACTTCTCCTTTTGGAGAATTCTACTTGAGATTGGAGAGAAGATGTGAGAGGGGGGTAGATATGTTCTTAGAAGATGGTGCTCAAACTAGCTGGTTTGGAGAGGAAGAATGGATAAAAGAGTTCAATTCCTTCACCTAAGGAAATGAGATAATTTTTTCCTACTTCCATTTACCCTTGTTTATTGTTTGTAAGAAAGTCACATATTGTATGAATCATGGTTGAGGATAGAAAGTAGAGAATTTGGATGCATGAAATTTGTGATATGATTAGTTTATCCCTTTGTAAAAATTAGAAAAGACTTCATTTATCATCATGAAGCTAAATGAATTCCTTGCTCGGGGGTATGGCTAGAGCCCTTGAGGCTCCATGACACCATTACTGTAGGGTGGAGAGCAAGCCCAAGTTAGTTGTATGCCCTTCTTTGTAATTCTTTAAATTTGTTGTAATGTGGGAAGCTATTGTTTTTTGGTAATATGATAGAGAATGGAAAGAGAAAACTTTATGGGTGAAGCCACAATAGTGGTTTACAATTGAAGTGAGGAAGGAAAACTCATAGAAAATGAATGCATGGAAAAAAATGATTTTAGGGGTTCGTACGAACTTATTGGTTTGACCGAACTCATTAGGGGTTCGCTAGAACCCAGGTTTGGGTGAACCCTCCTAATACTTTCCCACCAAAAAAGCCATCAAAACCCCTTATAGAAAGGGGGTTCGAATGAACAAGGGTTCGAATTCGAGTGAACCCCTTAGGGTTCGCTCGAACCCCCATGTGTTCATTCGAACTCCCTTTATTCCCCATCCCCTCCCTGAGACACAAAAAAAAACCTGAATTTTGGCACTTCAGAGCTTGGGTTGAGGATGAAAATGGAGGAATCTTCACAAACCCAACTTGAATCGGTATTCCTCAGAATGAGCTATCCAATGAATATAGTTTTAATATGTTTTGATTTTATTATGTATTTATTTTTTAGTTTTATTAAACATAGTTTTTCATCAAAAATGAAGGTCTTTGTTCTACACATGTGGAAAAATAGCAGATTATCAAAAAAATTGAAAAATATGAGTGCACCAGATATTGAAGTCCTTGATCCAACAAAAATAATAATTGAATTTCAATATATACAAAAAAAGTTATGCATTATACTCGTGCTATGTCTGAATTGTAATTGGTTTGACTTTGAAACTTGATTAAAGAAAAAATATTCAATAAAAAATTGTCTAACCAAGTGGAAGCACTAGATATCGAGGAGTTACAAATCTAAACTCGAAAGAATTATAATTTTATCCTTCATGGAAAAAAGTTGTGTTATACGGTGTGCATCACTTTTTTTAAATGTTGTTTTTTGAAAAAACCAGGTTTTCATGGGAGATGGAAAAAGAAGTGCAATCTGATTCAAAAAATTGAAAAAAATATTTTGAAAATCTATAGACAAAATGTGATGAGACTCTAGTTTTCATCATCTTCAAATTCTTCATGGTTTAGCCGTTATAGGTGCCCAAATGTGAAGATTTAGTTTTAAAAAAAAAAATTAGCATACAGTTTGGCCAAAAATTGTAAACCACTATTGTGGGATCACCCCTATTCATTTAGTATATACTCTTATAAAATGTTGATCTACATTAAATGTTGGAGTTATCTCCCAATACCTCTACTTGAAACCTTTTGTTTATAGAATGGATGGATTTGATATTATTCATAATGAAAATTATAGTTTGGAAATTATACTTCAAGGAAGGGTGTTTTGTGTTTTGAAGCCAAGGGTATAATGAGTTACATCAAGAATATAGGGAGAAAGAAGGGTGTATTAGAGCAATCTTTTATCATTGGCATGATATTCCTTCTAATGAATTTCCTCCTTTCTTTTAGAAGAATATTGCAACAAAGGTCTTTTTAAATGCTTAGCTAAGATTTTGTAATAATTTGTTGTATTCCCATAAACAAATAATATGTTCAATTAGGTTAGCAAGGAAAAGGATTTGTATTAGTAAAACTTAACAATGAATGAAAGGATTATTATTGTTCTCTTGCTTGACATAAGTAGAAAAGAAAATCTGCCACTACTCCTTGTAGCATGATTTAGAATTTTAAGAGAAGAAATATATGCAAGACATGAGGATTGTAATCCAGTTATATGGTCAAACAAGATGCCTAAATTAGGCCTTGCTTGCAACTCTACATTTAAAATATGTTACAAAATTAATATAATAAAGCTTAGGCATGTTGGAGAAAAAATTGTATTCTCCTTATAATTGTATACCTTGGAATCTATCATATCCTAGTGCATAAAATAACTCAAAATACGAATGACAAAAGACCAAGGACACCTCAAGATTAGCCAAAAGAGAGTGACAAAACAATAAGGAAAATAGATAACATAAGACACAAATGGTTTTACCTTCCTTGTTGTTGATACCCCTTTGATTGGCCCTTGCTTCGAATGATATGTGTGCTCCTTGATGGCTTTTGATGTGGCTACAATGGAGGATTTACTATGTGCTTGGGTATGAATGCAAGTGAATATAATTGGAGACTAGATGAGTGCACAAAATGGCAGCATGTAGTTGCAAAATGACTAAATGTTCTAAAATGCCCTTGAGGAGGGGGTATTTATAGAGGATCTTGAATTCTCTAGAGAATTCAATGGTTGGGATTTATCCAACAAGGCCAAGATGAAGGGCTAAGGTGAGTTGAGGACTCACAAGCCCTCACATCTTGACATGTGGATTATGAGATGGCTAAGGGTGAGATGATGTGTAGATGATGTGGAAGAGAGGTACATGAGGTGGAGGAAGGACAAGTACCTTCCAAGTACATTGGGAGATGGGAAGAATCTTGGGTGAATAAAAGTGAATTAAAAATTCACAATGATTGGAAGAATCTGGTGGATAAGACAATGTTCCCAAAAGGTGGGAGTTTGTCACATGTGACTTGATGTGACAAGTCAAATATTCTAGAAGGTGCATGGGAAAAGGGATTCTAGGAGGAATAAAAGTGAATTAAAAATTCACATGGGGAAGAGAGGAGCCTAGGGTGAATAAAAAGGAATTAAAAATTCCTTGGGGGATGGGGAGAGTTGACCAAGGTACTAGTGGGTTTAACTAATTAGTAATTAGAGACAAATTAGGATTAAAAGCCAACTTGCAAAAGTTGGAGGATGTGACACATCCTAATCAAGGATTAGGCATGTGCACATTCTTAATGAAAAGATTAGGAGATGGATTAGGATTAGATGAAAATGACATGTGAGGAATTAAATAAATGTAATATTTATTTAATTCATTTGATGAAAAGAGGATTAAGGAGGGTAAGGTATTTAATTATTAATTAAATACCTTAGAGATTTGGCAGAATTAAGGATATTAATTAAATAATAGTAATATTACTTAATTAACTCAGATAAAAGGATGTTTAGATGAAAAGTGATAAATTTGGGTAAATTAAGTGTCCAAATTTGGATGTCTACAATAATAAATAGCTGCTATGTGTATACCATCTGGTATCTTGTAAAATCATGTAAAGGCTAATGTAAAGTGGTTGCATTAAAAAGATTTTAAGTAGAATTAAATAAACTTTTATCGAAAAGAGAATTGTATATATACATAATTGAGTTAACTTTGAATATAGCAAAATGAATAAACAAAACAAAGATAATGAAAAATAATAATAATAATAACAAAATTATGTATCAAAGGGTGACAGTCAAGACTCCCTAGCGCCGCCCCCTCTAGAGAAGATGGGCTCTATGGAGAGCCGTAATGCTAGAAAGAAGCACGGAGAAGTTTATATAATCTAATTTTATCATCTTTCTTTCTCCCCGTTGTGGTTCAAGAGAAAATCAAATAATTACTTGCTACAACTCTAAACCTAAGCACTAAAGAAACTAAACTCTCATATATATTTTTATACCAAGGCCTGACTTTTCTATCACACAACTGGAAATGTATAAACAAGGATAACAACCTCTTTGAAATGATCAATAGATAAAAAGGAAGGGGAAAAGAAATTGTTAACAAAACGGTCATCTCCGCCTCTATTGGCAAGCTACGCCTCTCAAGGATGGGATCCTCTACATCATTCGACCATTTTACCTGCCATGCATCCTCCCTTGAAAGCCTCTACCTTGGGGCACCTCTACTTAATGGACTTATATAAATGAACCTACTAATAATTATGATAAACTGTCTAAAGGTAAACGTGTTATGTGAATAGAGGGATATCAAGAAGTTGAAAACCAAGGGAGTGTGGCATGGGCCACTTCCAGCGCTCCTTGACCCTCCTCGCTGCCAGCCTCATCAAGGTGAATAAAAATACATAAGAGTTAGGATGCAGTCTGTAGCAGGGTAGTATGTCAAAATTGCTATGCCCTCACTGGGCATGACAGAATTCATTAGTAAACTATAAATCTTCGAAGCTCTTAGAAATCGCACTACACAGTCTTCAGTGCTAAACGGTGAGGTTTTCTAAAGTATCATTTCAACTTAATACGTCACCCAGGCCATACCGTGGTAAGTATCTAAGTGATTAACTAGCCTTGTACAACAAATTGACGACAAGCATAGAAAATCTCATGATCAATATTTTCTAGCTGGTAGTAAGGGAGAAAAGCCGATCGTGGGACATGGTCCCATAGCTAGTATAGCTATGGATAGCCTGGGGCCCACCGGTGGGTAATTTTTATACCAATAAAAATTTCAAATTTCCTTTCAAATATGATATGACAGATTCATCTTAAATTCATAGTATGTCCTATCATAGGTTGACTTTTTTGTTGCCACCTTCTCAATAGTGGGTGAATGCAAGTGGACATTTATTTTCCTATTTCACAATATCAAGTGAATGCATAATGGTAATTTCATTTCCACAATATAAATAATTTTTGCCACCTTCCCAATAAAAGGTTGTTGTGAAGGGATATTTTATTAACCAAAATATAAGTCTTCTTGCATTAAAAGTGAGTTGACATGTACATAAGACATTGCCAAGTGATTTAATTCCAAATATATTTGAACAAAATACATTTCAACATGTCCCATTTCTCATATTCTTTTTACTATCAATTGGTTCCCGGATGTCCATAATAACCAATCTTTTTTTGAATTTTCCTACAAAATTGAAAAACATGAACTCTCAGGCTCACTATGCATTGCAAAATTTCAATATAACACTTAATTATCACTCTATTATTTACAAATCCACTAAAAAATAATAATCATAAAAAAAATGTAAAACTGGTTACAATTCAAAAATAAACTTAATATCACTTCAAATCACCAACCACAAATCCTACATACCCATTAAGCTATCCCTTCTACCATTAATCCATTGAATGCAGATCAAATTCCCTCCCATAATTCAAATGAATGCAGATCAAATTCCCTCCCATAATTCAAATTAATCCACTTGCTACCAATTCAAATTCAACAAACCTATTTATGCAAGCAATCCTCATTTGTGCGATGCAAGTTACACATTACAGTTTATTCAAATTTTTCAAATTTCTCACTTTCTGCTGCATGCTCCTGAGCGACGATGACCTCCTCCAAATCGATGTGCTCTCCTCCTTTAGCTCTTTCGGTAAGTCATTTCCATAACCATCCTTTATGCTATCACCAGCCAGTCTCCCTTTAAGCTCTGTTATGGTAGAAATATATGCTACACAAAATGATACATATCCACGTATGTTTCCCACAGCCATATCCATTTTCATGAAACTTACACATTTATCTATATCTGCAATATATATATATCCCTATTCATTTTAATGAAACTTACGCATTTCTCTCCCCCTATATATATAATATATTTGTAGAGATAGATAGATACGTAATTTGAATGTAAATGAACAAGGTATAAATTGAATGTACATACCTATATTTGTTGATAAACTATTCAGTAATATATTAATTTCAAATTAGCTATCTATCTATCTCTGCAAATATATATATATAGGGAGAGAGATATGCGTAAGTCTCATTAAAATGAACAGGGCCATATATATTGTAGATATAGATAAATGTGTAAGTTTCATGAAAATGGATAGGGTTGTGGGAAATATATATATATATATATATATATATATATTTGCAGAGAGATAGATAGATAACCTAATTTGAATGTAAATTAACTAGGTATGTATATTTCTATTTTCCAAATTGATATTAATATATTACTGAACAGTTGATCAACAAATATAGGTATCTACATTCAATTTATACCTTGTTCATTTACATTCAAATTAGGGTATCTATCTATCTTTGCATATATATATATATATATATATATATATATATATATATATATATATATATATATATATTGCATACTCAAATTTATATATTACTGTACGGTTCATCACCAAATATAGGTATGTACATTCAATTTATACCTTTTTCATTCACATTCAAATTAAGTATCTATCTATCTCTACAAAGTGACTGTATGTATGTCCCCATTTACATTGAACCTAATTAGATGTATGCTTTGTTTGTTCAATTAAAGTGACTGTAAATATCGGCCACTATCCCTTACAATCAACTGTCATAATGGCTAACTCCTACTTATGTTACTATGTTGTTTGAGAAATGGTACTAACATAAGTAGGACTCAACCATCATCAAAGTTAGCTGTAAGGGAGAGGGGTTGATATTTACGCCACATCGAAACACTCTTGCCCTGCAGTGCATGCAATTAGAACTCAGATAGATATATACATACAAATATAAAAGTTGCATAATGCCAACTCAACTGTCAAGGGACGTGGCATAAAAAAATTACCCGACTGGGATGCTGATGACGTGGACCCCTTGCTCAAAGTTACCCTACCCACCATCAGTTACATTCAACTTAATTAGATGTATGCTTTGTCTGTTCTTTAATTGTACTAACAGTATGTGAAGAATATCTCAAACAAAATTATGAAACATTAACACAACTTGAAATAGTAGTATGATAGAAATATTTGAAACCCTTTACTGTCTTGCAAAGCTGTTAGAAGATATACATTTTTTTATCATGCTATTGTTGCAAGTTCATATATATGTGTATCATAATGTTGTGTCAATTATATGCATGGTTAGCTTGTTCTTCAATTACAATCAATAGTAAATGTATGGATTCATTGTTTCAGTCAGTATCATTATTGTCAATATTAAGTGTATGTTGTTTACTAATCACTGTGTTGGTTCAATACAAAGGAAGATAAATGTGCAAACAAATATCAGGTGATCTTCAAGGAGGAAGCCTCCACAAAAGCAGAGCCAGACAACTATGCCTGCACACAAGAGAGGTGTGCATCTTCCACATAGCGATGAGGAGGATGTTGTCATTCCTGTTCACCAATGAATTGAAGAACCAAGTAGTGAGGAGGAGGTAGAAATTGTTTTGGAATAGCCAATCGAATCTGTAGTGCAAGCTAACCTAGCTGTATCAACCAAAAAGGTTGCACCGAGCCGTGAATGGACCTAGGCTAACATGGACCATGCCCTTGAAGATGTCGAAGACTACGGCTGGTCAACTAGAGGTGCAGAAAAAAATTGGGGTATTCCTACCTCAACATTGTCCAATTGGCTAGGTGGTTTGACCACTACAAAAAGGAAAGGGCCCCAAATAGTCCTAACTAAGGAGGAAGAGTCGTTGATCGTCGAATGGTGCAAGGAGATGGCTGATGTTGGCCAAGGTTTGGAGATCGTCAATCTGAAAACGGAAGTGGCCCAAACATGGGAAACAGGGAATAATCCCTTCAAGAATGGGCTTCCTAGCAAGTCATGGTGGACAAGATTCAAAAGAAGGCATCCTGATCTCTGCTTGAGAATAGCCCAAGGTCAAGATAGAGACTGTGCTATAAATCTGAGGCAACCGGTTGTAAGTGCTTTCTATGACACTTTGGAGAAGGCATATGCAGGAGGGAACTATGGACCGCAAAGGATTTGGAACTGTGATGAGACAGGGCTGCAAGCTGGCCAGAACGGTAACATGAAGGTGCTTGCCATGAAAGGCATGAGAAGTGTTGCTTACATTATCCCAAAGAGTCAGGAGTGGATCACTATTCTAGCATGTGTAAACACTGCAGGTCAAAAACTTCCAGGTTTTTATTTGTTCAAGAGCAAAAAAAATGTGCAAAACTACATAGCCAACTATGAGCCGGGAGCATTGATGGTTGTTCAACCTCACGCATGGATGACAAAAGTGCTATTTATCAAATGGCTCAAGTTCTTTGCTATGCAATTACCTGGGGGTTGCTCACCCACCCATAGACACCTCTTGATATTTGATGGGCATGGCAGCCATGTAGCCTTCTCTACCATTACCAAAGCAAGGGAGCTTGGTATTGACTTGCTCACCCTACCCACCCACACATCACACAAGTTGCAGCCTCTTGATGTGAGTGTTTTCTCCTCTTTCAAGTGTAACTTCAAAAAGGAAACAACAAATTGGAACATTAGACATCCAAATCTGGAGATAAGAAGGGAAGAATTGGCTACACTTGGCAGCGTAGCTTTTCAAAAGTCATTGAATTTTTCAAACATTACAGCTGGCTTCAAGAGGACAGGTATTTGTCCATTTGATTGAAATGCTTTGGATAATGACATGAGGGTTAGTGAGACATTCCACTTTGCTACCCCCGAGGAAGCATCAGATGCTGCAAACATTCTAAGCCTTTCCAACAATGGTTTGGCAGTCACTGAGGGTGAGTCTAATGTTGGAACTGCAGAAGTTGGAGATTAGCAAAATAGGATGAATGGTTAGTATGTTCTGCATTTGTTGTATGAAGTTATATTTCAGTATGTTGTTACTCTATGTACCATTGTTTGATATGTTGCTTATTTCAAATCAGCTCAATTAGATGTATGGTTAGTTTGTTCTTCAATTACAATCGATCTTAAATGTATGCATTTGTTGTTACACTATGCACCATTTTTAGATATGCATATATATGCAAATCTGCATATGCATATTTGCAATATGCATATTTTATACGCAATTGTTGTATGAAGTTAAATTTTAGTATCCTATTTGAGAAATGGTATTAACATAACTAGGAGTCAGCATATGGTTAGTATGTTTTGCATTTGTTGTATGATGTCATATTTCAGTATGTTGTTACACTATGTACCATTGTTTGATATGTTGCTCATTTCCAATCACCTCAATTAGATGTATGGTTAGTTTGTTCTTCAATTACTATCAATCTTACATGTATGCATTTGTTGTTACACTATGTTCTGCATTTGTTGTATGAAGTTATATATGCATATATGCAATATGCATATGTTGTATGAAGTTAAATTTCAGTATGTTGTTTTGAGAAATGGTATTAACATAAGTAGGAGTCGGCATATGCAATATGCAATATGCATATGCATATGTTGTATGAAAATAAATTTTAGTATGTTGTTTGAGAAATGGTATTAACATAACTAGGAGTTAGCATATGGTTAGTATGTTCTGCATTTGCTGTATGATGTCATATTTCAGTATGTTGTTACACTATGTACCATTGTTTGATATGTTTCCCATATCCAATCACCTCAATTAGATGTATGGTTAGTTTTTTCTTCAATTACTATCGATCTTACATGTATGCATTTGTTGTTACACTATGTTCTGCATTTGTTGTATGAAGTTATATACGCATATATGCAATATGCATATGCATTGCATATATGCATATGTTGTATGAAGTTAAATTTCAGTATGCTGTTTTGAGAAATGGTATTAACATAAGTAGGAGTCGGCATATGCAATATACAATATGCATATGCATATGCATATGCATATATGCATATGTTGTATGAAGATAAATTTCAGTATGTTGTTTGAGAAATGGTATTAACATAACTAGGAGTCTGCATATGGTTAGTATGTTCTGCATTTGTTGTATGATGTCATATTTCAATATGTTGTTACACTATGTACCATTGTTTGATATGTTGCTCATTTCCAATCACCTCAATTAGATGTATGGTTAGTTTGTTCTTCAATTACTATCAATCTTACATGTATGCATTTGTTGTTACACTATGTTTTTCATTTTTTGTATGAAGTTATATATGCATATATGCAATATGCATATGCATTGCATATATTCATATGTTGTATGAAGTTAAATTTTAGTATGTTGTTTGAGAAATGGTATTGACATAAGTAGGAGTTAGCATATGCAATATGCAATATGCATATGCATAAATGCATATGTTGTATGAAGATAAATTTCAGTATGCTGTTTGAGAAATGGTATTATCATAAGAGTCAGCATATGCATATGTTGTATGAAGATAAAATTCAATATGTTGTTTGAGAAATGGGATTATCATAAGAGTCAGCATATGCATATGGTTGTGGATTGGATTGGATTGGATTATGATACTATCAGAAATTTCCTTCTCTATTTGTATTTAAATTACATGGATTGGATTTTTTTGTTCTTCAAATACTCTCAAACTTACATGTATGAATTTGTTGTTTCAGATTCCAATGAACGACTTGAACCAGCAGTATTGGGAGACCAGAGTACTATTGGAGACATATCTCTTTCCCTGCCAACTCCACTTAAGCAACCCTCCTAGCTCTTTGATGGTGTTGCCAATCTTGCTATGGATATGCATGTGGACGAAGAACAAAGTATTTCAATGCCATCCCCACCGCACTGCATGGGTCCCAATACGTTAGTACATTTCTATGTTGATTGTGGAGATAGTGACGGTGAGCAGTTAGGAGATAGAACGGATGCTACAGATAGTGAGATGCCAGAAACAAATAATGTCGATTTGATTGAGCCTTTGCGAAACCAACAAACTTCATGCATCTCACAATTCTTGAAGCTACCGGTTCATGTGGTGAAAGACAAGTCTAATAAGGTAGCTGACCATGGGATCAAGTTGCAAAGAGAATCCCAACTCCTAACTGTTGATGACTTCATGGCAATGCTAAGTGAACAGGACAAAAAGAAGAAGGAACTAGAAGAATTGAAATTGAGGAAGAAGCAACAGCGTGCAGATTGCAAGATAGAAAGGATTACAGAATTGGAGGTGAAAAGTCTTATGAGAATTGAAAAGGAAAAGCAATGAGTAGTAGTAGAGGCTGAAAAGGAGCTGCAAAAGAAGGAGAAGGAAAAAAAAAAGAGAGGACCAACGGAGAGAAAAGGAAGCCGCAAAAAGGGAAAAAGAGTTGGAGAAGGCACAAGAAAATGGTGCAAAGGAGAGGCGACTCAGCAGACCTCTAAATCCCTTGCCTGACCGCCATAGGATCTTAACAGATTTCGTATCTATTCAATGCCCCCAATATTGTCCATCACCTACCCAAGCTACCAGCCAAACATTTTAGAGTTGGAGTCCTTCTCAGTCGCTCTCCTATACACACTCACCTAGCCCCACAAAAAGCCAACCATATGAGAGTTGGAGTCATCGCTTACAGGCCTATCAAACCTCACCCACCCCAAGCATAATTCAACCAACTCAATCATGGAGTCCTTCTCCATCACAGGCCACATCCAACTCACAAGACAACTTGCCATCAAATTTTAGTTTTCCTACATTTTTCGATTCATTTGAATGATTGGTTGCTAGTTTTTTGTTGTGAACTTCTTGATGGATTCAAAACGATGTTTGAACTTTTTTTGTTTTGAATGTTTGTAACTTGAAACATCAGTACGGATACCATAGAGACAACATATTCCATCATGTTACTGTCTATCTCTGCAATATGAAACATATGTATATATTCATCTCTGCGAGAGGAAACTGATGTATCTATCTATAGTAATCTATACATATATGTATCATAACGGAGTATGACTCTGCTGTTTGAAGTTAATTTGAAAATTCAGTATGTTGTATCATTTTGTGCAGCATACATATGTATGGTGATGTTGTATTCAAATGGGTTGGAAATATTTTGACAATAACAGAGCTTAAAGAGAGAGTTGTTGATGACAGCATAAAGGATGGTTATGGAAATTAACAAGGTGTCCACTCATTTAAATGTAAATGGACAAGGCAATTGCTGATAGTATGCACATACATATGCATATGTGGACTCCTACTTATGTTAATACCATTTCTCAAACAACATACTGAATTTCATAGTGTAACAAGAAATTCATACATGTAAGATGGAGTGTAATTGATGAACAAACTAACCATTCATCTAATTTAAATGTAAATGGAGAAGGCAGTTGCCAACAGTATACACATACATATACACATGCACATGCACATGCTAACTCCTGCTTATGTTAATACCATTTCTCAAACAACATACTGAAATTTAACTTCATACAACAATTGCATATATGCATATGCATATGCATATTGCAAATATGCATATTTGCATAGATGCAATATGCAATATGCATATGCATATCTAACTTCAACACATAGTGTAACAACAATGCATACATGTAAGATCGATTGTAATTGAAAAACAAACTAACCATGCATCTAATTGAGCTGATTTGAAATGAACGACAAATTAACCATATGCTAACTCCTACTTATGTTAATACCATTTCTCAAATAGCATACTGAAATTTGACTTCATACAACAATTGCATATATGCATATGCATATGCAACATATATAAGAATGGTGCATAGTGTAACATCATACTGAAATATAACTTCAAACAACAATTGCAGAACATAGTAACCATATGTTGACTCCTACTTATGTTAAGATTGAGTGTAATTGAAGAACAAACTAACCATGCATCTAATTGAGCTGATTCAAAATGAACAACATATCAAACAATTGTACATAGTGTAGCAACAAATTCATACATGTAAGATTGAGTGTAATTGATGAACAAACTAACCATGCATCTAATTGAGGTGAATGGAAATGAGCAACATATCAAACAATGGTACATAGTGTAACAACATACTAAAATATAACATCATACAACAAATGCAAAACATACTAACCATATGCTGACTCCTACTTATGTTAATACCATTTCTCAAACAACATACTGAAATTTAACTTCATACAACAATTGCATATATGCATATGCATATGCAACATATATAAGAATGGTGCATAGTGTAACAACATACTGAATATATAACTTCAAACAACAATTGCAGAACATAGTAACCATATGTTGACTCCTACTTATGTTAAGATTGAGTGTAATTGAACAACAAACTAACCATGCATCTAATTGAGTTGATTTGAAATGAACAACATATCAAACAATTGTACATAGTGTAGCAACAAATTCATACATGATGTAAGATTGAGTGTAATTGATGAACAAACTAACCATGCATCTAATTGAGGTGAATGGAAATGAGAAACATATCAAACAATGGTACATAGTGTAACAACATACTGAAATATAACATCATACAAAAAATGCAAAACATACTAACCATATGCCGACTCCTTATGTTAATACCATTTCTCAAACAACATACTAAAATTTAACTTCATACAACAATTGCATATGTGCATATGCATATGCAACATATATAAGAATGGTGCATAGTGTAACAACATACTGAAATATAACTTCAAACAACAATTGCAGAACATAGTAACCATATGTTGACTCCTACTTATGTTAAGATTGAGTGTAATTGAAGAACAAACTAACCATGCATCTAATTGAGCTGATTCGAAATGAACAACATATCAAACAATTGTACATAGTGTAGCAACAAATTCATACATGTAAGATTGAGTGTAATTGATGAACAAACTAACCATGCATCTAATTGAGGTGAATGTAAATGAGCAACATATCAAACAATGGTACATAGTGTAACAACATACTGAATATAACATCATACAACAAATGCAGAACATACTAACCATATGCTGACTCCTACTTATATTAATACCATTTCTCAAACAACATACTGAAATTTAACTTCATACAACATATGCATATATGCATATGCATATGCAATATATATAATAATGGTGCATAGTGTATCAGCATATTGAAATATAACTTCAAACAACAATTGTAGAACATGTAATTGTAGACCTGCAACTTGCATATATATAATGGCAGTATTAGAACACTATCATACAGTCCATAGTATCGGGTGGCATGCACCTATGTTTTGGCCAAAGTATGTATGTATGTGTGTATAGTATCCTATACACACATAGATGTATGCATGTGTGTATAGTATGTATACACACATGCATACATGTATGTGTGTATATACTTATACACACATACATGTATGCATGTGTGTATACATACTATACACACATGCATACATCTATGTGTATAAGTATATACACACATGCATGTGTATACATACTATACACACATACATGTATGCATGTGTGTATACATACTATACACACATGTGTATAAGTATATAAACACATGCATGTGTGTATATACTTATACACACATACATGTGTGCATGTGTGTATACATACTATACACACATGCATACATCTATGTGTATAAGTATATACACACATGCATGTGTATACATACTATACACACATACATGTATGCATGTGTGTATACATACTATACACACATGTGTATAAGTATATAAACACATGCATGTGTGTATATACTATACACACATACATGTGTGTATAACTTATACACACATACATGTGTATATACTTATACACACATACATGTATGCATGTGTGTATAGTATGTATACACACATCCATACATGTATGTGTGTATACATACTATACACACATACATCTAGGTATGTGTGTATAAGTATGTATGTCTATGTCTCAAATAGAAACATACATACATACATAAATAATTATGTAGTATGTATGTATGTATGTATGTGTGCATACATGCATACATAATATTTTATTATTTAGTCTAATATAAAGATGTTGAATATTATATCAATTTAAAAAGAAATGTTTAGTCAATTAAAAATTAAAATGATTACTAAATTGACTAAGAAAATCATATAAATGACTAGTCAATTAAAAAAGTAAAATGATTACGAAATTGACTAGGAGAATTCTATAAATTGATATGACTGTATTCCCTAAATCAGTCATATTTGAAGCAGAGACGAAGGATAGGGAAGAGTGGACGATGGGGGTCAGGAATTTTTGAGTGAGGGGTTCACGGCATCGGTCGAAAGAGCCGGCTAAAAAATAGGTGCATAAAAGCCTTCACTGTCGAGGTGAGAAACACACATACTGCCACTATACATATGCAAATTACAGAGGTATAAAATGAAAACTAAGCTATATTTGAATGGAAGACTGTGTGTATATGTGTGTATACACACATATATATGCATATATTCCAATTTCAGAGGTATAAAACGAAAAAAACACATATATTATGGCGATGTGTGTAGACAAATAAATATGGATATATATAGACATATACACATAGTCGACCATATATATGCATATATATAACTGTATTCTCACATATACACAGTCTGACATTATATAGTTCTATTATTGCTAGAAAATTTCATTTGTGGGTCGTTGCTATGTGTATATGTGTGTATACATAGATATATATGCATATATACATTTATATGCATATATATCTATGTATACACACATTTACAAGTAGTCGGCCATATATATGCCTATATATATCTAGATAGTCACATATACACACAGTTGGCCATGAATAAGCTGCAACAAAGCTTTATTACACGATGAAAGCATTATAATTTTTTCTTGCACATTTAACAAAAGAAAATTGCAAGAAAAACATACAAAATTTTTGTAATGCATAGTTACTGCCTGAGTGAGGTTGGAAGACAACCTCACCTGCATATCTTGAAGATATATAGTTTCCTTTTACTAAATATGGTGTAGATACGCACTTTAAGCATGAAAAATGTATCACCACCACTCGGCCATGGCCTCACCACCGTCGGCGTTCGTCCTAACCAGAGCTGGTTCTCAATAGAACCGCTGAAAATGAATTATGTCTCATTAATGGGTGTTTCATGAACAAAATGCAAGACCAAGCGAATGGTGTGCATGCCGAGGTGGTTGGCGTTAAGGCCGACTGTGGGGAGTGTGTTGCAGTTAATGCACATTAGTTAGAATATGCATATGCAAGTACTAGCATGGCGCCCTACAACAATTGGTCATGAAGATGTTCGCGATAGGTATTTTTTTATCTTTTTTGGTAGTTTTTATCAAAATTTTGCCAAATTTTTATTTCAAACTTCCAGCTTGATAGTGAAGGCACATGACAAAAAAAAATTAGTCGACTCGAACGCTGATAACGTGGACCCCTCGCTCAAGGTTACCCTACCCACCATCAACCCTCTCCCTTAACAAGTATTATTGAGGTAGCTCTTCATATTTGCAAGTGGATTGTAGCATTTATGGGTGAATAGAGGTCTGATCGGTATCATTGCCTAGTAATTAAACAGAGTTGGTGAGGAAATAAAATATGTGATGAGCCTACATCTCTTCATATTAAAATCTGGAAGTTGGCAGGTCATAATTATGGTACAGCAGTTGGCAATGGGGCTATAATCCCTACACCTTGGCTAAATTTTTATTGTTGACCATGAAGAATCACAACACATCCCATGCATGCAAAAGAATCAACCAAACCCCAATACGACAAGCTCAAGGATTGCATTTTCAGATTATAGTTGCTGCAGCAACAGGAAAACCATATTTTCTTCAATAATCGGTCACGCACAAACCTAGTTTTCTTTTTAATGCACCGAAAATAATAATTAAGTAAATTATTTTTTACTCAATCCAAGATCAATGCAGTAATATAAATTGACGTCAATATCGACACCACTAAGCTTATCTGATATTTTTACCAAGATTGATAAAAGTAACAATCTAAACAAAAATATTTACATTGTGAAATTTTTTTATTTTTTTTAATTATAATCGAGCAAACAACAAGAATTACAAAACAAATGCAGCAAACAAACCCCATCCTAAAAAATACTGCTAAACTGTTACAGCATTCTCGTTGTTGCAAATAGAAATTTGTATAGTTATTTACATATTTTGCACTGTTGATTACACATTTTATGAGCAGTTGCTTACACATTAAAAACATATAGGTAAAAGGAACATCATGCACATCGGGACACATTGACCACTTGGTTACAAGATGATAGATTAAAAAACATTGCATTGACTAGCAAAGAAACAGCAGATGCCAACAGATCCTACGTTAGGTGCCATGCGTGACTATGCTTCATTTCCTCTTTGTACACTACCACTACGCCATCACAACCTAACTTAGCCATGGGGCTCTTCTTTAAGTTTTTCCAGGGCCTGTGTAAAGACATCAATATTAGGTTGATCCTACTGCCATGAGCGGTCGTGCATGACTTCTCTCTGATGGAAAGGGGTCCTCTCATTCTTGAGCAGCTTCAGGAATTTGCTTTCCGTAACCTCAATGATGGAAATGACCTGCAAGGAAACATTATAGAATGTGAGCCTTTTATTTGACTCAGTAAGTAACCTCTGTACCCCACTGTATTTGTCCTCATTCCTTGCTTTCCATAACACCCACAAAATTTCAGTAGTAAGAAAAAACCATAAGAGATGCAACTCTTTGCTTAATTTACTATCAAAACCCATCAAAATTTCTTTCCAAGTGAAATTCCTACTTGAATACCAAGTATTCTGACCATTCCAAAGCAAATTCCAAATCTCCTTAGCATACAAGCAATCAAAAAAAATATGAGACACAGACTCAAGAACCCTGCAAATATCACAAATAACAACATCACAAACTTTCAACTTGAAGGGAACTTTTTGGAGCAAAACAAGCCATCTAAAACAATTCTTTTTAGCATCTATCCCATTATGCCACAGATACTTAAAAAAAATTTGCCAATCCTTGCTTTCAAGGTTAGCCTTCCAGGCCCTATTGAGATAGTCAACAGGAGTGCATGAGTTAATTAATTCGTTATAAATGTCCTTAGTTTTGACATCTTGCAAGGGTAGGGTACCCTTCCATAAAATTTTAAGCAAATCATCCTCCTAGCTACCTACTTGGAGACTTGGGTTCCACCTTTTACAGGCCTCCCTTAGTATAGAGTAAGTCCTAAAGTTAGAGGGAGGCAGCCCATAATCCTCCCTCAACTGATCCCAACTAACCAAAGTTCCATCCCTGAAGATATCATTGAATGTTTTAATGCCAATCTGATTCCAATTCTTAGCTGAGCAACCTTGCACTAATGCTAAAGGCTTTCCATTGTTTTCAAGATTCCACCAGATGGATCTACCTGGATGGATTAGGTTGTTAAGATTAGTTAGGAGAGTACTAGTGAAACTGCCCCTTATGGATTCCCAGGCCTTCCAAATACTTCTGAAAACTGATGATCTAGTAGGCACTATTGGATACTTGGTGATGAGGAGATCACTGAAAGGAAGAGCCTTCCAAGACTTAGCCAATTTTGGTACAGCTTGAGAAATGTTATTCCCGATAAGAATCTTCCACGGTTCATTCCCATCAAGGGCCTTGATGACCCACTTCGCAACCAGTGCCATACCATGCTTTTTGAGATCTTTGAGTCCCAAGCCCCCATTAGTTTTTTCCATACAACACCACTCCCACCTGACAGCGTACAACTTCTTTTTGCCTTTCCCCTCAGACCCAAGAAAACCTTTGATTTTCTTTTGCACCTAGTTGACTTGATAACTGTGGAAGAACCAAACAGAAGAAAAGTATAAGGTGTATGAGGAAAGAATATTTTGGCACACCTGCACCCTCCCAGCAAGAGAAAGATAATGTCTATTCCAACCATCTAGCTTTTTATCAATCTTGGCCTTAAGCCAATGCCACATTTCCTTCAAATTGGGTGAGATAGTGAAAGGGATCCCCAGGTACCTTACTTGTTTTTGGGGGCCCCCCATTGAAGATTAAACTTTTGCAACCAGTCAGGAGGGGTGTCAAGCCAACCTAATAGAATGGACTTAGCTTTTGAAATCCTAGCTCCTGAAGCCTGACAAAACAGACCAAGCTTGTCCATTAACCTTCCAAAGTTTTTCTCTTCTAATTCCACAAAAATGGAAGTCTCATCAGCAAACTGAATGTTTAGGAACTCACCATTGTCGGGAAGTTTCAACCCATTCACTTTAGGTGAAACACACTTCTCCCTTAGCAGGTAATGAAGAGCATATGAGGCAATAACAAACAAGGCCGGGGAAATGGGGCATCCCTGTCTAATTGACCTCTCCAATTGGATTGGTTCAGACTTGGAACCATTCACCTCAACCATGGTAGAAGCATCACATAAGAGAGTGTTGATCATTTTGGTAAAACCTTGCGGAAACCCAAAAGCTTCCAATGCCATCATCAAGAAGGACCACTCCACTCTGTCGTAAGCCTTCTCAAAATCAATTAAAAGCATTGCCACATTCTACTGAGATCTTTTGGCCCAATATAAAGCCTCCCAGCTGGTAATTAAGTTTTCAAGGATGTACCTTCCTTTAATAAACCTAGTTTGAGTGGTATTTATAAAATTGGGCAGGATATTTGTAAGCCTTAAGGCTAGGACTTTTGCAAGCACCTTGTACGAAACATTCAACAAGGTTATTAGCCTCTAGTTTTTAATCAAGGTTTTTCCTCCCTCTTTTGGTAATAACTTAATAAGACCTTGATTGATGTGGGTTTCCAAGGACCCTTTTTCAGGGGCTTCCATATAGACCTGGAGCAAATCCTCACAAATCCAATCAATGAAGGTCTTGTAAAATTCAACAGGGAGCCCATCTAACCTAGGAGATTTATCGTTGCTCATGGCAAGGATTGCTCTTTTGATCTCCTCTTTGGTTATGTTAGCCGAGAGCAGAGCACAGTCTTCCTTAGAGATTTTTTTTGGCATCAAACCCTTGAGAGTGTTTCTCGCCCCCATGCACTCTTCTCCATTATCTTCAGATTTAAAAAGTTCCCTGTAGAACAGAGTGAATTGTTGCAGGATGTCTTCCTATTTTGACATCGTCACACCATTATGACAAATCTGGTCTATTTGCTTTTTTAGGCCTTTTTCCTTAATATATATGAAGAAAAATTTTGATCCTTTATCCCCATTGCTCAACCAATTGAGCTTAGCCCTCACCTTAAGCCCTTGAATCTTATTAGCCTGCAATTTCCTCAAAGAGCTTTTTGCTTTGTTAAGCTCTTCATAGAGTTTCTCATCCTTGTGATCCTCTTAGATCCTAGCCTCAGCAACCAGCAACTCATCCTGGAGGTGATTCTCCTCCCTCCTCCTATCCAATGTTTTCTTTTTACCAATTGTCTGAAAAATGTACCTCCAGGACTTAACATTCTGATTCCATCTTTCTATAGGACTAGACCCTCTTAAGATCCACTTGTTTATACCCCTCAAGGTACTCATAGCTTCAATGCAATCCTTGTCTAGCAATAAACTGGTATTGAGAATGAAGTTATCCTTGTTTTTGGGGCTAATCTTAATTCCATTGTTGATGGTTATCTTGGCTTTATTCGGGTGATGGTCAAAAAGAGTGTAAGGATAGACCACCACTTTGTTACCCCTATTGAGTGGCTCAAAATTGCAAAGGTCTTTGTTGGCATAAAATCTATCAAGCCTACTATAAATTCTTTTCTTGCCCTTCTGGGCATTACACAAGGTAAACCACACACCGTTGCTCTCTTCCTTCAAACCTTCAAGAGGATCAAGTAGATTAAGCTTGTTTTTCATTCTGAACCAATAATGCATTTCATTCCCTTTCTAGTCCACACTCATTCCCCCCTTCTTATCTTCCTTATTCTCAATCATGTTAAAGTCACCTCCTATAATCCAAGGAACCTCGGGGAGTTCAGATAGCCACCTCCATAAGCCACACCTACCAAAATTGATACCACCTCTCTGAAAAGTGGCCCAAACAACTCCGTTACAGGGGGAAACCCCTGAATCAATAAGATATGATTTCCATTTATTGGCCATCAAGATGGCCACCCCTCCTTTACCTTTTTCATGTTTGGAGGTCAAGAACATAGAATCTGCCCAAATGAACTTTAAGTTGGTTTCTAACAAGAACCTAACAGCTTTAAGTTCTTGCAAAAAGACAAAATCTTTATCTTGCTCCAAATTGAGAAATCTCCTAACAATATACTTTCTGTCAGGGCACTCCAGCCCCCTGACATTCCATGAGGTGCAACTAACTATCATTAGTATATTTACTGGCAGGGGTCTCTTTAGCATTCTTAAACATTTCAAATATCTAATAGTGTTCTCTTCATTTTCAACTCTCTTGGGAGAGGGGACAGCTAGAACTATGTTGGTTTTCTTCCTCTTTCCTTTAATAATTCCAGCACCATTCTTGCAGACTGAGATGGTGCTGCCTTTTTTCCTACCTCATTTTTTGGGTTCCTTGGGGGGGTGGGGCTCAGAATCCCCAACAGTTTTCCTTACACTTTCCAAATCCTTCCCAGAATTTTCCTCAAACCCTTCCCCAGTCAAGGAGGTTCTCAATACTACACTCAAGCTATCTTTTTTGGCCTCCTCACTGGGTAGGCCCACTATCCTTCCAAGGGTCTCCTCATCAACAGGGTGCCCAATAGTGTCTATAGGATCACAAGTTTGCATGGGGTTGGAGATCTCAAGTTTAGAAGCTTCAGATTTATCAACAGACCATTTTCAGACCATGTCAGTCAAGGTCTCAAGAGAATTCTTAGTCGGAGAAAAGCCAAGGTCACCACAATTTTCTGTGGAAGTCATCTAGTTATCCCCAGTGGCATCCAAACCTTGACCACGACCATTTTTTCCAAGTTTTATTCCTTTCCTTCTAGAAACTGGAGGAAAATTGAGGGATTGAATGGTTTCAAAAGTAGAAACTATACTCTCAATTTTGGAGGGGTTGTCTTTTTCTGTCAGAATTTCATTATCGTGAGAGTTAGAGACCATAGTCTCTTCATAAACTATAATGCCATTAACATAGGTCTTGATCACTTCTATTTTTTTCTGGTTATTATTATTACGATTTCTGCCATTCTTCATAATGCTTTCAAGAGCAAGCATCTGAGCATTTTTTTTGCCACCGCCAATAGGAATAGAAGGAGGAGAATGGGGAGCAAGGCTTGGCAAAGAAGCCTAGAAAGGCGGAGAAAAAGAAAGGTCAACTGATAGGGGGGAAGTTAGAATGCAAGAGGGGACCTTAGAATGGCAAGCAGGTTGAGGGGGAGCAACGCTGGGGACACTACAGCCAACAGCAGGGGCAACCAAAGATGGAGAGGGGGGCACCAGGGGAGAGGCCAAGAAACTAGAGGCACCAGGAGAAACCCCCAATTCAGTGACCAGACCACAATTGACATCAGAAGCCGCCGCAAGATTGACAGACGGAGAAGCAATAGTTGAATCTCCAGGTGGTTTAGCAGGAGGGCAGCTACCATTACTACGAATCATGGGGCAATTTTTTCTCAGGTGACCCTCTTTCCTGCAGAGGAAGCAGGCCCCAATACCACCAAGCACCTCCACTGGGCACAAGTGAAGATTACCCTCAAGTTTAATACCAATATTACTAGGAAGCTCGACACCTGGGCTCAGAGAAACAAGGACACGAGCATTCAGATCAAGAAGCGTAACTCGAGGCCTATCCACCCTGAGTACTCCCCCAAAGGGTTCGACAATTTCTGAAACAAAGGACCACAAATCTTGGGTAATATTTTTAACCAACAACCACCTAGGGCTAGACAAGGCAAGGATTTCATCATAGTTCACCCCCAACTTCCAGGACAAAACCCTAAACACTGACTTTCCAACGCTCCAGTAAGCTTTCTTTAATATTTTCAATTGCATCTCATGGTTTTTAAAATAAATTAAGAATAACCCTTTTTGAATCATACGGAAGAATGAGATTTGAACATTTAATTTTTTAAACCACACAAAATTAAACTAGTTATCCAAGTATTTTCTAGCGGGGAGATTATCCAAGTCAATGGCCGCCATAAAAACTGCAACCTCCGAGAGTCTACCCCGCTCTTTGTGGATTGTGTCAAGCATATCAAGGTTCGGAACAATCACAGTGGTATCCGAAGGAACTGTGTCTTGCGGACCTCCATTTTCATCAGTGGTTTCACCTCCTTTAGAAGGCTCAAAAACAAACTTCGCACTTTCCAGACAAACTAGTTGATTAGACACAACAGCCTCACGCAATGATTTGGGGCAGTTTATGGTATTAACTGTTTCCCCATCCTTTGAGGCAACCCCAGTGGGTATAGAGGGGGTCAAACCCCCCTCCATAGCAGTTCACACTAAAACACCAACCCTTCAGGCCAGGCAGCAAAGAAGAACGAAAAACACGCAATCCAACTAGAAAACCAAGAAGAAGAAACATATAACACTCCCAGGAAAACAAAGAATGAGGGCAACCACGGAAGGGCATGGAGGATATTACCTTCGTGGGGGAGGGCCAAGCCTCCCCCACCATGGAACCGAAAAACCCATGACCCAGACTCCAGGCAGTGACTAGTCTGCACCGCTCTATCCTTCCGGATCACCTAAATTTCGCATCATGAAATATTGATTTAAGGAAATCTCTTTTATCAATAAATATAAGTCGGTAAACTAAAGTCATATAGAATAAAATTTTACTCTCAATGCTATTATTATTGTAAATAATGAAGTGAAGTAACTGGGTAAATTAAAATCATAAAGAATACAATTTTACTATCAATAATATTATTATTGTAAATAATGAAGAGAAGTATTGGAACTTTTTAATGGCAATATGGGATGTAAATACGATATATTGTTGAGAATAATATTATAGTGCATGTAATAATAACATTTAATCATTTTGAAGAACTACATATTGATAAATGTATTCATACATCTACTAAAATAAAATTAATTTTATTTCTTCTTGGCTGGAAAATCTTATCTTACCTTTTCTTCCAAAATTCACTTACCAAAATTATTTAGGTCTCGGTGAAAGGTAATTTTGTGGGCAATAAGGAAAAATAAATAACTAACTAGAACTATTTAGGTAATTTTATTTCTTTTGGTTGGAAAATTTTATCTTACCATTCCTTCAAAAATTCGCTTACCAAAATTATTTAGTTCCCTGTGGAAGGTAATTTTGCGGGCAATAAGGAAAAATAAATAACTAACTAGAACTATTTAACCTTAATATTGATTATAGTATTGATACTATAATGATATTATTAATTTTAATTAGTAATTTTTAGTAACAGTTTTGTCAATAGAAAGGTTATTATATAGATATAAGTGTTATTATATAGATATACAAAGGTTTTGCTTCTTCGGATAATAATGGTATTATTTAAGGAGAAATGTAAATATTATAAAAATTTGATTAAAAAAATATATTTATATTAAGAATAAGTTTCGATATCAATATTATGGTGACATATAGTGGTGATTATAAAAATAATCAGTAATTCTCTTTTATAGATTATATTTAGTAATTAAGCAATACTAGTCCCAAAAATATTAAAACAACCATATATGTTTGCTCTACCACTTGTGTGGAATTTTCTTATGGGTCAATCGACCAACCTATGTTGATACTATGAGCCATAATGGTTGTGTTGGGAGAATAACATTATAGTTATAACATAGGAACATGGGATTTGTTGTTATTCAAAGAGACACTTGAAAGGAGCATACTATAGATAATAATATGGTTGTTAATATCTATGTTGTGTGTTGTTCCATGATCACTTAGTGCTTTAGTTAGTTTAATGTTTGTTTGTTTGTTTTTTTAAAACAAAAATTGGATGGGTTTTCGTGTGTAAAATTTTGGGCATGACATGCACACATTCTATTTTCAGTTTCTTTGTGTACTTTTTCATTCCACAAATCCTATATTATTTTTTTGATCAAATAAATACATATTTATATTGTGTGATGTTTTAAATCTTATTTAGTAATGATAGTACAAGAGAAAGAAAACTAGTTATCTTTTAAGCATTCACACTTAAGGGATGGCCAATTATAACCCTCTTGAAGATCCAAGACCTTCCAAAATTCACACTCACATGGCAAATATAGATATATTTTCACCAAGCCTAGAATTTGACGGCCACCCTACCTGTCATATGAAAATTTTGTGACAGTTTGTTCATTTAAATGCCTGTCACTTTACATTTTATGAAAAAATTTAACTGTCAAAAAATATTTAATTTATCTTAAAATATTATTGATTTTATTAATCATACATATTAAATATGATTTTTATTTTTATAAATTTCTATTTTTAATAATACAAGTAATTTTATTTTTTTAAATATTATGTATCATATAAATTAATTAAGTATTTTTTATAGGAATCATACTTCTTAAAAATACCAAATAAACAATAAAAAATATAATAATTTGATACAAACCTTCATTATATGATTTTCATATATTTAAACACAAAAAGAAACTTTTGGAAAGAAAGGAACTATTTTCTTTTATTATTTTTAATTTGAGATGCAAAAATTAATGATGCATTACATAGAAAATAAACAAAAATAAATGTTATTAAAGGTCAAGAACTCTTCTTGACTTTGTATTCTTCCATATTCGATATACTTTATTCCAATTTACATCATTTTCTTGAGGTCGATTTAAAGACACTCTCATTAATGCATCCAATGTATCCAAACCCAACTTTGACTTTCTAACATCTTTGATGATGTTTTGTTTTGAAAATCCTCTTTCACAATCAACAGTACTTGTAGGAATAGTCAGCACAACTTGTCATAACTTCATCATATGAGGATAGCTTCTATGCTAGTACTTGTAGGAATAGTAAGCACAACTTGTCATAACTTCATCATATGAGGATAGCTTCTATGCCAATATTTTGTGTTACGAAAGACTCTCCATGCATCTTTCATATTGAAAACCTCACAACTCAAATGCAATGAATCAACAAAAGAGTTTAACTCCCTTTTACAACCGGTAACATCAAATATGGATACAAATTCATTTACATTATTTGAAGTAGTATGTTGCAAATGTTGGAGAAGCTTATCAAGCCAACGCTTTGAGATATTATCTCGATTTTGATGATCTACTCGATAATAAGAAGGATTGAAGAGTTTTGTAGCCAATCCTTATTCAACTCATTATCTAAAATTTCAACATGCTCACCAATAAAACACAACTACTGTATTATCTTGAAAAAAATCAAAGCGGGTGAATCGCCTGTAAAAAAAAATGCTTAATCCTTAAATGCTATATTATGTTGAAAAAAATCAAAGCTGAGAATAATTATTTGTAAAAGGAAAATAAAATTTCAACATGCTCATTGCTCACCAATAAGTTTGATGTTGTATTATCTTGAAAAATATCAAAGTTGGGAATCACTGCAAACAAAATGTTGTTGAAAAAATGAGTTACAATGCTATAAAATAAATGCTTTCAACAATGAAAATTTATGTTATGTGATTATTCATAAGGATATCCTATATATATTAAAAAAAATGTAAAATTAGAAAATATTGATAATTAGAAATAAATTTAAAAATCTTAAATTTAATGTTAAAGTTTCTAAATTATGTAGAAAATAAATCTTGTTAAAATATTCAAAAAGTTAAAAATCAATTATATTCTATTTTGAAAAGATTTTGAATTAATATAATTTTTATAATAAATATTACAATTCATATATATTAATAAAAAGCAATGATAACTATTAGTAAAAATGTCAAAATCTTTAAAAAATTAGAAAAAACTATATTTAATCTTGAAAATATTATATTTTCAACAGATTTTGAATTAATAAATTATATATATTAATATAAAGTGAGATTAGAAAGAATTATTCCAAATCTAAACTAATTTATATTTTTATCATAAAAATATTTATATATATATACAATAAATTTTTACGGTTTAATAATAATTTAAGTGTCAATTTTACGGTTATATAAAGATATAGCAAGTCAAATGATACGGTCTAATAAATTTTTAGGTTGTAATATACGGTCCAAAATGAAAAAATGGTCAAATAGACCATCAAATTCCAAGCCTGATTTTCACCATGAGATTGGGATAAATATGGCTTATTTTGGAATGATGGTTTTACTCATTTCTTGGGTTGATCTCTTATTGAAAGGATAAAGTTATAATTTTTAAAATATAAATTTGTAAAATCAATATCTAGTGCATGGATATCTTTTTATAATTTTTTGTTGCATTTGTTTTAAATTAATTTTTGTGGTCAAAGTAATTATAATTTGGACATAGGTGTATGACGTAACACATAACTTATTTTTTATGTATTAAAATTATTATTATCATTATTTTCTAAAATAGGGATATCAATACCTAATGCACAAAAAAAATTAGAATTTTTTTCTCTATTTTTCTATTTTTCTATGTGTATGAAACAAATACCTTGATGTTTGGTGAAAAACCTACATTCAAAAGAAATAAAATATAAATTTAATAATAAAATTTAAAATATTCAAAATTATAATTTTTAGAAAGCTTATAATAATGGCTACATACAAAACATAATTTTGAAATGGGTAAAAGTACAAACCCATGTCACACTTTTATAAAGGAATTAGCCAACACAAATAAAAATTCTCAAATTCAACCAAATAAAAGTGTTTTTTATGTTTTAAATTTCAAAATAATGTAAAATAATGAAATGTAGAATTCTTGATGAAGTTTTTTTTTTTTTTTTGATCAAAGGCATTGTCGGCCGACTATTTATATTAAGTAATAATAAAGGTTACAATATTGCATAAGCCATAATAAGCATATACAAAATTTCAACTGATATAATGCATTTAATGTAGGAGCAACCAAGGCAGTATTTCTCATATTTCCTTGCAAAACCCTAGTTTTAAATAGAGTTATCATGAATACAACAAGAAATTGGGAAAGATGATTGAAAGCACAAATGTTAAGGTTGATGAAGATTTGTGTCAGATCTCAGAAGAACAAGAAGTTTGTGGATATGATATACCTCCCTATATTGAAGAAGAAGAAGAGAAAGAAGAAAAGGAACAATGATGGAGAAGAAAAACACAACACACTCAACTCAATTGCAAATTACATATGACTCCATGGTCAATAAGATTTAATGCTTCACTCCCAAACTTTATCAATCTAGTAAAATCCTCAAACAACAATGAATTGAATTGACAATTCCATTTGTCAATCGATCCCAATGAAAATACAAATTTCATTCATAAATAACTACAACAATTTCATTTATTCTTAGTTTTACAAAGCAATATTTATAGAGAGAAAATTTGAATATGTTTGAAAGCTTTCAAATTTAGATTCTCTATTTTGTGTCTCACCTTAATCTGCAACACTACTTCTGGTCTCCACTTTGGCTACGTCCCTTCACCGCTTCACCATTTATTCTCCTTGTCTCTTTCTCTTCTCTCTTGGCATAACTACCAAGTCTCTTCACACTCTTCTGACATTCTTAGCTCTTCCCCTCCTTTGATCTGTGACCTATGTTCGCTATTCTAATATTCATCACTAGTTGCTACTCCCTTTAGTTTCCTCTCCTAATACCATTTAATCGATGCTTACTTTGCAAGGTCTTTTATCTTATAATTTTTAAATGAATGGCTCATATACCATTTTCCTTCCTCCTCAATTATTTCCCTTGTTGCTCACCTTGACCCTTATCTTCTTCCACCTACTACACATCCCGTCACATCCACAACTTACATTTCTTCTACTATCCTTACTCGTTGTTTACAAACTCCATCAACTTGTCCTTTATTGCACCATTTCAAACTTTAAATATTCTCTTCAAACCGCTATTTTTTTGCTCCTTAATCTGCACTTTATAATACTCCCCATGTGTCCTCCCAATTTCATTGTTATTGCTTTAATCTTTTCCACTCAATTTTTGTACTTAAATCTGCTCTAATTTTAGTTACCCAATATCAACCAATCAACTTTCATCTCTCTTCAAACCATCTTTCAATGCAACTCGATCAATTTTAATCTAATTTAACTTTCTATCTATTTTGTATGCAAGAATAATGCTTATCGTAGTTGTGTTTAATTTATCATTTTAGGCATTGGAATCAATCCAATCTTGACTAGGTCGACCTCACCAATGTTTACCCATTTGATAAATATATTTCTCACAAATGCAACACAATTATATACCTTCCTAGCTTTTGTGGGGTCTAATTCAACCATAGTGGGTAATTGGACTAGGTCAAGAACCAAGTCGGCCTTTTAAACCCATATTTATTTTTTATTTTTAGGGTTAATCCTTGGGGCAATCTTTTATGATATGTGAGTTGTTACCACATTTTAGACAAAACAATTTCTTCTCTTCAACTTCAATTGATCACACCCATTCTCCATTAAACACACATAAGGTTAAAATGTCTTTAGAAGTTTGTGTATTGTGACCATACATAATCAAGAATACAATCTTGAATTCTCCACCAATTAAATTCCTCATCAATTACCACAAGTTCTCCAAGTTACTACCAATAATGTAAAGTACATCCATCAACCAAAGCTCCATAGAAAGGTTATAGAATCCAATCTCAATCAAAGAATTTGCTAGGTTACATTTAAGTGGATTAAAATTTAGAGACTAATTTTGAATAAATAAATGTGCCTTTCCAAGTATCTGTCCATTTGTGTTTAATATATGATCTCTCATGACTTTATCTTCAAAGGTTGCAATGTGAAAACCTTTTGGGATAAAATGAATCATTGGCAAGATATGCCATTTATCAACTACCCAATCTAGAGTTGTTTGGCTTGATAGGTTGGTTCGAACAAAGCAACCAATTAATGCACGATCACAAGGCAAGGAATTTGCATCAACAACCACTAGGACATGAGGGATAATTTTTACAGATGTCCAAGCAACCTCATCAATATTTTGAGTAGTAGATAGAGTCCTATTTGTTATGCATGAGGGTGCGAAGCAAAATCATTGGAAGCGAATCGTTAGAGTAATAAATTAATATTATACTATTTATAATTTTCTTAAATATATAATTTATTGTATTTTTGAATTCATAAATATCATATTATATAGTATATATATGTAATTTTATGATGTTTATTATAAGAGTTTAGATTAATAATCTAAATAGGGTTCCTTAGAATGACTTCAAGGAGGCTATTCAAGTGCTATTTTATTTTATTTTTTTAAAAATCTTTGTTGGTTATGTTTTAATTTTTATATATGTTGTCATACTCACTACCTTGCTACTAGAAAACACATCTTAGCTTAATTAGAATACACAATTATAAATTATAAATGATAATAAATTATAGATTTATGAATTAAATTGTAAATTAAATTATGAATGATGATAAATTGTCAATTATAAATTAAATTGTAAACTAAAATATACAGAAAATTAACTCAAGTTATTAAGTTTTATTACATATTTAAATTGTAATGAACAATGAACCTCAACGGAAATTTGGAATTTTAAAAAAAAAAACAAAAGATACATACATTTAAAATTTGAAAAAACTGGAAAGAAAAGAACGGATATTTGAAATTTGCAACAAAAAAAAGCAACGGGCATTTATTTATATTTAGGAATGAATATCGTTGTATAATTTTCTTCAAATATATCATCCCTGCAACCAAACAAATACTCTGCCATATTCCTAATTTTCTTTTTCCGCACGGTGGAAATATGCATTCACAGCAATTTTCTTCAATTCAGTGGCTGTAATTTCGCTGGCTGCACTTTTCTCTTAGGCGTCCTCCTATTGTCAAGATAGATTCCACGTTGGTAAGGTGATTACACGTTGGGTAAATAATGTTTAACAGCAGAAGTGAAGAGTAGAAGTGAAATGACTGATTCGTTTCCTGATGACTTGCTGCTTTGATGTTTGTTCTTCAATATATTCAAGCCTCAAGGTATGTCTTCAACTTTTGAATGCAGATTAGTATATTTTTTTGTCGAATGGAGATGTTTGTAATTTAAAGGCCAGTTCACTCTGTGGCTTGAACAAAATAAAATGGTAGAACATCGGCAAACCTAGTGTAGGGATTTTTCATTTCTTCCCAATTTATTGGGAATGCCTGAGATAAGATTTCCCAATTGAGATTTACCCTATTTTGATGATGCTTTTCATTTATAGAGATTTACCCTGTTTTGATGATATCCATTGGGTGTGCTGTCAAAGTGAGATTTACATTATTTCCTGGCAAATGTCCAGCATAAAGGTTCTATCAGTCCTTTGTTGACGATCCTGGTATACCGGTTATACCTTCAAAGCATAATTAGCCTGTTGATGTTCTTATAACCGCATAAAAGATTAAAAGATTAAGAAGCAATTCTCAAGGGATTTTTAGAGTAGAGTGGATTTGTATTATTATTATTAGTAGTTGTGTTGTTCCTCCTCCCATATTTTCCCATTGAGCATGTCAAAACTCTAGGCCTGAACAAATGCTTGCAGCTTCACCAAACTTAGGTGTAAAAGCATCTGTAGAGTACCATTAGTTAATGCTATCATAATTGAACTTGTGCAACACCAAAGAGAATCTGCATAAATATTATTTATCAGCACAGTCAACAAGTAGTAACAACCTAGGCCTTAACCTCATCTGGCAAAACCTCCACTAAAAGCTTTTCAGGGCATCAGACGAACTAACTTTTCAGAGACACACGGAGTCCAATTATAGCCATATTTGAAAGCATTAAAGATGCTCTTCATCGTGATCCCGAAGTTCATTACAGAGGAACAAATTATTTGGTATAAATGATTTGTTGTGGCATTTACTGATATAGTTATTGAATGCATGGGGCATACTCTTAATCTGCAGAGTCTCATTCTCTCCAGAAATTCCTATTTTAGGTTTGCACCTTTTAACTGTTATGTTGTTTTGTTCTTTGCATTATACGTCATTTTCAATTGCTCTGCATTTTATTATAATTGATTTGTTGTTTAGGTTGCATATTCGGTGAATATCGGGAACAAATCATTTGGTATAAATATTGTATATGCTCTTTTAGTTGGGTGGGGGTGACTGCTTGAAAAATTGTAAAATTCATCCACCATCTTGACTACAATGGGAACGTACAGTTAAGGTTGGATTAAATTTAGGCCTAGACAATGGGAATGCACAAACAAGCTTCAAAAACTATAAGGCAGTTGAGCTTGAATTACAATTAAGCTTAGACAATGGGAATATATAGTAAGGCTTGTAAAACATTAGGCTGAGGAAGCTACCTTGCTTGCTATGCCTGCGGACAACGTTTATATTTTAGCAGTTTGGCGTTCATCCTGGGTACACTTGGCGTTGTGAAACTTGTATGATTTTAACATGATGTTGTCCTACTAATAATCTCCATCATTGTCAATCTTTAGAGTACACACACTTTTAAGGACAAGATAGTCAAGATATTTTGTCAAATGCCAGAATAAATTGAAACAGATTTTGAATCTAAATGCTAGAAAGAATGTTAGCTGAACGAATGAAAATTGGGGCTAAGTAAATGCAGTAAGTTACTTTTTAGCATGTTTTCATTTTTGAATCTAAATCTCTTGTTCTTTGAGATCAAATTGTCAATATAAATCTAAAATTGCATGATCCTCTAGCCAATGAATAAAGAAAAAGAACCTTGATGGTCACACACGTGAAATCGATAATGATGCCAATGAGCAAAAAAACAAGAGTCAGAGCTCAAGTTCATGTCTGAAACATGGTAGCAATAAATGGAAAAAAATCATGAGAAATCATGATAAAAAATCAGATCAAAATTTTGTTTTTTCCTATTAAAAACTGTGATTCGTTCAAAAAATCACCTAGAACGAATTTATCCTAATTTTATCAATCCCACTTTATTCTACTCTTTCCCAAATATTTGATCTGCATGGTGATGTTAACTATTTAACATAATTTTTTACACATTTTCAACAAATATTTTGAGGTTCCACAGCTATTTTCAGACAATCTTTTTGCTCAACAAATATACACTATCTTTACTTATGCTGAATGCAAACTGACATTTATGAATGAGTTTTTAAGTCCTATTTTTCTGCCAGGGCAAGTAAATGCATGCTTTAGGAGTCTCATGCTGCTTTTCTCCCAATAGAAAAAAGGTTTTTTTTTTCAGAATAGAAAAGAAAACAACATGATGGTCTAGATATGCAAAATAATTAAAAGAAATGAAATTTATTAAAAAGTAGTCAACGCACAACCAAAGTTAAATGAATTCATCCTGTCAAAATTTAGGGTTCCCATTTGATATCCTGTTCTACATTTCAAATGCTAAAATTTAACATAGGCAAGTGACTGCATTTAAAAAGATAGAATTTATCAATCCCAGCCACACTAAACCAAGACTGAGCATAATTGGAGGAATAGAAATCCCCTATAGCTTAGTGGCTTCAAGGCTAAAGGTTTTCTAAACAGGATGGTTCAATCTCAGCATATTTTCTCCAGTGAAAAGAAGAAAATACATCATGGTCGAGATACACACAAATCAACTACATTTCAAAGACTAGAATTTAGCATAGACAAGGAACGCTGATTTTATACAGAGTCCAGATAACCGAGGGATTAAGGTAGGGCATAAAGAGATTGCCACCTATACCAACATGATGTAGCACCGAAAAGAAATAAAAAAAATGACTCTTACCATGCAGAAACATTATACTTTGCTCTCAAAGTAATTTGTTTGTAGTGTCTCAATTTCCCATATGTTTCTAGTTCAGATTTAGTGTATATAAATTCAGACATTTCAGGTTTGACTACTGGATTCATTTAAGAATGCCATGTAGTCTGGTCTAGAAATTACTATAAATATTATACTACTTGCAGATGTTCAATAGGCCAGAATTCTGGAGACAGAGCTTGCAAAATATGGGTACACTGAAGAGACAATAAAAGGTGAAAAGAGGCTATTTAATTTTTTTAAAAAAATTTAACATAAAAGAGGGGTAAAAATTTATTAAAACAAGAAAAAAATACAGAGCAAAGTCATTACAGAGCCTTATCCAGCTCCACCAGATGGTCCAACTGATGAGACAACTCAGGGGGTAATTGACCCCGATCAACCAAATTCCAATCATGAATATGATCAGAAGCCCATTTAGCCAAACAATCAGCAACACCATTCCACTCCCTAGGAATATGAGTGAAAGTAACAAACTCAAGAGGATCACAAAGATTGAGAATTTGTTCAATAATCAACGCCAGGTGCCAACTAACATCATCAACCCTCCGCCTGTTAAGCAAGTTCACCACAACCTGGGAATCAGATTCACATATAATCCTGCGCCACCCCAACTGACTGCCACGCTCCACAGCCTGTAAAATTGCCTGAGCCTCCATAAGATTATTAGTATGAAGACCCTTATAAATAGAAAAAATAAACTGAACATCCCCGGAACTATCTCGACCAACACCACCAATTCCAGCATGACCAGGGTTTCCCCGAGAAGAGCCATCTGTGTTAATTTTAAGGATGCCTTGAGGAGGAGGAGACCATCTGCCCTCCCTATTCACCTTCGAAGTTGGATGCCTACACCTGTTGCGCATAAGCTGCTGATGGGAAGGAGGAAGATGAAGGCGGTTGAAACAAGCAACATCAGCAGGCGCAATTGAATCAGTCAGATCACACTTAGCCGTGATCGTTTCTCCCAAAGAATGCAAAATTTTCCACCACAAGCGAGGGGCCCCCATCCTCACATCCTAAAAAATTCGCCGATTCCTCTCCAACCAAAGATTCCAAATAATGAAGGATGGGCCAATCGCCCAAGCAGCTTGAAGAAAGGAAGTAGAAACAGGGGCCCTACTCCCCCGAGTCATAAACTCAGCAAAAGAGGACACATGCGAGCAGGGCATATTCCACACCCGCCACCAAAGATGCCAAATCTCCCGAGCATAGGAACATTGGAAGAAGAGATGAGAAGCACACTCCTCAGCCTCACGACACAACACACAAAAAGAGGGACCTTGGAAACCCCGCTTGCATAAATTATCCCAAGTAAGACACCAGTTTTGAGCCACCAACCACATGAAGAAATTGCACTTGGGCCAAGACAACTTATGCCAAACATACTTCCACCAAGGGACCTCAATATCCCCAAACAACTGTCGACCCAATTGCTTATAGCCAGTAGACACAGAGTACTTCCTAGACATATCAGAACCATCCCAAGCCAGAATATCAAGTCCCCTCAACGAATTACAAGCCCGGGAAGCCAAAAGTTGAGCAAGCTCTCGCCTATCCCCCTCAGAGCCCCCAGGAGGCCACTCAGAAGGGTACTTCCAGCGGAAAGAAACAAAAGAGCCACAATGCTCAGCAATCTTATAATGCTCAACGGTGTCCCAACCAGCAGCAGTAAAAACATCACAGAGGGGTTGAAGATGAGGAAAAGCAGAAAGAATAGTTGGGTAACCATCCCAAGAATCCCACCAAAAAAGAGCCTGTGATCCCGAATGACAGATCCAAAAAAGGGCACGCTTAATCAACTGAGCTCCCACTTTCAAAGTAGACCAAATCATAGAACCACTCCCCTCCAAAGGATAGCGAGGAACCTCATGAGAAGCAACACCACGAAGATACTTATAGTTAAGAACACGAGCCCACAACTGGTGTTGATTAGTACACCAGCGCCAGTAAAGCTTCACCGCAAGAACTTGCCCATTCAAAATAGAAGAGCGTAACCCAAGACCACCCTCCTGCTTTGGTCTGCACACAGAATCCTATTTAACAAGGCTCCACTTCGAAGTCATCAAGTTACCACTCCAAAGGAATTTCCTAGAGAGAGCATCAAATTCACGAAGGAAATACATAGGGGCCGATTGAACAAAACACCTATAGATGGGAAGGGCCTGGATAACAGACTGAAGGAGGGTAACTCTAGCAGCAGTAGACAACCACCGATGAGTCCAATGAGTTACCTTCTTTCTCAACTTATCAAGCAACATCTGCCAAGAGGATCTGGGTTGACGACCAACAGCAATAGGAATCCCCAGATAGACAAAGGGGAGAGATCCAATTTGGAACCTCAAAATAGCCGCAATCCTCCTCTAGATGGCCAAAGGAGTATTGAAGAAAAAGATAGAAGACTTCTGCTCATTAACTTTCTAACCCGAAGCAACAAGGTAGATGTCCAGAGCTTGCCTAAATGATAAAGCTTCACGAAGACGAGCCAACCCCATAAGAGAGGTGTCATCTACAAACTGGAGGTGAGAAAGAGTAGGCAGACCCATCCCCCACTGCCAACCATGAATCACACCTCGAGAAACCCAAGAATTAAGAAAGCGACCAAGCCCCTCAACCATAATGATAAACAGATAGGGAGAGAGTGGGTCCCCTTGACAAAGGCCCCTAGAAGCACTAAATAGCTCTGAAGGTTCCCCATTCACAATGACAGAAAATGAGGAGGAAGTCACAGTTAGACTATGAGTCCCTTCCTTTCCGTTGTCAATTTTGTCATGACCAAGAAACATACTTCTGCAAAATGTGATTGTATGTAAAACCATGCACAGACCATAGTGAATGTGGATTGTGGGGTGACTTGTTTTGCATTCACTGGATATCCAGATGGTTGAAAATACAAATAAGCCTCTGGTCATCAACAACAACAAGAAAGTACTTAGATTTCAATGATTATGGATATATAGAATCAGTCTCTATACTGTTCCATGATACAAACCCTCTGGCTAGACATTTTGAGCCGCTTCTAAGAATCAAAGCCCAAAATCTAACTCGCCAATGCTCAACAAGCTTACTCCAAATTAAAAAGTTGATTAGAAGTGGTCCACAATACAAAATTACCTACTTGAACAAGACACATGCTTTGCCAAAAAACAAGAAGAATTTGATACCATTTGTCATAGCAAACAATTTCAAACATAAATCAACAATAAGACTTAACCACCTGAAGAACTCTCTTGTTCCATTTTTGTAGACATGTTACTATTGCAATCAAATATGTAAAGAATTCATGTCAAAAGAAATTAGAAACAGGAGTGGCAATATGTTACACAACCTTCTGTTATGCCTTTATAGCAGTTTTTTTCCATTGCATTTCAAGAAAAGCAGAAACTAAATTTGTATTCATATTATTTCATCTATGGCATTTGCAGCATTTGCAATAATTATTATAGACATTGAGTTCAGTGTTGAATAGTTCTATTGTTCATGTCATGACTTCAACATTTCTTTTCTTGTATTGCTTAGTTTTTGATAGACCTGTATGCTCTTCCTTGATGTTCTTATGCAATCTATGGTCTGTACATTCAAGATATTGGAATACTGTGGCCAGATCTACCTCACAAGACAATGCATATATGTTTCTTACACCCATTACATGTCAAATTGCATTATTTGACAAAGTTAACATGTGAAAACCAAAGTGTCCATTATGAACACTTATAGCATTCCATAGGACCACATTTCTTTGAGGAGTTTTTTCAAATAGTTCGCTTCCCTTGTGTATGCTTCCATATTTTGCATATGTGCCTATAAGCACATTAACTATGACAGTTCACAAAATTCCTTTATCCTTTATGCTTTCTTCATAGCAAAAAAGCTCAAAGCAATTGCAGGGTTTAGGTTTAGAGAACACAGGCTTACAGAACACAAAAAAAACACATGCAAAGCAATAGAGATGCATAGCGAGTGGCTTAACTCTATATTAAATGACTAAAGTACCCGCGCCACGTGTGGCCACCAAGCCATTTCAGCACCTTCACCTCCAGCCAGATGCCATTTAATGCATTTAATTTGCATTCATGCATTACATACGTCTATTTGATATGAAAAATGCAAGTAGGGTTTCATAGTGCTTTAAGGCATTCTTATACTTTGATTATAAATTCATATTTTAAACTAATATTAGTATTATCTATTTGAATTTCTTATTGAAATGCAAAAGTTTCATCTGCCTTTGATAGGAATTATGTAGAAACCCTCTTCTCCATTTTACTTCATGCATGTGAGCCCTATAAAGATTGTATATTTTTTATTACTGCAAAGTGGTCCCATAAAAAGAGCTTTGGAACCAAAATTATGTCAACCTCTGCGATAATGAGAGCTTTGAAACAATGAGTTGACAGTGTGTTGCTTTGAGCTTTTCCGTTGTCATCAAAGCATAAAGGATAGAGGGATTTTGTTAAAAGTTGTGGTTATTGTCCTCGTAGGCATAAATGCAAACAATGGGAGATACAGAAAACAGGTGAACTGTTTGACAAAACTCGTCAAACAAAAAATATTATATATGTTTATTTGTTTATATATTCATTCATTTGTAAAAGAAAAAATGGGAAACTAATACAACAGTAGGTAGTTATAACCCGCAAAAAGAATCAAACCTGGAACAAGAGCAACATCCAAAAAATTGCACTTTAAAGTACCTAATGCACTAGAGAATTTACCATAGCAGAATACAAATTTTCATTTGCATAGAGATAGACAAAAGAATGCAGTAGAAACCTATTTTCTGTCAGCAAGTATTTAAATTTGTTAAACGTCGTGGTTATTGTTCGCATTTTCCTCATATTTTAATGCATTTAATCTGCATTCAAGGATTACGTACCTCTAGCCACCAGTTTTTAAACTATGCCTTTGCTTAAATTTATTTAACCAATTTATGTGTTCGCATTTTCCCGAATTTTTAAAATGAAAATGATTTATAAAGCTACTCGGACGAATAGAAAAATAGATAAATGCTAATTTTCCAATATAAAAAATAGCTCTCCAAATTCAAACTATACCAAAAAAAAAGTAATATGTTAAATGCCGAAATGTGATTGGCCAATGCTATTGGTTAAAAACATTGCAGGCAAATGCATAGGCAAATTAAAAATGGGATCACAGGAAACAACTATAAACTGATGATAATCAACTACAAGCTATTACTTGTGCCACTCACAATACCCTTTTGTAAAGATTTTCCTTGTAACAAGAAGCGACAATATGGCTACAAGTACAATCAATAAACTGAGAATCTTGAATTAACCTTTTTCTTTGTCTACTCTATGCAATTGTAAACAAAAGAGAAGGTTCATTCTAGAAACTCACCCTGTACTCTTTTCTTGAAGAATTTGCTACAATTGCAGAGTTTAGGTTTACATTGTTCTAAACTTCTCATTATGGCACAGGGTAACAACACATTGGTTCTAAAGCTCTCTCTATGGGACAACTCTACAGCAATTGAAGATATATAGTCTTTATAGGGCTCACATGCAATTAACAGAATAGACAAAAGGGTTTCTACATAATTCCTATCAAACCACATTTCATGGATCCACATTTATTCGACGACTTCTGTCAAACAATTCACTTGCCTTTTGTATGCTTTCCATTTTTTGCATATGTGCCTATGAGGACAATAGCTATAACATTTGACAAAATTCTTCTATTTACATGCATCCACGCATCCTGCCCATAGATACACATATACATGCATCCATGTGTACTACAATACATGCATCTATGTATACATGCATGCATGGATATATGTATCTATGCAACTTCATATGCAACTCATGGATATTTCCATACATGCATATTTAAGCATTTATGTATCCAACTATGCATGTATCTATCTATCCATGCAACTATGTTTCTATGTATTCTCTTACCTATACATGCATCCATACATATATGTATCTGTGCTTATATGTCCATATGTATACAGGCATCTATCCATATATGTGTTGATGTATCTATGGATACATCTATTCATAGATACATGTATCTACGCATCTATGGATACCATGATGGATGTGCGCATCCGTGTATCTATGGATACATGTATCAAGTACCTCGTTTCTGGGTCTTGATTCTGCAGCAACAACATCTCCTGTGACTACACAACTTTGCACAATAACAAAAATCAAATGCTCAAACTAATCACAATGCATCTCCAATCACTTAAATCTATATTACATGATAGATCCACATGCCATTGAATGCATTGACTTTGAAACACAAACAAGAAAATAGATAAATGACTAGATTAACATGAGTCAAATGTCAGATGGTCCTATTAGCTGATACGCTATCATTACTGTGACATTTTAGCATCTATCAAGTCTCATAGCTCCAAACCTAGTATCATCTAAAGGCCACATAAATATTCACTTTCCAACCCGATGGGGTCATTCTATTTCCATTTGCCTAAATTTATTTCATTTCATTATCTACTACTTACTATTAATTGTTTAATCCATTATAAATGTGTCTTTTTCTTCATCTCATTATGTATCTATGTATCCATGGATGCAATCATGCATTTATCGATTTATGCATATATCTCACCATCTCTCCATACATTTGTCTATATATGTATGGTTGTATTTATGGCTACATGTATACATCGATTTATGTATATATGCACCTATGAATTGCATGCACACATCCATGTATATATGCATCTATCAATATCATGCATGGATACATGCATATATGCATGTCTGGACTCATGCACCCATGTATATTGCATTCCCCAGAAGCACATTTTCCTGAGGAGTTTTGTAAAACAGTTCACTTTCCTTATAAGTGCTTGTGTATTTTACATGTCTGCCTATGAGAACAATAATCACGACATTTGACAGAATTTAATGGAAAAAAATAGGTTTCTATTGCATTCTTTTGTCTATCTCTGTTGAAATGAAAATTTGTATTCTGCTATGGTAAAAATCACAACTCATGGCATCCTTATACACTTATGCACAAATACATGCTCTCTACCATATTAACATACACATGGTTTTCCATTGCTACTTTGTTGATTGGCTTTGATTAATAGGTGATATGTGCACAACAATAATTATCATTATTTCTTTCTTTTAATTCTTTTATATTTAAAGACTAATTAACAGCTACCTAATTAATTACATATGCATTATTACAAGGGTAAATGAGCATTAGAAACTCAATAACAATGACACAGTTAACATGCCAGTCTCAAGGTGTTCAGTCTAAATACTCATTGATTACAATATGCTAAACATATTTCAATTCTCTATGTTTCCGTACATGCATATATAAATGTGTCTTTTTCTTTATCTCATTATGTATCTATGTATCCATGGATGCAATCATGCATATATCGATTTATGCATATATGCACCTATGAATTGCATGCACACATCAATGTATATATGCATCTATCGATATCTTACATGGATACATGCATATATGCATGTCTGGACTCATGCACCCATGTATATGTCTTTGTCTCTGCCCATCTGCAGATGCATATATGCATATTTCTACACATACATGTATCTGCACACTTCTCTGTGTAACATATCTATCTCTGTCTACATACATGTGTCTATGCATCCATCTATACATGTGTGCATGTACAACATGCACATATGCAATTGTGCATGCATATACAACACTCTTCCTTAGAACACAAGCATGTACAACAGAATACAGCGTCCACAAAACAGCTGCGATGCATTGCAACTGGCTTAAATCTATATTAAATGGCCAAAGTATACTGGCCTCCCATGGCCTTCGAGTCATTCCAGCGCCTTCCCCACTAGCCAGATGCCATTTAATGCATTTGCTTCAGTTATTTTGACCACTCTATGTGTTCGCATTTTCTTGATATTTCAATGCATTTAATTTGCACTCATGGATTACGTACCTCTACTTGCCAATTTTATAAACTATGCCTTTGCTTAAATTTATTTAATCAATCTATGCAATCACATTTTACTGATTTTCTATATCAATAATGATTTATAAAGCTATTCCGATGAATAAAAACAGATAAATGCTATTTTTCCAATATAAAAAAATTAAAAGTTATATGTTGACATCCATTCATGCATATTGTCCATACATGCATTTATGCATATATGCCTTCATCCATATTTGCATTAGTATATGAGTACATCGTTCCATTTAACATATGCATTTGTATCTATATGCAAATATGCATGCATCCATGTATACATGTATTCATTTCTCCATCTGTCTGTATAGTTCTGTTTCCTGTCTGTACATGTGTCTGTTGATGCATCCATGCATATATCTGTGGATAGCTCTATGTATTTCTCTGTCCATGCATTTATTGTTCTTTAACGCATTAGCATTTACATTTTTCTAGTTTCATGATCTTCCATATTTATTGTTTTCATAGTATATGCATAACAACTTCCACTTTGTCTTCTTTTTTCACTCTTCTATCCTTAAATATCATTATATTTTTATATCTATTCTTCTCTTGTCGCATTTCAAGGAAGCTCAAGGATCTCAACACCTTGATAAGTATGAAGGAGAGTGAGAAATGCAACATGAGTCTTCCTTCTGTGTTTGTATTGAGACATTCAGCCCTATGATGATTTTTAAAAGCATAACCAATAACAAACTAGACATTCTTCCACCCTTTGTTGGAAGAAATGATCACTTCATACCCTATCGATTCCATTCATTTTCATTTCCACCCTTGCACGTCCTTTCTTCTCAAATCAAATACATTTCAAAATCCATTTATATGCTTGCCTTCAATCACACCAATCTGTTACATTTCTTTTTTCTCTCAATCCAGCTCACTCATTCAAATTTTTATATCTTGCATTTAATTTTAAGCGTATAACTAAAAAATGATAAATTCATACCATTTACATTCCATTCATTCTCATATCCACTCTTGCATATACTTTCCTCCCATATCAAATACTTTTTATAACTTATTCATATACCTTACTTGCATCTCATCATTCTCTCAATTCCCTCTCTTTGTTGCACTTGCATAGCTCATTCCTCTTTTTTACCCTCACATATCTTTATCTATATCTATACCTCAAATATACCTTCATCCATCACAACAAAATTCACACCATACCAAACAAAGAAAAAGATGAAGAAAATATCAAGGTTATGCAATTAAACACTGAGGGCTTCAAAAATAACTATCATAACATAGATTTGTATTCAAGAGTTCTTTCCAAAACGTCTTTTCTAAATCCTACTTTTTACAGATCCCTAAGAGTGCATATGACAACTTCTTGAAGGCTAAAATGTATGATCAGATTTAACAAATATTTACATGTATCCATGGATTCAAATGCATCATTAGATATTCTTTATACACTTGTTCAAAAAACACTAATGTATTATACTTTTCTTTCAATCATAAATGTTTTTTGTATATATTTCAAATGCAAATTGTTTCCGACATTTCTAACTTTATGCACGCAGGCATATATATTTATGCATTCCTTAGATATATGCATTGGTGATATATAGTTCATTTTTCCTGTTTTATTTCATTTTCTACTGCAAATGCAAGTTGAGTCTCATTGTGCTTTGACGCATTTAGAGTACTTTGATTACTGATTTGTATTTCTAATTGATTTTAGTGTTTTCCATTCAAATTTCTTGTTCAGATGTCGAGGATGCTTTTCACTCTTCTATGCATTGTGTGCACATGGATACATGTATACATGCATGCATGTATACTTAGATGGCTCAAGCATTGTTACAAATGTTTAAGATTATTTGCATTTAATAATTCGAACAAAATAATAATACATTTTTGCTTCCTAGATAAGATCATAAAGGATGTTTGTTGTTGCAAATGTATACATACACACATGTAAAAATACAAGTATTCATTGGTATATCTATAAAAAAGTCCACGTTTTTATTCTTTTCATAGTATATGCATACCAAATTTTGCTTTGTTTTCTCTTTTGACTCTTGTATCCTTAAATGTCATTATATTTTTATATCTATTCTTCTCTTGTCACCTTTCGAGGAAGCTCAAGGATCTTCGCACTTTGTTTAGTACGAAGGAGAGTGAGAAATGGGACATGAGTCTTTCTTCTGTGTTTGTATTGTGACACTCAACCCTATGATGCTTTTAAAAAGCATAACCAATAACAAAATAGACATTCTTCCAACCTTTGTTCAAAGAAATGATCACTTCATACCCTATCGATTCCACTCATTTCCATTTCCACCCTTGCACATCGTTTCTTTTCAAATCAAATACATTTCAAAATCCACTTATATGCTTGCCTTGCATCACACCAATGTGTTCAATTCCTTTTTTCTTTCAATCCAACTCACTCATTCAAATTTTTATATCTTGCATTTAATTTTAAGCATATAACTCAAAAATGATAATGTCATACCATTTACATTCCATTCATTCTCATATCCAGTCTCGCATATCCTTGCCTCCCATATCAAATACTTTACATAAGGCATTCATATACATTACTTGCATCTCATCATTCTCTCAATTCCCTCTCTTTGTTGCACTTACATAGCTCATTCTTCTTTATTACCCTTACATATCTTTATCTATCTATAGCTCAAATATACCTTCTTCCATCAGAACAAAATTCACACCATACCAAACAAAGAAAAAAATGAAGATAATATCAAGGTTATGCAATTAAACACTGAGGGCTTCGAAAATAACTATCATAACATAGAGTTGTACTCAAGAGTTCTTTTCAAAACGTTTTTTCCAAATCCTGCTTATTACAGATCCCTAAGGGCATGTATGATAGTTTCTTGGAGGCTAAAATGTATGATCAGATTTAACAAATATTTACATGTATCCATGAATTCAAATGCATCATTGGATATCCTCTATACACTTGTTCAAAAAACAATAATGTATTATTCTTTTGTTTCAATAATAAATGTTTTTTATATGTCATTCAAATGCAAATTGTTTATGACATTTCTAACTTTATGCACACATGCATATATAGATTCTTGTTTACATACCAAATTACATGTACACATGTACACATCAATGCTTGCATAAATATAATTATATGCATGCATTGCTGATACATAGTTTATTTTTCATGTTTTCTTTCATTTGATACTGCAAATGCAAGTTGACTCTCATTGTTAACCTGGAGTTGTATTCAAGAGTTCTTTTCAAAACATCTTTTCTAGATCTTGTTTATTACAGATCCCTAAAAGCGCGTACGAAAATTCCTTGAAGGCTACATTGTATCATCATATTTAACAAATATTTACATGTATCCATGCATACAAATGCATCATTACATATCCTTTATACACTTTTTCAAAAAAAACTAATGTATTATTGTTTTGTTTCAATCATAAATGTTTTTTTTTTAATGTTTCAAATGCAAATTGTTTCTGACATTTCTAACTTTATGCACGCAGGCATATATTGATTCTTGTTTACATACCAAATTACATGGACACATGCACACATCCATACATGCATAAATGTTTACATGGCTCCATATATTTATGCATTTCTTCGATATATGCATTTGTGATAAGTAGTTTATTTCTCCTATTTTTTTTCATTTATTATTGCAAATGCAACTTGAGTCTCATCATGCTTTGAGACTCGTTCAGATGTCGGGGATGCTTTCCATTCTTGTATGCATTATGTGCACATCGATTCATGTATACATAGATTCTCTCTCAATAGTTTTATAGTAGAAAAAAACCTTAAAGGTATATTTCTTATCACTGTATACTTTTAATGCAAAGTGCTATAAACATGTGAATTATTTTAGTGTAGCTACATTTTATCTTGGCTAATAACGTTCTTTATATCTTTGCAAATTATTTTTTGTTTAATATATCTCTACATTCCTTTTCTAGTGATTCAACTAAGAATTTATTGTAATATATATATATATATATATATATATATATATACATTGTTCTATACACAAAAATATGTTTTTGTATTACATAAACAAGATTAAAATCTTATTTCTAATAAAATCAATAGCTTTATATAGAAGTTACCTTCACACTACATTAAAAAAAAATTGATTCATCTTACAAAAGTTTACACTCAAATGAGTTACCCATATCAATGTTCCACCTAACACTAGTGTTTCTACTAGCACTCGCATATTGTCATATGATAAAGTCAAATAGCTCAATTGTATTAATTAACCTAACATGTGTTTTACAACATTACACTAGACATAAATTTTATTTACAAATAGACATAGAAGCAAAAAAAGAGGTATGGTAAACTTTGTTTGACCATGCATTTAAATATGTGTCTATATGCAATAATGCGGGGACATGGATGGCATCTTTTTTCTTTGGATTTTTTTAAAAGTTTAGTAGACATTGATTTCCCAAAATTCCAAACACAAATTCCCTAGAAATTACTTACAAATGTCATTCTTATAAAATGTTGTAGTGTAAATTATTTTCTTCTTATCATAAAATGAATGGGTCATGTAAAAATGCATATTTTTAAAGTACCTGGGCACATGTTTTTCTAAATTGTTGCAAATGAAATTTGATGCTTTAGAAATATTCGTACATCAAAACTTTGTTCAAATTGAAATGATGGATGTTAATGTTGAAATTGAAATAATGGATACATAACGTTTATTAAAAAATAAATTTAAAAATTGTGCATTGCTCATAAGTAGTTTATTTGTCATGTTTTCTTTCATTTAATACTAAAAATGCCAGTTGAGTCTCCTCGTGCTTTCAGACTCGTTCAAATGCAGAGGATGCTTTTCACTATTCTATGCATTATGTGCACGCGGATACATGTATACATGCATGCATGTATAGATAGATAGCTCGACCATTGTTACAAATGTTTCAGGTTATTTGCATTTAATAATTTAAACAAAATAATAATACATTTTTGCTTCCTAAATAAGATCATAAAGGATATTTCTTGTTCCAAATGTATGCATACACACATAAAAATACAAGTATTCATTAGTATATCTATAAAACACTCCACGTATCCATGCTACCCATAAATACAATATTGCATGCATCCATCCACACATGTCAACTGCTCACATGTCTCTATGGACCACGTTTCCCATGGACCCTACACATTTCATGCATTAATGCACCATTGCAAATTATTTCAAACTTTCCTAGCTAAATTTAATACATTTATATTCCTATCTCCTATCTAATTACTTTTTCTAACTCATAGCTAGATGCTTTTTACCTCTCGGCAGGAACTTGACGCTTGCGTCACTTGTTTTTTGTGGGAATGCATCCCACCACTTAGACACCAGCCATGTTAGGAAAGAGAAATCAAATAAATGAATTTAGTGCTTGGAAGGTAAACCTTTCCCCATGTGGGGCGCCACGTTTTTCTCAAGGAGCTCTTCATAAATATGCTTCCATTTAAAAAGGGAATGTCTCCCACTTTATCGTGAAGGGAGGGATTTAATTTAAAAAATAATAATAATAATAAAGTTTAAATATGAATATATTCCCACATTCTTGGGAAAAGATCCTTTTAATTTTAAGTATGTAAAGGAAAAAAAAAATATACACGTATTACTAGGGAACTCTTAAAGGGGGGATAGTTTCTCTTTGTTATTATCCTTCTTTCTTCCCTTAAAAACAAAAAGGGAAAATAACAAAATGTAAATATAAAAGGATAGTAATAAGTTTTAAAAAGTACTCCTTTTAAAAGGAGGGGAGGCTATTTTTAGTCACTTAAGTTCCTATTAAAATTGATTAATTTAATTTTGTATGAATTAGAGTATATATATATATAATGGATAAATAACTAAATTATTAATAATTAAGATATAAATAAATAAATTTAATAGTTAATGTAAATTATAAACATTCTATTTATTCTCATAATTGATTTTCAAAATGAAGTGTTAAAGGTGGATTTCTTGTATATCGTCATGGTGTCATAAAAAGGGTAGGGTTAACAAGTAAAATAATTTTTCATTAACTAAACCTTAGGATGAATAGTAAATCAAGTTGATGATATTTATACGATTCTCCCACGTGAGAACCCATACCATGGGGGTCCAACAAGGATATTAACTTTCACACAAAAGTGAACATCAACTTTTGACAGGAAGTTAAGAGTCTAGTAAACCCTATGTTTGGAGTCAACCGAAACCATTTCATTTTCTTACCCCCACTCTTGAACGATGTGTCAAGGACAAAGTTGCACGACTAACGTCCCCTGATGCACATTGTATGTACCATGCACATGTATGGTTGTTAAATGTTAGTATTTGGCATTGTTGTAAAAAAAATAATATAAAATTCTTGGGTTTTGCTAGCAAATTTTTGGGCATGACATATGGATTGGGTGTAGTTAACCTATACTATGTCATTGGTCACAATTTGGCACTAGAAGGAGGGCCTAAACTAACTAATCTGACAATTTTCTTATCAAAACTCCATTTTCCTTGTTTTTCAAGTACAACAACGCATTTGATTATCAGATGACTCATTGCTATATAGCAATGCATCTGTAATTTCATTCTGCCAATACATAATTAAAATCAAAACACATATTAAATTTCATCACCGCATTTAAATTTAGTGACACTTTTGATATTTTTTAAAATAACGTGAATTTAATTTTAGCGATGCAATTAACATCCCTGTTTGCTGCAGAGAACCGCAATTGATTTTTCCTTACAGCGACACGTTTTTTGTATAGCAATACTATTGACGAATTTCAACGACACAATTGATTTCAGCATTGCGATTTACTAGTAAACAAGACTGAACTAATTTTTTGACATGTTTTCTGAGTTTTCTTTGCTTTATCTAACTTTTAACATGTCTCTAACTTTTTGTTCTATTTTTTAAGCTAACTAGGTTTTGCAAGTTGGAAGATCAAAGTTGAAGTGAAGGAGCATTCTCATCTTAAGATCTTATGATTGTAACAAGAGTTTGATGCTTCGGGGCAATTATAACCCAATTTTGCTACGCCCTTAATATTAGTGTACATCAGGCTATAAATAGTCAACTTTTGGCTATCTTAACTCTCTATTAAGTCATATTATCATTAGTATATTGTTATTTAGTTGTTTAGGTCGGCCTAAGACTTATATAGCTGTGTCCAAGTCGGCCTAGGTGATATCCTAGGCATAAATAGGTATATATAGGAGGTTGTGAGTTTTATTTCATGATCAAGTTCTGAAGTGTGTTCTCATTAGAGATATTTGGAGGTTTTCCCCCTCGAAGTGGCTTGTTATTCTCAGTTATTATCAAGTATTTGCAGCATATTCCATATCATATTCTTCTATTGTGAAAGTTATTTCATAACAAATTTTCATGATTTTTCTTTTATACTTTAGGACCTCACTACTTTTCATTTGGGTTTAAAAAATTGAACCCTCATTTTATCATTGTCTTTTGGGTTTTAAAATTAAAAAAGGCAACTTAACATTTTGTTTGGTGCATAAAATTAACTCATCTTAGCTTTAGTCAGTAAAATGAATGAGTGTTTTCTTTGTTGTGACACACTTGTGGTGCATATCCAATCTCCTTGTACTTCGTGCGATCTTGGGTGAAGAGAAACACTCCAAGTGTACTTCATTATTCGTGTGCACTTATAGTATGTATCCAATCCCCTTACACTTCATGTGGTCTTGGGTGAAGAGAAATACTTAAGTACACTTTTATGCTTTGTGTCACCCTTAAGAGACAACTTACTATGAGATACACCCCGCAATGAGAAACTCATAGGCATGTTCTTGCAAGCATGTTTACAGGTGGGATATTTTAAAGGTTGGGAAATCATGAGAAAGTACCTTCTATCATGAACTGTATAACATACTGCACCTAGTACCATGCCTTAAGTGGAATGAGAATGGTAGTAAGAGCCTTAATTGGCAAAGCGGATGTGTATATAGCTTGGTGTTCTTGATTTGTTACTAAGAACCATTGTTTAGTTGCCAAAAATCCTTAATACTTGTTGGTCCAAGAATGGTCATTCTAAAGCCACCCCACATTTGTAATATTCATTGTTGAAACATAAAAAATCCTTTTGATCTTTGGATTTTAAAGATTTTGATATTTGGTGGTCCTGAGAAGTGTGTGTCGTAAAGGAGAGCCAGTGTCTCCAAATCTCTAATTGTTTGAAATGTCTTAGTGTTTGGAGAAATCCAAGTGGGGACTCAATAATTATGGTCATTTTGAACCTAGGTGGTAAATGATTGTAAGTCTGTTTAATATAGTGCTTGGTTCCAAAACGTTACAAAACATTCACTATCTTCCTCAAAATTTCAAACACTTTGGCTTAAATATGGATACCTTTTGAATAGCCTTGATATTACTACTTTTCCTAAGGATTTCTATCCTTAGAGATTTCTAAATATCTTGACTTATATCTCAATCTGTATTTTCCAAAGACAACATACGCAATTATGGCTTCAACCTCATGATTTCACAAAATGGAAATTGTGAAAGTTATGATGTTTTTGACATAACCATTTAGTTTGAAAATATAATCAAGACAAGTGTTTGTGGTAAAATAAACTCATTAATCAAGATAAACATGACAAATTGAACCATGCATGACTATTTGGAGACTAATCACTCATGTTGAACAACCTGATCTTGAAGGTGCTATCATTTAACCAAACTTTGAACTCATTAACAAAGAACAAACCAATATCATTAATAGTTTGAGAAGCTTCACTTTTGAAACAAAAGAAACACCTGCTCAGTGGAGAAATGCTGCAAACATCTTAGACGAAGAAGAGAAACAAATCGATATTGAAGTTAGAAGGCCCATATTACCACCACCTATATGGCAATAAATATCATCTTTTCCTCCATAGAAATAGACTCTTCTAAATAATCTTACACAAAATTAGAATCCCCAAGAGAAGGTCTACAGGTCGTCACCACAAACTTAGGCATCATAGTTCAAAAGCAATCAAAAAACGCATTTTGGAACTCTTTCAAAATAGAAACAAATTGCTAATATAATTTTATGAACGTGCACTTAGGAAACATCTAGACAAGTATATGTTCTTTATGGGTCAAAATCCAAGTCTTTTCTATGGTAATCAACCTATCTAAAAAATTGGGTCTTTAGGATTTAAAAACTTTAGATGTCTAGCATGTTTCTCACTACCTTGGTCTTATCAAACAAAGGTTCACTTTAAGTCAACATTGGGTCAAAACATTTCATCCACTCCTCCATCAAATTTCATCCTTCACTTCACCTAACTTTGCAAAACTTTCAAATACGCCAACACCTTTTGACTTGAACATCTATCAAACCAACCCCTAACTTGGCTACTCTATATGTGAAATGTATCCTTTTCCATGCACTTGGTTAAGTTAGTTATCATCTTTGAACTAGTTTATCTTGAAGGTCACAAGTCTACCCTAAATATTTCCAAGTTCATAAGCATCCTTTGTAAACATCACTTCCCACATCATCCACCTTTTCATCTACCATTATCACCATTGCTCCAAAAAGAATTAGAGCGCTCCTTTTACCTAGATTTGAGTCAACTAGAGAGTTCAAGCAATACAAATCTCAACACAACTCTCCCAAAGGTGACACAAATTTTATGGTAAAGACAAGATCACAACACAAGAGAATCATGGATAAAACCAAAGTCACATTTACCTCAAGTGATCTGAATCCTTTAGAATTTGATCCAAGAAGTCAAGTTACCCCATCATAGAAACCCTCATCTCCATCAGGACCATATGAGATAGAGGACGTCACGAACAATCCATTTGGATTTACAAAGGAAGAAATCCTAGAGTACAAACAAGAACATCAAACCTTTGAAAACATAGCTCCTATTTCCCCATCTTTTATGGCACAATCATTAATGCAAGACTTGACTTCGTCCATGTTCCCATCGACACCATCACTAGGGCTAAATCAAACATCTTTCCCTAGTCTTCGGCTAGCCTTGCTAAGGACTTTGGTCACACTTCACAATTTGAAAACAACACCTTGTGGGTACTCTCAACACCACCCCATCTCAAACAACCACTTGGACACTAACATTTGGCTCTCTTCCCATTCTTGAAGATCCTAAGCAAATAAATAACCTGCTCTTGCTCCATTACTCCACAACAACCTCCACCTAGGGACACCCATCTTCATCCATATCTATGAGTACCATAAGTACACCTACAATCATGCAAAGTAGTGTAGACCAAATATCACAAGTAAATCCAAAAGGGCAAGGAAATACCCTTACATAAAGTCAACCCTTAATGCAAGTAGGGACATCTCTATCCAATTATCCAACCAGTTCATCCATACCATTGGTTTCACAAAGCACATCCATCCCATCCATTATCAACCCATCTCAAAACAATCCCTTGCTTAAATAGAAGAGAATCTAAATAAGAAGAAAATAATAGAATGGGAGTTACAAGGAGAGATCACTAAAAAGCATCGGGAGGAATAGATAATTAATTAGTCCAATCTAAAAATGTAAAAGATAGTGAATAAAGATAAGAATATATTTTGAAAATAAACATCAATTGTGGCTAGGCGGAATAAGAAAGAAAAAGGTTATTCTGATAGCAAATTGAGGTAAGTAGATCTGATCAAGTACAGGGCAGAAAACTGAGGTAAGTACTTCATGGATAAAATAATTAAGTTGGTAATTACTTATGTAATTGAAAGGTAAGAAAAGCAGTTGATTAAATATATTATTGATTTAGATATCAGTTGGTACTTATAAATATATTTAAATATGTCATGATTTATGAATATATCTAAGTATATTTTGATGGATACATATAATGAGAAATTGAATGACACGTTGGTAAGTGATAAATACATACATATATATATATATATATAATGTGGTGATTGACAAATACAATGTATATATAAATGGAGTGTCCAATTTTGATGCTTGCAGCAATTTTGTATATCATAAACTTCTATGACTTTACCTTGAAGAATAGACTTCGGGCCAAAGCTCCCTTTCACTAACACTCAATAAGGATAGGATGGTTGTGGAGGGAAAGGCTGGTAATTTGATCCCATGATGGATGTCCCAAGATGGTAATAAGCCTTGAGGGAATCCACTTGGAGATTGGTCATTCGCCCTTTGCACTGTAAGGTGTCACTCCTCCAATGAGGTTAGGAAAGAGGAGCCAAGGAAAAGATCTATTCCAATCAAGAGTAAGAAGTCGCATCTGATTATGCTAGTTTATGGTTTTAGATGATAATGCATTTAATTGTATTATTCTTAAGATGTGCAATCTGAAATGATGAACAAGGAATTATGTGCTTAATTGATAATACATGTTGTAAGTAGGTCTTAAAGGTAATTTACATTAATAAAATGGTGTGTTGGTTGTAAAACCCCATCCCGCAACCTAGAGAACGATCCAACACTGTAGAAGAAAAACTAATTTTTTTCTTAAAAGAGAATAACAATGACAAGTAAAGTAATCTACTCTAACACATACATCCTCTAGGCCACACAACGCATCAACATGTGAATTCCAAAACTTACAAAACTAATCTAACCATAGCATATGAAAATTGACCCATGATAAACAACATACATCAAAACATTAAACCATTGCATAATAAATCTAACACTTAAAAATGTAATGAGCATATTTCCACAGATACAACACCATATAAACAATATATACCATTTAGCCCCATAATGAACAGATCATACATAATGTTACAATTACAATACAAGGATTCTCCTCAATTACAAATGCGGAATACAATACATAGTGTCCCACTATTACAATGAATAAAAGAGAAGTACAAATCCAAAGAAACACACAATTTACTCAAACTAGAAGATCCCACCATCACGAACAGGAAGAGAAACCCAACAGTGTAAGGTGCATGCCACCCAGCCATGTGGTACCCGTAGGCCCAACCCCCATGCTAGGAGATAGTAAAAGGTAACCAAGACAAACCTACTACCTCTAGACATAGGCAATATACAAAAGAACACTGCACCAATAAACACATAACAATATTGTACCAGTAAACATAAAACATAAGGTTGCATTGCTTCCAGAACCACTGAATCAAATACATCCAATATACAATACAAACCGACTACTATCATAGGAGGAGTTTCATCACAAAGGTTACATTGGTTATCCATAGGAGATCCTCCTAGGTCCTGACCCCCCTCTTGGGTTATCTTGGTAACCTCTCACGAACCCGGCCCCACATGCACACCAATGCGGAATCGATTATCTTTCGAGAAGACAAGATAAGGATCTATCCATTCCAGGCCTTCCCGACTCATCTCAAGTCTCACACAAGCCCTTGAGCCAATGAGTGAGGCTAAATTATTTTGTTAAATGTATTAAACTACTCTATCCCTAATATAGGTTATTTAATTTCCACTAATTAAACTAACTCTCACATGAGTTGTCCAAGGACCACTTTGTGTCTCGGCCCCTGTTGAAAGCCACTCCCCTGTTGACAACACAATAACATATTCCACAACCCAAGGGTAGACATTGCACAAAATACGATAACAAATTTCAACCATTCTGCAAAGAACAACACATCCCATTCGTAGTAACCAGGTGTTCAAAATAAATCACACAACCCATTCATAGTAACCGAGTGTTCAAACCAATTCACACATCCCTACGGATGTCAAATATTGAATCCCAAATACGTGCAATATCGAAGGAAAACTCAAAGGGTGAACAAAAGATACAACAACCCTTTCACAATTTTACAATCTCTGAAAAACTTACATTTTCTCAACAACAAATATGCCCCCAATACACAATTAGAGAAGAATACACAATTACAATAAGCCACTCAAGTAATTAAATAAATGACCATTAGGATTTCCCAAATCTAATAAATCAACAATGAATTAAACCAATTGTTTAACTTTCAGTTTGACAATTACTCATAATATTCAACTCAAATTGCCTACAAACGTGAACAGAAAAGAACACAGCTTAAAACAATTCAGGTACTTAAACTAATCTAATATTTGGATTTGCTAAATCCAAATTGAGTCAATATCTCATCACATGCAATTATTCAAAGTAAATATAATTTCATTTGCAATAATAAGGAAATAAAATAAAACTATTTATTTAACTTCAATTCCATAGTTTCATATAATAATAAAATCAATTTCTCTATCATAATCATTGCATTATAAAATCCTCTACTTGTACATTAAACGTTTTAATAACACAATATCTATTTAAAATATAAATCAACTTTTCTCTCCTAAGTCATTTTATTTTAAGATTTACTAGCCCATGCATTTGCATACTTATAATAAAATATATACTTCCGTTTACAAACCATAACGAAATAAAAACTAGTTGTTTAACTCAAATTTCACAAACACCCATATAAATAAAAATCTCAATCTTTCTAATAAAATCAATTTATTATAAACCACCTACTTGCGCATTGTATGTACTAATTAACAACATAATATTCATTTAAATAATATCTCATATATATATATATATATATATATATATATATATATATATATATATATGTATATATATATATATAATAATTACAAAATCCAATTATACCTTTAAAAGAAAAGAAAAAACATTTTTATTTAAAACAAAATCCATTTACTCATAAAATTATTTCCTCTTGCATTTACTGTATCAATTTAAAGAAAAGCATTTTAAAATATATATAAATTTATATATTTAATTCCAATTATAATCTAACATAATTGTCAACATATATTAAAATGTATATATATATATATTATATATATGTATATATATTAAAACAAATAATTTTTTTTTTAACAAAATAAATAAAACTTAAAACTTCGACAAACACAAGGACGCGACCATGACTGTGTCGGCCTCCCACAGGGAGGTTGCGCTACCTATGGGAAGTACTTCCCCCACACATATGTGGAGAGCACTGCTCACAACATCACACCCCTGTGTGTAGCTGGGGGTTTCATCCTAGCCAATACAATAATTTATTTATTTTATTTTTTTCGAAGCCTTCTCTAATTTCGTCGTACAGTGATTCTTAGAATAAAATAATTTTTTTATAAATTAAATCTTCTACAGAGAACCTTAAAAATGTAGAAGCAATATATATATATATATATATATACCAATTGCTCAGAGGGCAATTTTAAAACTAAATTTTTTCTATAGAAAATAAGTAGACAAATTTACAAAGGTTTCCCTAAATCCTCAAATATTTTCTTTGAATTTTCTATTGTGTAAAAAAATCATTTCCTATAGAGATCTAAAACCCTTCACAATAATTTATTATTTTCTACAGAGAAGATTAAATAATCTTAAAACAAAGGATAACAATTTCTACAGTTTCGATTCCATTTTCACAAAGGTTCTAAGATTTATCTATAATTTCTTTTTGTATAAATCTATTTCAAATAATCAATTCACACAGAGGATCTAAATTGTTTTCTATAAAAGTTATAACAATCACAACAATTTCTTTCAAAAACAAAAGCTTCTAAAATAAAAGAATTCATCTTCTAATCTTTTCCAATTTGCAATACAATAAAATTAAATATCTCTTTCAAATTAAAATTCACAAAGCAATAAGGAACATGTTCCAAAAGATCTGACGATTCGAAGATTGATGTTCAACTTCCCTTTAATTTTCAATTGCCAAAGCTTCCTCCAAAAGAATTGCCACTTCATGGAGAACAAAATATAATCCACAGCCAAGAATACAACAAACTAGATTCCTAAATTTGTCAGAGGGCCTCTAAGATTCACAAATTCCTCAAACCTCAAAACAATTCTACCATTTCCAAAAACCTTTCTCTTTATTTCTTGTGAAAACAACTTCCTCTTTTTCTCACCCTCTCAATCAATCTCTTCGGAAATCAATTTTAAAACAATCCAAAAACAAAACCTTCTAACTTCCAATTAACACAACAAATATATTTTCTTTAACAACCAAGATATTTCTAAGATCTTTTCCCAATAACATGCATTTGAAATTAAAATAATTTATTTCTTTCAATGCACATTTAATAACTTATTTATTTTAATTCACATTTAATCTAATAATTAAATTACCTTATAACATAAAGTAAATTAATTTATTTATTTATTATAAAGTTTCCACATTCATAATAAAAATTAATTAAATATTTAATCAAAACATATAATTTAATCCTCACAATAAAACTTTGCATGATAATAAAATACCAAGACCAACATGGATAAAGAATACGACCAATACACGGACTGACGACACACTGTACTAGGGTAGAGGTTTGACTAGGTTAACCTGTTACTATCTCCCAATCAACATTACTATTGGGTAGTGGACACGTTCAAACCTGTGAAACCATGTGAAGTCGTTGTCATGTACCTGCAAACCTACAAACAAAGAAAATGTTGTACATGTATCCATATAATAATTCATACACACCATGAAGAGATAATCACAGAAATCACAAGGCACTGGTAAGCGAGTGATGCAATAGCGTCCCCTTCACCAATACAGTCACATCAAGACTGACGAAATTAAAACATTCATAATCAATAAATGAGCATACATCAATATTAACTCAAATAACAACTATGCTAATTTGAAAGCATGTTATAAACAAATAATCAGTCACAACATCAACTCATCAAAATATCACCATGTCCAAGTAACATCCAACAGTGTCATAAAGTTTATCAAACAGTAAAATAAAGTCTAGATAAACAACCTCATAAAGTCTAGATGAAATCCAAGAAGCTGTCCAGACAAGGCAAACGGAGGGGCATTACATTGGTAAAATAAATTATGTCTTAACTTGTGTTTTTATATTTAGAGGATAAGTCAAACAAGGGGACATTACAGTCATGAATCCCACTAACCTAGGAAATACCTCATTTACATCTTTAGCACAAGGAAATCCTCAAGACATGGGACAAGGGAATCCTTTTAATCAATGGACTCAAGGTCCTAGTGTGTCATTACCAGAATTTGGGCTTTGTGCCATCTTTGTGGCCATTGGATGTTTCTCCCAAATTTTTGACAATAAGTAAATTATGAAGTATTTTTATATTCTATTATATTAACAATATTATATTTATAATTTTTTTATGAAATATATATTACTTAAATTTCAAATAACTATATAATACTCAATTTGTGTTGAAAATAATACATCATCTCATAAAAATATAGACAATTTAATAATTATCAAGATCTCAAAATCTTACAAATAAAAGTTAATCAATATTTTTTAAAAATATTTTATTAAATCAATAAGTAATTTTTAAAAACTTATATTATAAATTTTAAAACAAATAAATTACTAAATTAATCAATATTTACTAACCTTCTAACTAACTAATATCAACTATATTTTCAATTATATTACAAACATGAAAATTGTTTAATCATTTCATTAATTATTTTTATTTACATTTATTTTAATTAACCTAAATTAAAAATGTAAAGAACTTTTATTTTAGATTGTATTGAAAACTATTCAATAGGCAACACTTATTAATCATTTCATTTATTAATAATTTACCAACTACTATTTGTATTTATTTTAATTATACTAGATTAATAATGTAAAACATCATTTTCTTACAAGTATCAACATGTGATTATAAAGTAAAAGCTAACATATTATGAAAGCGTCATGAGTGGAATTTTTAAATGGTACGATTTGTTTGTAGGTAAGTATTTTACTCACATTTTAACAAACACTCTAATGCTATTCTATTCCAATCAACTAAGGTATAATAGTATGTCTCACTAATCAATTTACAAATTTATGGGAACACAAAAAAATGATTAAGTTCATTTTATATAATATTTTTTACCACTATATATATTTTTCATTTAAAAATTATATGTTGTATCATAGTCCCCCAAGCTACATAGAATGTTTAACAAGCACACGTTTACATGTCAAATATATTGTTTAGTCTCATACATCAGTTTTATTAATCAAAATTTATCATTTCACATCAACTTTTTGAAGATCCAATGAAGTCAATACATAAAATAAAATAAAATAAATACATATATGTAGCACTCGTTTTAGCTTTCTAAAACATATTATTTTTTCCTATCTCATTATGTGTTTATGTGTCCTTTTGTAAAATTGCCACAAAGTTGAGGTCCTAGTTAATTTTGACAACCCATTTTCAAGTAAGAAACCTTCATAGTTTTGAATACAAATAAAAAATTTCCCAACTATGAATATAATTAAGATAATAAATTCTTGAACATTAAGACACTAAGATGTATATACGACAAATACTATAATTTGGGGCCATACTTTGTATCTGTATATTTTACCCCCACTTTAACATGGAGGTGAGATATAGTGAATCATGTATACTAAATTAAAGGATGTGAATAATTTTCTTGATGTTTGATATGAAAGGATCTAGCAAACAAACATTAAAAGTAAGGTATTGGCCCATTAATAAACTTGAAATATAAAATAAACAAACTTTTTTTCACACCTAATGAATGTGTGAAATCATAGGATCAAAGAGAATCTTTTTGCATCCTAATGAATCTATAAAAGAGGTTAAAGTAGGACTTTGATTTATTGGAGGATTATAAAATACTAAAAAGAGGAAATTTTCTTGTTCACTAATCTTAAGGAGATGAACAAAAATTAGATGGAAACCATTATTTCACCTCTATTCAAGTACTTTCCTATGTAATGAAAAAAGGTAGTTTAGAGAAATTACCACTACCATATGGTCTAGCTTTCCCCTCACCAGATTTTTAGGATAAAATAATGAGTTATTTGAGTTTTCATGACTATTACTGTATAATTCTTTTTTATATATTTTATGTTCTGTATTTCATTATCTTTTATTAAAATTCATTTGATCCAAGTAATTATAAGTAGAAATAATTTTATGATCTTAAATTATAAAATTATAATGATTTACAAATTAATTTTGGAATTAGAGCAATTTGATCTTAGTGGGTTTGTGAAAGTTTGTCTATAATAGTAACTATGAGAGCACAAAAGGCTAACATAAAAAAATGAATGCACAATTAATTGCATTATAAATCTATATGAATGGAATAATAAAGAACTTATAGTGGTTTATCTAATAAAAAGAGATTATATCAAGACAAAAAGAGCTCATATCAAGGAAAAAAGTTAAAATGATACAAGAACAATCTTTTGTTGGTAAAAGATCTTAAAAAAAAACTTGGTATTAAGGAAGAGGGGGGAGTGGGGAAAAATGCATAGTATTTATTGAACAAACCATACAAAAATAAGAAGGAAAAAATAAAATTCCATTTAATGTAGGAACTAAAGTAGAAATAGATACTTTTGATGAACAAATTAATCTTGAACAATTAAATTCATGGATTGAAAAAATATAAGTCTATTTTAATGTGCATAAAGTAAATGTGGCATAAAAATATTCAGTTGCATTCCACAAAATAAAAGGGTATCATGTTGTATGGTGGGGGAATTTTATTGTAAATTGTGGAAAGATGAATAATATCATAGTAAGTAGTTAGGATTAATTCATAGAAATATTTATCCTATTAGATATAAAATTGATAAAAAAAGAGAGGATATGTTACAAGAAACAAAGTGGTCGAAGTACGAAGGATTACACCAAATGGAGTTTAAGAGGAAATCTATGCAAAATGACATGGAATTGAATGAGTAAGATATGTTGAAAAAGTATCTTGGAGGTCTCCATTATCACATCTTGAGGAGGATGGGTATCGCCTATGAATTGGATTAGACATGAGTTCAAGAATTTATGTAGAGGAGGAGAAAATATATATATGATGATGAGTCCTCTACTGTGAAGGTTAAAATTATAAAATAATTAGAAAGTTGAGAAATAAAATACTCTTGTACAAAATAGCTAAGGAAAAGACACAACTAATCATTTTAGCCATTACAAAAATAGATGGAAATGATTATTTAAAGTTTTGGAAAATTCATCATAAACTACATCCTAAAAATAAAATTAAGAAAAAAAGTGAAGATTCAAAATAAATCTATGCTAATAATCCAAGAAGAGGGAATTTAAATATAAAATAGTTTATATGTATACCATAGGTTTGTGTGTGTAGCCACTAACACTAAAGAAAGGAGAAAAATTAAGAAATGAACATAATTTTCATTTTAAAATTACAAGTAAATAAGTCAAGTGTTTATATTTATTTTTTACAAGTTAAAATTCAACCTTGCATTGAAAAAAGTTAGTTTTTTTAGATTGGGGTTTCCTATTTTATTCCTACTTTTATTTTTTTTGGGCTATAGGTTCACGGATAACACACATGGATCTTTGGATCCCCCTCAAATATCTTTTAAATAAGTCATCCTTGGTCATTGTGCTAATGATTCCCTACATGAGGCTAATGTAGTAAGAATTATTATTGGTTTGGATAAAATGAAATACATTTATTGGAAAAATAAATTACCTCTCTTAGAGCACAAAGATTCTCATGTTTGTTTATATTATTGGTTTATGTTTGTTTATATTTGTATAAGAGTGAATTTTCACCCAAGGCACAATTCCCCTTTTTTCCTTTATACACTTTAGAAAACCAAAGTCGGAGGCTTAAATTTATTTAAACCCGTTGTTGGTGGTCCACGTGGAGCCTATTTTGTGTGTCGGTGGAGGCATTTTTGTCTAGGACGCCCGCGTGGCGCACTTACGTCCCTGGAAGATTCTTGTGGCTGAGCCAACAAAGGCATTACTCTTCTCATTGACAGGGAAGATGTAACGCCTCCTTCAACCAACTGACTCGAATATGGCCATTTTCATCCTCATTCCTTCATATTCACTCTTCATTTTGTATTCCAACTCTTGATCACATCAAGCTTCCATACTCACACTCTCACATCACTCCACAAGCTCACTTGTGCTAACTTCCAAGCATTCCATTGCAGCAACATCGCACTTCATCAACTCGATAGAGTACGTTTGGGACCACACCATTCACAATAGAGGCTTCAGTTCCTCTCATTTCTCCCCCAACAAGCCTTGAGTGCTCTTGGTGGAGATGGTAAGCTTCCCTCTCCTCTCCTCTATCATTTGGTGACTAGCATAGTACTACATTGTAGTATTTGAGTTTTCATTACATTGCTTCTTTATCTTATTCTTTTGGTTGTTCGTGGTGGTGGAAACACCTAAATGGGGGTTTGACTGAGGCAGGCCCCTATACAGGACCCCCAACATTTTCTCTTTTGCTATGTGTAGGTGGACACACTTTGTGGAGCTAGTTCGCGAATAGGCTCTTCTACAAGATTGTCTTCGTCACCTTAGCTTTGGTATATCTATTTTATCACCTCTGCCTATATTTCTCTTATTTCATAGTATTGTTTTGTTCTCTTAGAAGTTATTGAGCTAGGTTTTTAGTCATTTTAACGAGTTCAACCTTGCCTTGGCTATGTTTTGACTATATGGACTACAACACGCTTTCGAGATGTCAGCGTGTCACATTGTCATCCAAAGTCCGCACTAACGTCCTCGGGCAGAGAGCTCCTTGAGGTGCAGAGTTGGACCTAAAAACTGACTCACATAGCCCCATCTTAAAACTTGGGATTGACGAGTGGTCGTAGGGTTCTATAACCCTCATCATTCTCATCCCCAATACCTTAAACACTACACTTAGCTGAGGTAAGTTAGGGCATCCTCTCGCATCTTGACCCTCCGTGACCTAGGGTCTTGCATGCGGTGGTCCCCCTCTTACATTTTTGGTGAACCAGGTGTGAACCAACGTCTCTTCATCTGTCGGTGTTGAGGCTTCCCTCGGTTGCTTCGTGATTGTTGTGTTCTTGAGAGTTGTGAAGCTTTATGAGCATCACAACCCAGTCCACAACTTTTGGGAATATTATAAGGAGAAATTTATGACACCTCTCGATGGATAGAATGAAGGTCTCGCTTGGTATCTCTATCGGTCTCTTCTCTGGCCCCGTTGTTAGTTTGTTTGTGTAGGAGCAGGTGTCGAGGGGTGAGATAGGATTCATTGACAAAACCGATTACATCCCCACTCCTCCTGCATCCCCCACACCATCACCGGTGGATGAGCATGAGGCTGTTCAAATCCCTATTGAATATGTTTCTGCCCTTACAAGGGGGTTGGGCGACCTTGAAAATCATTTGGAAAGAAATTTGAAGATGGATAGTGCCACTCGAGTTATTAGTGAGCTAAAACATATTATGGATAAAGATTGAATAGGCGTAGAGCTTCTAAATAGTCTCTTTGATATTGTCGAAGTGTGCGCCCCTTCGAACAACCCTAGTTTTGCACAAGGAGTCACCTTTGAAGAACATGAGAGACAACTAGGAGTATCAATGCCTCCCACCTCTATCTACATGGCTGATGCAGTCCCTTCCATTAGTATCCCTTCTATCCCTAATCAACCAAAAACTATCAAGGTAAATAAGGTCTCGTTGGGATTTAGCTTTACCCCTTCTGTCACCTTCAGTGGTTGAGGTCTTAAAAAAGTAGGTGGTGGAGGCTTTGGTAGTGGCAGTGGATTCGGTAGTGGAGGTTGTGCTAGCGAAGGTGGTTCTAGCGGAGGTTGTGGCGATGGTTCTAGTAGTGGCCCTACTGGTGGCGGTGGCTTTGGTAGTGGCTCTGGAAGAAGTCATATCGGTGGTGGACCTAGAGGAGGTTCTTAATGCCCTTTATCTTCTAACAACCCTATTCTGAATACTCTACTTCAAAATATGTGTAAGATGTAGAGTCAATTAGCAAGCCTTTCCCAAGCCTCTACCCAACCTATTTTCCAGCCTTTCTTCTGACATAGCCTGTTGTTGGTTGCCATCTTGAACACTCCCTTCCCTTAGGGAATGGAGATTCCAAAATTTGAAAAGTTTGGTGGTAAGGGGGATCTGCAAACACACGTGACTGCCTTCAATGCCCTCTGCACCGACTTCTTCCGTCATGATGCCTTGATGGCTAAACTATTTCCCCAATATCTCAAGGACACAACACTCGAGTGGTACTATTCCTTTCTTGATAATTCTATTTTCTCATTCGATCAACTTGTTAATCAATTCCTTAGACAATTCCAAGAAAACATCGGGCCGAAGATGACCTTCTTGGATCTTGTTCGATGTAAGCAAGGAGACAATGAGAAGATTACTAATTTTATAGTGCATTATCAAGCGCTTATTTCACAAATATCGTATCAACTGCCTGATTCTAACATGCAGAGGGTGTTCATAGGGAACTTACAAAGGCCTTGGCAAGAGAAGTTCGCCCTTATGAAATACCCTTCTTGCGCGCATTGGTGTGCAGCCTTACGAGAATATCAACAGACGGTTGCTCAATTCGGGGGATCTTCCTCGCACTCCCATTCTGAAGAGAAATCCATCGTATCAATCTTTGGAAAGGGTAAAGTCATTGTGAATGTAGTAGCCGTTGTTGATGACAAGAGCCTCAAACGCAACTAGAAATTCACGAAGTTATCTGAATCTTACACTTTCATCTTGCAAAAGTTGTTGAAGGATAAGATCATAACTTTTCCACCCCCTAAGCCTATTAGGGAGCCCTACCCTAATTGGTACGATGGGAGCACTTACTATCAGTACCATCGTGTTAACAGACATGATACTGAACATTGTATGTGGTTGTGTCGTGAGCTACAAGACTACATCGAGGACGGTAGCATTTGTCTCAATGGGAATAAACAAAATGCTAACAAATCAGTGGCGAAAGCTAACAATGAATTGCATATATACATAGAACCTTTTCTATCACATTCTGTCAACATGGTTATCAATCCCACTAATTTTGTTTCTCAACCCGAGGCCTATGTAAACATGGTCACAGTAACTTCTATTGTTCCACCAGCACCCGGTTCGCTAGATATTACATTTATAGCACAAGATCTACCCTTAAACAACAAACCTTCACCTCTTTACATTCTCGCTCACGTTAATGGTAACATTGTGATGGGAGTTTTGATAGACCCCACAAGTCGTGTGAATATTACTACCAAAGAAACATTAGTATTGAACTAATTGCAAAAAGAAAAGTATAGAGAGACAAAATCTACCATCCGTACCCACGATGGTATGAGTCTTAAACCTTATGGCTCGATCACTTTGTCTATCCTGGTTGGACCTAGGACTTTTGACACGATCTTCAATGTTATTCCAGAGTCATACCTATTAGAGTGAAGTTAGGCATTCCTTGGCTGGCTTCCATGAATGGGGTCGCATCCGTTATTCATAAGTGTCTATTTTTTTCCCACGAGAGTGTCGTGCATGTAGTGCATGATACCGAATATCAACCCTTGGTATCTCATGGCGGATATTCACTAGATCACTTTTGGCCCTCCCTGGTTGTTTTGCTTCCTCCGAGAATGGACCTACTTTACAAGAACTATGTGAAGTACAAAACTAGGGGCAGAGGGGAGCCAAAGTTGGCCCTTCCTGCAACGGAAAAATTGGTTGCCTCTTCTTCCCAAGATGAGGAGTCTGCGCTCATGACTACTCCTTCTCCAAGAGAGAAAGAGAAGCCCACGTCAGCCCCTTCTCCTCCCCACAAAGGTAAAGAGAAGGTTATACCATCTGCTCCCTTTTCCTTGAAGAAAGAGGAAAAGCCCATAACGGCTCTGTCTCCTCCTCATGAAGGTAAAGAGAAAATGACCTTTTCCTGAATTGCCCTGTCCTCTCCCCTTTCCTAGGAAGAGTACTGGATGAGCAAGCTCGGTGGCTACCTTCTGAGTATGATGATTCCTCCTTGGCGTAGGCCCAAGATTAGAATCACATACCTTCCTAATGAATATCCAGAACCATGGTACTACTTATATGGTAGAAAGAAAAGGTTCTCGTAGATAATTCGATCCACAGCCTCATATTGCTCCTGCTCCTAAGGCAGTGAGTGAAAAGAGGCCCATTGTCAAGGCTCTCGAGTCAACTCCTCCTATCGTTCCTTAGCCTGCTCCCTCTACTCTTGTACCAGAACCAATTCCTCTACCCGAAACAGCCATAGTGGAAGTTCCTATGGTCGAGCAGGAACCTCTCGTCCCTTCGCAAGCTCCGGCTTCTAACTCCAAGAGCCATAGATATCGCCTTGCACGTGAGCACAAGCATCGGTGAAAGGCTCTCCTGGCCGAGCAGGTCACCTCACAGTAGAAAGAGGAAGAAACGACTACTCTTGTTTCAGGACCTCATGTTGCATCTCCTTCCTCCTTTCCTGTTGTTTCTCTTCAACCTAATTCGCTCTTGGCTTCCATTGCGAGCACAAACATGCCTAACCCTAAATGGGTACAAGTGTTTATTGCTCCTTCAATGGAGCCACCTTTGTTGATATTCGTCCCAGAGATTCAACCCTTCCCTAAGCCCGTGGACATGGTTAATGCTTCGATTGTGTACACTACAGTTCTATCCTCCTCTTCCTCTGCGCCCCTAGCTTCGTCTATGGGGATTTCATCTCCTCCCATGAAGAAAGAGGTGGAGGTTGGTCCTTCTAGCAATGAAGGACGTAAGAGGATTCCACCTTCTTTGCAAGATGGCCCTGTGATGACTTGTTATGTCCTTGTGACAGAACCAGTCCCAGCTTCCCCTAAGTTCGCCACCGCTCTCAAGTCATTCAGTGAGCTTAACAGTGAATCTCAGGCACAGCCTACACCATCCACTGAGGATAAGCATGATCCTCCTACGGGATGCATGTTTAATTCTGTGGACGAAGTCCCAGCCCTATCAACAAACTTTGCAAAATCACTGACTTTGACTCCACAGGAGCTCGATGGAGAGAACCTTGAGGGGCCCTCTTCCTTGGCCCTTTTTGTGGGAGGGTCAGATGCTCCTCTTAACATTCCACACTTGTAGGCTCCTCCTCCTTCCCCTTGTGAGGATCTAGATTGGGAAGCAGATGACCTCCTGAATGATCAGTGTTAGGAGGAGGTCCCCTTTTCTTGATCTTTTGTGTGTGTGTGTTTTGTGATGTGTTCCCCCGTACTCGTGCTATGTGTGCCTAGATGAACCTCGTCACCCTTGTTAGTGCTAGATACAAGCATAGTTTTTGTGTCGTAAACCTTCTTCTATTTGTACCATCATTTTTCCATGTTTGTGATTGATTTTTTATAAATTGGGGATGATGCAAAGTGTTGGGAGCATTTAGGCTTCCCTTCCATGTTGACCCAATTTTTTTTTTTTACTTTGTTTTTCATGCATTCTTCTTGATTTGATTGGGGATTGATGATCTTTCGCCTTGCATTGCGGTTACCTATTACTATATGAGCTTGGACAAATCTGACCCCGCTAAACCAGATCCCCTTGTGTCCTTTATTTGTATTTTCCTTTTCTCTTTCTCTTCCCCTTTATCTTTCTCTCTTCTTTGCTTGAGTTGTCCCTCCTATGTGTGACAACGTTCTCTTCTTTAGCGCTTCGATTTTCAAAAAATGAATTCGTTGTCAAATGAATCTTTTCTTAAAAGTCTTCACAATAATCATTTTCATTAGAATCGCATTCCCAAATTGGAACCCTAACAGAACATGTTTCCTTCATCATGGGTTCATAAAGAAAGGACTTGAAGACCTTCCTCTAAAGTGGGAACTGCTTTGACTTCCCCTCATGTGGGGGCATGACTTTCCTTTCTAATTCCTTGATGAAGTGAACATCTTTTGAAAGGACCCCTTGATGACAAATCACTCTAAGGAAAATAGTTTCTTTTGAATTGTGTGTACCTTGAGCGGACCCCCTTTCTTCTTCACGACAGGTTCCCTAGGGACCCTTTCTTCAAAAGCCTTTATGATGAATGGACCTTTTCACATCTAGCCTGGGGGCAGCCTGACTAGGCTCATTCCATTCGCCCTTTTGTGTCTAGCTTGGGGGCAGCCTGACTAGACCTCACTTTTCAAACAGTGCGTCCCTTGAGAGGACCCCTCTCCTTTTGAAGGGTTTCCAAGGGACCCCTTTGAAAAAAATTCAGTCTACGTCATAGACCGCTTTTAGACACGCTCTATTTGTGGGTAGACTTGTCGTCGCTTTTGACATGCTCTATCTGCGAGTAGACGTGTCACTGCTTTAGACATGTTCTATCTGCAGGTAGACGTGTCACCACTTTAGACATGTTTTATTTGCGGGTAGATGTGTCACTGCTTTAGACATGTTCTATCTACAGGTAGACATGTCACCACTTTTGACATGTTCTATATGCGGGTAGATGTGTTGCCACTTTGGACATGTTCTATCTGTGGGTAGACATGTCACCGCTTCCTGACTCTACGGAGTCCGCTTCCTTGGGGCTTCCTCCATGCGAGATATATTGGGCATTGCCTCCTTGCAGGTATACGGGCTCATAAGACACTTTGTCCATCTTCATAGTTCCGAGCAGCTATGGAGTCCTTCACATCTGCTACACCTTCGGGTATGCTAGACCAAGTACTGCTTCCTCGACAGTTCAGGTATACTTTTCTAACCCTACTCTCTTCTTGATCTACTTTACCGAGCACTCATCAATACTCGTGCTCGCTAAAGTGGGGGAAAAATGTATAAGAGAGAATTTGTACCCTAGGCGCAATTCCCCTTTTTTCCTTTATACACTTTAAAACCAAAGTTAGAGGCTTAAATTTACTTAAGCCTACTATTGGTGGTCCATGTGGAGCCTATTTTGTGTGTTAGTGGAGGCGTTTCTGTCTGGGACACCTGCGCGATGCGCTTACGTCCCTGGAAGATTCTTGCGACTGAGCCAGCAGAGGTGTTACTCTTCTCATTGGTAGCAAAGTTGTAACACCTCCTTCAATCAACTGACTCAAATATGGTTGTTTTCATCCTCATTTCTTCATATTCACTCTTCCATTTTGCATTCAAACTCTTGATCACATAAAGCTTCCATACTCACACTCTCACATCACTCCACAAGCTCACTTTCACTGACTTCCAAGCATTCCAAGCATTCCATTGCAGCAACATCACACTTTATCAACTCAGTAGAGTACATTTGGGACCATGTCATTCACAGCAGAGGCTTGAGTTCCTCTCATTTCTCCCCCAAGTAGCCATGAGTGCTCTTGGTGGAGGTGGTAAGCTTCCCTCTCCTCTCCTCTATCATTTGGTGAGTAGCATAGTACTGCATTGTAGTGTTTGTGTTTTCATTCCATTGCTTCTTTATCTCCTTCTTTTGGTTGTCTGTGGTGGTGGAAACACCTAAATGGGGGTCTGACTGAGGCAAACCCCTATACAGCCCCCCCAACATTTTCTCTCTTGTTGTGTGTAGGCGGACACACTTTGTGGAGCTAACTGGCGAATAGGCTCTTCTACGAGATCGTCTTCGTCACCTTAGCTTTGTTATATCTATTTTATCACCTCTGCCTATATTTCTCTTATTTCGTAGTATTGTTTTGTTCTCTTAGAAGTTCTTGAGCTAGGCCATTAGTCGTTTTAATGAGTTCAAGCTTGCCTTGGTTGTATTATGACCATACGGACTATAGCACACTTTTGAGACGCCAACGCGCCGCACTATCGTCCAAAGTCCATGTTGATGTCCTCAGGTAGAGAGCTCCCTTAGGTGCAAAGTTGGACCTAAAAATTGACTCGCCTAGCCCCATCTTAAAACTTGGGATTGACGAGTGGTCGTAGGGTTCTATAACCCTCATCATTCTCATCTCCAATGTACCTTAAACACTACACTTAACTGAGGTAAGTTAGGGAAGCCTCTCGCATCTTGACCCTCTGTGACCTGGAGTCTTGCACACGATGGTCCCCCTCTCTTACAATATTATATTAATGGAAAATTGGTTTGTATGATGTTATCCCAATGATTTATAGACTCATTTGTAATAGGTCATTGAACTTTATTTATATATTATTTTAAACCTCAAAGGAAAGTGTGAACACTAAGGTAAAGATAAATATAGGTCATAGAATGATTAAAAAAACAATATAGTCTTTCTAACATATTTGAACAAGATAGAGGTCCACTACCCATTTTAATATTATTCAAAATGGGCAAGTCAAAAAAATGGCAATCAAAACTTCATCTAGATGTGCAAGACATTCCTAATCAAGGAAATCATTTCTTAAACTTGTTGACCTTGAATGGACACCTATTGGAGAAGAAAATGGTGAGATAGACATATGTGTTGCAATCCCTCTTGAAAGACTCCCTCACTTTGTCAAATGAGAAGGTTTATTGGATTCTACAAAGATAATATTTGTACGTAAATTGCATAAAGAGCTCAACTTGATACAATCTAAAGACCACACAACCATGATGTACTCAAGGTTTACATAGATTTAATATAATAATATGCATGTAAGAAATTATATTTTCTAATTGTTGGGTGATCCCATAATACTGGTTTACAATTTTTGGCCAAACTAGACACTGAACTATTTTTTTCTAACTAAATCTTCACTTTTGGGCACCTATAGTGGTTAAACCTTGAGGAATTTGAAGATGATGCAAACTAGTGATTTGCAAAATTTTTTCTATAGGTTCTAAATATAATTTTTTTCAATTTTTTTGGAATCAAATTGCACTTCTTTTTCCATCTCCTTCAAAAACTAGTTTTTTTCAGTAAACACTATTTTAAGGAGTGACTCTCACCGTATATCACATATCTTTTTTTCTAGGAATGATAAAATTCTATTTTTTTTCAAATTTAGATTTGTAACTATGATATCTAGTGCTTCCAATTGGTTTCATAGTTGTGCATTGAATATTTTTTCCTTAATCAAGTTTCAAAGTCAAACCAATTATAATTCAGACATAGGCGGACTATATAACACATTACTTTTTTTGTATGTATCGAAATTCTTTTTTTTTTGGATCAAGGACTTTAATATCTAATGCACTTATATTTTTAATTTTTTTTTTTATAATCTTCTATTTTTCCACATGTGCATAACAGAGAGCTTGATTTTCGGTGAAAAACCTACATTCACAAGAAATAAAAAATAAATATAATAATTAAATTAAATTTATTTAAAATTATACTTGTTGGGAAGCTTATAATAAGGACTACATACAAAAAAAAAATTAAATGAATTCATTTGATCCCCCAACCGGTAAATCAAAAGTGGTTTTTTATCAACATTTTAATAGGTGTAAAGGAGACTTTGGTATAGGTATGGTTTAAAACTAGCGGGGTTCTACCCAAAAGGGTTTGATCTAAGGTAGTTTGATCAAACCCTCTTCAATTGGAATGCTTTAAATGAAACTTTTTAAGGTTTAAATCATTATATTTTTTAAAAATATGTGATTTCAGCAAAAATCAAAATCTCCCAAAAATTATAAACTAGCTTTGTGGGATCACCCTGTTATATTAATTAATTAATATATATAGTACATGTGTAAACAAGTATTAGTGTGCTTTTGGCCCTGAGGATAACAAAAATAAACCTAAAACCAAGAAAAAGAAATGAATGTTTATCCAAAAAAGGGGTTGCCAAACCCACTTTCTTGTTAAGGTTATGTATGATAGACCAAATGTTGCAATTATTACATATAATGATTTAATTCATTGTGATGTTAATGGTGAATTTTTTAATGGAAAAGATGACCCTTCGAGTGATCCAAAGAGCAGTGTTGCACCAAGGTTGTCAAATGAATGTAAATCGTATATTGAATCCTTATTGCTAATGGGGATGGGGATTGACACAATATGCAAACAACATTATTTAGACCATGGTTTTACTAGTTTTACTCAGTTGATGAATAAAAGGGACACATGTTTGTTGAGAAAATATGTTTTGAATGCATGGAAAAGAGTATGCTCGCTTCATCCCAAAAGAACGAAGATGATGCAAAAAGTGTAAGCATGTGGCATGTAGAAGAGAAAGACAACTTCTTAAATTACTATAAAAGACCAAATAATGTGGAAAATATTTCATTTATCATAGGAATCCAAACACCATGGATGTGAGAAATGATGGTGACACATTCACATAACTCAATTATTGCAATGGACTCCACATTCTCGACAAATAAATATGGTGTAAGTAAAACAATGCTAATTATATTTATAGACCTTAATGAAATCATTAATTTATTCTCCTAAACATATAATAATTTATCAATGGTTTATTCATGTGTAGTACTAGTTATATACTTTGCTTGTATTTGATGAACAAGAGGCTGGTATACCTATTGTCTGGGCCATATCCTCAAGAGATAAAGTCAAGGATATAAATGAATGGTTGATAAAAGTTTGTAAAAGAGGGAAACAATGTAAAGCAGATTGGAATTTCAATGCATTTATGATAGATGATGCTAGTGTTGAGATTGAAGCAATCAAGTTTTTATTGGCCTTAATCTTTTATTTTTATTTTTTTAAATGATGCTTATGAGATTTTATAATGTAACAATTTTTTTTTTTAGAACACACTACTTATGAGCTTTTATAATGTAACATGTAGATTATCCTTTGATTGTCAAGTACTTTTATGTATTTGGCATGTATGTAGGGCATGGTTGAAGAATGTATACAGGTAAATCAATCTTTAATTAAAATATGTGGAACAATTAAACATTACATGTTTGAACCTCATAGTTTGATATTATATTTTATAATCCAGGTATGTCCATAATAAGGATGTTGGAACTAATATGTTTGATAGATTGGGTGAGCTAATATATGCAATGAGTGATAATAAAGACATCACTACTCACTTGATAAAAAATTTCAAGGAGGAATTCAAAGAGGAGAAAAAAATTATTGATTAATTTCAAAAAACTTGGTGTCATGGTGAGACTGGTATTGGTAAGCCTATTAAATTATTCATTATGATTTTTATGCATTTACATCATTTAACTTGTTTTTATTTATACTAAGATGAAGCTTATGATTGTTTGTATGGGGATGTGGGCAAAAAACTGTAGAATTTTTCCTCATGCAAATCAAGAAACCAATGCTTCCATAGAGTCATATCACTTCCACATCAAGAGTCACTATTTAAGTGATCATTCAAAAAGATGCACAAGAAGAATAGATTGGATTATCCATACACTTCTTCATAGGGTAGAGCCATTTTATAAAATTAAAAGATATTTGCAGTTATCAGGGTTTTTGACTAACTTCAAAAAAGAAAGATATTACATAGCTGCATTAGAGAGGTCAAAAAAATACCAGATACAGATTGTGATCCATATGATCTCCTTCGTAACAAGTACTAGATAAGAATCCAAACAGTTCTAACAAAATGGTATCTTGTTAGAAAATTTGGACCAGATTTACATGTGTGTGACTGTCAGTGGGCAAAGAAGGGAAACACGTGCAAACATGTGTTAAATATTTTAGATCTTCTAAAGAGAAACAAAATAATGAGCAAGATCAAGTTGTTGGTAAGGGTTATTTGAGAGTTAAGTTTAATATTTATATGCTAAATGATTATTATATTATTCCTCAAAACTAACTAAATTACTCTCATTAAATTATAGATGGTGTTACTCCATTGCTTGATGATGATGACAATGTTAGAGGGAGTTTTAGTCATGAAAATAATACCATTGGTAATGTCGATATGGTATTTACAATTAAATATTACTTGATTTTGTATAGTTATCAAAATTAATTAAATCTCAATTCAATTATAGATGGTTGTGATCAAATAGAAGATCAAGATGTGCTTGGGGTTGTCATTGGTGAAGACCAAAGAACAAGTGAATTTCAATGTATACATTTTATAATTAAATATTAAGATATTTTTAAATATTTTTAGATTTAATCATTTATATTTGTATTACAAATGGCCAAAAATCGTGTGATGCTTCAAATAATAACTTTCAAAATTCCATTGATTATTTAAAACATCTGCTCCAAAATTTACCAACTAGTGAAGATGAAAAAAATAAATTTAGTCAATGTATTGAGAGATTGAGAAAAGATATCAATACATCTCTTCCTTCCTCTTCCAAATTTACATCAATCCCTAGCTCAGAGAACATGTCTATGAGATGCATATCACCATGGTTCAGTCCAAGCAAAATGTGCAAAGATCGTTCAATTCATCAAAGAGACAATGCCATCTATGAAGACTTGAATGAAACAACTGAGGAGTATGGAAATTTTTGATTCCCCTCTACAGGATGTAGAAAGAAAAAGAAAAAAAAGGTCATAAATCACCCAGGCATCGCAATAGAAGAAGAAAGAGTTGTTATTATGCAACAACACAGTGAGTACATTTATTCATAAACATTTTAGTAATTTGCATAATAATACTTCTTGTTTCTATTTCATATGTGAAATATATGTCATTGTAGGTTTGGATGATCAAGAAAGTACTCGACGACATCAATTACCTTTCTCTATTGATCTAAACCAAACAATAACAAATGAAATACAACTTATAGATGGTAATTTTTTAATTATCAAATGTATTTATTAATTTTATACTTAATAAATTTAACATTATTTATATTAATTACATAATGCAATTTTACACTTGAAAACTTTATCTATGTTGATGTGTTAAATGAGCATGTCATTGCAGATTCAAGGGATCAACAAAACAATAGAGAACATATGTAACTACCTTTTTCTTTTGATCACAACCAAACAACAATAATAGATACAATGCAAAGTGGAGATGATATAGAAATTATAGAACACGCTTCTATCAATTTTATGTCTTTAATTTGTAAATTAATTTTGTCTAAGTTGATGTGTTAAATTTGCATGTTATTGTGGTTTTAGATGATCAACAAAACACCCAACAACATATGTTACCATTTTCTATTGATCTTAACCAAAAAGCTTCAACAATGGATGTAATGCAAAGTAGAGATGGTAACAATATGGTAATTTGAAATTTTTAAATTATATTATATAAGTTTTTTTGATGGCCTAATTTATTTACTATTGAGCTAATTAAAATGTGGTTTGACTTGTTATTGTGCAGCCAATTTTGCATCCATCAAGTGGCATGAGAAGGCTAGATTTTGATGATCCACCACAAGTTTAGGACTCACCTAAGACATAGGATCAATTGAACTATTAGGATTTAATGTGTAGTTATTCAACATCCACATTGCATTTAGATCTTGAGATGACATACGCAACAATTTGTAACAAATATTTTGAGTTGATATCAATGCCGATTTCGTATGTGTAGAGAATTATTCTACGCTTTTATATATAAAAATCAATATACAATATAATTTTTCCTTATGTGCATGTTTTCCAACTTTCAACATTTAAATTTGAATGTATATTCACTTTAGAATGGTTGAATTATAAATAATAGCATGTTATAGATTTATTTCTTGCAATCTTACTTTCTATGATGACTAAAAATCAATATACAATATAATTTTTTTGTATATGCATGTTTTCAAGCTTTAAACATTTAAATTTGAATGTATATTCATTTTAGAATGGTTGAATTATAAATAATATGTTATTTATTTCTTGCAATCTTACTTTTCATGATGGTAATCATAGTTATATATATGATTGTCTTATAAAAACATGTAACCATTTTTATATCAAAATACCATTATGTTGTTTAGGATTTTTTATTCTAAGCATCTTTTCATTGTTTCATAATCATTTTTATTTGCATTAAGTTGTTTACGATTTGTTTCTAAGCATCTTTTCATCATTCCATAATCTTTTTTTTGCACTAAGTTGTTTAGGATAGGTTATTCTAAGCGTCTTTTCATCAATGCATTATCATTTCATTTGCATAAAATTGTATAGAATTTATTTATTATAAACATCTTCTCAATTTAAATTGCATTAAGCATTTGGTGGCACTCCCCAGATAAGCATAGAATAAATTTTGGTGGAATATGGAATACCACTAAATCTTAGTTATATAGCTACAAGAGGAGAAAAAATGATTGATTGCAACTAACACTAGATAAAAAGAGAGGGGAAGGAAGCACAAGGATAGAGGAACAAATTAGAAAAAGGAAAATAAATAACCATAAAAAATGAGAGAAAACATAAACAAGTCATAAAAAATGCAACTAAATATAATAGTGTATGAGCAAAAATATATGACCACTTAAATAGCAACAACTTAAGATACAAGGAATAAGAACAAAGATGAATAAATAGCAATATTTTGAAAATAAACTATAAAACTATAAGATTAGAAAAAATAAAAATAGGTCAATTTTGCAATCAATTTTCAAATTTCCCATGCACAATTAGATTAAAGATTTCAATTTAGTTTAATAAAATAAATTTAAAATTATTTAGATATTCAAAAACATAAAGAACACAATTAAAATTCTAGTTTTACTTATTGATTTTTCAATTATCATATGTTGTTTAAGTAATTCTTATTTATATTTTCTTTTCTATCTATTTTTAAATTTTTTGACAATTTCAAAATCATAAAAAATAACTCTTTATTAACTATTTTTAAATATAATGTAATCTATTATTTAACAATTAAAAATTAATTTTGACCAATAAAACAATAAATCTTTTTTTTTAATAAATATAATGTAAAATTACTCTAAGCATGAAACAAAATAATATTTTTTTCATTTTTAGTTTGTCTGTTACAATGTTAAAAATATATATATAACACAATGTTAAAATTAATTACAAATATTTCATCCAATTATATTCTTCCTAGATATGTTTCTTAATTAAAATTGAATTAGAAAAAAAAAAGACTTGTAGAGATATACAATCAACATATTTTTAGGTTTCCAACTTTATTCACCAATTATCATTTATTTAATGTAGTTTTTATATATTAATGTTTAATAAACATACACATTGAAATATGAACATAATAACTTCTAATCATTTTAAATATTTAAACATTGAAAATTTGACATCATTTTACTAATTATATGACTTATCTTATAAAAAAAATATTTAATGTTTAATTATCATTTATTTAATGTAGTTTTTATATATTAATGTTTAATAAACATACACATTGAAATATGAACATAATAACTTCTAATCATTTTAAATATTTAAACATTGAAATTTTGACATCATTTTACTAATTATATGACTTATCTTATAAAAAAATTATTTAATCATTTTAACTTAGCAAAAAAAATTACTAATTTTTCCAAATATTTATATTGTAAAATTAATAATTTATTAATAAATAAAAATATTTAAAATAAATAGTTATAAAAAAAATTAAATATAGACATAAAACATATTGTATTCTTTATATTTTCATAATTATTTAAAAAATAATAATTAATCATTATTCATTTGAAAACAATAGAAATAAAATTATTTCAATTATACAAATTTCATAATTTTACTAAAAATAAATAATATCTTTATTTATAATCAAGTGTGCAGGATGGAGTTTACATTAGGGTGAAAAAAAACATGTAGAAGTTAACATTATACCGCAACTGGCGAGAAAAATAGTCAGAAATCTAGGTGAAATTGTGACAGTGGTTGAGATTAAATTTTCCCATTAATACTGATACATTAATATTGCTCAACTTGGTGGAGGCTGGCGGTGGATGACCTAGGCCCACTTGGTTTCCCTGGCGACAGGCTACGAACGGGCATTAAAATCAAAACATTTTGGGCTAATAGTTCAGGCGTACTAAAGTTGCACGGACGTTTGTATTTCAATTTTGACCAATATAAAAAAGATATCATTTTAAAATAATCAATCTTAACAGTAAATGGCATGCTCGACACTCACGGAAAGGTCATGAGAAAAATAGCCATAGTATCATCCATCTAGCATCGTCCATGTCACCACCACATAAACTTCTCTGCCCATTTTTTAGTACTCCCTGCAAGTTTTCATGGCATTCAGATGTTGTCCAAGCTCGTGGCATCATCTCTGTCATTTTGGTAGAAACGTTTAAACGTCAGCAATATTTAAATGTCAACAATAAAGGTTAAACAAGGCATCGTGATGTGACTGATTTTGATGGGTTAATAATATTTTGTATCAGTGCATTATATCTTTTTTATGTTTGGTGAAAAGATTGCAGAGATTTCACACGTATTGGAGTTTCTATAATTTACGCCAGATCCTAGAAAATACAATGGCAAGGAAAAAAAGGATGAGAAAGTAGCTGTGAACAACTAAGGATCTTGTACGAACAATTAACGGGTGAAAGAATTTAAATGGTCAGAAGACAATAACAATCTTTTGATCTTGACATAAATTACTCTTGGTTTTGACTAGGGCGCCGTACTACAACAGCCAAGGGGAATATGGCCAGCCTGCAATTCCCTGCCCTCACATCACCAGCTACCTCCTAATATGGTGTGATGGAGTGACTCCTTGTCATTAAAATCTGGCGCAACTTCTGTGAGAAACATATAGCTTTTACTGTATCCATTCAACGCCATAAATGTTGGGTTATAAAAATTGCACTACCAAATCTGCAAGTAAACTCTTTTTATTGTTGTTATCTTCCAAATGCCACCCTCTGCAAGTACTTAATATAGTTAGTTAGATGCAATATCGCCCATCTCATTCGCCATCATATCAATCAAAGGACTTAATAATTCAGGGGGTGTATTAAGAACCATATCCCTTACGTATTGCAAGGAAGGATGTGACATTTTCCCAACTATGTCATAGATATTGTCATGAAGGAAAGAGTGATTTTTGTCTACTAAAAATGATTAAAACCCTTCACCTTCACTTTTAGGAAAGAGTGATTTTTGTCTTGTCTTTAAAAAAAAAAAAAGATAAATTTTCCTGTAACTTTAACATAAATGATATGAATGAATGAATGAATGTTTTTAATCATTTCCACGAGGCCAAGCAGCCTATGGGACCCACAGATAGCTAATGAAGAAGCGCGAACCCCAAAAACACAAAACCCTATGTTTCTTTTTCTTTTTCTTTCTACATCTTAGATCTTTTGTTGTGTATCTTGACCAGAAAATCTACAAACCCTATTATCTTCTCTTCTTCAAACAAATCACCCAATTTTTTCCCTTTTAATGTCTCAATATAATTGATCTGAATGTCTTTGTAAGCCGAACATTCCCTGATGTAGTGTCATTCTGTCTCAACCACTTCTTGAGTGCAATATCTACACCTTCTGTCTACCCACTCCTCTTTAGGTATCACCCATCTTCCGGTCTCACATCTAAGCTGGTGCGAACTTGTTCTTATCTGAGCTATCAACATTTTTGCTTTCCATTTTATTTCCATTCTGATGTAGGTCTTTTGTGTATGGTCATGTGTAGGGTTAAAATGTTTGACATAGTATTCCTTCTTCCTCCCAAGTGGCCCTTTCCACATGCTTTCTTTGAACTTTCCTCGCACATACCTTTTTATTTCTCTATTGTTATTTGGAAATTCACTTATGCTAATACCCCACTTGCTCATCCATTTGATATTTTGTTTCATCCACATGCTCTTTCTTCTATCTAATTTTTCATTAGTTTCCATTTTTTGCCAGCGATGAGTCTCCATGTTATCTAGTCTTCTTAGATAGCTTAGCAACCGAAACATAGCAGACGCTCCAACAGGGAAAGCTCAGGCCTCAGCTAGAACAATCTCATAAGGGACGGTAGATTTAATCCTGAGACTATATGTGATTAAATTTTTTTGTAATCTCTCTATCTGTCTCCACTTTTTTGCTGAGGTGTTGCTACCCCAAACTTCACATCCATATAGTACCACTTGAACAACTAAAAGCCCAAAAAGAGTTTTCTTTGTCTTCCAATCCCATAACTCGGTCCTTTTGCATCTATTTTGCAATGAGTGCAAAGCTTTCCATCCCCCTTATATCCTCTTTTCTCTACACATTTCCCAACTGAGTTTGTTGTGGAAATCAAGGCCAAGATACTTATATTCATTGACCACCCACAAGGGGCTGCCTTCAAAAACAAATTCCCTATGAACCTTCTTTCTTTTCAAAGTAAAGATCATGTCCTTAGTTTTGGTAGTGTTCACTTGCATCCCCACCTGATGACAAAAGAGCTCTAGCGCTTTTAAGTGTTCCTTCAAATTTTGTGTTGTTATCTTAAAGGAGAGCTACATGGGTTAAAGAGTTAGGGAAAAGTTAAGAGCATTTCAAAATTAGAAATCAAAAATATAGTTGAATAAATTTGCTTTTGTCTTATTAGAATTAAAGATAGGAATTTTTTTAATAGAAATTAGTTGGGTAGAATTGTTGTCTTAATTAAGGATAGTGAATTTGTAAATAAAAATTTAAGTTAAGCTGTTCTTTTAACAAAAACTAGGCATTATCATAATTCTAAAGAAAGAAAAATGTTTTTTCTTATTTAATTTAAAGTCTCTTTTAGAGAAAGATAATTTGTATAAATTTATATATATGGGAAATAATATATATTTTGATTTGGTAATCATCACTAATTTTTTTTATATTATTCTTTAAAGTAAATAGAATATATATGTACACAGGGGATATTTATTCCCCCTTGCATATATGTATGTACAAAAAGGATAATAATCAAATAAACAATAGTTAGGAAAATAAATAAAATAAATGTAATTAGCATATTCTTAGACTTAAAGGGGAATGTACCATGATTTGGTTGATAACAATGAGCCCAAATTGGACAACTTCAATTTTCATATTAGTAACGTTAAGAATAAGTTTGATTGTATCATTAGTAATTTGTTTACGCATTTGTAATCAATATGCCCTTGATAAGATTTAGGGAACAATTTAAAGAAAAACAATAAGAGTAATAATATCATCAATGTGTGAGGGATAGGTCTATAGTAATGCTATTAGAGTTAAAATATTGATCCCATGCTAGTTAATTAAGTAATAATTTATAGGCTACCAAATAGATAGATACAACGAGGGTACTAGTAATCTATGGATTGTTGAACTAATAATAATTTTGTTATTAATGTTTATCGATTAAGCAATAACACCATTATTAAGGCCTAAGTTTGATCAGGTAGCAATGCTATTACCATTGGATAATTAAAGGTTGAATAAATTTATTATTAAATTATTAATTAAATGACAGCTTCATCGGCTATAGTGTTTAAAATTTGATTGAATAATGCCACTATTATTGTATAGTTAGTGGTTAATAATGGATTTACACTTGTAAGGTTAGATAAGACAATTACATTAATAAAAAAATTATTAACATTTACATCACAAATTTTTCATTATCAACAGTACTAGTCATCTTACAATTAATCAGATGCATCTTGAATACGATTGAGGGTAACATCCTAGTGTACCTTGCAATAATATAAGGCAAGGATGGGTAGATTTGATGCATATCATAAGGAGTGTTAATAAGGTAAAACAATAATAATAATAATAATAATTAGTCATTTTATGAATGATGCTATCCTTTGATAGAGTTAAGGTTGCATGTTGTAATGTAAGGGATGTGGGGCTAGTAGGCAATATAGTCTACTCAATTAAAAAACGTCATCATTATTATGGATAATCAAAGGCAATGATGTCCAACTGATGTTGAAATAATAATAGTGTGGGGACTAAATAAAAGGAATAGTGTTGATACAAACTTAGCATTAGTACTGATGTTAGCATAATGAATATCTTCGACTAATGTTAGATTAAAGACTCAATGGAAGCGTTATTCCTATTTAAATTTAAGATCGTTCAAATGGCGAGCAACACAATAACATAATCATCAACTCAATCTCATCTAACCATTGGAATGGGATTTAAATCAGACATTTGTAAGCTTGGCTCAGAGAGAGTTAGACAATAATAACCTTTAGCAACTATTTAGCAACTAAATTGTGTCGTGGCTTGCAACCAATTTGACATTGTCCAATTTAAGTGTGGAAGATTAGTGGTCACATTGTGCAAGGATGGCATGATGTGTAAGTGTTGGGTAAGAACTTAAGTTTAAAAAAAAAATGTTTTGTTTTTCTAGCAAAAATTATGGGCATGACACTGGCTGGGAGAAATATATTCTAGTACAAAACAAGGGTGCAAAATCATATAATGTTTGTAAACCCAATAATAGGAATGCAAGTTTGAAGTTCAAGAAATGAGAGCGCTCACAAAAATGCATACCAAATAACCATTTTTCATCATGAACTTATATATCTTCTTGAGCCTTATTATGTTTACCCTGTATAGTGTTGATCATACTTTCCTGAGCCAACTTGAGGTAACCAAAAATAACCTCTGCTTTATAATCATTGATAATTACAAGACTTGAATCCATGCTTTGAGAACTGAGCAATAAACTGCAAAATAACATCTCATTTTTTTGATTGCAGAAAAAAATAATCAGAGCTCTCTAAAGTAAAGGTTGCATCACTCCCAATACTTCCACTACTGAATTCATCATGCATAAATCCTTTCTTGACATCTTGATTCACTTCCAATTTAGAACAAATACTAGCTTCATCAAACATGGGATCTTCTTTGACCAAAGAGATTTCATCCTCCTTTATTGCAACCAAATCAAAAAATTATTAATCCACAAATAAAGAAGGAGATATGTTAATACATGGAGCTACAACAAGCGAGTCTTCTTCTTCAACAAAAGATAAAAATTGAAGTATAATTTCTTCTTCACAGAGAGAATTATCATCCAAAACTAATTCTTGAGGCTGTAGTATTTCATCAGTCTAACTATCTTTTTGTCCTTCATTAGTTTCAATGCTTTCTTTTTCTTTTACACTTTCATATTTTGAAGAATCATCAATAGAACATGCATTCATTTCACTTTTAACATGAACTCCATTTTCAAGAGGCGTGATAACTAAATCTCTTACATCTTTGAAATAAAATGATTCAAAGGCATATTCATCACTGGCTTTTGGTTGCAATGATTCCTTTTTACCAGCTTCTTCATGAAACTCAAAAGATGCATATTCTGGCTACAATTCAATCTGAAAATTATCATCTTTGCACTTTTTAGAAGCAAGTTGATTTTCAACAATTTTAAAACTAAAAGTTTCCAAATCTAGAGAAGAAAGAGGCTTCAAGAAATCATTTTTATCTTCATTTATTACTAGACTTGCAACTCTTTCAAAACCACCTTGGTTATGATTATTTTCTCCCAATGATATTGAGTCTTCATGAGGTTTAATAATCATTCCTCTAACATCTTGTTTATCCAAAACTAAAAAGTTATAAGAACAAATAGAATCAGAAGCACCTACAATATCATCATCATCAACTCGTAATTCTTCTTTGAGTTGCATTATTTTCTCCACTTGTGCTCAAGTAGTGAATGTGTTCTTTCTTCAAGTTCTTTTAGTTTGTAAAACCTAGCATGAAGGCTCCTCAACAAGAGTGCAAATTTGTGATCATCCTTAATACTTAACCCAATTTCTATAGCTTCGGCAATGCTCTCTTTGTAGTGATTCCAAAAGTCGTGAAGTACTTTGTCATCTATTGCAAGAATTTTTTTGGCAGTAGGCACAGGTCTTCTCCTATTTCTTTGATTTTTTTGATTTTTCATCATAATTTCTTCAAACTTCAAATAGAGTCACCAATCTCCCTACACATGGAGATGTCATAAAAAATCTAAGGAAATAAAGCACCAATCTTTCGATTCAAATCCCTAGTGGAGTCGCCAAAAATTTGTTAGCAAACAGATTGGTCACTATGATTTGATGTGATAAATGACCCTCAATTTCCCAACTGAGCAATGACACAATGAAACTAATAGCTCCAAAGATCGCTATTGAATTAGCGATCATCCTCTAAATTTTAGAGGTATAGCTCCCTCTTATGATCTTCAATGAATTAGAAAAAGTGAAAATAAAACTAATGATTGCTTTTAACCAGAAAGTAGTAAAGGCAACTAATATTTTCACATAAAAATGATACAAATATGATATTGAATCTGAAATGAAAGATAGACAGAAATAAATGACACACAGATCCTTGATTGCATGCTTGTGAATAACAATCAACAGAACAAGCAATAACTTCTTCCAAACAAGAGAGAAATTATCCTCCACAATGTGCAAAGTGACTTCATCCTTTCTATGTTGGCGGTGAAATGACGAAGTTCTTTAACTGTAGGGGGAAGTTATACAGTTTTACAAAATCACTGCTTATAATGTGGCGGCCTTTTGGGAGGTTTCACGAACTTATGAAATTTCCACCCTAGTTCACATAAGTAACAAATATGTCACTTCAACCTCCTTAAGCTCATCTTGGTGACCAACTTGTCTCACCTCATTCTTTTCATAGTCCAAAGATTTGATATGAGGTAGTGATAATCCTGTTGTACTAGTGAGGCAGCCAGCTTCAACATTACTTTGATTTTTACTAGATGCCAATAACTTGGCTGATTTTGTAATAAAGCTTACCTTTGAAATAAAAAAATTTCTTCATTTAACAAGTCAACCTTGGATATTATTAAATAACTCATAGGCATCAGGAAGATGAATATGCTCAACTAATATGAATATAAATGAAATGTTGAGAGAAGAAAACTAAAAAAAATTCAATGACCAAAAATGGGGCTAACACACACGAACTATGGAGGCTTCGTAGTGATATGAACAACCCAACAATGTGCGAATATACTCCAACATAGGATGGTAACACTATTCTTTTTATGAATTCATGTATGCTTTCATCTTTTGACTTTGTATCTTGAATTCGGTAATAGTTTAGTTTCATTTCATGAGTGAAGGAATAGATCTAGATTAGTGTTTTTGATTTAGATTAGCTTCTATTTCATTTCATTTATCTTGTTTGCACTCTATGATTTTTTCCCTCACACATTCAGGCACACCCGGTGGGACCACAGTCCTAAATACTAATGGTTTTATGAGTTTGAATTGAAGTTGTAGGTTTCTGAAGTTGTAGGTTTCAGAAGCATTCTGGAAAAATTCTCACACACTGTCGTAGAAAATTTTAAACTTGTTGTCACAGATCCAAAGCACTTGACATAGTTTATAGCACAGTTGACCCTAAAATTTGCACCTTTGACATTTTCCAGTGCCTTTGTCTTCTGACAAAGGCTGCACTTGCATTTTTCCAATGCTTTTACTCTTTGACAAAGGGTGCACTTGTTGATTTTTATACACTTTTGTTCTATCAAACTTGTGTCTGAGATCTACAAGTTTAATTTGATTTTAATGCTAACAAAATCATGCTTGGAATGTGTGATAGGTATTAACATTTATTTATGGAGGATTGAGAAACCACTAACACTTTTTTTGTCAGGAAAATGAACGGTCAAAGGAATCACAATTTTCACAACTTCTTTCTTAAAGTTAGGAATTTTTATTCGGTGCATTAAAAATAACTTACAAACAACAAGACATTTTCATTTTAAGTGCTCTAAAATGAATCATTTTCAATGCTTTTTAAGTTAAGAGAATCTTCATTTTGGTGCTTAAAAAAAATAACACAAACAACATGTTTCAATTTAAATGCTCTAAAATGAACTCTTTACAAGCTTTCATAGTTAGAGAATTTTCACTTGATGCATAAAAAGAACAAACAATTCAATTGGTGCTCTAAAAAAAATTTTAAGCTTTCAAACTAAACACTTGGAATGTTTGATTTTCTAATTAAATTGACCAAAATGATTTCCCTTTGTTGATGCAAGCTCGAATTTACTTTGTTGACCAAGTAATACTAGGGTCTAGGAACACTCAAGTTTTGGGCTTAAAAATGAACAAATCATTCTTTTGTTTTGCATTTTTGCTATGGTATTGAATGATATCTAGAACACTTCCATTGGATGCTTTTAAAAAAGAACCATTGATATCCTATTCAAAAAAATTTGGGGATAGCACCACTCAAGGTGCTTAAAAAGAATCAAATTGCTATGAATTGTATTTTGTGCATTCCATGATTGGAAAGCTAGGTACTTGTCTTCTCCCCTCGCACCTTTTGGTGATCTTGGGTGAGCGAAAAAAATTTTAGCTTCACACTTTTATTTACTTGCATACCTTTTAGAGGGCCTGTCTTTTGAGGCACATCTTGCACTAGAGAACTCAAAGGTGACCCAAGCGGTACTCTCATTTTTGACCGCTATATAAATTATTATTGGTGTGAGGAAAGTTCTCACCCTCCAAGTGTGGCTATTTTATACTGATGTTAGTCTCCCCTAGTATCTGTGTAATACGTAAAAACCTGCAAGGGTTGGGAGGCCTCTTAATTGAGCAAAACATCACATGTATAGACATCCAAAACCAATAATCCTAAAACATTACTAAGATCCAAATGTTTGTAGAAGCTACCCTTGTTATCCAGAAACATTCTTTGAAAGTGTTGCATCAGAATTTACTTCCAAGAAGTTACTTCCCATGTTCGACTTCAGGCCCGCACTATAAGTTGCAGGTAAAATCATCCCTTCAATGCATGAGGCAAGCCTATCTAAAGATTGGCATCAAACATTGTGCTTGATTTAATATGAACACATCAAAACAAACACTTAACATGTTTATCAAAATCACAAACCCTTTGAATTAGTGTATGCTTTTAAGAGAAGCCCTATATTTGCACTCCTTAAAGGATTTCCTTGAAGGTTTCTAAATATTCAGGCTTAAATTTTAGGCTACATTAGCTCAAAGTAAACGTTGGAAACTATAGCTTGAGTATCGTGATTTTACAATTCTTAATACCATATACATGAAGGTCACACAAGTCCATACTTTTTGAGTTAGTCAAGTATTGTTGTATCACTTGTCATACTCCAAACACAGAGAAATTGAGGAAAAAACAAATTAAACTTGCAAAATTTTAGAGAAATATTGCTCAAACTAGAAACAAAATACACAAAGGCCACTTTTGCACAAAATTCCATTGCAGTTGCCCCAATTTCTATTGTAGTTGCTAAAAATTCAGTGCATTTTATCTTTTTCCTACAAACTCCACTAATGAAAATTAGTTACATTTGATAGAATCTATGTACTTGATGCAAAACTAGCACACTTGCTCCTTTATGCCCGCACTTACTTCTTGGAAACTAGCGCACTTACCTAAAATCTACTTGCAATTGCCAAAGAAATCTCATTTTTTATTAATTAGACCATCACACTAGAGAAAACTATAGAAGCCGCACTTGTAAAAAACTCAACACAATTGCTCAAAAAAACCAACACACTTGACATAACTTTGGCCTCTTTTGATAAAAATGGGCGTGCTTTCACTCCAATCTGGCCACTTTTTCCTCAAAACCATTGCTCTTGATCTGTCCTACTAAAAATTAGAAAAGTGAATTGAAGCTAGTTATAGGATCCTTGTAGAAATGAAGCAAGTGGAAACCAAGATAGGTCATATAGTCCTTCCTCCATCATTTCCATCATACTTGTATGAAATCAAAAATAAAAAAACCTAATAGGATCATTCCTTCACTCAGATGTCTAAGATATCAATAGTTGCTTGAACCAAATGGCTAGTTCAAGTAAGATTTTCTACAACATATCCTCTAGACAAGGAAGTGAAATATCAACCCTAGTCCTTCAACATTTTTAGTTTAGAAAGTAGTACCATGCCAAAACAACACTCAAACCTTAGGGTCTTGAGCTTCATAGCAACCATCTCAAAACACTATTCACCTTATGACCATTTGGCTCCTGACTGCTCTGATTCAACAATCAAACCTTACACCAACTATCATACAACCACATTTTGAACTGATCAAAGGAGAACAAACATATATCATTATCAGTTTGAGGAGATTTAATTTTGAAACAAAAGAAACACCCAACCAGTGGAGAAACGCAATGAACATCTTAGACAAAGAAGAGGAGAAAGCATACCTAGTAGTCGGAAGACCCGTGTTACCATAGGGTCTCCTTTCTTATCAGCAGTCCCAACAATGTGTACCATAGAGTACCCTTCTCAATTTGTCCCACCAACAAGGTAACCCGCTAACGCATCATCGGGGAAACCTTCAGTATAGTCCAACCCAACAAGGAATGCCACAGGGCACCCTTCTCAATTCATCCCACCAACAAGGTAACTGCCAATGCATCATCAGGGAAACCTTTAGTATAGTCTGACCCAACAAGGAATTCCACAGGGTACCCTTCTCAATTCATCTCACCAACAAGGTAACCCACCAACGCATCATCAAGGAAACCTTCAGTATAGTCCGACCCAGCAAGGTGTACCACAGAGTACCCTTCTCAATTTATCCCACCAACAAGGTAACCCGCCAATGCATCATCAAGGAAACCTTTAGTATAGCTTGGCTCAACAACAAGGAATTCCATAAGGCACCCTTCTCAATTCGTCCCACCAACAAGGTAACCATCCAATGCACCATCATGGAAACCTTCAATATAGTCTGACCCAACAAGGAATGTTGCAAGGCACCCTTCTCAATTCATCCCATCAACAAGGTAACCTGCCAATGTACCATCAAGGAAACCTTCAATATAGTTTTTCCCAACAACAAGGAGCTAACCCTCCTTACATCCAACAAGGATTTAACCCTCCTTCCACTCAATATGGTTACCAAGGACCCATACCTTCACAATACCCAATCTATGACCAAAGCATGGTAGGACAACAAGGCTATTACATGCAAGACTCGCAAATAAAGGTACTGAAAATAGAGATAGAATTGAAACTAGAGGCCTTGAACCAAAAGATAGCAAACATGCGGGTAGGAAAACAAAATAAAACCTACACCCTTCAAGAAATATGTCCATTCCCATTCGATCATTCCATCACCATATACCTTTTCCAAAAAAAATTGAAATACCCAAATTTGACAAGTACAAACGATCCAATGGAGCATGTATGGAACTTCTTAGTATCATGTATGGAGGTACAAACAATGACTCATGCCTCATGGAACTCTTTCCATGCAACCTTGTAGGTCATGCCATGGAGTGGTTTTCCTATCTGGCACTGAGAATTAAAACCTTCGACAAACTATCTAGGAAGTTCATAAGTCACTTCTCCTTCAACATCGACCAAGATGTCACCATCACAAACTTATCCAAAATCAAACAAATTCAAGGAGAGTCTTTTACCTCCTACCCACAAAGATGGAGGCACAAAGTGAGTAGGTGAAAATGGCCCATTCATGACAAGGATTTGGTAGACATTAATTACCAATGTTTTACCTGAGATTAACTACCAACTCACCATGTTATTCCCTGCAAACTTCGAAGAAACCATTGAAAATGGGTTACATATTGAGAGAGCCCTCATAGCAAGAGGAACCCTTAAACTGAACAGTTTGAAGGATAGTCCCTCCAGTTCAAATGACAAACCTAAGATCTTGGAAAAGAAAAAAAATGTTACACACGATGGAGTTGTTGATGCTAGAACACTATGGAATGCACAAAATGTACCTCAGAACAAACCTCAAGTGGTAAAAATGAGTTATGTTCCAAATAGCACACAAAACAACCAACTTTCCTATCCCAAGAACAATCAAGCAGTCAATCAACAAACAAATCATGGAGGCCAACAGAGGCTATACGATCAACCAAGGAGGTAGTTCACGGTACTAGGAGAATCACTCAAAATAGTCATGCAAAAACTAGTGCAACAAAACCTCATCAAGGTCAATGACCACCCACACTATGAGGAGCCTAACTTTAAAACACCATGGTACAATGAAAAGGACTTGTGAGAATTCCATAAAATCAAAGGACACACAACCAACAATTGCATGAGACTCAAGCACCACATCCAAGACTTGATAGACAAAGGGGAAGTGGACGTCGAACATCATCATGGATACAAGGACCTTTAGATATACTCAAACCCAATCCTAAACCACACTAAAAGGAATGACAAAGGAAAAGACTGGGATTATCATAATGCTAACTATACCTATGGTGACATAGTTCTAGGAACCCTCTCACAAGTTGATGACAATAGGGAAAATGTAGTGACTATACAAGGTGGAGATAGCAACTGTAACATAACTACCCGTCATAGGAGAATTACAATACAAGGTACCTCACCTAAACCCACAGCTAAGTCACCAAGTGACTACAGTATTGTGAAATAGTTCAAAAAGACTTTCGCCTTAATCTCAATCCTAGAACTATTCAAACTATCACTTGCACATAGGGAGATCCTTGAAAAAACATTAGAAACATCGGTTCCTAAGGAGCTTGATCGAGATCAGTTCTAATCCATGGTTGGCAAGATCACAGCCAATCACCATTTAGCCTTTTCCAAGAAATACCTTCCACAAAATTCATTCCACAACCAATCCCTCTACATAGAGGTTGATGTTCACAAAAACATGGTCAAGAGGGTGTTGATAAATAACAATGCAGGCCTAAACATCTGTACCATGAAATTCATGAAACAACTGGGGTATTTTGACGATGTGATAGACAAAGCCAAGATCATCACAATAAGGGCTTATGATGATCTTGAAAGGAATTCAAAAGAGATAGTCAAGCTACCAGTGTAGATAGGACCATCCATCACCAAAACTACATGTCAAGTGCTTGACCTTGAGTTGTCGTATAACCTCCTCGTAGGATGCCCTTGGATCCATGCACTTCAAGCAGTCCCATTAACCTTTCACTAGTGCCTAAATTTTCCCCATGAAGGAAAAGAAGTGATAATATATGCCAATCCTAAGTCTTCCCACTTTTGTGCAAAGTTGGAGAAGTATAATAAGATCCAACGCATACCAAGCAATGGCATATCATTCCATTCATTCTCATATGTTGACCCTTCCACGCTACCATCGACCTCAACCAAGAACACATCAAGTGAGCAACCGAAAATGGAAATCAAAGTTCAAGTACTTGACAAGGGTAATTGTAACTATCACTTCAACCAAGCATTTTGCATTGGCATGCTTCCACCAACACCCAAAGTCTATGGAGGCTCAAAAGAGATCCAGTATGCTCAGAAGGTACAAATTATAGCCAAACCCATGATTTTCACCAAATGGGGAGATATGTAAGATGAAGAGATAATCAAGGAGGAATTATCATCCATGATCTATAAAGAAGATCAAAAGGAATTAAAAAAGCCACAACCCATTCTAATTGATCCTAACAATAGAGGTTATCAATTAGCTAAAAAAATGGGATATCAAGGAACAGGTGGCATTGGGCTACACAAACAAGGCCGATGGTTGCCTATCATAGTGGAACAAAGATAGAAAAATATGGGACTAGGTTATAATCCAAAAGAAGTGGTTACTCCAAAGACCAAACAAACCTCTTTTAAGAAACAAGAAACTTTGGGTAGCGTTAAGGCATTGGACATCTACCATATCATGGACAACAATTTACCCATCGAAGATTTATTTGACAACTTTAGCATTGATGGGTTTGTTGGCAAGAGACACTGCTCAAGTCATCTAGTGTTGTCATTGATGGAAACCCTAATCATTAATCCCATATGTGCCTCAGTATTTGCTTACACCAGAAGTAAAATTGAAGATATGTGTTAACTATTAAAGCTAAAACAGGGCATCTGATAGAGTTGTGTACATTGACTCATAGGTAATTTCTTGTTATCATTTTGTGTTGTGGATCTCAAGGAAGGTCTTTTTATGTATGAACTATCTTATCTTTGAATCATCGGGCTTCATATTGATTGGTGTGCAAGTTACAAGATTCGGTTGATTGATTTTCAGTCTAACAGTGCAGAAAGGCCGACTAGATGAGTATAGCGTGTTGCAGAGCTTTGAGGCATACTTGTTTAAGGTGATTTGTGTTCAAGACATGTTTTTTCCAACATTGTTTGGTTTGCATTGATAATTTTTTATGGATTGGGCCAACAATTTGTGCATGTTTCATATTTTGTTAAAGTCAACATGCAGTTGTTCTAATCTCTAGTTGTGGATATATGTAATTGATTATTCATATCATTTTGATATATGATGCAATAGTTAGAAGGAATATAGATCGATTGTGCATAGTTTCACTTTAGCAGAACAAAGATTGCTGATTCGAATTAAAGCAGATAGAGTTTCAAGAGCAAAATCAGACAGAATGTGAAGAATGTTGTCAATGTGCTTAACCGGAACTATAATCAAGCATTAGCAGATGCTACCTCATAGTTCATCCACTCCAATTGTCTATCTATGACTGTAATACAATGAGTCTTCTTTTGGGTAGTAAGCCTTTTGTATTTGAGCAGTGAGCTCTAGGCAATGTGCCTGAATGCATGTGCATTCCCCATTTGTAAGCACTTATTTTTAGTATACTCATATTTTGGATTAGCCTCCATCGTGGTTTTTCCCCTAACAGGGTTTCCACATAAAAATCCTTGTGTTATGGTGTTGTGGTTGATTTCCTTGTGTTCTTGCATCTTTCTTTTGGTTCTGTTGGTGTAAATAAAGTCTTGTACCTAGTTAATTCATTACTAAGGGACTTATTTACACATGTTAAGTTTACTTAGGTCATAGGAAGGAATCTTTCTAGAAGGTGTTAGTTGTCATTAGTTGTTATCTTATCTTTTGACAACTGCTACATGTGAACCTAGGTAAGTGTGATAATTAGTTATCTCATGTCATATGATTAAGACACTTGTCATAATCCTATGACATCTTGCATCTCACCTTGGCTATATAACCAAGGGGTCTCTCATTGTAAAAACAATCATCTCATATCATTGACATTGAATACAGTTTATTCTTGTCATATTCATCTCTCTCTTTTTGTGCTTTCCATTTCATCTCAAGATCTTGGCATCTATAGCCAATTCTAACATGGTATTAGAGCGAGTTGGGTGCCATTGGAGAGTCTTTTTTTGAAGAGAGATACCAGATTTGGGGAGGTTCCATTTTTGGCTCTTTATTGCGGGTTTATATCAGAGCTTTTTGGTGCAAATCTAAGTTCACCATTGCATCTAGAAGGTTCGAGAAAGTCAATTTTGTCTTTTGATTTGTCCAAATCAAACATTCAAGGCCAATTCTATGAGGGTTTGAAGCTGAAGTGTGTTCCCATATCCAAAAGGTAGCTGCAATTTTGGAGCATTTTGGGTCAAATCCGACCCTTCCATCATGTCCAAAAGGGCCAAAAACCCTAAGATTGATTGTCAATTCGTCCAAATCAGAGCAGTTGTCTAGTGAGGCAGAAAAAAATTGCCCAAAGAGGTGTACGGCCCCAAGTCATCATTATTACGGTTGATATGATTTTAAATATTTAAATCCATTTGAAATTTTTTGAATTTTTTTTTTGAAAATTTTGAAAAAATATCGATCCAATTTTATTCAAAAAATTTCTATTAAAAATCCAAATAAAAAAAATAAAGGGTCGATTTTTTTTCCTATGGACAAGACATCCGCAAACTTGTCTGCGCACAATAGGGTACGACTGTACCTACATGTACCCACGACCACTTACAACACACCACGCGACATACATTAGTTTGCCACCCATGGGCCCCTCCATCGAACTGGTCCCATAAAGCATCCAGTAGACGAATATTTAAGGCGAATGCATCACAAAAATTCTAGACACTTTAGAATATTGGCGGGCATTTTGAAGAAAAAAATTGACCACCTCCTACCATCAGCAACAGTAGAATATTCCATCAGAATATTCAAGATTCCCACTTTCCATAGATTCCCCCATGGCTGGCTTAAGGAATATTCTGACACAGAAAAAGGAATATTCCAGTGAATCACGATGGCGACCGTGAAGTGCATTTGACCGTCAATTTTAAGCTCTACTCGGCAGTGATGGCCAAATACCCATCAAATGTAACCTCTCTACTTGCTAATGTCAGCAGGGCGTAAGCATTTTCAAAAAAAATTGACCCCCTCTTCAATGGAGTTTTTCTTTTTGCACTTGATCTTCAAACGACAATAAATCAAGCTCACGACCTTCTTTTGGCGAGCAATTTTTTTATTTAGGCTAATTTTTCATGCTCTACACGGTAGTGTAATCAGTTTTTGGTTTTGGTGTCTGGTTTTTCCAGAAATTGCAGATTCTCATAGGTGTTGTTGTTTCATCCTCACTTTGGGAACTTCCGGAGCTCATATCTTGCTCCTACGGTAACATTTTTGGGTGTAATTTTTTTTAAAGTGCATATTTTTTGTGTACTTCTCATTGGTATGATCAGATTGATCTCATTTTGTACCAAAAATTGTACTTGATTCTATGGCCAAATTTGGCATTTGCATGCACCCAGATCAAAGTCCACTTCGCTATTTTTAGCAAGTGGCAACTATAAACACACTACTCATAAAGTGCCAAATCAGATATTGCTTGGGGGGGTTTCTTGATTGAGTAATTTGAGGGAGTAATATTGTAGTGGTTGCATTCTTTTGCTTGGTTTGTGTTCTTGCAATGGGGAAATCAAAAATTGAACTCCTAAATCCACATAATTATACTACATGGAGAAAATCAGTATGGAACTATCTCATGATGAAATTTCTAATAGGTCATCTAAAGGACACCATTAAAAAACCTATTGATGCTAAAGAATTGGCAAGGTGGGAGATTGATTGTGAGAAAGCACTTGGATGCATATGTTCATTAGTCTCATTTGATTTACAATTTCATATTGAATTATGCAATACATCTAAAGAGGCATGGGAGACTTTTGAAAAATTGTATGGTAAAATAGATAAGATTAGGGGCTATCAAATTTATAATGATTTGATGAATCTTGATCCTAAAAGTTTTGACCACATCCAAAACTACATCTCCAAAATAAAGCAATTAAGAACACGGTTGAAAGAATGCAACATTGAAAAAGAGGATTTACAATTGATTATGAATGTGATATCCAAGCTTGGTCTTGAGTATTCAGTGTTTTTTTTTTGTCTTTCATACCCATCGACTTTCTATGGGAGCATCATATGTTGATCCTAAGTTTGATGACTTTGCAAATCTCCTAATTCAAGAGGAAGATAAGTTAATGAACATAGGTCTAATCAAGTCTTCCAGGTCACAAGCATTGGTGACAAGTGAGTCTAAGGTACAAAAATAATTAGGGAATCTTGATAAGAAGCAAAAGAAGAAAAAGAACAAGCCACATAAAGAATCAGAATCCTCATCCTTCAAAGGAGAATCATCTAAGAAGGAGAAGCCTTTTTGTGCATATTGCAAGAAGGATGAACATGAAGAACACTATTGTTATAAGAAGGACATTGATGAGTTGAAAAATATTCTCAAAAAGAATCACATTGATTTTCCTTATATAATGTCTAAATCTTCTTCTCCTTCTACATCAAAACAGTCTAAAAAAGACAAAGGTCAAGCATCTACATCAAGAAATAAAATACAAGCTCTTTGTGCTCTTTCAAGTCCAGGATCAGGGAAATGGCTTCTAGATTCAAGAGCATCACATCATATGGCATCTTCACAGTCTATATTCTCTTCATTTTAGACTTGTACTATGTCTCCTATCTTGATGGGAAACAATAAATACATGAGTGTAATAGGGAAGGGATCTATTAGTTTTGGGGATAACACTTTTCAAGATGTTTTGTGTGTTCCTCATTTGAAAAACAATCTTCTTTCCATATATCAGATTACACATGGTGGAGATGGGAGGACTGTGGAGTTCACACCTAATTCAGTCATCATTTGAGACTTGGAGACTCGAGAGATCATTGCTACTAGGGTGGTTGATCATTCATCTCGGTTGTATACCTTTGCACAGTTTGCTTTTGATGATGACATTGTTCCTACGACTGTTGATATGAACCATGATTTAGAGTAGACATTTGAATTCTTGAACTTGGTAATTCTCACATCAGATCCATTTCTTGAGCCATGCATTCTATCTCCTCCATCTACTATTGTACCTAAGGATACCTGTGACTCAACAATTTTGGTTCCTTATGATTCAATGTAGCAGGATATTCATAGTCTTCCATATATGGCTACTTGTGATGGCTTCTTAATAGGTATTTCAAACTTGTTTGTGGAGTCTCATATTGTAGATTTGGGGGACATCATTGATAGAATTCATCTTCTCTTTTATGAAGATGCTCCTTCTCCAATTGTTGTGAGGGATCAACTTGACCCTCTTGTTCATTCTCTACATGATCATTCTTCACATTTTTACATGAGGGTGGATTCTTTTGGACAACACTTGGAGGAGGATTCTTTGTCTTTAGGTGGGATATCCTTGTCTTTGGATCATGTTCTACATTCTTCTCTACTAGATTTTGGATTGTCCTCTTTAGCAGTATGGCCTAGAATGCATGTTTGGAGTGTGTCAACTTTCGGCATCGACATGGAGACACTTGAGCACCACTCAAAGACATCATTAATCATCTATCTTCTTGACATCCTGCATACATCCATGGTTTTGTTTCTTTCTAAGGGGAGGAACGTTGTTCGACGAGATTTGATCATCTTTAGCATTCAATGTCAAACTTCTACCATCATTGCAAGAGACTCAACATTGAGGGAGGGCTACCTTGTCTCTCTTCTACTTCTCTCTTATGGGGGGTATTTTTCCTCACATGCAGTTTTTACCTTCTCATGCATCATTGAGAGTATTTCCTTTTTTGTATATCATCTCTCTTTTGGGGAGGATTTTTGTCCTACTGGGTTTTCTCCTTTTCTCCATTTGTGGGAGATTTCTTTGTCAGTGCATTGTTTTCATTTGCATTGTATGTACATGGTTACCTAACATGGCCTAGTAGTCGGGACCCACCTTTGCATCTTGTGTCATTTGCATAATAATTAGCTACTCCCTAAGTTGCACTTAAGGGGGGGTGTTGGTGTAAATAAAGTCTTGTACCTAGTTAATTCATTACTAGGGGACCTATTTACACATGTTAATTTTACTTAGGTCATAGGAAGGAATCTTTCTAGAAGGTGTTAGTTGTCATTAGTTGTTATCTTATCTCTTGAAAACTACTAAGGTTAGTGTGATTAGTTGTCTCATGTCATATGATTAAGACACTTGTCATAATCCTATGACATCTTGCTTCTCACCTTGGCTATATAACCAAGGGGTCTCTCATTGTAAAAACAATTCTCTCATATCATTGACAGTGAATACAATTTATTCTTGTCATATTCATCTCCCTCTTTTTGTGCTTTCCATTTGGTCTCAAGATCTTGGCATCCATAGCCAATTCTAATAGGTTCAATGCTATAAGTGGTTTAAAGATCAAGTTAATAAAGTTAAATTTTGCAGAACACTGATTCACCCCCTCTCTTAGTATTCCTTGATTCCAACAATTGGTATCAGATCCTAGTTCCTCGGAAGAAGTTTAATAGCTTGTGGAAGATATGGGAAGGTGATTCAATGGATTCAAATAGTCTTCAACAACAATTTTTGGTGGCACTAGATGATCTTGATCAATCCAAATTTGAAGTACGGGAATTGCAAGCAAGCCTCATGAATGCTGAGAAATTCATTCAATCATTAAAAGATCAAATCAATAAGTCCAGGGAAAAGAGAAAGGATCTTTGTGATCAGCTCGATCAAGAAGAGAGTAAAAGCATGGAAGATGATCACCTAAGTCAAGCCTTGAAGGAAAAGATAGAGGAATGTGAAAAGCTCACCAGAGATAATGTTGTCTTAAACCATGAGGTGAAATCTATTGTGATGAGGATGACCAAGGAGATTGGAGAGAATCTTACTCAGTCCTTGAAAGAAATATTTGATGAATGCAGTAGAATTAATGGTGGATTCAATTAGCTGGACCTTGAATTGCAACAATCCAAAAACAATAAAGAAGAGCTTGAAACACAGATTGTTATTCTCAGGGATGAACTTGCTATTGCAAATGAATACAAGGAGAAGTTCGAGATTAGCTCAGCTAAGCTTGATGAATTGATTCAAATTCAGAAGATTGGAAGTGACAAGCAAGGTCTTGGATATGAGAAAGGAGAAAGCTTTGGATCTGGTCAAAGGAAATTTAGGCCAGAAAATTAGACGAGCAAAGGTAGAAGGTATCTAGTAAGACAACCCAATGCTCAAAGGTTCAATGGGTATTGTTTTCTTTGCAATAAATTTGGTCATATGGCTGCTAAATGTAGAAGCATAATGAATTCAAGTGGTCCATCATTCTTTGGTCAGTGTTTCAATTTCAATAAGTATGGTCATAAGTCAATTGAATGCATAAATATGACAAACAACTTTTTCAATAGAAATGTCAGATGTCATGCCTGCAATAGATTTGGCCATATTGCTAACTGATGCAGATCAAGAGAAAATCGATGGAATAATTGATTTGGACAAAAAAATGTCATGTTCTATAATTGTAACAAATCCGATCACATTGCAATATTTTGTAAAAGCAAGAAGGCTTTGGTAAAAAAAGAGAAAAATATGCGAAAGGATGATAAGGGAAAAGGAAAAGTTACTGTGGATGAGATCAAGAATCAAATGAAGAAGACATGGGTGAAGAAAAGTGTTTCTGATGCAGGAAATGAATCCACACCAGAATTTGGTGCTGGAAATTCCTCCGGGAATTAGTTTAAGGCATTTGGCCTAGGGGGAGCTCTCAAGAAAATCTTTTACCCCCTGTTGGTATTTGGTACTGGAATGTGGAAAATTGCAACGACTGCATTAATGATCTATAGATGTTTTGGGAACACTTGTGGAGGAAATTTATGCAAAATTGAAGGTGCGTAGAAGATTTTTCTTTCACAAACTATGAAAACAGGGTATCCAGAAGACCTAGGGAAAAAGCATTTGTGATAAAAAGTTAGGTGTACGAATGATAAACAGTTACTTCTATTCCTCATTCGTCACATTGAATTTTGAGAAGAAGTTTGGAGAGCTCTGCAAACTTGAATTTTGGCAAGATACAAGTCTAAAGACGATTTGGCGAATAAACCCTAATCTGGCGAAAGGTATTTATCTGCAAAACTTTTGAACTTGAAATTTCCAAAAATTGTCGCTCCATTAGTTGTTGATATTAAGGATAGACCCCACCCAAAATTCAAATGGAACTTGTTCAAATCCATTCAGATAGAACCATTAGGTGCATTTTCTTCTGTTTCGTATGGTGCTTTTCACATTGAAGATATTAGGGCATATATTCATGCAAATGTTGAGGAGTTAGGAAGCTCCCAATTGTTAAATATGTTCACAAATCACATTGTGGGAGAAGATCTGTGTAAGGCTTGAATTTAACACTTTGGAGAAGAAGAAGTTCACCCAAATTGTGAAGTTTCCCATGTTTGATGAAAATGAATGGGTCTGGTACATACTAAGTCAAGTGCATGTCAAGTTCATGTGTTTAAATCATCCCTTCAAGATCACAAGAGAAGTTATATGCAGTGTTATTGGTCTAAGTTCATCTGATGGGTTGCCCACATTGAAATCTGTGAAGAACCAAACTGTCATTGAGGCAACCAGTTCCACTTTCAAAAAAAGAGCCATGACAATTAATGACATCATTGAATTGAATGTAAAATTTACTTCTATGGTTATTGGATATAAAATCTCACTTCAACTAGGATAACTCTATATTTGGTACTGCAATCTATGAAGCTTATCAAATGATCAAGGAAAATGTAGAATATGAATTATGTGAGTTACTCCAAAGCCAACTAATTGAAAATCTTGGTAAAATCAAGAAGGACAAGAAGAACTCTTTCAAGCATGGAAATTTGTTGTTATTTCTATTCTTCTACTTCATTAATGAAGTTTCAGGAGTTGGTAAAGTGCAATGGGAAGGTGACAGACCAGTAGGTATTCAAATCAGAGACATCTTATATAGAATTGGTGATAGCAAAGCAAGGAAAATTGCTATCTAGGGTTACTTCAAAAGCTTTCAGAGTAAAATGCAAGCTAGGGAAAGGATTCCTAAATCTATTGTGGAAAAATATAGACACTATTGTCTTCATGGTTGACATTGATCAATGTTTGATGGAAGCAATAGAACCTAGAATAGTTTGGATAATGCCTATCGGATATGAGGTTGAAGAACAAATTTTGGAGTTGTATGCCCAACACTTGTTGATTAAACCTTGGGATCTAAAGAAGCCTATGATAGTCTGGAAGGTGAGAAAAGAAGTTGAAGCTTTTGTAGAAAGCATCAGCATATCAGTTGAAGCAATGAGGAAAGCTAGGAAGAAAAGAGAACAAGTTGAAGAAGAGGAGCCTGCTAGAACTGAGTCAACTAGTCCGACAACATCCTCTGCCAGATCCAAATCTACAAGGAGCTTTGCACCCTCATCCGGTCCTACAAAGAAATCAATCCCAGTGAAAGCTCAATTCAAGACATCCGAAAGAGAAGGAAAGAGGAAGACGAATAAAATCACAAGAGTATATGTTGTTGTTGAAGATGATGAAGAAACTGAATCAAATGAAGAAGTAAGAGAAATCAAGCATAAGGGCACAAAGGCATCAAAAGTCTCTAAGGACAAGCCCTCCGGTGAAGAAAAAGCCAAGAAAAAGGTGAAAACTAACAGATCGGGTATGACTATAAAGGAAGTGGAAACAATTTTAATTAAAGATGGTAATCTCAAACAACTTTTTGAATGGTAAGACACTTTTGATAGTGCCAGTCAGAGAACTCTTGAAGAAGCCACAATAAAATATTTGAATATTTTCAATATGAATCTCATAGAAATAATGTTAGAGTTACCTAAAGGGTTATATGAAGTCTTAGAAATGAGGAGAGTAAAAGCAAGATCTGAAGATGAACGAATGAGAGAATGCATACTCTCCAATCTATGTTCGTTAATGTCAATAGAAGAAATTAAGAAAATCCTCAATGATGCTAAAAAGGATTTTAAGAGAAAATCAATGGTGAATAAGCTTATGATTGGGCAGACTGAGGAAGTAGCAAAATACACTAAGAAAATTCTTAAGGAAAATCTATTGAAGAACATGTATAACATTGTCTCTGAAGAAACTCATGATGAAGATGTTCCATCTGGTCTAAAAGTTCAACATGTTCAGGCTAATACTGAAGAAGTGAAGAAGACACAATTGAGGACACTCAGAATCCTCTAGATATGCAAGATACTAAAACTTCCATGGAGACTAAAGCTCCTAAAGATTTGTTAGTTGAAGAAATAGAGATTCCCAAAGCCAAGCAAGAATTTATGATTGAAGAAAAGAAGGCTAAGGAAAAGGAGGTTTCTATGTAAGTAAGAGACACTCCAAAGGAAGTAAAGAAGTTTTTAGAAGAACAATAGGAGGATTTTGACCTTGAATTGGCTGAAGGTCCTATCAACTTGGCCACTCTATCTCCTATTCAGAAGTTGAAGGTAGCATCATTTCCTCAGGCCAAGGCAAGGAGGGAGATATTGAGATCTCACATTTAGGACAATGAGTTGCTAAGTCTTGCATCCAGTATCTTGGAGAAGATCATGCCCACACATGTCAAGGATTCATCTAATTCTCCCTCCAATTAGCTGAAGAAACTTATCAACTCTGTAAGTACTCACTTTGAGTCTCTTGAAAAGTCAATTGAGGATAAGGTCCAGAAAGAATTTGATGCAAACAAGTTCAGTAGATTGAAGTGTATGATTTCTAATGATAAATCCTTATTAGCTACCTGTGAAAAGAACATTCAAGGTGCATTATCTGAGGGTGGAAATATCTACAATTCATGCTTATCCTTGTCAAAATTCACTGAGGTCACTAAGAAGAAAATTAAGGAATATGAGAAATAGTTAGTAGATACTTCTCAAACCTTTGATCCTCTAACCATTTATGTGGGTAAGCAAGAAGGTCAAGTCATATCCCTGCTTCAAAAAAATTTAAAGTTTGAAGCATGAAAAATATAGAATTGTTGAAAGGGTGTGTGAGCTTAGAGGACTAATTGGTCCTAAAATGGAGACAATTCTTAGTGCATTAAAGGAAGCATAGGATGCTATGGCTGTTAGTCATTTGGAAAATCTTGACTCAGTAGAGATGCAATCCTACCTATTTTGTGGACACATGACTATTTTGGAGAATCTCAAAAAGGGTTGGGACACTAGTTTAAGCCTGTTCAACAACAACTTTGTAGATATATTCCAGTCCATGTAAGTTAGAAAAGAATGTTTGTACATATACAGTTTGTTCATAGAAAATTCATATGTGGATTCTTATCTTTGCCATTAATGTCAAAGGGGGAGAGTAGGATAGTGAAAATTTCATATTCATCTCAAGGGGAGTTGTGATTTTTTTTTTTGAAGTTTTGAGAATTGCAATGTATTCATGTTGGTACTGATTCTGACACTTAGTCATTTTTCACTAAGTGTTGCCATCAATGCCAAAGGGGGAGATTGTTGGCAAGAGACAGTGCTCAAGTCATCTAGTGTTTTCATTGATGGAAACCCTAGTTAGTAATCCCATCTGCACCTTAGTATTTGCTTATACCGGAAGTCAGATTGAAGATACGTGTTAACTATCAAAGCTAAAATAGGGCATCCAAAAAAGTTGTGTACATTGACTCATATGTAATTTCTTGTTATCATTTTGTGTTGTGGATCTCAGGGAAGGTCTTTTGATGTATGAACTATCTTATCTTTAAATCATCAGGCTTTGCATTGATTGGTGTGTAAGTTAGAAGATCTGGTTTATTGATTTTTAGTCTAATAGTACAGAAAGGTCGACTAGATGAGTATAGTGTGTTGCAGATCTTTGAGGCATAATTTTTTAAGGTGATTCATGTTTAAGACATGTTTTTTTGGGCCCTTACTATGTTTTGGATGAAATTTTTTGATTCGCATTTGTAATTATTTATGGATTGGGCCGATAGTTTGTGCACGTTTCATATTTTGTTAAAGCCGACAAGTAGTTGTTCTAATCTCTAGTTGCAAATATATATAATCGATTATTCATATCATTTTGATATATGATGCAAGAGTTAGAAGGAATATAGATTGATTGTGTGTAGTTTCACTTGAGCAGAACAAATATTGGTGATTCAAATTAAAGAAGACAGAGTTTCAAGAGTAGAATCAAACAAAATGAGAATAATGTTGTCAATGTGCTTAACCGGAACTATAATCAAGCATTAGTAGATGCTATCTCATAGTTCATCCACTCCAGTTGTCTATCTATGACTGTAAGACAGTGAGTCTTCTTTAGGGTAGTAAGTCTTTTGTAGTTGAGCAGTGAGCTCTAGGCAGTGTGTCTGAATGCATGTGCATTCCCCATTTGTACACTTATTTTGAGTATACTCATATTGTGGATTAGCCTCCACCGTGGTTTTTCCCCTAATAGGGTTTCCATGTAAAAATCCTTGTGTTATGGTCTTGTTGTTGACTGCCTTATGTTCATTCATCTTTCTTTTGGTTCAATGATATAAGTGGTTTAAAGATCAAGTTAATAAATATTAAAGTTAAATTTTGCATAACACTAATTCACCCCCCTCTTAATATTCCTTGATTCCAACAGGGTTCCCTCTCCAATTTATCAAGGCCATTCCCAATACCTATTACTATTTTGGAACAAATTCTAACAAATACAAATGGGATTTCCCTTCTTTTATCACCGGATATGGTTCCACCACTTCTAGTAATGATGACCTAGACGCACAATGGGAAAAGGATACCCTAGCCATACTAACCATTTCCACAAACTCTATAAGCTTTGCAAACAACGATGATAGTCTACACCTCTATTACTCACAACTAGTAGATTGGGACCAACAACATACATCTGTTCTAGATCAATTCTAGAATGATGAGGCAATCACAGAGTTCATGGGACTTTGAATAGACATACTAGCAAGAGATCACAAAATAAGGTTTTTCATGGAGCTCGAACATGATGCATACTTCAATGGAGAGAGTGAATCTTCTAGTCACAAAAATGAAAAGGAAAACATAAAAATAAAACTGCAATCCCCTAGAGAAGACCACAATGTGGCTCTATCGGATCCTAAAAAGATGAAAATAAAGGATGCATCTGAAGGTGAAAACCTCTATGAGGTACCCAAGGATGGAGGGTTCAATCTCCCCATATTAGAATATCAAGAAAAATCAATGCTCCTAGTAGAAGAAGTAGAGTCCATAAATGTTGGAACAATAGAAAAATCAAAGATAACATACCTTGTGGCATCGCTTGATCCTGAGGAGAAAGAAAAATGTTGATGGGTGTTTTTGCACTCTCAACACAAGCAGCACACAAGTATACTACCTCTCTTGAAAGGTAATTTTAGAAACTAAGTTGGAGAAATCACCCCAAGGTCTCTCGGGTGTTAGGTCATGACTTGCAAAAACAACTCAATTGATTGATGTGATTTGTTGGTTATCACAAAGGGAATTTATGGTTCACTAAGTTTGAAAGGAATTGGATCTCCAGATGGAGTTTCATATAATTCTGGAAATGAGTTGCAATTGCTGCTAGATCCAAACAGTAGTCTAAAACTCCATGTTTAACATCAAATTTGGCTTTACAATGATGTTGGAACTTTGCCTTAATTTCTATTTCAAAGAAAAGGACCAAGCCTTGGTGTAAGGACTAGAAGTGGTACCCAAATACGCCTTTTAGAAACTACAAGACTGGGCTTGGCTATAGGTGGCTTTCACCGCACTTTCCTATGATTGAAAATCTGAACTAGAGGTGGCTTCATCAATCTCCCGCTCATGTCTAGCAAAAAATATTCTTTGCCACTTGGTCTACAAGTGTTGAGCTAAAGCTTGCCCACCTTACTTGGTGTATAATTTTCCAAGGCTTGCCTGTGGGTTCTCGGCTTGTTCACATGGGGGTCTAGGACCCTCGTTGCCCTTTTTGTGGGCAAGCTGAGTCTTTTAAGCGTCTCCTTTGGTTTTGCACTAGAGTTCAGCAATTTTGGAATTGGATTCATGACTTCTTTTGGCCCTTTCGACCAAAGCCTTTTTCTTGGCATATGATTTTGTTGGGTGACTCGCTTAGACTTCATGCTAAGTATACCCAACTTTGGCACACTTTTAGGGTGGAAATCCTCCTCACTATCTAGAAAGATAGAAATACTTGTGTATTTTCTCATACTTAAATAGATAAAAAAAATTCTTTGTATTCTAAAGCTATTATTTGTTCTAATGTGCTCTTATAGATTCAGGTGCAAGCAAAGAAAGTCACACTTGAGGTGGCTCACCCGCAGGTGCTTTTCGATCACTGGGGCAATACCATGTACTATTTCTTGGGTGCTCTCCTCGCCCACCTCCTCCCATGACCAGTCGTATTCTCAAGGCCGGTAGCGGAATGGCTCTATGTGCCCCACTCTCAACCTCCTTTTTGGCGTGGTTCTCACCCTCCTAGGTAGACCCGTTCTCCTCCTTTGTGAGCTAGCCAGGGATGGCCCTTTGGGGGAGCTACGAGGAGTAGTAGTGGCGGTTATGGGTCTCCCTCTAATAACCCTCTTGCATTTGGCTCTGGTTGTCCAAATTCACAGCTTGCACTTGCAATCTCGTCGTGACGTGAGGAAGATAAAGCTAACGAAAAAAGAAGATGATGATGCTTGGGGTCCTACTCCTGATGTCACTCCAGACCCTGCTAATGTATGGGGGAAGAAGATGGATGACAGAGGCCCTCTAGGCTCTGTTGGCACTACTTTGGCCGCTTAATGGTTTTTTTCATGTTTGTTATTATGGACTTCCAGGCTATGCCCATGTGACTGGATATTTTTTTCTTTTTTGGGTTTTACCCATGTGACTCTTGGGGTGTGCCTTCTTACCACCCACTTTTTTTTGTGAATATGTATTTTAATCTCTAATTTAATATAGATTAATGCCTATTCATAAAAAAAAAGGGATAAAGGATAAAAGAGTTCTTACACCTGAAACTAATGATGAACAGTGATAATAGAGGATGCTACAGTGGATAGTGTTCCCAAAACTAAGTTCCACTTAACCAAAATATCTAACAGTCTCATGAAACTAGTGCAATCCTCTTAGGTCTGTAGATTTTCAACTATCAATTCACCATGAAGCATGAACAATAGATGAATTTTAGGTGCAGCAATAAGTTAATGTTCAGACTAGCTTTACACTATTGTTCATCATCAATAAAGAGCAAAAAGCATGAACAAGAAAGGCATCAACACTCTAACATTCCTCAGCATCAATGTGCAACATGAACTAAACTACTAAAAGTAACTTGAAACACTTAGAACAACAAACTAAATTCTAACTTTGAGAAGATGAATCATGCAACATGTGAGAAACACAAGAATCCACCAAAACAATCTAATTCTCATTAAAAAAATTGCAACATGTCTTTACACAAAAACTCAACTCTTTTTCAAAATGAGAGGAAACCCCTATTTATAGTTTTCAAAAAGTGAAATGAATGGCCAGGATTTACTTTCATTGTGTGGCCAAGATTCATTCTACATTAGGGTTTCACCTACCCCCAAAATATATCATTATAAAATACATCCTTTGTCTTTTCTCCATTTTTTCCTCTAATGGTTCTAACACTGTAGCAGTTTTTTCCTCTAGTGGCTACCTTCTTTTTCCAACTATATTGTCAAAAATTCATCATCTATCACCAGATTCCCTACATCCTTCTAAAGAGTGACATATTCCACAAATTCTCAGGATATCCATTTTCTATTTCCTCCATCTTGTCAAATGTGGGAATATGAAATGTTTGGCCTATCAATTTGGCAGACAGATCTGCTAGTATCAATGATCTTTCTGTTGCTATGGTAGAATTCTCTGCATGCCATTACTAATTAATGAGCCACGAGTGTAAGAGGGAAGTCGACTGCCTTGGTGAGGCCACTCTTTCTGATTTTTAGTGCATTCTCACTTCTAGGATAAGCCATTACCCTTTGTCTGAATTCATTGATATCCACATGCCCAAGGTTGGTGTCTAATACAGTGTCTTGATCGAAAGTGATCTTGGAGGTGCACTCCACACCATGGAATTGGTACTTCATTTGATCTTTCTCCTCTTTCCCCCTTAGTGCTTTGGCAGGCTTCTTTCCCTTTTCCTTCTTGATAGACTTCCCCAATGGTCCTACAACAGATTCCATAAATCTTGTCCACAAGGATACAGTAAGCACATTCATAAAAAAAATAGGGGAGCGTCAGTTAAATCCCGCAAAATAGGGGTTAGATCTGAAAATTCATCTTCAAAAGATCACAAAATCCATTAATATTCATCATCATTCCTCTTTTTGGGACTCATTTGAATCAAGTTCAAGGATGCAAGCCTAGGGATGTAGGTTTGCCTGGGCTGGTAGCCATCAAGAGTGGTTAGGAGCAGGACAGTGTCGGGGCCACGATGACCCACAAACAGTTGCTCGCACTGAGAATTCTACATTAGATATTTGGTAGTCAAGGTCTTCAACAAGGCATTTGGCATGTGGGGAAATTAGTTTTGAACTTATTTAAGTCACCTAGTTGGTCATTTTACTTATGCGGGTTCAGGGCATGCGGAAGCAAGAGGCTTCATGGACATTTGCAGCTTTGCCATTGAGAAACAATGGTCAAGAGGCAGAAACTCGCTAGAGGAATCCCAAAAAGTAGGACCCACAGGAAAATTGGATAGTTTGACTTGGTGTTCAAAGCGTAATCAACTTGGGAGGTTATGGGGCCGGAACGGCGGGAAGCTGCTTTGAGATGGTCGTTTAAGAACGACAGTAATGAGGCAATCTGCGCTAGCAGGTCCGTGAGGCACCTTGGCTTTGGTTATTTTTCTTGAAGGAACTTAGATGGTGGAGGAGAGCTTAGACTCCACAATGGTGGAGGAAAAGGAGGTGTGGTCACTCTCAAACAACAATCATGTGATGGTGGACCACAAGCAGTGACCCATAAGGAAAGGTCTACATGCAACACCAAACTTAGTTTTTTTTGTTGAAGATTCAGGGAAATGATCTGGGCAGACTCCGCAATGCAGATGGGAGAGGTTCGTCAGCTATTTAGGTCAATGACGATGGTGGGGTGATCCACAGATGGAGCCCTACAAGGCCTAGCCTGCATAGCATTAGACAACATTTTTTGTTCAAAAGCTTGAGGTAGTGTAGAGAGTAGTGGAGCCCACAAGGCGTAAGGAAGCAAGGACCTCGCCACTAGTGAGGGGCGTTCAAAATGACAGAAAAAAGTGGACATTGGCAAGCAAGGAATACTTGGGTTTCGCTTGTGAGAAAGATGAACGGTTAGTGAGGTAGCGGGTTCTACGGTGCAGAGGGCAGTTTTGGTTTCACCATTAGCAAGCGGCATTTAAAACGATGGTGATGAGTGATCAACGGCCCCCAGGCATCAACACACATGCTAAGACTTGGCATTTTCTGCATTTGACAATGACTTCGGCAAGACTCATGATGGGGGATACTGGAAAAGATCGGCCATTTACAAATGGCGACAAGACAAGGGCTGCTTGCATGGGGTAGCAAAGAGTGAACTTGCAGGGGCTTTGAGATTTGAGTTTTTGCTTAAGTGTTCTATCATTTGGGTTTCAAGGGTGGTAATGGGATGACATCCATCCGCATACAGGAATCCACAAAGGCAGGCCCACCAAAGCACGGGGACCTAGGTTTTATGTTAAAGAGCTTTCACCATTTCCATTTCACTTGGGAGACGGCGACAAGGGGCTTGCGGGCCGCAAAGGAGCCAAGGTTTTGTAAAGAACAATGATGGGGAAGCCAAGTTCCGTAGCATGCTTAAGGGTCATGTTTGACTAAATTTTGAAGGATTTTTTAAGTAGGTATTTTCAGAAATTGATGGTTATCCAGCCTCTGAAAGGAGTTTGAAGTTTCCCTTAAGAAATTTTCAATTAAGTTAAAGCACCTTATTAATGAAATGTTTTTTAGAATGTGGGAAATGAACTAACCTGGAATTCATAAAGAACATCGATGGAGGTGGCATTTCAAGCTCCTCAAAGGCTTGTGCAAGCGCAAGGGTTACGAACCTTGTTCGCTCTGACAATTTCCAACTGGTAGAAGGTGAAAATGACAAGTCGGGTGGACCTATTTATAGTAAAAAGTGCATTTATGATCCACATTGAATGCATGTCTAACATTTGGTGGGGTAGCTAGGCATGGAATTCAAAAGGCCGGTGGCGGGAAAGGCGAAGCTCACAAGGTGAAATGACCTCAAGAATTCACCGTTTGATAGGTGAAGGAAAGAGGGTGGCAAAGGAGCTTGTGGGACCCGCCATGTAGGAAGACATCCCAGGCTAGCTGCCAATGAAATGACAAAGAATAGATGGCTTTGTGCAATGGGAAGCCCACAGCTGCGGACCCGAACGAGGTGGAGGATGCTAGAGAAAAACACAAAGGGAAGTCCACATGGAAACCTTCGTAGGAGCCAAGGACTTAGAAATTTTTTTGTTTGGTGCATTTTGGTCAACATAGGATGATGAATTTAGGTCCCCTTGACCACTTGAAGCTTGAGAATAGGGGCACGCTAAATGAGGCAAACGAAAAAAGTGACCCGACGAAGGAAAGAAGAGAGGGTCCCCATTCTGAATGGGGTGTGTGTGCCATAGGCACAAAAAATGGTGAAGCTACTGGGAGAACACTCCCGAGCATTCTAAGGATAAAGATTCATTCTAAACCCAAAATCTCTAGTTTCGCAGACCAAAAGCCAATTTCCCTAAGCAAACTAAGGACTCAAAGAAGGACGGGATCCTTAGTTAAATTGAGTCACAAGGATATCTCATAAATGTGTGTGTAGTGAATTCATTCCCTTTCCTTAGAAACCATATGGATAGTCGTTAATCAATCAAGGCAAGCTATGTAAATTGTTTAACCCTAAAAGTAACCTAGACATTGCTCTGCTACCAGTCAAGCATCGATAGCCCCGATGGAGTTGTCGCTGTGACCCAACTAACATTGCTCTATTTCTAGTCTGGTGTTCATAGCCCCAATAGAGTTGCTCGCACACCCACATAGTTGTTTGTGTTAACTTTTCTTGCTTTCTTTTCTTTTCTTTTCTTGAATATTTTCTTTTGGGTGCTCTTTTCTTCTTACTCATCTACATAAGCATTGAAGCTTATTGTGAGTTTAGACTCGCAGTGGTCATTGGAGCAGACTTAGGATTTTTCACTTGTCTAGTCCTCATGATGAACATCATATAGCCCCTTAGAAACACTTAAAGTATGTTTTTGTGTGTGATCTAATATCAGTGTGAAAGGATTCAAACAAGGGTTCCATCCTAGGTCAAGTCAGAGTTCAAATAGGGAAACCCATTTTAGGAGAGCGGTCAGAAATCAATAGTCACAAATAAATACTTATCCAAAAAAAAATAGGAGCAAACAACATAGTATGCCATCCAAATAGTCGACCAAAACCACCACATTAGAAATGGAGAAACACCCTCCGCAAAAGCGAGAGCCAGGAAAGTGAGGTGAAAGCGAAGCAGCAAAGCAAAAGAACCTAAGCTAACCTATATACAATTATATACAAATATGAGTTTGGAAAGCTTAGGAAAGGAAATAATGCTTGAGATGTTGCCCATTGATAGGAAATAGGACATCCTCTCTAGTGAGTATCTTGAGGCGAAAGGAATTATCTCCTAAAATTTCTGAAATCCGAAAGGGGCCAAGCCATAGCTTGTCAAATTTGTCATGCCCCCCTTTCTATTCATGGGCCTTGTCCCACCAGAGGACTAAATCAACAATTCTAAAGACCTTTACTTTGGCTCGACAATCGAACCATCTTTTGACTACACCTTGGTATTTGACAAAATTTTCAACTGCTCTATCACGGACATCTTCCACATGTAGCAATTCGACTAAACGGGCTTCTTGATGGTCTCCCTCCTCATAGTATGTGTTGAGGAATTGGAGTGTAGGATCTTGAGGTGAACAAGAAAGATAGGCTCCAGGCCATAAATGAGATGAAATGGGGAATCACCCAAAGAATCCTAATGGTATGTACAATCTGCCCAAAGGGAAAAAAGCAGCTAGGTTTGCCAATCCTTGGGATTCTTGTCAAGAAATTTCTTGATTACAGTTATCAAATTTTTATTTGTTGACTTAGCTAAGTCATTGCCTTGAGGGTAATTTTTGAACAATAATTCAAGTCAAATCCCATAATTGAAGGCCCAACTAGCAAAATTAAGCAAGGAAAAGTTAGAGCCATTATCACATACAAGGGCGAATGGGCAACTCACGCAATTCAAGATAAAACTTTCTAAAAAATTGGTTACAATTTTAGTAGTGCATTGTCTACACACTATTGCTTCTATCCACCTAGTATAATAATCAGAATCGGTTAGAATGTACCTTTGGCCTACAAAGGATGGTGGGCTTACGAGACCAAGAAAATCAAGTCCCCATTGAGTGAACGACCTTACCTCCAAGAATGGTTGCAGTGGGACGGTAGCATTTATTTCCCTAATAGCAGCAGTCTAGAAAACATGACAGAGTCTGAAATGGTTATGTGTGTCATTGAACCATCGGCTAGTAGTATTCCACCTGTAGAATCGGGTGGGCAGTTGAAGGGCTAGATCTGTGGCCAGTGCTGAATTTATCATGAAATTCCTTGAGGACTCTAACTGCTTCTTCTTTCCCAAGGCATCTTAGGTAGATCCCCTCATGATTCCTCTTGTACAATATAGATCCTTATGGCATATATTTGTTACTCTTTATCCTTAGAGCACACTTTTTTACTCCTTGCGGCTGGGACAAGCACTTGTTGTTCAAGCCTTGCTTTAGCTATCATTTCTGCTATTGTTCAAGTGAGGACCTACCCTCAGACTAATTTCATGGGTTGAATCTCCATGTCATATTCCTGTAATAGAGTGATCCACTTTTCCCTTCACTCTCCTAGTTCATTTTGCATTAACAAAGTCTTGACAATTGGATCTAGGACGATGGAAAATACCTTGTTCCACAAGATGTAGCGCTAGAATTTTTTAACTCCTCTAACCAAGTCATATGCTTATTTCTCAACATTATGATACCTTAACTCTGCATATTTCAGTGGAGTACTCATGAAGGCGATTGGATGCTCACTTCCTTCATCATATTTTTGAGTCAATATGTTGGCACTAGAGTGATCTGAGGAAAATGAGTAAATATAGAATGGTTTCAGATAGTCTGGGTTGACCAGTAATGGTGCATCAATAATTGCTTTCTTGATCTCCTCAAAATCCTACTTGGCTTGTGGTGTCCATTCAACTTTGGCATCCTGCTTCAACATAGCATTCAGTGGCTTGACTATTTCAGCAAAGCCTATGATGAACTTTCTGACAAAGTTTATCTTTCCAAAGAAAGACTTTAATTCTCTCTTACTACTTGGAAGCTAAATTTTTAGTATGGCCTAAATATGCTCAAGGTCTATCAAGATTCCCTTCTCTGAGATCACATGTCCCAAAAACTTACCTTCGGTAACTCCAAATATGCACTTCTTCAGATTCAAAGAAATTCCAAACTCACATCACTTTTGGAAGACCTTACATAGATTAGAGACATGGTATCCTCTTTTCTTTGAAAACACAATAAGATCATCCATATAAATGATGATGTATTTTCCAATTAGTTCCTTGAAGGAATTATCCAATTCACATCAGAAGGTGGCACTAGCGTTGATTAACCCAAATGACATTCTTCTATATGTGAAGGTTCCCCATTTCATGGTGAATGTTGTTTTGTGTCTATCCTCATATTACACCATCACCTGGTTGTATCTCGAGTACCCATCTAAGAAGGAAATCATCTGCGACCCATTGAATATTTGTAATACCTCATCCAACGAGGGTACTAGGTAGTTGTCCTTCTATAAGGCTCTATTCAAGTTCTAGAATTCTATGCATAATTTGATTTCTCTATTATTTTTCCTGACTAGAACTAAATTTTCTACCCAAATGGAGTGTCTAACTTGGAAAATTATTGTTGTGGACAACAACTTCTATACTTCTTTGTAAATGATAGGCTCTAGCAGTGCATTGATTGGGCATTGGCGCTGCCTGAAAGGTCTCACCTCTGATTTGAGAGGGATGGTATGAGTAATAATATAGGTATCATATATTTTCAATTCTTCATAACTCCAAGCAATCACATCATGATACATGTGTCGGGCATCAATGATCCCTTTCCTTTCTTCTAGTGTGCACACTTTTCCAATGAGCACATTCCTAACTTCCTTAGCTTTTCCTAGATTATAAGCATCACACTGATTATCAGTGGAATCCTTCTTTGTTTGCTGATCCTGATCCCTTATTTGATCTAAGTTAAATATCTAATCTAATTGAACCATGCCTTGTGGTATTGTGTTTTTTTTAATATTGATGACTCCCTCTATGTCTAATTTAGCTTCCTCAGGTTCTATCTCATCAGTGATTTATGTTGCAAACACATCAGAGCTTGTGATAAAATCCAAGATATGATTATCATCATTGAACACCTAGAAGTTGGTGACATTGTTTGGCACAGATGGTGTGGAAGTAAGCTCAATGGTGAATTTTTTTAGGTTGGCTAGGGAGAGGGGTTGTAAGGTATCAGCTTCCTAGGCTAAGGGATCAGTAGTATGATTCTTGGAACAAGGGATCAATTGAATTTTGAATGCATCTAATCCTTCTATGAGATCCCATACCCTATGCCTATAATTTGCTAATCTTCTATCATGGCAGGAGTATAGCTTCCTCACTTGCTTCACAACTAGCTCAGAATCACCAAATACTTGGAGAATTTTAACTTTTGTCTTAGTTCCATCAAGAGACCATGAACTAATGCTTCATACTCCACTATGTTATTTGTACAATAAAACTAAAGTTTATGAGCAACAAAGTATGTTTTACCTGTGGGGCTGATGAGTTTGAAGCTAGCTCTGAATCCTTGCTTGGACTTGGACCCATCAAAGTGCAGCATCCAAAACTTGGAATCCTCTCTAATGTTTGAGCCAACATAGCATACTTCTTCTCTTGGTGGTACATCCTCTTCAACAGCTTTGGGTGATGGTGCAAACTTAGCATGGCCTTGGTTTAGTTTCTTTGCTTGGAGTTCCCCCTTTGTGGTGACTTGTCTTTTAATGTGCTCAATTATTGTTTGGCACAAGCAACATTTGAATTTTGAGTGGGTAGCACTGTTTACCCTGCACCAACTAGGCAATAGGAGCTCTTGAAAGTCCATTTTGGCTCCCAAACTAAGATGATCGTATACACATTTCTCCATAAATTCTTGGAAACCATCCAACAATCCAAGATTACCATCCTCATAGGATTCTTCATCATATGTTTCAATCAATGCCTCAGTAATTTCAGGCGTGGGGGTCAAGTTGATAGGTGGACTACATAACACAAGAAAGACCTCTATGGCCACTTCCTCCTCTGGACCTTCTTGCTCATCTAGATAAGCCAAGGGATAATAATTTCCTTTGTTTCTATGAATAGTACCTCATTTGTATTGTTGTACTTTGTAATCATAAACTTCATGCAGGGCTCTTTATCGATACAGATTTGGTTTGAAAACACTTTCCAAGACAGCCACAAGTGTGAATAATTTGTTGCAGCATATCCATTCAGTGCCCAGGTGAAGTCCTACCCAAGTATGATGCCATATGTGTTGAGGATATCAACAACTTGAATATCAATGACCTGCTACACCCTTGAATTAGTAGCAATTTGCATGGGTATCTGATTAATCTCTCCAAATATGCTGACCTTGGTCTTATCCAATCAAGTTACCTTTCATCGGGAGGGGGTTGGAGTTATTCCTAAAGCTTTGCATACCTCCAATGTCATGACATTGGTTGAAGCTCCCAAATCAAGAAGGTAGTTGTGCAGATTCTTTACAAATATTTTATTGTAGTCAAGAAGGGAGGAGTCTCCATCTTCCCTTGGAATAGTCCCGTTGAAATGTCAACTTGAGCTACCTGACCCCTATCTTTATCATTGTTCCTATTTTTTCCTTGAGACTGATTTGGATCTTTATCTAAAGTCTTGTCTAGTGATTGATCTTTATTGACTTGTTGATTAGGGGTTTGATCGGGTCTCTTACCTAGGATTTCCCTGATTATAGGCTCATTTTGTGGTGTATTGAATGAGACCCTTTTGATAGGAACCTCTTGGGTTGGCTTAGATGAGGTAGTCCCATGGAGAATTCTAAAGAAAGCATTCCTAACTATTGGGACTCTAAGTAACTCGAAGGCTGATAAGATCGGTTTAACTTTCTTAAATTATTCTACTACATATTCCCCTATTTGCTCTATTTTTGCTTCAAAAGATCTATCCTGAGAAGAGCTAGTAGGCTGATTTTGGATTTGGTTCTACTGCCTATTCCTATTGAAGTACTGGGTGAGTACATAAGGGTATCCTAAGTTATTACTAGCATTAGGGTCAGGTGGAGTGTTGAAATTATTAGGAGTGGATGTTGTAAAAGGGCCACCTACTTGTCTGTTCCTCAAATTATATGGAGTTTCCCTTTGATGGAACATTTGGACCTCATCTTCTGGCGACTCTTCCTCATCCACTGGACCATTATCTATTGAATCAAAGAGTTGGGATAAAGCATCATAGTTACTTACTTCTCTTACTTCCTTGTTATTTGGGATGGGTATCTCTTTTTTAGGTACATTGCTTTCACCTTTTGGGAAAGGAGCCTGATTAACCACCAATATTGAGGAATCATACAGTTCAGAGGTAACTAAGTCCCTGCAACTCAAACCATCAACTGCATTTTGGACCTCCACTTGGAAAATTTCAGTGGCGGTCTAGAATTCCAAACAATCTAACTCAGAATGCATGCTCGTCTTGTGGATGTGACACCAACTGGATAAGGCGGCCTCAGCCAAGTATACTCCACTTGTCATTTTTTCACTACTACTTGGCTAGTCGAGAGGTGTGGGAATGCTACCATTCTTTGGCATTGTGTTCCACATTCTATTATGTCTCTTGAAAGGCCTTCTTTCGAAGTTCTACCCCAAATTCTACCTTCTTTCATAATTCTGTCCCATAGATGTGCCAGCATCGTGGTTGTCTCGGTTATCTTGGTTGACATTAGCTTGAATGCTTTGTTGAGATGCCTAAAATTGATTATTTTGATTCCTCAAATGTTTCATTTTAGTTGACATCTTCTTGACCAATTCCATCAGCTCATCTATCCAATCCTTTTTTGTGTCACTCAATTGCAAGGTTGAAATTTGAAGGAGGACCGGCTATACTACCGGTTGATTTTGCTAAGCAGGTGGGAACTCAAAGCTTTGTAGGTATGTAGGTAATTGGGGCTACTAGGAGTAAGTATGCTACTGTCGTGGTTGTAGGTATTGAGGCATGAGAGGTTCTTGGTTCAATGGTTGTCCTAGATGAGGCACTATCAGGAGCTACGAAACTTGATTCATCAATTGCATTTGATGTTCCAAGGTGTGGGTAAGTCCTTGGATCTAATTTGGATGTGTAGCTAGGCTTAAGGAAGGCAATGGACCAGCAATGTTTTGTCCCAAATTTTTTCTTGTTGTGACTACCTTCGCGTAAGCATCCACCAATCTACCTGATGGCAGGTGCATTCTATTCACCAGTGCAGAAGTGAGATTATCCAAGGTTGCATAGTAAACCAATCGATTAGAGGGATCATCAACTACATAAGGGGGTTGCAACTTCATATAAGCTCGGTGGAACTGATTGTTAAAAGAGTTGATCGGCTCATTGATTTCCCTTCAAATGCACATGAATTGTTGGTATAACTCTGAAGGGATAACTAGAAACTTGAAATTTTGTAGGAAAGTGTTCTTCAACTCATCCCAAGTAGTTATGGTCCCTATCGGCAAGTGGATGTACCAATAAAAGGCCTCATCCCCCAATGAATAAGGGAAGAGTCTGTAAGCTACATCTTCATGTTCAATCTGCTTATCTTTCAAATTTGTTTGAAAGATCTTAATGTGTTCTTCCACTGCAAATATCTGGGATGGAACTTAGTGAAAAATCCTTCATGATTCTTTGGCATGTCATGATAATCATTAAAGGATAGAGGATATTGGTTATTACCCAACCATGCCATGGGAGGCGAAGGTGGAGGCAGCTATGCCAAAGTGACTTGAGGTTGCACAAGGATGACAACAGTTGGGACAGTGCCTTGGAAGTGGGGTGTTGGGAGAAGGGCAATTCCTTGGCTATGGAAGGCAATGGGATGGAAGGTAGTTTGGAGTGGTTGGGAAGACGAAGGTGCTGCCGAAAGTGAAGAGGGAGAGTAGGGCGAGGGGATGGAAGGATAAGGTGAGGATGGGGTTGAAGTGGGCTAAGTGGATAGAGTTGAGGCGGATGCTTCCCCTATCTTAGCTCTCTTAGCCTTGGTAGGGGGTGGTAGCTCTTGAAACTCCCCTTTGTTTGGTGTAGATCTTAACACTCTTTGGAAACTCTCAAGGGAGAAGGAACCAATTCAATCTAGCTTAGCAAAAGGGTTGTTTCCCTCCTAGCACCAGTTCTGTTGATGGTTGTTTTTGCATTCTCAACACAAGAAACACACAAGTATGCCACCTCTCTTGAAAGGTAATTTCAAAATTAAGTTGGAGAAATCACCCTAAGGTCTCTCGAGTGTTAGGTCATGACTTGCAAAAATAGCTCAATTGATTGATGTGATTTGTTGGTAATCACAAAGGGCATTTATGGTTCACTAAGTTTGATAGGAATTGGATCTTCAAATGGATTTTCATATAATTTTGGAAATGAGTTGCGATTGCTGCTAGTTCCAAACAATAGTCTAAAACTCCATGTTTAACATCAGATTTGGCTATACAATGATGTTGGAACTTTTCCTTAATTTCTATTTCAAAAAAAATTCAAAATGGATAAAGGATAAAATAGTTCTTAGACCAGCAACTAATGATGAACAATGACAATGGAGGACGCTACAGTGGACAGCCTTCCCAAAACTGAGTTCCACTTAACCAAAATATCTAACAATCTCATGAAACTAGTGCTATATTCTAAGGTCTATGAATTTTCAGCTATCCATTCACCATGAAGCATGAACAATAAATAAATTTTAGGTGCAGCAATAAGTTAATGTTCAAACTAGCTTTACATTGTTGTTCATCATCAATAAAGAGAAAAATGCATGAACAAGAAATGCATCAACACTCTAACATTCTTTAGTACCAATGTGCAACATGATCTAAACTACTAAAAGTAACTTGAAACACTTAGAACAACAAACTAAATTCTAACTTTGAGAAGATGAATCATGCAACATGTGAGAAACACAAGAGTCCACCAAAACAATGTAATTCTCATTAAAATTTCTACAACATGTCTTTACACAACAACTCAACTCTCTCTTTGAAAATTAGAGGAGACTCTATTTATAGTTTTCAAAAAGTGAAATAAATGGCTAGGATTCGCTTTCATTGTGTAGCCAAGATTCATTTTACATTAGGGTTTCACCTACCCCCAAAATATATCATTATAAAATACATCCTTTTTTTCTCCATTTTGTCCTCTAGAGGTTCTGACACTGTAGCAATTTTTTCCTCTAGTGGCTACCCTCTTTCTCTAGGTATACTATCAGAAATTCATCATTTATCACCAGCTTCCCTACATCCTTCTAAAGAGTGGAATATTCCACAAATTCTCAGCATATTCCTTTTCTATTTCCTCCATCTTGTCAAATGTGGGAATATGGAATGTTTGGACTATAGATTTGGTAGACAGATCTGCTAGTACCCTGCCTTCATGGTCAATGATCTTTCTGGTGCTATGGTAGCATTCTCTACATTCCATTACTAATTTTAGAGCCATGAGCATTGGAGGGAAGCCAGTTGCCTTAGCAAGGCCACTCTTTCTGATTTTCAATGCATTCTCAGTTCTAGGGTTAACCATTACCCTTTGTCTAAATTCATCAATATCCACATGCCTGAGGTTGGTGTTTGATACAGTGTCCCAATCGAAAGTAATCTTGGAGGTGCACTCCACACCATGGCATTGGTACTTCATTTGATCTTTCTCCTCTTTCCCCCTTGGCACTTTGGCAGCCTTCTTTCCCTTTTGATTCTGAATAGACTTCCCCAATGGTCCTGTAGCATATTCCATAAATCCTGCACACAAAGATGCAATAAGCGCATTCATAAAAAAATAGGGGAGCGTCAGTTAAATCCTACAAAATAGGGGTTAGATCTGACAATTCATCTTCAAAAGATCACAACATCCATTAACTTGCATCATCATTCCTCTTTTTGGGACTCATTTGAATCAAGTTTAAGGATGCAGGCCTAGGGATGCGGGTTTCCTTGGGATGGTAGCAATTAGGAGTTGTTAGGAGCAGGACAGCACCGGGGCCACAACAACCCGCAGACAACCACCCACACTCAGAATTCAACTTTGGAGATTTGGCAATCAAGATCTTCAAAAAAGCATTTGGCACATGGGGAAATCAGTTTCAAAGTTATTTAAGTCACCTGGTTGGTCATTTTACTCGTGCAGGTGTAGGGCATGTGAAAGCAAGAGGCTTCATGGATGTTTGCATCTTTGTCATTGAGAAACAACAATCAAGAGGCATAAACCCACTAGAGGAATCCCGCAAAGTGAGACCCACAGGTGGCTTGGATAGTTTCACTTGGTGTTCAAATCATAATCAACTTGGGAGGTTGTGGGGTCAGACTAACGGGAAGGCACTTTGAGATGGCCATTTGGGAATGATAGTGATGAGGCGGTGGTCTATAGGAGGCAGTCTGCACTAGTGGATCCGCGAGGCACCTAGGCTTTGGTCATTTTGCTTAAAGGAACTTGAATGGAAAAGGATAGCTTAGACTCCAAAATGCAAGAGGAAGAGAAGGTTTGGTCACTCAAACAATAATCATATGACGTCAGGCGGTAGGCGGTGGCCCACAAGGAAAGGTTCGCATGCAGCACTAGACTTAGTTTTTCTTGCTAAAAATTCAGGGAAATGATTTGGGTGGACTCCACAATGTAGATGGGTGAGGTTCCTTGACTATTTAGGTTGAAAAAAATGGTGGGGCTATTCGCAGATGGACCCCTGCAAGGCCTATCCCACATAGCATTAGACTTAGTGTTTTTCGTTGAAAACATCGAGGCGGTGCAGAGAGTAGCGATGCTGCAAGGCGGAAGGAAGCAAGGACCTCACCACTAATGTGAGGAGTTCAAAATGGTGGCGGAGAGAAGACATCGATCCACAAGGAAGACTTGAGTTTCGCTCGTGAGAAAGATGAACAGTTAGCGGGGCAGAGGGGTCCATGGTGCGGAAGGCAATTTTGGTTTCGCCATTAGCAAGTGGCATTTCAAACGATGGCGATGAGTGATTAGCGGCCCCCAGGCATCAACCTGCATGCTAAGACTTGGTGTTTTCTATGTTTGATAGAAGTGACTTCGGCAGGACCTACGACGTGGGATATTGGAAAAGGTTGGTCATTTAGAAACGACGGCAAGAGGGGGGCCGCCTGCATGTGGCAATGGGGAGCGAACCTGCAAGGGATTCAAGATTTGAGTTTTCGCTTAAGTATTCTACCATTTGGGTTTCAAGGGTGGTGATGGGATGATGTTTTTCCATATGCAGGAATCCGTAAAGGTGGACCCACCAAAGCACGGGGACCTAGGTTTTACATTTAAGCACTTTCACTATTTCCATTTGACTTGGGAGACGATGATGAGGGGCTTGTTGATCATAGAGGAGCCATGCCTCTACAAAGAATAGTGATGGGGAAGCCAAGTTCCACAACATGCTTAAAGGCCATGTTTGGCTAAATTTCCAAGGATTTTTTAAGCAGGTTTATTCAAAAATTGATGGTTAACCAACCACTTTAAGGAGCTTTAGGTTTCCCTTAAGAAATTTTCAATTAAGTTAAAGCACCTTATTAATGAAATGTGTTTTAGAATGCAAGTGGAGGATTGACCTGGAAGTTGTGAAGATAATCAACGGAGATCATGTTTCAAGCTCCTCAAAGGCTCGTGCGGGCGCAAGGGTTACGATTGTCATTCGCTTTGACAACTTCCAACTGGAAGGAGGTGAAAATGATAGGTCGGGCGAACCTATTTATAGTAAAAATTACATTTATGATCCACATTGAATATGTGTATGGTGGTCAGCAAGGTAGTTGGGAATCAAGTTCAAAAGGCCAATGGCAGGAAAGGCAGAGCCCGCAAGGCAAAAGGACCTCAAGACTTCACCATTTGACGGGCGACGGAAAGAGGGCGGCAAAGAAGCTTGCAAGACCCGCCATGCAGGCAGACATACTAGGTTGGTCACCAATGAAATAGTGAAGAGCAGATGGCTCCACGTATGGGGAAGCCCATAGCTATGGAAGTGCATGAGGTGGAGGACGCCAGAGCGAAACACAAAGGGAAGTCCACATCGAAACCTCTGCAGGAGCCAAGGACTTAGAAATTTTTTGGGTGGTGAATTTTGGTCAACTTTGGATGATGACTTTAGGGCCCCTTGACCACTTGAAGCTTGAAAATAGGAGCATGCAAAACAAGGCAAAGGCAAAAAGTGACACGAAAAAGGCGAGAAGAGAGGGTCCCCATTTTGAACAGGGCATGTGTGTCATAGGCACAACACAAACTTCACGACATTCATCAATGGAAAGAAGGTAAACTTTGCATGGACCTACGTAGATATGCCTAGACTAGACCCAACACTAGTGGTACATCATTTGGTTCTTTTCCTGGGAGCAAATCCTATCAAGCAAAAACTCAAAAAAATGCATCCTCAGATAGCATTATTGGTAAAGGTAGAACTAAAGAAGTTACTAGATGTGGGTTTCATTATTCCCATCAATTATCTAGAGTGGATATCAAATCTAGTACCAGTGTCAAAACCTACTGGGTGCATAAGGATCTACATAGACTTCAGAGACTTAAACAAGGTCTATCTAAAGGATGACTTCCCCCTTCCTAGTATTGATATGATCATGGATCTAATAGCAGGGCATGAGATGTTATCCTTAATGGATGGTTTCTCAAGATATAACCAGATAAAAATATCTCCAGACGATCAACATAAAACAACATTTACTTGTGCTTGGGGGAAATTATGCTACAATGTAATTCCATTTGGCCTAAAGAATGTAGGAGCAACATATCAAAGAGTAATGATGACCATCTTCCATGATATGTTGCACACAATCACTTGAGAAATCTTGCAAAGGTATTTGATTGGCTTGAACAATATAATTTGAGACTCAACCCTAAGAAGTGCATGTTTGGAGTGACATCTGGAAAGCTGTTAGGATACATAGTGTTATGAAGGGGGATTGAAGTGGATCCTACAAAACTAAAAGTTATGCTAGAGATGCCTCCACGAAAAAAATTAAAACAACTAAGGATTTTATAAGGGAAGTTGCAATCCATCAGGTGATTTATCACACAACTAGTAGAAAAATTCCACCCTTTTACTCATCTCCTACACAAGGAAATCACCTTCAAGTGGGATGGGAGATGTGACCAAGAATTCTGGCAAGTGAAGGAGTACCTACTTACTCCTCCTGTACTCATTCCACCTTTACCAAACAAGGAAATGGTACTCTACGTGTCTACCACACAAGCAGTGTTGGGAGCCCTCCTAGCCTAGCTAGATGATAACAACAAAGAAAGAGCAGTATACTACATCAGCCGAACATTGGTGGGCTACGAGTTGAGCTACTCACCCATAGAAAGAGCATGTCTCTCAATTGTATATGTAACACAAAAATTGAGACACTACATCTTAAACATAAAAGTCAAGCTGATTTGAAAGGTAGACCCACTAAAGTACTTACTAGCAAAGGCGGCCCTAACAGGTCAAATTGCTAAATGGGTGATGATTTTGAGTGAATTTGAGATTGAATATGTGGATAGAAGAGACATCAAGGGATAAATCATAGTAGACTAGCTAGCCAAAGCACCCATAGACAATCACTAGCCTCTCACAGTGGACTTTCCAAATGAAGATATCCTAATGACATAACAGACAGACCATTGGACTCTATACTTTCATGGGTCCCACACTCTACATGGTCCTAGAGAAATTATTCTATTTCTCACACCACAAGGAGATAATATACCCAAGGCATACAGGATCACTTTCCCATGCATAAACAATATCTCAGAGTATGAAGCTTTAATCACTAGGCTCAAAATGGCTATTGAATGGAGAATAAAAGAGCTACATGCCTTCGAAGACTCTCAGTTAGTGATCAAACAAGTGAATGATGAATACCAGACAAAAGATAATAAGTTGATTACATATAAAAAGATGGTGGATAGCTTCAAATACTATTTTGTTACAATAACCTTTGAACAAGTTCCTTGGATCGACAACAGAGTGATGCAATGGTGACAATAGGCTAACTTCTTGATATTCCATAGAATGTTCCTACGTATGAGTTCCTTGTAGAAGAATTGCTCATACCTGCATTCAACATCCTAGAATCAGAACGGGTATGTGTTGTTGTTGGTCCTAACTCCCCATGGTACCAAGATATGTTTGACTAAATCTAGCATGGTATCATCCCACATGACCTAAAAACCACTCAAAAGAAAACCTTCACCCGTAGGACTTCCTAATTTAGGATCCTAGGAGATACCCTATATCGTCACAATCTAGCTGGTATGTTGCTTTGATGTCTTAATGTAGAGGAAGTGCAAACAACCTTAAAAGAGGTACACAAAGGTATTTGCGAGTCCCACTCTAGTAGACCTAGCCTAGTCCAAAAGTTACTAAGAACGGGGTACTACTGGCCCTCCATGGAGTAGGATTGTATTCAATATTCCCAAAAGTGTTGTCAATGCTAGCAACACAGTGACCATGTTCACACACCAGCACAAGATTTGAGACCCATCAACACACCATGGCCTTTCTCGCAATGGGAATTAGACTTGGTAGGGAAATTTTCTCCTCCCTCCTCTAACTAGCACAAGTTTATCATTACTGCAATGGAGTACCTTACCAAACGGATAGAAGCAATTTCATTGACCTATATCACTGGAAAATAGATATCAAAATTCATTTTGAATTATTTGATCTATAGGTATGGAATTCCCCGAACAATTATAACAGATAATGGAACCCCATTCAAAAATCAGGATGTCCAAGAACTATGTTCCAAATTCTCTATCCAACATAGATTCTCCATGCCCTACTATCCCCAAGGAAATGGTCAGTCTGAGGTGTCTAATAAAAAAATCCTAAAAATACTAAAGAAGATAATCAATTATGTCAACCATGATTGGAATTTTCCAATTAAACCCAGCTCTATGGGCTTACTAAACTAGCATCTGAACACCAACATGTGCCACATCTTTCTCCTTGGTCTACAAATCAAAAGCAATTTTTCCTATCGAGGTCAAAACCCCCTCATTACGAATCTCATTAAAAGGCATGGTTAGCAGTGAAGAATATCAGGTATCCTAATTAAATGAATTGAAGCTCCTAGATGAAAGGTGTTTGAGTGCGTTAAACCATCTATAGGTTTATCAGAACTGGCTCAAACGAAGCTATGACAAGAAAATCAAAGACAAAAATTTCAAGTTGGTAACTTGGTACTCAAGGAAAATTAGAATGGAAAAGGAAAATTTGAACCCAACTGGTTAGGCCCATTTATTATCACAACAAACTATGGCTATGGGGCTTATCAGCTAGCTCCTCCTAAAGGAGAACCCTTAGCCGAACCACTGAACAATAGTCACCTCAAGAAGTTCTACACATGAAGCATGTCAGAATACCCCAAGAAAAAGGGTAAAAAATCCAAAAGAATTTGAAAATTAAAAAAAATACAAAAATATCAAAAAGCAAGAAAGCAGTAAAGAGAAATAAAAAGTTCTTTGAGTGAAAACCACTTTGTGGCACTCCTAGAACAAGTAGTGTAGTAAAAACCTAGAAAACGGATGCTATGTTTGAATAAGACTTGCATCATTATCTATCAGTGTCATTTGCAACATCCACCCATTCGTCCCATAGTAAAACATGTGTCCAATCATGGCTTGTTACTGATTTAGGAAAGTAGTCTTGTCTCCAACTAGGGACAACTTCCTGAAGCTGGTCATGGATTAGATCTTTGTGTGTCCTATCATGGTCAAAACAACAAAATCAAAAAAACATCTGAAAAACAAAAAAAAATCAAAAACATCTAGAAAACAACATCGTTGGATTATTCCTTCACTCAAATAGTTTAAGATATCAACATTTGCTTGAACCCTACAACTAGTTCAAGTGAATTTCCTGCAACATGTCCTCTAGAAATAGAAGTGGAATATCAATCAAATTTATTTATGTTGTTTGAAACACCAAAAACAAGTTTATGCTTTGAGTCAATCAGTCAAACTATGTGGTCTCTATGTGTACAATGTAGGCAAGGCTTATCTCTGATCAAGCCCTCGAGGCCTTAGGTAAGTCCCCTTAGGTTTTTATCATGCTTTATTTAACATAGTAAAAAAATGCAAAATCCAAAAACATTAAAAAATCAAAATCCAAAACATCCACAAAATAGAAAAGACCAAAAACAAGTTCCCGTCAAACTAAGAAAACTACGAACCTCTGCGTGTACAACGTAGGCAAGGTTTATCTTTAATGAGCCCCCAAGGCCCTAGGTTAGTCCCCTAAAAACAACAAAAGCAACATCATAAAACTCAAAAAATCAAATAGATCCTAACCCCATCATCAAAATCCACAATAAACTTTCCATCCATAAATAAAAAAATCATCACATTCACCCTTTGAAAAAATAGACAAACAAACAAAGAAAACAATAAAAGCTAGAACTTTCAAGAAAACAACCACAAAGATTTGATTACAAACAGACAAAGAAAATTCCAAAGTATTAACTACATATTTTTTTACAACATACCAACAACATCCTGAGATATGTCTTAACGGATCCATTCCTATGATAGACATGATCAACACCAGATAATAGTGCCACCCCAAACAAATATGGAAAATGATATGACAACATTCTTTTATCTTTTTATAGTCTTATTTTTAGATTTATTTTATTGACTTATTCCCAAGAACTCTCAAGGATGTCCATAAGGATTTAGAGAAGAAGGAATGGGGGCAATTGAGCATCATTTCGATTTGTTATTTGTAAGATATTTTTGTGATATTACCATGGCGAATACTTGCTTTATTGAGTGTATGGAATTTTTTTTGAAGCACTTCATAAAGCAATGGCATATTAGGTGCTTAATACCTCTTGTGCTACTGTCTAACATGTTTTAATATAACCCAACCATATACTTTAAACAAAGCTTTTGTATGTTTGGTATGAGCAAGAATATTCTTTGTATGTTGAGTCAAATTCCACACAATGGATATAAAGTGGCCATGGTTATTAATACCATGGTGCATCATATTTTTTTGCTACATCAAACAGGATTATTCAAAATGTAAAGACTCCAAGCAAAGTGAAAGCAACCCATAAGCAACTAACAACATCAAATTTCTATTTGTCATCAAATATTTTTTCTAACTAACATACATCTTGCACAGGAATATCATTAGTACCATATCCATCCTACATCCACAATATCGTCAATACATATTATGATGATAATAAAGCAATAAAAACATCATGTACAATGTATGGGGCATATATCCATCATATATCAACATCATCACATACATAATAAAACATCATATGATATACAATATGATCAATCCAACCATCCAAATCATATGCATACATAAGAAAAGGTACAAAACCTGTATAAACTTACATCATCATAAACCATCATCCATGACAATCACATAAAATAATCTGAATCAAAGAAAGAATATCTCATATATATCATCATGAAAAAAGGAGAATGTCATAGTACATCATCATCAATGAACAAGTGTGATAGGATAATAAAAAATAATACATATATACGAGGCCTCGACTAGGCCAATGATTGTATATACAAAATCATGTCTACAATATGAAGTCTCTAAGCAATAAACATAAAAAAAGATCAAGAATAGAATGTCATTTCCTAACAAGAATAGGAGGACTCTATAGACCAGGCTGCGAACCACCATTTGGATCTGGTTGTTAGAAAAAATGACCTGCTAACTCAGCACCACCACCTGCAGCACTAGGCTCTCTAAATCTCGGTCATCGTTGTGCATGAGGAATAAAAAGCATCATACAAAGTTTGGTAGTATGTAGCCCTCTGCAATAACTAATCTTTCTCAATGCAAAGACTATCTCGCTCAGTCCTCAAACTATCCCTCTTTGTAGTAGCAACCTGTAATTATGTCTATATAATGATACATCCAATCTATGTATCTCACTTGGCTTTGAAGCCATCTCGCTATGTTGTCAATATGGAAATTTGTGTCTCTGTAGCATTTCACCACCCTATCTTTCTATCCAACTAAGCACCTCCATCCCCAGGTGGTGGAGGGGGACCTAGAACTTGTCCCTGACCCTACACCTAATCACCTTGTGCCCCATCCTACCAAACCCAACCAAGCTACTTGGATAGAACCTCAATATGTTGTCGCTCCTTGTGATGGCTTGTGATGCCTGCCCTGTCAACTACAACATCACTGCCAGGATTTGTAAATCTCAATGGTATGCATCGTGCCTACCACTGATCAAAATTGGGAGTGGTACCTAGATCTGCTAAACCCATTGGCCAACCCCATTTGACTAGGGAAAGCACTCTAAATGTAGCAATCACAACACCTTTGTCTGCCTGATGACCCCATCCGTGGATCTCCCTAGTGGTCCAACTAAACTGAGCCTCATATACATCAAGAAACTGACCCTGTCTCTCTCCAAACTGTTTCCACACTCTATCAGGTAAGTATCGCTCTAGAAGAGAGTGAGAGCGACCGATCAACCATCTAGTTTTTTGAAAATACACTAGTTGCTCCTAATTGTTGGGCCATGCATCACAATCCATATAAGGTCTCCAAAAAAACTTGGCATGTCATCAAACACACGATGCCAATATGAAAGCTCTCCAGGAAAAGTTAGAGTAGAAAATATCCATAATGATAGGAGTACGGATCACCATTATTATGATCTTGTACAACATCAGGTCGCTTCACTACAATGTGCTCCCAAGCCCATACATGTAAAACAGAGACACCTATAGAAATGGATTTCCCACCTTGATATGTAACCTCATTCATATCTCTATAGAGGTGGGCGAGACGACATGAACCCCATGCATATCTGGTCCCATGCTCAAACATCTCCTCGATAAATATACCCCATCCAACAAGGAATTATTGGCCTCTCCTATCAAGAACAAATAGCCCTAAAATCAAACCACAAAGAACAAGGGAAACAGGGTCTGCACTGCCTACAAACTCTGATAAATCAATCTTAGACTGGAAAACCTCCAAACGTCTCACACCAAGCGCAGGTACCCCGTCAAGCATGGTATTTAACGAGCTCACCATGGATAGGTATGCAGAGAATCCTCCACACATCCTCGAGGGTAATAGTGGTCTCCCCTATTAACAAATGGAATGAGGAAGTCTCTAAATGTTATCCCTCTAGGAGTGCGGTCATCATAGGTAAGTGGTAAGATCAAGTTTGGTTCTAAAAATAACCAACAGATTCTAAGTTACTTTTTCATCATTTTTGTTTCATTTTGCATGTTCAAAGCAGATCCCAAGAGGGTAATCCTAACAATGTTTTTATGGTATTCTTGTGTCATTTTTTTCATAAACATTGTAAACATATAGATAATTCCTATGCAATGGCTCAAATAAAAAAATCTATCAAAGAATTCAATTGCTTCTTAATAATAGTGCATGTTTAGAGCTCGAGAATAGTAATGCCTAACATAGTTGTAACCCATTTTAAATAATTTGGTTTAATGAATGGTTTTTTGCTAAATTAATCAATACAATGCAATACAATAACCTTACTTAGACCAATGCCTCATCCTTGGAATGGAGTCAATTCTAATACCCACACAATTTGATAGCATTATTCACTCATGATATTATTAAAAGCCTTGAGAATATTGCATTACAGTATTTCAACATTATGTTTAACCAATTACTTCTTACTACCATTCTATACTTCAAATTAATATAAACCTCTAGCTCTATTCAAGCACTTACATCAATTCTTTGAATTAATAAGCAAGAATAAAACAATACATGCATTGGAGAGCAATAGAGACAATAACTCTTGTTTATATTATTATAGTTTATAAAAATAGTACATAGGAGAGAAAATGGTGTCGAACTTGCACTATTTTGTTTTGTATATCAACATTACTATTAGAAATCCATGTGCATATTAGTATACTCAAACCTAAGACTTAGCATTAGAAAAGTTTGGTATCCCTTTACAACTTTTTTGTGATCAAATCCAGAAAGACCAACCAGACATCCCCTTGTAACTGGCCCTGAAAATCCCATTTATAGAGATATGGGAGTGACAAGCATCAATTTGAATTACAATTCTAATTACATTTGCATTTGAAAGCTAATTTCATTCAAATTTGAGAGATTCCCCAGCCACTTACATTTAATCATTGCAGAGTAGGGGAAAGCAAAAGAAAAAAAATTCACATGATTCATTGAAGAAGACCAGTTATCCCTCCAAAAGGCATTGCAAGTCATTGCAGCAACTTAAAAATTCCACATCCATGTCGATCAAAGAAGATTCTCCATCATCATGCAAGGAAAAAATTCACATATTAATCGGAAAAGGCACATCTTCCATTGAAACAATGGAGTCTAACACCTCTCCTTCACACCAACCAATAAGATTTCCAAGCCAACACCAAAGACAAAAAACCATATACCTGTTGAAGACGATGAGTTTTTTGTAGTGGCAATGGTGTCATCAAAAACAAAAACAGGGTCAGAGTGCTACTCTGAGTCGTCAGTATCAGAGTATGCTCACTCGCTCCACGTTCATGTTGAAACTGGAGAAGCAACTACTCCTCCCTCATCAGAATCATCGTGTGGCACCGGAGTGAGCAGGTAATGGCCGTACTCTGGATCAGTATCTCCTTCATTGCCTGAAGGGCTATCTAAAACCTCAATAGGAGAGTTGTGTCTCCCCATGTAAGCCATGTGAAATTTATTCTTCTTCTTTTCTTCCCTCACAAGCTTGATTGATTCCTTCTTTCTAAACTTGACCAATTCTATTGAAACAACCCTGCTCCTCATGTGGTAACTACTCCTAACACCACACTTCTTATACTTCTTGCATTCTCTCCTCCTTTGGTGTTTCAGGAGCTCCTGGTATCTCAATTTCATTTTCAGGAGTATTGTCTTGGGACTCAAGCATACTAAGTCTCCTAGACCTTTGGACTGGCTTGATAGACTCAATTGGCTTACTCTTTTTCACAATGAACAAAACAAGAGCAAGGAGACTCTTAATTTCCAAGAAAAATTCACAAGCTTACTCTAAAAAGACTCTTGATGAACATAAAACTCAAGCCTCCACATTTCTTATCAACTCATAAAGAAATTGTAGATTATAAACCCTCACCATCCCAGGATTTTAGAGCTGACAAGCTAACTTAGATATAATTGAAACAAGCAGGTATGAGTACCTACTTACCCAAAGAAAGCTACCTCAATATCTCTACAACTTCTTAACAAAGCACCTCTATGTCATCCCTCTTATGAATCTGGGCTCAATCCTTAACTTCTGACTATAATTTGTGAAGAAAATATAGTTTTTGATCCTCATTATATTGAGCAACTTAAGCATGCAAACCATTAATACTCGAGGAAGGTTTGTGCAAGCGAGCTAACAATCAGCTACTTGATTTTTGAATCTCCACCATTGATCTCATGTCGATATAAATCAACAGATAATTACAATCAAGGTAATTAATTATGACAAAGCTAATTTCATGCGCTTGATTCCTTTGTCTAATTAGAAAAACACAAGTGGATAGAAATCCACTCTATCTACACACTTAATCACATAATTAGCATTAAAGAAATTTTGTCGTGTTGTGTTTATCTGTTCACCCATGGGAATTAATCAACTTGCAACTCATCACAACAAGATAGTGGGGAGCTATCATGATTTAATCTCATAATATCGGCCCGTACTTTTCCTTATTTCAATATCACCTTCCTACGTGTACCACCATATGATAGAATTGTTGGTCACAATCAAAATCATTTCTCAAATCTCGAACACGTGCCAAAAGAAATTATTTCAAATATGACACCATTTTAGTCTTCATGTCGTATTACCCAAATTTTAGCAATACTTTGCCTCCACTAAAGTCCATCTAAGCCCTTAAGATATTCCATGTGGCAGTTGTCCACTTGCCCATTGAGAAACAAGAGGTATAACTGGGCCCCTCACGGGATAGCGGGGAATGGTCAGGATTGACCCACGTCACCCACCATCACTTGTTGATCTCTTTCCTCATAAAGCATTCGTTGTCTCCAAAGCCTAGTGGGTCCCTCCATGAAGCAACAAGTGTCAATCCACCCATTAGCCCGTGATATTTTTTAAATACAAAATAAAACCAAATGGGGTGACGAGGAGCAGCCAAGATGAAACCACATCACCCGCCATCAACTTTTGATTTCATTTTGATATCGCTCATAGATCACAAAAGGGTATCAAGCCTAGTAGTGTAGAAGATACGTGGCTTGTGCCTGCTATCTCATGTGATTAAACTAATGGGATTTGCAACAAATCAAGCGCGTGGGGAATGGTCGAGATTTGCCCGCTACGATCAAACGGTCAACATAGAACCTAATATTTGCACATATCAAAAATGTTAGTTTTAAAAAAGGGACTCGACTAGGCAGACGACAGTCGAGAGCATGAATAAATGGGTTAAGACCCTAGGTAAATATTAGAACCTGATCCTAGACTTAGGCAAATTATATTGAGGGATATCAACCCCGCAAAATAATGACAATATTTTAAAACGACAACAGGAATCAACCGGTACCATTAGGACTTAGGGGTCAGTAAAAGAATGAACTTGATAGAATGAGTCACAACTTAGACAACCGGGAACCTGCTTCAAAAGGTCAACAATAAAATAGAATTCCAATCAGGACTTTTAGACTCAATGGCTAATTTGGAAAGGTTTTGACAACATAACCCAAAGCACTGGTGAGGAACATAACCCTAAGCCTCAAAACAAGGGTCTAAGCCAAATATTGTAATATTTAAAATGGAACCAAAGCAATTTTTTTGGGGGGTTCCATCAAAATCCTAAAAATTCAAAAGTGGAAAGATTGTAGCAAAAGCAAAAACAAAAGGAAAATGCAAGGAACTTTTTGTAAAAGCGAGAGAAAATTGCAAGTGCACAAAGATCAAAAGTGAAAAAGTTTTGCAAAAGTGAAAAACTAAAGCAAGTGCACAAAAAAATGAGGCAAAGCAATCAAAAGCAAAAATGTAAAGCAAAGACGAGTTTCAAAAGCGAAAAATCATATCAAAGTCACAAAAATAAGTCAATTGCATAGAAAATTTCTAAAAGTGCATGTTTCAGAATAGCAAATGTGCTAAAGCCGATGCAATAGCACTGAAACCCTAAAAACTATGCTTTTGACTAGTTTGACATTGTGCACAAATTATGAGAATAAGAGAAGACAAAAAAGAGAATCAAGAGGATACATACCGGGGCACCAACGCCTACGGGTCATCCAAACTCTCGAACCAAGTCTGAACGATGTGGGGCTCCCTGAATCCTAGGCATTGCTCCTCAACAACTGACAAAATGGTAAATTCAAAGACAAGAATTCTTTATAGGCTCAAAGTGAAAATGAGGAAAGTAGAACCCTAATTACCTATTTTAACCCTCAAAAAACCCTAAATTTTACCTAGGAAACCCTAATTTTCACTTAGGGAACCTTCCTACGTTCAAATTAGGACTTCCCAGGAACATTAAAACAGGCAATGAGGGACCTATAGACTTAATTTTTTGTCCTCTCCACATCTAAACTATACTAGAACAATGTCGTGAGCCTGACCTCAAAGTTGAAATTTTTGGCCAACCTCTCAAGGGGGTAGCACAGAGTCCTATCATCATTCCGCTAACCACTGGGGCATAATGGGGCATAATTTATTTTCAAAATCTTGATCTCAACATTAGAATCTTTGAAATAAAGCAACCAATACTTTGTATCAAAGAGGGGCAAAATGTAGACATGTAAAATTGACCTAACACTTATCACACATACTAAGCAACATTTTCACATCATCAACATCATTATTATTAAACATCACTACATTTCACATCAAAAGTATCAAAAACCCTAATTTCCCCTATTAATTGAATAATACAACATTATTTAATTAATTCACTTTTTCATCATTTTTGAGTGATTAAAAATAAATTCTATTTATTTATTAAAGTCCTAAAACCCTAATTTCCTCAATTAATTGAATAATATGACATTATTTAATTAATTCATGTTTTCATCATTTTTGACTAATTAAATCAGTTTCATTTATTTAATGAAGTCCTAATCATCACTTTATTCCTCTTGATTGATTAAATAACACCAATTATTTAATTTTGTTGCTAAATAACTTTCATTCCCCTAAGTTGACTGAATTATTAATCATAATAATTTAAATAAAGTCACTTTTCCCTCCAAATTTTGAATAATTAAATCAAACTATTCAAAAAATCATCAAAAATCAAATCAAACTAATGCAACTATGTTTACAAAAGTCAAACTTGATTTTCACACTCAACTCCAAAAAGGAATTAATTAGTCATCCTCAACCACTTTCCTGATTGAACAAATTATGAATCATTGATTGCTCAATCTAAGTCCTGACTAATCAATCTATTCCTGATTGATCAATCTATATTCTTAATTGATCAATCTATATCCCTGACTGATCAATCTATTTCTCAATCCCACAGATTATTCAATCTATTTCTTCAATCACACTAATTGTGTAATCAATTTACACAGATTATTCATGTCTATTTCCTCTCAACATCCTTCGATCATCGATCAAGATATTCTATTATGCAATCTTGATCGTCCATTTCAAATCACAATTTCTATATAAAAAACCTCTTTCCTCACAGAAAAGGATGGAAGAATCAACATCATTTTCACAACAAAGTACTGTCGAGATCACAATCACCATTGACAAAGCTTCAACATTTCTTCCATCAACACACCCATCAAAGCTTCTCACACACGAACTATGGAGGCTTCACAGTGATATGAATAACCCAAAATCATGTGAATATACTCCAACACGGGATGGTAACACTATTCTTTTTATGACTTCATGTATGCTTTCAGCTTTTGATTTTGTATCTTGAATTCAGTAATAGTTCAGTTTCATTTCATGAGTGAAGGAATAGATCTAGATTAGTGTTTTTGATTTAGATTAGCTTCTATTTCATTGCATTATCTTGTTTACACTCTATGATTTTCCCCCTCACACAATTACAATATCAAACGACATAATTGATTGGGAATTCGATGCATTTGATCAACCAAACAATGCATTGGATTCAACATTCAATGCATTTGACTTTGCGAACAATTCATAATTTTCAAGTATTTGATGCATCTGCTCTGTAGTTTGATGCATTTTATTGGGGAAACCACATAGATGATCCTAGAAATGATACAATTGATTAAAAATTGGTTACTTTGTTGTAACAATTAGGGTTTATTATATTTTATTATTTTATGCTCTTTATTCACTATGTTAATTTTTTTATCATAATTTGCAAGTGTCTAACCTTAAAAATCCCCATTTATTATCCTACAAGGTTTTACATTTTTTTTAATAAATTTATGATATTTTTTATAGATTGGTGTATTTGTTTAGAAATTGTGTAACTAATTGGGGAAACGGTGCAAACAATCAAGTAAAAGACACAATTGATTAGGTATATGATTCAACACCTCTATATCTCTTGATTAATTGTTCTTTGATTTTATGTATTTGATCCTCATTTTAATATATTTGATTCAAATTATGCACAATTGATCCATCCTATTGCGTAATTGATCTATGTTTTTTTGTGATTTTTAATTTGTTATTGATGTGATTTGTGTAACTATCACTTTGATTGGGAGAAGATAATAAAACTCTGAAACTATTTACATATCTGATGCAGGGTTTTGTATTTTTTAGAGTAGCTCACATTACAATTTTCTAAAGGAAAGATTTTGTTTGTCGGTCTGGTGGAGTCACTAGTGTGTATGCTCTCCCCTTGCACCTAGTGTGAGCCTCGGGACCAAAAACACCTTTGAGTCCACATACTTTTTATTTTATACCCAGGGAGTGTTATTTGTGTATGCTCTCCCCTTTCACCTAGTGTGAGCCTAGGGATAAAAATGATAGCATATTGTTTTTTGAATCTAGTAGGATGCCTGCTTGGGGACTTCATCACCTCAAGGGTGACCTCAATCACATTTTCTAGCGAGGTATAGAAAGAGGGGAGAATTAAATTTATACCCCAAGGTGTGGCCAACATTATTATCGAGCTAATCCATAAGACCCTCAATCTACCAAGACTTGTTAGGTGAGGAGAGCAAGGGAGACCCCCCAATATTGAGCACTAAAAATGGGCTCACTATTCATAGACACCACTAAAAACCTTGTTTTTAGAAGCCTAAGACTATCAGTCATTGATCTATTGGGGTGCAAGGTACAATATCATTCCTATTAAAGCTACCCAACATGACCATCTTAAGGTGAGATAAAAGTATTTTGAGGGTGTAAAAGACTTCAAGGGAATGAGGAAGGTGAGCCCTTGTGCTATTGGAAACCTATCTATCCCCCTTTGAGAGTGGTGTGTGCTTAAGCATAATCCTATTTAATATTTTCACTTGGGCCTCTACTAGTGAGACCCACCTTGATTGAATAACATAGATTGTTATCATGTTTGGTATGTCTTTTTTTGTGCAAGACTAATGAAACCATTTGGCCTATTACCCTAAAAATATCAGACAACCATTATGTATTATTGGTTGATTCTACTTTTTCTTGCCATAAGTCTCAAAAATAGTTAAATTTTCCAAAAATTACATAGAATAATGCATCTAATTGATCAAAACTCACAACTATTTATCCTATGTCATAACTTTCTATAATATAGCACAATTGACTAAGCACACAAAGCTCAAAAACTTAATTTTTACCTAAAATTGAATAATTGAACCTTCCTATTGTGCAAGTGATCCATTAAACTATGAAATTGATCCTTTAAATTGCACAATTGATCCTTATAATTGTAAAATTGACTTTGTTGAAACTACTAAAAAAATACTATAATCCCAAATTGAGCAATTTTACACAAAATTGTGCAATTGACTCTATGTATTGCATAATTGATCCATCTTGCAATACAATTGATTTTTTAATTAGTGCAATTAATTTTGAATACCACTAAACATACTATCATAAAATATTTAAACTTCAGAAACAAACCTAAAATCTACCAGCATACATAGATAGAATAGAGACCTACCATTTTCATTATTTTCTATCATTATCCTATCAACATTTCATCTTTCCATTGTATCCATAGAAATATAAAAAAAAGGTTCAAAATCTAAACCAAAAATAGTCACCCATCCATAATCAATAATCCATTATCTACTAAATCATAATTTATCTAGATCTTACACCCATTTATCTCTACTTTTTCCTTTTTGCTTAGAAGTTTTCCTTCTCAAAGTAAAGAATCAAATTATCTTATCAGTGTTATAGATTAGCATAGAATTTTTTCTACTTCTAAGTTGATATATTTCACCCCCTCATTCATTAATTTTAACTCATTAGTCTATTTCAAATTCAACATATCAAATAAAATACAAATCATCATCTAAGATCTAGACATACTTTTGACCTTTTTTTGTCTCATTATCCCACATATCAAACTCTTTAAAAATCAAAAGGTCTCAAAATTTATAGTATGGCAGTTGAAACTAGGTCTGATACTAAGAAAAGGATACCCTTTAAATATAAGATCCTAATATGGTTCCCATAAACATAGATCCTTTCCAAGAAACACAAGGAGAGTGCTCATAATTATTCGTGTCAAGAGGGTTTGAAACACCATCTAGTCCTAATATTACACCCAATATACTTAAAGACATAACACCTAAAGAATTGGTGGAATGACAACAAGATGTTAACACCATGAAACTTGTAGATACCTTATCATTACAAATTTTGATCAATATTTCCTATCATTAGAACAACGTGCCAAGTTACCATTGACATTTGATGCCACACTCATTCAAGAAATCACCAACACGACCTCGTCATACGCATTAGGAGGAATAAGTTCTAGCATAATTCCACAACAAACTAATTCTTTCATACAACCATCTAACAAAACTCTTATTCAATAGCATACTAATCCTTTCACACAACCCTCTAATACCATACCCCAAACAAATTTCCACCATTATTCCATAATCGATCATACCAATAAATTCAACCTAGGTATTTATACCTTTGATAAACACTCAACTTCCACTATACACTTTAGAAATCACCAAATCCATTATACCAATGAAACAATGCACATAACAAAACTATCACCATGACTAATAGCTAAACACCTCTACATACATCATACCTTTCACAAGAACCTCCATTTATTGCTCCTCAAATTCAAAACATCATCCCACCTAATCAACACATCTTCTCACACAATCCACCTCAAAACACCATAACACCTCCACATACATTATACATTTCACAAGCACCTCTATCCAACTCTCTTCAAAATCAAAAAATTATCCCACAAAATTACAACGCTATATCATAACCTCAAAACATCATAACACCTCAACTTGACAATTTAGTTCACCAGGCTCATTTACCACATCAAACATATCCACCAACACTTACATTCCACCAAACCAAAAAAATAATCTCACATTATCAAAACATATTCTCAAATAATCTAATGTTGGGATTAATGTATTTATTTTTAAATACCTATGGTGTCATGTCACAAATTGGGACTCACCAGTTGGGTGGCATCCCTATTGGAGGTGATTGGATGAAACATCATCATCCTAAGTGGACATAGGTGTCCCATTTTAGAATCTATGACATATGACAAATTCTATGATGCGTCATAAGGCATCTTTGAATGCATGGGTGAAAGTTGGCACCCAAGCTGGGTTATGATAGGATGTAAGAGAATCGGTTATTTTTAGCTAGTTATGATAGATTCTATGACAGTTGTGAGATGTGTAAGGCATCTGTCAGAGCCTATTTTTAGCATATTCTAGGCATCCAAGCTTGGAAGAAGACCATTTGCATGTTTGAAAAGTGTATGGGGAGTAAGGTAATTTTGTACATGTTTCCAAATGCATTTCTAAGGCGTTGAAAATTATGCCTTTTGAAGCTTGGATCACTCTGTTTATTGAGTGCCTTGTGTTGTAGAATGCATAGTTTGTTTGCAGCTAATGAAGTGCTACCAATATCACTCCAGAACAAGTGTTTGTTTGAAGCTCTTGTGGCAGAAAGCTATGTACTTGGTGATGTATTGTAACACATATTTGAAGTAATAAAGATGTATTGTGCTTTTAGAGGGTGCAGTTTTTTACCTAAAAGGGTTTTCCCCACGGTATATTTGGTGTCACTGCTTTATGCATTGTTGTTGTTACACTCCTTTATTCTCTATGTGCTTCTCTTATTGTAATTGTTAAAAGGTGTTAAAATGAAAATTTTGTAAGTCTCTCCTGAATAGATTAGTGTAGGAAGTTGTTTCCGCTCACTCGACTTCCTTTTAGTTGGTATTAGAGCTTGGCTAGCCTTGGTTTCTTTGTTGGGTAGAAGGGTTTTTTGAGCTAATATCAGTTTCAATGGGAGTTTTGCAGAAGTGTGTATTTCATGACATTGTTGCAAGAAAAAGATGGCAAGCACATATGGGAGGATTGAGATTGAAAAGTTCAACGGTAGTAATTTTGAGTTGTGGAAACTCAAAATAGAATACATGCTAGTAGATCGAGACTTATGGCATGCATTTACCGGAACCATGCCACAAGGCATGAAACAAGAATATTGGGATCTCATGGATAGGAAATCCAAGGGTCTTATTAGAGTCTATTTGGTTGATTCCATTCCCCTAAATGTCCATGAAGAGAAAAATTTGGTTTCTCTGTGGAAGAAGCTTGGTGATGTCTATCAGGCTAAGTCCCTAGTAAACAAGATTTTCTTAAGAAAGAAGATGTATTCTCTAAAAATGGAAGATGGAGGATCCATTGCAAATCACTTGAACTCTTTTAACGTGCTTGTTGCGCAACTGGGTTCCATTAGAGATAAAATAGATGAACAAAACGGTTGCATGCTCCTTTAGTGTTCATTTTTGGACTCTTGGGATCACTTGGTAATGACTATTGGAAGCACCAATTCCACATTTAAGATGGATGAGGTTGTTGCCTCATTATTATATGAAGAGATGCAAAGGAAGTCTTCTAAAATGGACAAGGAGGCCCTTGCAGTCCATGGCAGACCAAAAGAGAGAAGCAAAAAGAAAGACAAAAGAAAACTAAATCAAAGTCTTCAGGGAGATCAAAGTCTCCTGGTAAGAAGTCCAAGGAAAAATGTTAGAATTATGGTGGATTTGATCACATTCAAAAAGATTGCAAGAAGGAGAAGAAGAAGAAAAACAAGTCTTTCTCTGATTTTGAATATGAGAAATCATCCCAAGATGATGGAGAATATTTTATTGTAGCCTTGGAAACCCATGCATCAGATGATGTGTGGTTGATAGATTCGGGTGCATCCTTTCACATGACTTCTCACAGAGATCAGTTATCAAAGTATGAGGAGTACAATGGTGGAGATGTGTACTTGGGTGATGAATCTCACCTGAAGATTGTTAGCCATGGAAGAGTGAAAATTAGATTTCTTGATGGAAGAGTGAAGGGGATTGATGGTGTCTTGCATATCCTGGGTTTGGCATGAAACCTTCTTTCTATAATTAATTTGAATGATTTGGGAGTGAAATTTGTTTTCTCTGGTGGAGGATGCAAGATGAAAAGAGGAGCTATGGTGTTAGCTAAGGGAGTTCATATTGGCACTCTATTTCAACTCGATGCATTAATTGTACAATGCAATAGTTCTTCTAATGTATTGAAGAAGAGACCTTTGGATTCTTCATCCTCACCATCAGATTGTGCAGAGAAGAAGCTATTGTAGCTACATTCGATGGTCATGCATTTTGGCTACCTAAGGGTGCTCATTCCATCGAAATGAAGCTTCATGTAGAGAAGACAATGTTATGGCACCAATGACTTGGTCACATTGGTGAGAAGGGTCTTAGAACCTTGAAAGATAAGAGCCTTGTCGAAGGCATTGATGATTGTAATCTAGAATTTGACTTTTGTGAACATTGTGTATATGGAAAACAACACCATGTTTCTTTTTACTCTAGTTCTCACAAGTATTTTGAGGTCTTGGATTACGTACATTTAGATGTTTTTGGTCCTATAAATGTTCCTTCATTATCAAAATCTATATATTTTATTTCTTTTATAAATGATTACAGTAGGACATTTGTTTATTTCCTTAGAAGTAAAGTTGAAGTCTTTAGTCGGTTTAAGGAGTTTAAGGCCTTGGTAGAAAACCAGACTAGTAGAAAGATTAGTGTTTGAGAACAAATAATGGTGGTGAGTTTTGTTCCATAGAGTTTGACAAGTTCTGTAAACAGCATGAGATTGAGAGAAATAAAAATAATCCCTACACTCCACAGCAAAATGGAGTTGTAGAGAGGATTAATAGAATGTTGATGGAGAGGGCTAGGAATATGTCAACTGTTGCTATCCTTGAACAAAAATTTTGGGCTGAAGTACTAGCCACTGCATATTATTTGATCAATAGATCTCCTACATCAACACTTTTTTGAAAGACACCCATAGAGGTGTGGCTTGGTAAAAAGCCTTTGATGATACATCTCAGAGTTTTTGGTTGTGAAGCTTATACTCATGTTCCAATTGAGAAGAGGTCAAAGTTGGAGAACAAGGTTGTTAAGTGTATCTTTATTGGCTATGGTATCAGTGTGAAAGGGTACAAGCTTTGGGATCCAGTAGCTTAGAAGGTTCTCTATAGCAGAAGTGTGATCTTCAGAGAGATGAAACCTTCCTCCATTGAGTTGCAACCAAAGAAAGAAGATAAATAGAAAAAGGAGGTAGTTCAGATTCCACCTACTCTGAAGAAAGAAGATCTAAGTACTCTTGTTGGACCTGATGATGAGGAGAGCTCAAGTAGCTTTGAAAGTTTTGAAGAAGAAAGAGAACCTCAACCTTAGCCTTTGAGGAGGTCTACATGAGTTAGGTGGAAACTAGAAAGGTTTGGATATTCATTATTGGATTCCAATTGCATATTTTCCTTGATTACTAATACTTATGAGCCTAGGATGGTTAGAGAGGCATTGGGTATGAATGATTCAGATTCCTAGATGCAAGCCATGGATGAGGAAATGGCTTCATTAAAGAAAAACAAGACTTTGGATTTGGAACCTTTTCCTATTGGACATAAACCTATTCGTTGTAAATGGGTTTTCAAGAAAAAGTGTGGTCGTGATGGTAGTGTTGAGAAGTATAAGGCATGGTTGGTTGCTAAGGGATTTTCCCAGGTGGAGGGAATTGATTAAGGGGAGATATTATCTCCTATAGCGAAGTTGACATCTATCTGGATTTTGTTATCACTTACAGTAGCATATGGCTTAGAAGTGGAATGGATGGATGTGAAGACATCATTCCTTCATGGTGATTTGGAGGAAGAGATATACATGTCACAACCAAATCATTTTATTGAAAAAGGTAAAGAAAATTTGGTTTGCAAACTAAAGAATTCTCTTTATGGTTTGAAATAGCCTCCTAAAATGTGGTATTATAAATTTGATACCTATGTGTTGTCATTGGGATTTCAAAGGTCTAAATTTGACCATTGCACGTATACTTTAAAACTAATAATGGTCACATTCTTATTATTGTCCTATATATAGATGATATTTTGTTTATTGGTGTGTACCTTAGAATTTTACCCTACTCTAGTGTGCAAAATAACTAAAAATGTGAATGATAAAAGACTAAGGACACTTCAATATTAGCCTAAAGAGTGATAAAACGAGAAGGAAAATGGATAAAACAAGATGCAAATGATTTCACCTTCCTTGTTGTTGAAGACTCCTTAGTTGGCCCTTGATTGAGATGATTTTGTGTGCTCCTTAGATGACTTCTTGAGTGACTAAATGCAAGATCAACTTATGCAAAATGATTGGAATGGATGGCTAGATGATAGTCAATGAGTGAGTATGCAAATTGGCAGCATGTAGTTATAAAATGGCTAAGTGTTGAAAATGCCCTTGAGGAAGGGGTATTTATAGGAGAATTTGAATTCTCTAGAGAATTCAATGGTTGAGATTGATCCAACAAGGCCAAGATGAAGGGCTAAGGTGAGTTGAGGATTCACAAGCCCTCACATCTTGACATGTGGATTGTGAAGTGGATAAAGGTAGGATGATGTGTAGGTGATGTGGAAGAGAAGTACATGATGTGGAGGAAGTACAAGTACCTTGCAAGTACATTGGGAGATGGGAAGAATCTTGGGTGAATAAAAGTGAATTAAAAATTCACAATGATTGGAAGAATCTGGTGGATAAGACAAGGTTCCCAAAAGGTGAGAATTTGTCACATGTGACTTGATGTGACAAGTCAAAGGTTCTAGAAGATGCATGGGAAAAGGGGATTCTAGGAGGAATAAAAGTGAATTAAAAATTCACATGGGGAAGAGAGAAGCCTAGGGTGAATAAAAAGTAATTAAAAATTCCGTGGGGGATGGGGAGAGTTGACCAAGGTACTAATTAGGTTTGACTAATTAGTAATTAGAGGATAATTAGGGGTTAATTAGGATTAAAAGCCAACTTGCAAAAGTTGGAGGATGTGACACATCCTAATCAAGGATTAGGCATGTGCACATCCTTAATGAAAGATTAGGAAATGGATTAGGATTAGATGAAAATGACATGTGAGGAATTAAATAAATGTAATATTTATTTAATTTATTTGATGAAAGAGGATTAAGGAGGGTAAGGTATTTAATTATTAATTAAATACCTTAGGGATTTTAGAATTAAGGGTATTAATTAAATAATAGTAATATTACTTAATTAACTTGGATAAGAAGGATGTTTAGATGAAAAGTGATAAATTTGGATAAATTAAGTGTCCAAATTTGGATGTCTACATTTGCCCCTCTTTGAGATGGTGTTACGAAGTAGCATCATTTCAAAGAATATTAAAATATAGAACCTAGAAGGAGATGGTTAGATTGGAAAAGATGCCCCAGTCATCAAAGGGATGACTAGGAAGAAAGATGATGGGGGTGAAGATGAAGGTTAGGGATAAGGATGCCCCCTCGAGAGGACATGTGGGTTCAAGAGAACACGGATGTGCTCTCGAAATAGATGATGTGATGCAAGGGGAGATGAGGAAGATGATGCAAGGTGATGGGTAAGAGAGGATGAAAAGGCGCCAGGAGGTTGGGAAACAAAAATGGATGTAGAGACGAAGATGATGTTGCCCCAGTCAAGGTACAAGCCAAAAGGGGGTGAGGATGGATGGAGTGTTGTCAATGAATCACGAAGATAGAGGAGGATACATCCCACTGAGTGGTATTGATGAGGGAAGGGTACATCCCAAAACACCATTAAAGGATAGGGAAGAATGCCTCCCTATGATGATGACAAAAGTGTTGTTGATGAGGGAAGGATACATCCCAAAACAACACCAAAGGGATAGGGAAGGATACTAACGAATGATGATGATGATGGGTCAAGGCTGGTAACGAGACTGGGGACAAGACCAAGGATTTGATTAGGTGATTCAAGCTAAATGGAATGGATGGGGGTTGGATAGAGATGTGAGATAAGGATGAAGGATGAATGGATGGGGGGATACATGCAAGAGGATAGAAGGGAGAATCAAATGCAATCCTAATGCAATTTTCCATCTTTGGAGCACTGATTTTTGCTATAGCATAAGACACCAAGTGCCAGGGTATGTGGAACCAAGGCATAATAGTGTCTAATGCATGAAATAAACACAACAGACAAGAAGGCTATCCCAACACCCCAAAGTCACAAAGACCTTGGTCGGGCCAGGTATTGAGATAACCACAAGCACAAAAGGATGCCCCAGCATAACACAAGACTTCGGGGATCTTGGTGGGTACTATGTAGGACAACCAAGAAGACGCAATCAAACAAAAGATCAAGATATGCCCCTATGTGGACCAATCAAAACACGTCATAATATGATGGATCATGGCGGCCTTGACAAGTGATGATAGGGAGCTCAAATGATAAACAAAAGCCAAAAGCATCAAAAGATGCAAATCAATTTCAAACATCCTTTGCCATAGGATCAAGGGGATGGATGGTTGATGAGGTCTATTAGGAAGGATGCATCCTATTGAGACCGATGATGGATACTAAGCTAAAAATCAATATGATGCGGGAAAAATCGATTGGATCTCATGATACAAGTGGATCTTGTTTTGTTAAGAACCAGCTAGATAAGGGCACAGCTTGATGACACAATAAGACAAGACACAAGACTGACACACCCTAAAGACCTAGGGGCTCGGGGGCTGATCAAAGATTAGCCTTGCCTACGTGGAAGCGCAGAGCCCCTATAGTTCGATAAAAGGCTATCAACTGACCATGGATAAAAGTAGAAAGAGGACGATGAAGACTGATGAGAGATGACAAGGACCGAAGGGACAAAAGCAAAGACTAATGATAAAGGAGTGGATGGAGAAAGCAGAAAGACCGATGCTAGATGATAGAGGAGCCAAGTGGACAATGAAGATCGATGATGGAATGATAGACGATAGACAATAGATGATAGAGGAGCCAAGTGGACAATGAAAATCGATGATGGAATGATAGACGATAGATGATAGAGGAGCCAAGTGGACAATTGATGATGGAATGATAGACGATAGATGATAGATGATAGAGGAGCCAAGTGGACAATGAAGATTGATGATGGAACCCCGGGGGCAGATCAAGTGACCGACCTTGCCTACGTGAAAGCGCAGAGGCAACATAGTTTGACAAGAGGCTGACGACGGACCATGATGGAGACTTCGATGGATGACAGGATCGAAAAAGAAGAAAGACTGATGATAGATGATAAAGGATCCCAAGGGGTGGATCAAGTGACCGACCTTGCCTACGTGAAAGCGCAGGGGAAACGTAGTTCGACAAGAGGCTGACGACGGACCATGATGGAGACTTCGATGGAAAAAGAAGAAAGATGGATGATAGATGATAAAGGATCCCAGGGGGTGGATCAAGTGACCGACCTTGCCTACGTGAAAGCGCAAGGGCAACGTAGTTCGACAAGAGGCTGACGACGGACCATGATGGAGACTTCGATGGAGGACAGGATGGAAAAAGAAGAAAGACTGATGATAGGTGATAAAGGATCCCAGGGGGTGGATCAAGTGACCGACCTTGCCTACGTGAAAGTGCAGGGGCAACTTAGTTTTACAAGAGGCTGACGACGGACCATGATGGAGACTTCGATGGAGGACAGGATGGAAAAAGAAGAAAGACTGAAGATAGATGATAAAGGATCCCAGGGGGTGGATCAAGTGATCGACCTTGCCTAGGTGAAAGCGCAGGGGAAACGTAGTTCGACGAAAGACCAAAGATAAATGATGGATAAAGGATAATGATAGGATGAGTGGAGGATGATGATAAGATGAGTGAGGATGATGATAGGATGAGAACAATCACATAAAGCTCAGGGATGGGATAGTTATCCAAAAAGATGAATTGGGAGGATGATATGATGGGATTGATTCTACACCAAGTTTTGGGGTTTAAAGGGCGTAAGGTGTTGACAATCAGATTTTTCCAGATTTGGCAATTTTCAAAAATTGTCAAATTTTTCCATTTTAGGAAACCTCATGGATATACTTTTGGGAGTCCAAATTTTTTCCAAGAAATACCCAATATTGAGATAGGATGAATTGCCAACTAACATCCCAGATTCGAGATATGCATTTTGGGTTATGAGTGAAAACAATTTTGCAAAATGCTAGAAAAAAACACCAAATTGGGATTTTGAGGGTCAAGATGAAAGTTTGAGGCCCCGAAAATGTGTCAAAACGTGTTCCAATGACTTTTGAAGAGACTAGTTGGAAATCCACTTGTTATCTCATAACGCAACCACCCGTCAAATTTCAGCCCAAACAGACACCCGAGTCAAAAGTTATGGCCTCCGGAAGTTTCGGTGTAAAAATCAAAAATCAATTTTGAAAATTTCAACACATGGGTTTTGCTCATTAGGAAAAATAAGAAAATGGCTCAGAATTGATTTTTTGAAAAAAATAATAAAAATGTGAATTTTTGGCGGGGGGCAAAGGACGGTGGGATAGGGGCGCGCCACAGTGGGGCGTATGCGCCCCTGGCCATGGGGCGGACACGCCCCGGCTAGGGCGGAGGTCGCCCCAGCCGCGGGGCGGATACGCCCTGAAAAGGGGCGGAAACGCCCCGGGAGGGCGTAGACGCCCCGACAGGGCATACACACCCCGGGAGGGCGCAGACGCCCCAACGGGGCGGACACGCCCCAGGGAGGGGCGGATCCACTGCGACAAAGAAAAGCAGAAAGAGGGACGGGGCGATGAACACTGAGAAAATATAAGAGATTGACAAGATGTGTAAGAGAAGCAAAAGTGAGGGCGATGAGATAAAGGGCATTGGGTTGCATGGAAGGAGGCCTATAGCCAAATACCAATGACAAGGGATTATGAGATGGGATGAGGATAAAGATGAAAGAATGGATGAAGGATGGGAGGGATTGTTTGGATGGATAGGAATATAATGATTGGGAGATGAAAGGGATGCTAGTATAAATGGATATGAAGATAAGGATGGGGAGATGGAAGGGATGTTGTGATAGATGGATAGGGATATAAGGATTGGGAGATGAAAGAGATGCTAGGATAGATGGATACGAAGATAAGGATGGGGAGATGGAAGGGATGTTATGATAGATGGATAGGGATATAAGGATTGGGAGATGAAAGAGATGCTAGGATAGATGGATACGAAGATAAGGATGGGGAGATGGAAGGGATGTTATGATAGATATGTCTCCAAGGACTATGTCACAAAGAGCAGGATGCCCCCACTCTAGATATGTCATATATGATGAGGCATGAGGGATGGGAGACAAGTGGATGGGAAGAGGAGATAACTAGAGGAGGATAGGATGGGTGACCAAGGAATACAATAGAGCATGGATGAAGGGAATGTAAACCAAGAGGTGGCCAAAGCATGTATAGATAGGTGCCCCTGTTTTGATCAAGATCACAAGAAGGATGGAGGGATGGGAGATAAATGGGATATGATGGTAGGATGCGGAAGATAGGTGGGATGGAGGGTTTTATGAAGAGGGGGAAGATTGCATAAGCGGGAATGCATATCGGGGAAGTTGCCCCCAAGTGCAAATGGGGATTTACAGCGTGATGCACTATTTGCAGGGTTTTCATCATGGTACTTATCCAAGGCGCTTGTTTGTCAAGTTTTCACCATTGGACCCAATTATTTCTCTTTACTTTTATTATTTTTAACTTTTTTTTTTTTGAATTTTTGGATAGTAGGGGGATGAAAATGGATAAGGATATGGATATGGATGAAGGACTCAAGCATCAACTTAAATACATGATAAGGATATGGATGAAGGACTCAAGCATCAAGTTCTATATGAGGTAGTAAGAGCCCATGTTCGAACCGACTATTGGATGTTGGTACAACTTTATGAGGATAAATGGATTATGCAAGAGGATGAATTAGGGGGATTTGAGAGGGGAGATACATGGGACAATGGATGGGATGCTACAAAGGGTATGGATGGAATGATAGGGTGGATATGTGATGGGGAGATGTGTTTAGGACCAACATTGGCACATGTGGTGGTGGATGTGAAAAGATAAGAGGATTAAGGGATGGAGAATATGGGGATAATGGAGGAGATGGAATGGTGAATTCTGGGACATAAGGACCCAAAACAGACTTAGGAGATGAAAGGGGTGTATGATTAGCTTTTGGATTAGCGACTTTGGATGTTCTAACAGATTTTTCATGTGATGGCATTGCATCTTTTTTCTTTGGGATCCACATGGTTTTGATCTTTGCTTTGGTGGGCCTTTGCGGCCTACAAATTTGATTTGGATTTTGGATTTGATTTTGCTTTCCTTTAACATGTCTTTTAGAGGGGACATGGGAAGCTTTTGATTCATGTGGATGTTTAGATTGATGCATTTTTTTTTTAACAGCCAAAGTGCTTTTAGTAGCAATGGCATGGGTGTGAGGAGATGGATGATGTGGAGCGATGAAGGTAGGAGTAAGGGGATTATGTGTAGACGGAGGATGTGCGGATATGTGGCTTTGTTGATCCTAATTAGGGGACATGTGAGAGGGATGTTTATGATGGATGAGATGGATAGGTGATGAATGGATGAAAGGATGAGATGGAGGAGGTGATCTTGGGATATATGGACCCAAGATGGATGGAGTGGATGAAGGATGGGATATGGTGGAGGGATGTAAGGACCCAAAATGGATGGAGCAGATGAAGGAGGGATATGGACGGTGGTTTTGAGGTGATACGATAGAGGAGGAGGGATGGCAACATATGATCCAGTGGGGCGATGGGAAGAGCCGACATTTTGTTTGGAAAAGGCTCGTTGAGGATGTCTAGAGGTTGTACCAACATCTTTAGATTGTGAGGCTTGGGAAATAGGTCCAAGACCTTGCATGCAAACTTGTTCTTTGACTTGGATGGGCTCTAAAATACCTTGCTCATGAAGGCCTAGACCTTTTCCTTGATAGTTCATTTTCTTGAGCATTCGATCCATGATAGGATTTGTGTTATTCTGAAAACATGATGCGAGTCATTAGTTAGGTGGAGGATGATGGGTGGTAAATACACTATGCTTTTCTTCTGCAGGAGGCCACCATGGAAGAATGTGAGAGTACCAAGGGGATATGCAAGCGGTGTAGGTATAGCAGTTTTAGGCGATGATGGGGGATCATGAGAGGGAGATGGTGGGATAGTAGCATGTGGATAAGTGATATCAGGAGAGGGATTAGGGGATATGATAGGATTTGGATTTGTGGTAGTGGGATCGTGCAATGGAGATGGAGATGGAGTGGTGGAAGCTTGAATGACAAGGGGATCATGGGATGGAATGGATGGGGGACTGTGATCTTGAGGTGGACTAGATAGGATGGTAGGATCTTGATCTGGAGAAAGGATATATTGGCATGCTTTGGATTAGACTCTTAGCATGACGCTCATCTTGTGTGGATAGCATGATAATGATCTTGTGGGACTGCTAAAGTGAGAGAGATAGAGGATAAAGAGATCCCACTGAGGAGTTCATTAGGATAGGTTTTGGTGCTACTAGGAGTGGGAGGAGTGGATTGGATTTGGGTATCTTCGATGGATTGGGTAGATCTAGGAGTAGATGGAGGGGATTGGAATTGGGTGTCTTCGATGGATTTGGTGGTTCTCATAGTAGGAGATGTGGGTTCAATGGATTTAGTGGGTCCAATGGTTTCAATGGTTTGATCAGTGGTAGGGGTGGTAACAACAATGATAGGTGTGGTATGGAGAAGGCTCTCATCACTAGTTACCATGGATGATGGATTGGGATGGCATGGTTCCATGACTTCATGATGTGGAGTTGGGGGTGGCTTCTTTGTAATGAGTCCTTGGAGAAATTCTGAAATGAGAGACTTGCATATGGTTGGCTTAGCTAGGAATTGGTAGAAATGGACTGAAGTTATGGATTGTGGTGGACTAGGGTTAGATGGAGGGAATAGAAGTTGAATGTAGGACTATGAGTAGATAGAGGGATTAAGTGGATGGGCAGATAGGATTGGATGGAGGGTTAAGGTAAGGATATTGGAGTGGTGAATTAAGATAGGGGGACATGGATTGTGGATTAGGACAAGAGGATATAGGTGGTGTAGTGGAACAAGAGGGTGTGGGGGATGGATTATAATAAGGGTATTGGGATGATGGATTAGGATGAGGAGACATGGATGTAGGATTAAGGTAAAGGGGTGTGGATGTAGGATTAGTTTGGGAAGGTGGGAAAGAGGATTACGATAGGGGACATGGATGGGGAATTGTAATAGGAGTATTGGGATGGAAAATTAGGATAAGAGGATGTAGATGTTGTATAAAGAGAGGATATGATGTAGATGAAGGACATGACAAATATGGGGATGAAGAAGATACTGGATATCCATTGTCAAAGGTGGCATAAGGAGCATGATTAGGCATGGATGAAGACATAACGGGATAGTTCATAGGAGTAATTGGATTTTGGAAAGTGGGTGGAGAAAGCTTACTAGATATGATAGTGTCAAGGGGATCTATGTCATATACCTCTTGATCGACAAGACTTTCGTTATCGTTATCGACGTAATTAGGGTTTCCCTTGACCACTATTGATGGAGGATAAGGACTCATGATGGTGAAAGGATAAAGAAGATGGATAAAATATTTTGGATGGGAACGGATTTAAAGCTCAAATCAGGATTTTGGTCAAGCTCAGATCAGGATTAGACAAAAGCTCAGATTAGGATGATTAGATGATGCGGTGGGATTGATTTTAATTTTGATGGGATTCGGTAAACAGATGATTGGATCAGGTAGATGATTTGATGAATTTTATTAAAGTACTAGATCAATTTGATTGGATAGGATCAAATGATTAGATGATGTTGATTGGATAATTATGATTGGATGAACTTGATTGGTGTGATTGGATTGATTAGATAATTGGAGGAATGGATCAGTTTTATTAGATAGGAAGAAACAAAAGGTACCACTAGATAGAGCTCAAAAAATTGAGCAATTTTGGTTTTTAAATGAAGTTGATCCGATGCACGATTTGTAAATGACAGCCTCGGGAAGTTAAGGGCGTGTCCACCCCGCGATGCAGGGCGTGGCCACCCCGGGATGGTCAAATTCTTGATAGGAGAAAATGGAAGGTACTACTGGATAGAGCTTGAAAAATTAAGCAACTTTGGTTTTTGGACGAAGTCGATCCAATGAACGGTTTGTAAATGACAGCCCCGAGAAGTTAAAGGGGCGTAGTCAGCTTTCTACAATAAGTCAGGGGTGTAGTCAGCCTTCTACAGCAAAATTAGGGGTGTAGATAGCAAAATCAGGGGCATTGACAGCTTTCTGTAGCAAAACAGGGGCGCTTCCGCCTTTCTGCAGCAAAAACAAGGGCGCTTCCGCCTTTCTGCAGCAAAATAGGGGCACTTCCACCTTTCTGCAGCAAAAACAGGGGCGCTTCCGCCTTTCTGCGCAAAATAGAGGGCGCTTCCGCCTTTATGCGTTGATTATGAGTGGTGTTTGGTGATGTAAATGGTAAAATTATGGTGGATTAGGGAGAAATTAAAATGAACGGGTGGATTAAAGATAATTGTGGAGAATGAATGGGGATTTAGAATGGTTAAACAGAAGTTTGGAATGATGAGATGGAGGTTTAAAATGGTCGAATGGAGGTTTTTGGAGGTTTAGAGTGACAAAACGAAGGCTTAGGATGATGAGATAATGGTTGGGAATGGTTAAATGATGGTTTAGAGGCTAAAGGGACCCAAATGGGGTGATTTTGGATGTTCAGGAGGGCAAATTCGCCCCTCTGCAGCAAACCAGGGGCGTAATCGCCTTACTGCGGTAAAAACAGGGGCGTAATCGCCCCACTGCGATAAATCAAGGGCGTAATCACCCCACTGTGGTAAAAAAAGGGGCATAATCGCCTCATTGCAATAAAATAGAGGCTTGGTTTGATGTAAATGACTATGGCAAGGACTTTAAAATGACAATGATAAGGCCAAATTGTCAAAATTTCACTAGTTTCTCACAAGAAAACACTCTCAAGCAAACACAACCCTATGATTAGTGTTAAAGGTATGGCCAAAGAGGTCTTAATCTAGGATGCACAAGGTGTCTAGGGAGTCCTCAATATACTCTCGGTACATGAGGCACAACTGTGAACACCAGCCCGTCACAAGTGTGAGTCGACAAACCCTAGCGAGATACTGAAGGGCTCAGACCAACTCTTCACATCTATCTAGGTATCACCCTAGCTTCGACGCTCCGCCAATTACGACGTGACTGGATTGGGGTACACCTTTCGCTCTCCCCCCTTTATATACCCCGCCGGTACGCGTGGTTGGAATTGTCCCTTGGGGCGATGAAATCCCCAAGCAGGTCCCACTATAAAGAAAACACTAACCATCTCCAACTACTCCCCAGGCTCACACGAAGTGCAAGGGGAAAGTGGAAACAAGATAATGCCCCCTTTGGGTAACACAAAAAGACAAGCACAACAAGCAATGAATATTACTCTCTCTAATTAAACTATGTTTTTAGATTAATGCAAACAACAAGGATAGTTTAAAAAGTTTGAGCAAATAGATAGCCCTGCAAGCAAATGTTAGATGTTTTATCCTGCTTTCTCCATCAACTTCACAAGAATATGCTGCAAAAAGTTAGCAAAAAACACATGTATCCTTGCAAGAACAATGTTAGGGAGAAAATAGCAAAGAAAACCGAAGCCAAGATAATAATTTTACCTTCCAAGAGGCGCAGTCACCCTTCTGCAGCAAAACAGGGGCGTAATCGCCTCACTGCGGTAAAAACAGGGGTGTAATCGCCCCACTGCGGTAAAAACAGGGGCGTAGTCGCCCCACTACAAAAAAGTGAGCACAAATTTCAGCCTAGGGGGCGTAATCGCCTCACTGCAGTAAAGTGTTAGCACAAAAACAATTTTTAGCCCAAGAGGGCGCAGACGCCCCACTGCAATAAAGTATTAGCACAAAAAAAAAATTCAGCCCAAGAGGGCACAAACGCCCTTCTGCAGTAAAGTGTTAGCACAAAAACAATTATCAGGCAAGGTGGGCGCAGTCGCCCTTCTGCAGTAAAGTGTTAGCACAAAAATAATTTACTGACCAAGGTGGACCAGTCCACTTACATACTGCTTGGGAAAAGTATTAGGACAAGCAGGTTACTGACCAAGGTGGGCATAATTAAGCCCATACTGCTGATGAAGTGTTAGCACAAAAGCAATTTTCAGCCAAGGTGGTAGTCGTATACAGGTAAAGCAGTGATATTAAGCCTCAGCACTTGTGGTAAAAGCAGTAGTGGCCCCGCTGCTTGACAAAGCAGTAATGGCCCCGCTGTAAAACAAGGGTGTAATCACCCCACTGCAACGTGTTCCTGCAAAAATCTCAACAACAGCAAACATGAAGTATAGGAACCCGTTTGTGGGTCCCACCAGGCATGCCAGAAATGTGTACCTTAGAATTTTACCCTACTCTAGTGTGCAAAATAACTAAAAATGTGAATGATAAAAGACTAAGGACACTTCAATATTAGCCTAAAGAGTGATAAAACAAGAAGGAAAATGGATAAAACAAGATGCAAATGATTTCACCTTCCTTGTTGTTGAACACTCCTTGGTTGGCCCTTGATTGAGATGATTTTGTGTGCTCCTTAGATGACTTCTTGAGTGACTAAATGCAAGATCAACTTATGCAAAATGATTGGAATGGATGGCTAGATGATAGTCAATGAGTGAGTATGCAAATTGGCAGCATATAGTTATAAAATGGCTAAGTGTTGAAAATGCCCTTGAGGAGAGGGTATTTATAGGAGAATTTGAATTCTCTAGAGAATTCAATGGTTGAGATTGATCCAACAAGGCCAAGATGAAGGGCTAAGGTGAGTTGAGGACTCACAAGCCCTCACATTTTGACATGTGGATTGTGAAGTGGATAAAGGTAGGATGATGTGTAGGTGATGTGGAAGAGAAGTACATGATGTGGAGGAAGTACAAGTACCTTGCAAGTACATTGGGAGATGGGAAGAATCTTGGGTGAATAAAAGTGAATTAAAAATTCACAATGATTGGAAAAATCTGGTGGATAAGACAAGGTTCCCAAAAGGTGGGAATTTGTCACATGTGACTTGATGTGACAAGTCAAAGGTTCTAGAAGATGCATGAGAAAAGGGGATTCTAGGAGGAATAAAAGTGAATTAAAAATTCACATGGGGAAGAGAGAAGCCTAGGGTGAATAAAAAGGAATTAAAAATTTCTTGGGGATGGAGAGAGTTGACCAAGGTACTAATTAGGTTTGACTAATCAGTAATTAGAGGATAATTAGGGGTTAATTAGGATTAAAAGCCAACTTGTAAAAGTTGGAGGATGTGACACATCTTAATCAAGGATTAGGCATGTGCACATCCTTAATGAAGAGATTAGGAAATGGATTAGGATTAGAAGAAAATGACATGTGAGGAATTAAATAAATGTAATATTTATTTAATTTATTTGATGAAAAGAGGATTAAGGAGGGTAAGGTATTTAATTATTAATTAAATACCTTAGAGATTTGGCATAATTAAGGGTATTAATTAAATAATAGTAATATTATTTAATTAACTTGGATAAGAGGATGTTTAGATGAAAAGTGATAAATTTGGATAAATTAAGTGTCCAAATTTGGATGTCTACAATTGGGAATGGTAAAAGTATGATTTTAGATTTGAAGTTTTAGTTGTTAGCACAGTTTGACATGAAAGACCTAGGTGTGGCTAGGTACATTCTAGGAATGGAAACCATGAGATACAAAGCTAACATAAAGCTTTGGTTAAGCTAGAGCAAGTATGTGAACTCCGTGTTGGAGAGATTCAACATGGTAGATTGTAGACAGTTAGTTGTTCCTATGATGCAAGGGACAAATCTTTCTATGTATAATTGTCCAAAATATCCTATTGAGATGGAGGACATGACTAGAGTACCATATGCAAGTGCAATTGGTAGTTTGATGTATGTGATGGTGTGTATGATACCAAACATTGCCCAAGCAATGGGAGTCCTTAGTCATTTTATGGCTAATCCTAGATGGGTGCATTGGGATGTTGTTAAGAGAGTGTTTAGATATTTATGGGGAACTTTCGAGTATGCCTTATGTTTTCATGGTTACCCTACTAGACCTCAGCATTCTGTGAACATTCAAGGATATGTGGATTCAGATTGGGCAGGTGACATTGATAGTAGAAGATCCACCAGTGGTTGTGTTTATGATGTTTGGTGGTGCTATCAGTTGGATGAGTAAGCAACAGGCTATAGTCACTTTGTCCATGAGAGAGGCAAGGTATATGGAAAACACTCATGCTTGTAAGGAATCCATTTGGCTTAAGATATTGTGTTCAGATATTGGTTTAGATGCAAGACATATTATTGTTTGTTGTGACAGTAAAAGTGGATTTTTTTTAGCAAAGAATCCTACCTTCCATACTAGAACAAAGCACAGTGATGTTTAGTATCATTTTGTTTGAGATATGGTAGGAGATGGAAAGGTGAACCTTGACAAACTTGACACTTTGGTAAATGTTGTAGATGTGCTGACAAAACCAATTGGGTTATGACAAGATGTAAGCGAATCAACTATTTTTAGTCAATTATGACAGATTCTCTTACAACTGTAAGTGTTGTCAACTATGAAAGATTATATGACAGTTTTAAGATGTGTAAGGCATCTATCATAGCCTATTTTTAGAATATTCTAGGCATCCAAACTTGGAAGAAGACCATTTGCATGTTTGACAAGTGTATGGGGTGTAAGGGAATGTTGTACATGTGTCCAAATGCATGTCTAATGTGTTGAAAATTGTGCCTTTTAAATTTGGACCACCCTCACCTTCTATATGCTTCTTGAAGCTTGTATCACTCTATTTATTGAGTGCCTTGTGTTGTAGAATGCATAGTTTGTTTGTAGGTAATGAAGTGCTGCCAGTATCACTCTAGAATAGGTGTTTGTTTGAAGCACTTGTAGAAGAAGACTTTGTACTTGGTGATGTATTGTAACACATATTTGAAGTAATAAAGAAGTACTTTTCTTTTAGAGGGTTGGGTTTTTACCCGAAAGGGTTTTCCCCATGGTATATTTGGTGTCACTATTTTATGCATTGTTGTTGTTACATTCATTTATTTGCTATGTGATTCTCTTATTGTAACTATTAAAATGTGTTAAAACAAAAAAATTTGTAGCTCTCTCCTGATTAGATTAGTGTGGGAAGTTGTTTCCACTCACCTAACTTCCTTTCATCCACCTCAAAACACCATAACACCTCCACATACATCATACATTTCACAAGCACCTCCATCCAACCCTCTTCCAAATTAAAATATCATCCCACAAAATTACAACCCCATTTCACAACCTCAAAACATAATAACACCTCAATAACAATTAATTTCACCAAGCCCATTTACCACATCAAACGTATCCACCCATACTTACATTCCACCAAACTAAAACATAATCCCACGTAATCAAAAAAATTCTCGCATAATCCACATCAAAATTCCATAACACCTCAATAATAGTTTACTTCACCAAACCCATTTACCACATCAAAAATATCCACCCACACTTACACTCCACAAATCCATACATACATTCTGCAAAATGACCCACCAATGAACTTTCCCCAAGATAAATCATCCACTCATCATATTTCCACATACAATCCTATTAACACACCCACTTTCACACATCCAAATGATTTGGCTCAACAGATTCATGACTTGCAATGAAAAAACTTCAAATATTCAAATCTAATTAGCATAGAGGAGTTACACATTGGAGAGCACATGCCTTTGTCATTTTGACAAAATAATACTAATGTCATTCTTCCCTCATAATTTTGAAATACTAAAATTTGACGAATACAAGGGAAGGGGAAATCCTCATGAACATATCAAAGAATTATATATAGCTTGCTTAGAGGTGGATTACAATGACACTTATCTTATGTGCCTCTTTTCATGGAGCTTAGGGGGACAAGATATTGAATGGTTTTATCATCTTCAACATGGCACTAAAACCTTTCAATAAATGGTAGAAAAATTCATTGCACACTTCTTGTATAAGATCGAACATGATATATCCATGACAGACCAATGCAATATCAAACAAAATAATGGAGAAACTTTCACCTCTTTCCTAAAACAGTGGAGGAACTTAGCCAACAAATTTCCATGCCATGTATTGGAATAAAACTAGTCCAAATTTTCATACAAAATTTGAATTCTGAGATAGTATTCCACTTAAAGGTTCAATGTTCCAACAATTTCAATGAAACCATAGAGAAAGGAAATACTATTGAGAAATCCTTCATAGTTAAAGGACTTGTAAAGATATACAAATAAAAAAAATATAACTCAAGTTCATCCAAAAACAAACCTCATTTCTAGTCCAAAAGAAAAAATACAATCAATGATGATTTGGTTGATGCCAAGATGGCCCAAAATGATCCTCTCATTAAGACTACAAGGGCCGCCTAATACTCAAACATCAACAACTGTTCAAAATAATTCACAGAGAGGTCCACCTAGGAAAAAAATACAACACAACAAAATTATACTCCTTTGGGAGAGCCTATTGAGTCAAAACCATTCAAATTTAGTAACACCCCTAGAAATTAGACAATACGAACCTCAAGTAAAACCCACATGGTGGAAAGACAAACTTCTACGAATATCATAGAGTCTAAAGACATAAGACCCCTGATTGTATAAAATTAAAAAATCTCATTCAATATTTTATTGACCAAGGTGACATTACTATTGAATATCATCTTGATAATTCATCTAAAAATAATCACATCAATAATATTCGTAGCTCACATAATGAGAAATTAGGAATATATCAAGATACTTTTCTTGAGCTTTATCAAAACCATCCATCTATGTCTAGCAATGGCTCATCCCAAAATAATTGCATTCATCATGGTCATACGTATCTACCTCATTTGACTCCATAATAGGTCATCTTGAAGAAGTTTACCCACAAGGAGCTTCCATATTTTCTTCCAATCCTTCATCCCCAGAACCTTTGCAACATCAATCCACACCATCCCCATCAAAAAAATCATTCAATAATGACACATTTCAATATTTTCCCCAAGGGATATCCATGATAGATAATCCATTATTTAACACAAGTCCAATCTATGATCAATAAATCCTAGATCAAATACCATCATGCATCCCATCACCCATCATTCCTAGTCTAAATATTCCTATTCAAATTCCATTACCACAATGCCAGCATACTAAAGCTACCCAAGAGTCCTTTATTCATACCCCATTATTAGAATTGGATCTATGTCAAGAACACAATCCAAAGCATAAAGAAGATAGCTCTAAAATGAATCAAGATCAAGTTACCCTAATCCTCCAATCGCATCCTATCATTGATCAAGATCCCATCTCTCTAGAATTCCATAATGATCCCATAATCCCTTTCCATTCCATCCATGATCCAAAAACTAAATTTTACCCCATCCATATTACAATAACCTCCACTTCCACAAATGAGACACTTGCTTCCACTGGACACATAGATGAAATCCCCTTGTTCATCCATAACAAGTCTTTCTCTCTAAACATGTTTAAAAATAATTAATCTATAGTTGAGTTCAAGAGGCTCCATGATGTTATTCCAACAAATTACCATAAAAGGGCTTTTATATTGACTTTGAGGCAACAACATTTTTTGAGAAACAAGCTAAGTTCCTTAGTCCTCAAAATCATGTCAATGGTATTGATCAACAAGCTACTATGGACCCAATCAACATGCCACAAAATGAAAAAGCCATAAGAATGAAGACAAAGAAAGAACCAATATCCTATTAAAATGGATCACTCACTTTTGTCAAAGAAAAATTTCTC
>VDFB02000007.1:34562545-34586737 GCA_007258455.2 Sequoia sempervirens | reverse complement strand
TCAAAACAAGTGCAAAATCTGTCTTTTCCTGTAGACAGTCAGTAAAAACGTACAAGAATTGATCCCCTTTGCTTATTAGTGCATGTAAGAGGTGTTAAAACATGTAAATATAAACTCCTAAAGCATCCAACTACATATATCTTCAATAGGAATCAATGGTTCATCAAGAAAACACAGAAAAATGCAAGAAAACAGAAATTTTATTGAGTTTTCTGAGAACAGTCCGTACAATGCTTGCTCCAAACGCTCAACCTCCGTACAAATGATCATTTTGGCTTTGTATATCCTAACCCCAACTTCCCAAACTGTTTGGGGTTGATTAAGTTACATCAAAGTGATTAAAACTCACAAAACTCATTTACCCACCCAAAGTTGAAATTAAAAAATTTGAATTTACAAACTTGAAATTTATGAAATTCTACCATCTAAAAACTATTGGATCTTCAATATCAAACCTTATTTGACCTAATTAAAGCATTAGATTACTATTTAAACCCCTAGAACATGACTGTCCCATTTATACTGCCTTTAGGTCCTAGGGTCCTTATCAAGACCCTTAGGACAGTTGACTCCTTTCAAGTTCTTTTCCATTTCAAGAGCCATTATAGGCTTCAAAATATTATAATTAATGTTTTGATTTGATGGAAAGGTCCTCCTAACCCCTGCACACTTTTGACCTTTGAAGAGCTCCTTGAAGGGCTTGGGTGCTCCTGCAACATTCTCCCCAAGAAAGAAAAAAACTCTTGCCCCAAGAATCATCTAACTTGTTGTCAGAATACTGCTCCTTGTTCGTGTATCCCTGCATCTTCTGATCACAAACCAAGAAATCACCCAAGGTCACCTTCTTCCTCTTCTACCAATCTGCACTCTTGACATTCATCATGTGAGAACTAGAACAAAGTTTGGTTTGTCCTCTTTGCTGTTTGATAATAATATGTTCTTGTGCCATATTCCTGCCCTCATTCCACTGTCTCCTTGGTGAAAGAACTCCACCATTATCACCCTCAATTATAGGGCATTCAATATTCCCCACCTTAATACTGTCCAAGTCCCACAAATTCTGCTTTTTAGGACTGTATCCTTCACAACCCTACTGCAACTTGTCTTTTTTCAACCTACCAATGTCTTCCCTTGTTTCACCCTGCTTATTCACCTGCAAACTCTTCTCAAAACAGATCATAAAACTTTCATTTGACTGCTCCAAAGGCAAAGGCACTAATTTGTATCTAACTGTATCTTTATGCACCAAATATGTATTGTGAAAACCATCATGCAATGTCTGCCTAGTATACTGCCATGGTCTCCCCAAGATGATATGACCACAAGTCATTGGAATGACATCACAAAGCACCCTATTATGATATGATCCAATTGAGAAATCTACATAAGCCCTCTTACCAATCTCTACATGTTGTCCTTGAGTTACCCAAGTGGCCTTGTAGGGAGTAGGATGATCAAATGTTTCAATCCCCAAGTTGGTTATCATATCAAGTGAAACTAAATTGCTATGTGACCTTGAATCTATGAGCAATCTATAGATCTTACCATGACTGAGACAATTAGTCTTAAAGATAGTTACCTTTGGCTCTTGATGAAGTCTTTCTCCTTGCTTGACCATAAGAAACTCACCATTAGTCACAGGGTCTGCCATGAATGTTTTTGATTCCTCCTTCTTGTCTTCTTCCTCTTGTACCAAGTTAGCTCTCCTATCTCTACCCTTATCAGCTTGTTCCCATTTAGGACAATTGAAGGAAGGATGCCCTGGTTCATTGCAATTGAAACACCTACCTGTGGATGGTCCTCTACCTTGTCCAAATCCGCCTCCTCCTCTAGGAGTGTATCCTCCTCTTTGATCAGAAAAGACCTCTTTACCTTTTTCATTGCTGCTCTTATCATTGCTGCCTTGTCCTTGTTCTCTATTACTTCTGCCCCTGTCTGAAATACCTCCTCTTCCACCATTGCTTGATCTTTCTTGCTTCCTCTTCACCTTTTCCTCAGCTCTAATGGCCAATTGACAACATTTTCCTAATGTCCTTGGCAATTGCAAACCAATCTCATCTTGTAGATTGTACCTCAAGCCATTGATATACCTGGCTATTTTCTCATCCTCTTCTTCATAACCTCCTCTGATACTAAGCTTGTGAAATTGCTCAGTATAGGACATCACATCCATGTCCTTTTGCTTTAAATTCTGCCTCATTCTTTTCACATGAATGGTATAATTAGATGGTAAGAACTGCTCTTTGACCAAACTCTTCATCCTTGCCCATGTAGAGACTTTTGTCAATCCTCTAGCCATCCTATCATTCTAAAAACTATTCCACCATGTCAATGCTGTGCCTCTCAACTTGGTTTTGGCAAACTTAACCTTCCTCTCTTCATCCATCTCTTCAAACTCAAAATAGTTTTCTAAGGCATCAAGCCATCCCAACACCTCTTCACTATCCATCTTCCCTTGATAGATAGGAAAATCTATGTGACTCTTTCCTCCATGAACTTGTACTGCCTTCAACAATCTCAGTAACCTCCTTTTCTTCAGGGTCCTCTGTCTCATCTGCTTGCTGTTCCTGATTTACCCTCACATGCTCTTCATCTTCATCATTGTCTTCTTGGTCTTCTTGGTCTTCTCTCCTCCTACTCCTCTCAAGGCTATTTATCCTTGCTTGCATGGTCTCTCTCTCCCTTCTCCACTGCCTTTCTTCTCTTGCTCTGGCCTGCTCTCTTGCTGCTTCTTGTTCCCTTCTTTCTCTTCTCTCCCTTTCCAAAATTTCCTTCAACTCTTCTAACTCTCTTGCCAATTGATTTTTTGGTGCCATTGTTGTTTCTTCAATCCCTAAAGGGCCTACTCACTGCTCTGATACCACTCTGATGCAGAGGCTATGGAACTTTTGGAAACACACAATGATTTCAAGGTTTACAAGGTTGCAATCTCAAGCTATCTCCCAGGCACCCTAATGGAGGCAAGGCTCAAAGGCTCACTTGTTACTTAAAAGATTCCTTTATGGTTCCAAACCATTTTAATTCTCTTAAAAGACTCAACTAGACTTGTATTGAATGGTTTCAAAATCCCAAGCCACTGAATTAGACAAAACCCAATTTTTGCACCTTGACAAGCCTTTTAGCCCAATTAGGCCTCTAGCGAAGGATTTTTGACTTTGCTCTCAAAATTTACAAATGAACCTCCAATCTAATGATTGTTTTAGATGTGGTTTGTGATGAAAAACAACATATCCAAACCCTGATATCACATGCTTCAGACAATCCCTTCCAAAACCTGTTGTTTCCTCAAAAACTAGGCCTAATTAGCCCTCTTTTTCAAAGCAACCCCTCTTTAAACTCAACCCCTGACCATGAAACTTTCAAAATTCTCTTAAAATGTTCTCAATCCAAGGATTCCAAGTTTTTAGGCTTCTATGACACATCTAACATGCTCAAACACAAAACCCTCCTTAAATTGGCTCAAAACTAGGGCTTCTTGGTTCTAGGCCTTCCAAACACTTCCATATCCTAATTTTAGACTTTTCACCATTAATTCAACATTTCTCAACTATTACAACTCAAAAATATATCACTTGTTATGGAAGATCCTCCACTGCTATACCCTAGGGTCCATCTTCATGCTTTTTGCTTTGCTAAATCACTGTGCACACATTAGTTTTCCTCTTCCTTGCACATTACTTTGTTAGTTTATTATGGTACATGTTAAATGTGATCCATTTCATAGGTGTTCAGTCATTACTCCATGAAATGGATCATTCATTCATTAAAAACTCTCAAAACAAGTGCAAAATATGTCTTTTCCTATAGACAGTCAGTAAAAACGTACAAGAATTGATCCCCTTTGCTTATTAGTGCATGTAAGAGGTGTTAAAAAATGTAAATATAAACTCCTAAAGCATCCAACTGCATATATCTTCAATAGGAATCAGTGGTTCATCAAGAAAACACAGAAAAATGCAAGAAAATAGAAATTTTATTGAGTTTTCTGAGAACAGTCCGTACAATGCTTGCTCCAAACGCTCAACCTCCGTACAAATGATCATTTTGGCTTTGTATATCCTATCCCCAACTTCCCAAGCCGTTTGGGGTTGATTAAGTTACATCAAAGTGATTAAAACTCACAAAACTCATTTACCCGCCCAAAGTTGAAATTCAAAAATTTGAATTTACAAACTTGAAATTTATGAAATTCTACCATCTAAAAACTATTGGATCTTCAATATCCAACCTTATTTGACCTAATTAAAGCATTAGATTACTATTTAGACCCCTAGAACATGACTGTCCCATTTATACTGCCTTTTGGTCCTAGGGTCCTTATTAGGACCCTTAGGACAACTGACTCCTTTCAAGTTCTTTTCCATTTCAAAAGCCATTATAGGCTTCAAAAATCATGCACTTTCAAAAAAAACTACACCCAAAAATGTTACCGTAGGAACAAGATATGAGCTCCCGAAGTTTCCAAAGTGAGGACGAAACAACAACACTTGTGAGAATCTGCAATTTCTAGAAAAACCAGACACCAAAACCAAAAAATGATTGCACCATCGTGTAGAGCATGAAAAATTAGCCTAAATAAAAAAAAAATTTAGCGCAAAGGAGATTAAATTGAGGCACGAGGTTATTTGGTAATGGTTTGAGAGATCAAAAGGATTAAAGCCAAAACTCCATTGAAGGTGGATTTTTTTAAAATGCTTACATACCTAGCGACATTGTGGCAGAGGTTAAAATTTGATAGGTGTTTGAACGTCTATCATTTGGAGCTTAAAGGTGTGATCCGATACACTTCCATGATTAAAATTAAGTGATTCGTTGGAATATGCCTTTTCCGTGTCAGAATATTCCTTAAGCCAGCCACAGGGGAATCTCTAGAAAGTGGGAATCTTGAATATTCTAATGGAATATTCTATTTCCATTGATGGTAGGAGGTGGTTAGTTTTTTTTCTTGAAAATGCCCACCAATATTCTGAAGTGTCTAGAATTTTTGTGATGCGGCTGCCTTAAATATCTATCTGTAGGATGTTTTATGGGACTGGTCTGATGGAGGGGTCCGCGGGTGGCAAACCAATGTATGTCATGTGGTGTGTAGTGAGAGGCCATGGGTACATGCAGGTACAGTCACACCCTACCATGCGCAAACAAGTCTGCAGAAAACAAAATTCGGCCCTTGTTTTTTTTTATTTGGATTTTTGATACAAATTTTTTGAATAAAATTGGATTGGTATTTTTTCAAAATTTTCAAAAAAAAATTCAAGAAAATTTCAAATGGATTTAAATATTTAAAATCATACCGACCGTAATAATGATGACTTGGGGCTGTACGACTCTTTAGGCAATTTTTTTTTGCCTCACCAGACAACTGCTCCGATTTGGACAAATTGACAATCAATCTTAGGGTTTTTAGCCCTTCTGAACGCGATGGCAAGGTTAGATTTAACCCAAAATGCTCCAAAATTGCAGCTACCTTCTTGATCTGGGAACCACACTTCAGCTTCAAACCCTCATAGATTTGGCCTCAAATGTTTGATTTGGACAAAACAAAAGACAAAATCGACTTTCTCGAACCTTCCAGATGCAATGGTGAGCTTAGATTTGCACCAGAAAGCTCCGACATAAACCTGCAATAAAGAGCTAAAAATAGAACCTCCCCAAATCTGGTATCTCTCTTTAGAAAAAGCCTCTCCAATGGCACCCAACCCGCTTTGATACCATATTAGAATTGGCTATAGATGCCAAGATCTTGAGACCAAATGGAAAGCACAAAAAGAGAGAGATGAATATGACAAGAATAAACTGTATTCAATGTCAATGATATGAGATGGTTTTTTTTACAATGAGAGACCCCTTGGTTATATAGCCAAGGTGAGATGCAAGATGCCATAGGATTATGACAAGTGTCTTAATCATATGACATGAGACAACTAATCACACTTACCTAGGTTCACATGTAGTAGTTGTCAAAAGATAAGATAACAACTAATGACAACTAACACCTTCTTGAAAGATTCCTTCCTATGACCTAAGTAAACTTAACATGTGTAAATAAGTCCCCTAGTGATGAATTAACTAGGTACAAGACTTTATTTACACCAATAGAACCAAAAGAAAGATGCAAGAACACAAGGAAATCAACCACAACACCATAACACAAGGATTTTTACGTGGAAACCCTGTTAGGGGAAAAACCATGATGGAGGCTAATCCAAAATATGAGTATACTCAAAATAAGTGTTTACAAATGGGGAATGCACATGCATTCAGGCACACTGCCTAGAGCTCATTGCTCAGATACAAAAGGCTTACTACCCAAAAGAAGACTCATTATATTATAGTCATAGATAGACAATTGGAGTGGATGAACTATGAGATAGCATCTGCTAATGCTTGATTATAGTTCCGATTAAGCACATTGACAACATTCTTCACATTCTGTCCGCTTTAATTGAAATCATCAATCTTTGTTCTGCTCAAGTGAAACTATGCACAATCGATCTATATTCCTTCTAACTATTGCATCATATATCAAAATGATATGAATAATCAATTATATATATCCACAACTAGAGATTAGAACAACTGCATGTTGACTTTAACAAAATATGAAATGTGCACAAAATGTTTGCCCAATCCATAAACAATTATGAATGTGAACCAAACAATGTTGGCCAAAACATAGTAAGGATCCAAAACAACATGTCTTGAACACAAATCAGCTTAAAAAAGTATGCCTCAAAGATCCACAACATGCTATACTCATCTAGTTGGCCTTTTTGCACTGTTAGACTGAAAATCAATAAATCAGATATTCTAACTTGCACACCAATCGATGAGAAGCTCGATGATTCAAAGATAAGATAGTTCATACATAAAAATACCTTGCCTGAGATCCACAACACAAAATCATAACAGGAAATTACATATGAGTCAATGTACACAACTCTGTTGGATGCCCTGTTTTAGCTTTGATAGTTAACACATATCTTCAAATTTACTTTTGGTGTAAGCAAATACTGAGGTATGGATGGGATTATTGACTAGGGTTTCCATCAATGACAACACTAGATGAATTGAGCAGTGTCTCTTGCCAACAAACCCATTAATGCTAAAGTTGTCAAATAAACCTTCAATGGGTAAATTATTGTCCATGATATGGTAGATGTCCAATGTCTTAACGCTACCAAAAGTTTCTTGTTTCTTAAAAGAGGTTTGTTTGGTCTTTGGAATAACCACTTCTTTTGGCTTATAACCTAGTCCCATATTTTTTTGTCTTTGTTCCACTATGATAGGCTCCCATCGGTTTTGTTTGTGTAGCCCAATGCCACCTGTTCCTTGATATCCCATTTTTTAGCTAATTGATAACCTCTATTGTTAGGATCAATTAGAATGGCTTGTGGATTTTTTAATTCCTTTTGATCTTCTTTATAGATCATGGATGAGAATTCCTCCTTGATTATCTCTTCATCTTACATATCTCTCCATTTGGTAAAAATCATGGGTTTGGCTATCATTTGTATGTTCTAAGCATGCTTGATCTCTTTTGAGCCTCCATAGACTTTGGGTGTTGGTGGAAGCATGCCAATCAAAAATGCTTAGTTGAAGTGATAGTTCCCATTACCCTTGTCAAGTACTTGAACCTTAATTTCCATTTTTGGTTGCTCACTTGATGTGTTCTTGGTTGAGGTTGATGGTAGTGTGGAAGGGTACACATATGAGAATGAATGGAATGATATGTCATTGCTTGGTATGCGTTGGATTTTATTATACTTCTCCTCCAACTTTGCACAAAAGTGGGAAGGATTAGGATCAGCTTATAGTGTCACTTCTTTTCCTTCATGGGGAAACTTTAGGCACTAGTGAAAGGTCAATGGGACTACTTGAAGTGCATGGATCCAAGGGCAACCTATGAGGAGGTTATACGATAACTCAAGGTCAAACACTTGACATGTAGTTTTGGTGATGGATGGTCCTATCTGCACTGGTAGCTTGACTATCTCTTCTGAATTCCTTTCAAGATTATCATAGGCCCTTATTGTGATGATCTTGGCTTTGTCTATCACATTGTCGAAATACCCCAGTTGTTTCATGGATTTCATGGTACAAATGTTTAGACCTGGACCGTTATCTATCAATACCCTCTTGACCATGTTTTTGTGAACACAAACCTCTATGTAGAGGGCTTGGTTGTGGAATGACTTTTGTGGAAGGTATTTCTTGGAAAAGACTAAATGGTGATTGGCTATGATCTTGCCAACCATGGATTAGAACTGATCTGGATCAAGCTCCTTAGGAACTGATGTTTCTAATGTTTTTTCAAGGATCTCCCTATGTGCAAGTGATAGTTTGAATAGTTCTAGGATTGAGATTTAGGCAAGAGTATTTTTCAACTATTTCACAATACTATAGTCACTTGGTGACAGCTACGAGTTTAGGCAAGGTATCTTGTATTGTAATTCTCCCATGATGGGTAGTTACGTTACAGTTGCTATCTCCACCTTGTATAGTCACTACATTTTCCCTATTGTCATCAACTTGTGAGAGGGTTCCTAGAACTATGTCACCATACGTATAGTTAGCATTATGATAATCCTGGTCTTTTCCTTTGTCATTCCTTTTAGCATGGTTTAGGACTGGGTTTGAGTATATCTAAAGGTCCTTGTTTCCGGGATGATGTTCGACGTCCACCTCCCCTTTGTCTATCAAGTCTTGGATGTGGTGCTTGAGTCTCATGCAATTGTTGGTTGTGTGTCCTTTGATTTTATGGAATTCGCACAAGTCCTTTTCATTGTACCATGGTGTTTTGAAGTTATGCTCCTCATAGTGTGGGTGGTCATTGACCTTGATGAGGTTATGTTGCACTAGTTTTTGCATGACTATTTCGAGTGATTCTCCTAGTACCGTGAACTACCTCCTTGGTTGATCGTATAGCCTCTATTGGCCTCCTTGATTTGTTTGTTGATTGACTACTTGATTGTTCTTGGGATAGGCAAGTTGGTTGTTTTGTGTGCTATTTGGAACATAAATCGTTTGTACCACTTGAGGTTTGTTTTGAGGTACATTTTGTGCATTCCATAGTGTTCTAGCATCGACGACTCCATCATGTGTAAGGCTTTTGTTCTTTGCCAAGATCTTAGGTTTGTCATTTGAACTGGAGGGACTATCCTTCAAACTCTTCGGTTTAAGGGTTCCTCTTGCTATGAGGGATCTCTTAATATGTAACCCATTTTCAATGATTTCTTCAAAGTTTGCAAGGCATAACATGGTGAGTTGGTAGTTAATCTCAGGTAAAACGTTGGTAATTAATAGTTCTACCAACTCCTTGTCATGAATGGGCCATTTGCACCTACTCGCTTTGTGTGTCTATCTTTGTGGGTAGGAGGTAAAGGACTCTCCTTGAATTTGTTTGATTTTTAGTAAGTCTGTGCTGGTGACATCTTGCATGATGTTTAAGGAGAAGTGACTTATGAAATTCCTAGATAGTTCGTCAAAGGCTTTAATTCTTGTTGCCAAAATGGGAAAACCACTCCATGGCATGACCTACAAGGTTGCATGGAAAGAGTCCCATGAGGTATGAGTCATTGTTTTGTACCTCCATACATGATACTAAGAAGTCTCATACATGCTCCATTGGATCTCCTCTTCCTTTGTACTTATGAAATTTTGGTATTTCAATTTCTTTTGGAAAAGGTATATGGTGATGGAATGATCGAATGGGAATGGACATATTTCTTGAAGGGTGTAGGTTTTATTTTTTTTTCCTACTCGCATGTTTGCTATCTTTTGGTTCAAGGCCTCTAGTTGCAATTCTATCTCTATTTTCAATACCTTTATTTGCGAGTCTTGCATGTAATAGCCTTGTTGTCCTACCATGCTTTGGTCATAGATTGGGTATTGTGAAGGTATGGGACCCTGGTAACCATATTGAGTGGAAGGAGGGTTAAATCCTTGTTAGATGTAAGAAGGGTTAGCTCTTTTTTGGATGTAAGGAGTGTTAGCTCCTTGTTGGTGGGACAAACTATACTGAAGGTTTCCCTGATGGTGCATTGGTGGGTTACCTTGTTGATGGGACGAATTGAGAAGGGTGCCTTGCGACATTCCTTGTTGGGTCAGACTATACTGAAGGTTTCCATGATGATGCATTGGATGGTTACCTTGTTGGTGGGATGAATTGAGAAGGGTTCCCTATGGAATTCCTTGTTGTTGAGCCGAACTATACTAAAGGTTTCCTTGATGATGCATTGGTGGGTTACCTTGTTGGTGGGATGAATTGATAAGGGTACTCTGTGGTACACCTTGCTGAGTTGGACTATACTGAAGGTTTCCTTGATGATGCGTTGGTGGGTTACCTTGTTGGTGGGATAGATTGAGAAGGGTAACCTGTGGAATTCCTTGTTGGGTCGGACTATACTGAAGGTTTCCCTGATGATGTGTTGGCTGTTTACATTGTTGGTGGGATGAATTGAGAAGGGTGCTTTGTGGCATTCCTTGTTGGGTTGGAATATACTGAAGGTTTCCCTAATGATGCGTTAGCGGGTTACCTTCTTGGTGGGACAAATTGAGAAGGGTACTTTGTGGCACACCTTGTTGTTGGGACTACTGATAAGGAAGGAGACCCTATAGTAACACGGGTCTTCTGGCTACTAGGTTTGCTTTCTCCTCTTCTTTTTCTAAGATGTTCATTGTGTTTATCCACTAGTTGGGTGTTTCTTTTGTTTCAAAATTAAAGCTCCTCAAACTACTAATGATATATGTTTTTTCTCCTTCGATCAGTTCAAAATGTGGTTGTATGACAGTTGGTGTAAGGTTTGATTGTTGAACCAGAGCAGTCAAAAGCCAAATGGTCATAAGGTGAATGGTGTTTTGAGATGGTTGCTATGAAGCTCAAGACCCTAAGGTTTGATGTTGTTTTGGCATGGTACTACTTTCAAAAATCAAAATGTTGAAGGACTAGGGTTGATATTTCACTTCCTTGTCTAGAGGATATGTTGCAGAAAATCTTACTTGAACTAGCCATTTGGTTCAAGCAACTATTGATATCTTAGACATTTGAGTGAAGGAATGATCCTATTAGGTTGTTTTAATTTTGATTTCCAACAAGTATGATGGAAATGATGGAGGGAGGACTATATGACCTATCTTGGTTTCCACTTGCTTCATTTCTAGAAGGATCCTATAACTAGCTTCAATTCACTTTTCTAATTTTTAGTAGGACAGATCAAGAGCAATGGTTTTGAGGCAAAAGTGGCCAGATTGGAGCGAAAGTGCCCATTTTTATCAAAAGTGGCCAAAGTTATGTCAAGTGTGTTGGTTTTTTTGAGCAATTGTGTTGAATTTTTTACAAGTGCGGCTTCTGTAGTTTTCTCTAGTGTGATGGTCTAATTAATAAAAAATGAGATTTCTTTGGAAATTGCGAGTAGATTTTAGGCAAGTGCGCTAGTTTTTGAGAAGTGAGGGAATAAAGGAGGAAGTGCGCTAGTTTTGCATGAAGTGCATAGATTCTATTAAATGCAACTAATCTTCATTAGTGAAGTTTATAGGACAAAGATAAAATGCACTACTTTTTTAGCAACTACAACAAAAATTGGGGCAACTGCGGTGGAATTTTTTGCAAAAGTGGCCTTTGTGTATTTTGTTTCTAGTTTGAGCAATCTTTCTCCAAATCTTTGCAAGTTTAATTTGTTTTTTCCTCAATTTCTTTGTGTTTGGAGTATGGCAAGTGATACAACAATACTTGACTAACTCAAAAAGTATGGACTTGTGTGACCTCCATGTATATGGTATTAAGAACGGTAAAATCACGATACTCAAGCTATAGTTTCCAACGTTTACTTTGAGCTAATGTAGCCTGAAATTAAAGCCTGAATATTCAGAAACCTTCAAGGAAATCCTTTAAGGAGTGCAAATATAGGGCTTCTCTTAAAAGCATACACTAAGTCAAAGGGTTTGTGATTATGATAAACATCTTAAGTGTTTGTTTTGATGTGTTCATTTTAAATCAAGCACAATGTTTGATGTCAATTTTATTTTGAATGCTTTTGGAAAGTTTTACATAAACAAACATCATAGTCCTAGAGATAAAAACCATTCTTTTAGGTAGGCTTGCCTGATGCATTGAAGGGATGATTTTACTTGCAACTTATGGTGCGGGCTTGAAGTCGGACATGGCAAGTAACTTCTTGGAAGTAAATTCTGATGCACCACTTTCAAAGAATGTTTTTGGATAACACGAGTAGCTTCTACAAACATTTGGATCTTAGTAATTTTTTGGGATTATTAGTTTTGGATGTCTATACATGTGACGTTTTGCTTAATTAAGAGGCCTCCCAACCCTTGCAGGTTTTTACGTATGACATAGATACTGGGGGAGACTAACATCCGTATAAAATAGCCACACCCAAAGGGCGAGAACTTTCCTCACACCAATAATAATTTATATAGCGGTCCAAAATGAGAGTACCACTTGGGTTACCTTTGAGTTCTCTAGCTCGAGATGTGCCTCAAAAGGTAGGCCCTCTAAAAGGTATGCAAGTAAATAAAAGTGCAAAGCTCAAAAAATTTCGCTCACCCAAGATCACCAAAAGGTGTGAGGGGAGAAGACAAGTACCTAGATTTCCAATCATGGAATGCACAAAATGCAATTCATAGCAATTTGATTCTTTTTAAGCACCTCAAGTGGTGCTATCCCCAAATTTTTTTGAATAGGATATCAATGGTTCTTTTTTAAAAGCATCCAATGGAATTGTTCTAGATATCATTCAATACCATAGCAAAGGTGCAAAACAAAAGAATGATTTGTTCATTTTTAAGCCCAAAACTTGAGTGTTCCTAGACCCTGGTATTACTTGGTCAACAAAGTAAATTCAAGCTTGTGTCAACAAAAGGAAATCGTTTTGGTCAATTTAATTAGAAAATCAAACATTCCAAATGTTTAGTTTGAAAGCTTAAAAACCTTTTTAGAGCACCAATTGAATTGTTTGTTATTTTTATGCACCAAGTGAAAATTCTCTAACTATGAAAGCTTGTAAAGAGTTCATTTTAGAGCACTTAAATTGAAACATGTTGTTTCTGTTGTTTTTTTTAAGCACCAAAATGAAGATTCTCTTAACTTAAAGAAAATGATTCATTTTAGAGCACTTAAATTGAAAATGTGTTGCTTTTTGTGAGTTCTTTTTAAAGCACTGAATAAAAATTCCTAACTTTAAGAAAGAAGTTGTGAAAATAGTGATTCCTTTGACCATTCATTTTCCTTACAAATAAAGTGTTAGTGGTTTCTCAATCCTCCATAAATAAATTTTAATACCTATCACACATTCCAAACATGAATTTGTTAGCATTAAAATCAAATTAAACTTGCAGATCTCAGACACAAGTTTGATATAACAGAATTGTAGAAAAATCAACAAGTGCACCCTTTGTCAAAGAGCAATAGCATTGGAAAAATGCAAGTGCAACCTTTGTCAGAAGACAAAGGTGGTGAAAAATGTCAAAGGTGCAAATTTTAGGGTCAAGTGTGCTAGAAACTATGTCAAGTGTGTTGGATCCGTGACAAGTGCGAAATATTCTAGGACAGTGTGTGAGAATTTTTCCAGAATGCTTCTGAAACCTACAACTTCAATTCAAACTCATTAAACCATTAGTATTTAGGACTGTGGTCCCACCGGGCATGCCAGAATGTGTGAGGGAAAAAATCATAGAGCATAAACAAGATAAATGAAATGAAATAGAAGCTAATCTAAATAAAAAACACTAATCTAGATCTTTTCCTTCACTCATGAAATGAAACTAAACTATTATCAAATTCAAGATACAATATCAAAAGATGAAAGCATACATGAATTCATAAAAGGAATAGTGTTACCATCCTGTGTTGGAGTATATTCGCACAATTTTGGGTTGTTCATATCACTACGAAGCCTCCATAGTTCGTGTGTGTTAGCCCCATATTTGGTCATTGAATTTTTTTTAGTTTTCTCCTCTCAACATTTCATTTATATTCATATTAGCTGAGCATATTCATCTTCCTGATGCCTATAAGTTATTTACTAATATCCAAAGTTGACTTGTTAAATGAAGACAACATTTTATTTCAAAGGTAAGCTTCATTGCAAAATCAACCAAGTTATTGACATCTAGTAAAAATCAAAGTAATGTTGACGTTGGCTGCCTCACTAGTACAACAGGATTATCACTACCTCATATCAAATCTTTGGACTATGACAAGAATAAGGTGAGACAGGTTGGTCACCAAGACGAGCTTAAGGAGGTTGAAGTGACATATTTGTTACTTATGTGAACTAGGGTGGAAATTTCATAAGTTTTTGAATGGTGTCCTTTAGATGACCTATTAAAGATTTCATCATGAGATAGTTCCATACTGATTTTCTCCATGTAGCATAGTTATGTGGATTTAGGAGTTCAATTTGTGATTTCCCCATTACAAGAACACAAAGAATGTAAGCAACCACTGCAAGATTACCCACCCAAATTACTCAATCAAGAGACCCTCCCAAGCAATATCTAATTTAGCACTTTATGAGTAGTGCGTTTACAGTTGCCACTTGCCAAAAATAGTGAAGTGGAATTTGATCTGGGTGCATGCAAATGCCAAATTTGGCCATAGAATCAACTATAATTTTTGGTACAAAATGAGATCAATCTGATCATACCATTGAGAAGTACATGAAAAATCATGCACTTTCAAAAAAAACTACACACAAAAATGTTACCGTAGGAGCAAGATATGAGCTCCCAAAGTTCCCAAAGTGAGGACGAAACAACAACACTTGTGAGAATCTGAAATTTCTAGAAAAACGAGACACCAAAACCAAAACTTGATTACACCATTGTGTAGAGCATGAAAAATTAGCCTAAATAAAAAAAATTGCTTGCCAAAAGGAGGTTGTGAGCCTGAATTATTGTCGTTTGAAGATCAAGTGCAAAAAGCAAAACTCCATTGAAGAGGGGGTCAATTTTTTTTTAAAATGCTTATGCCCTGCTGACATTAGCAAACATAGAGGTGAAATTTGATAGGTATTTGGCTGTCACTTCCAACTGGAGCTTAAAATTGATGGTCAAATGCACTTCACAGTCGTCGTCGTGATTTGCTAGAATATTCCTTTTCTGTGTTGGAATATTCCTTAAGCTGGCCACGGGGGGAATCTCCGGCAAGTGGGAATCTTGAATATTCTGATGGAATATTCTACTGCCATTGATGGTAGGAGGTGGTCAGTTTTTTTTCTTCAAAATGCCCACCAATATTTTGAAGTGTTTAAATTTTTTGTGATGCGGCCGCCTTAAATATCTGTTTGTAGGATGTTTTATAGGACCGATCTGATGGCGGGGCCTGCGGGTGGCAAACCAATGTATGTCGTGTAGCATGTAGTGAGAGGTCATGGGTACATGCAAGTACAGTCATACCCTACCATGCGTAGACAAGTCTGCGGATGACTTTTCTGCAGAAAACAAAATTCGGCCCTTATGTTTTTTTATTTGGATTTTGAATACAAATTTTTTGAATAAAATTGGATCGGTATTTTTTCAAAATTTTCAAAAAAAAAATTCTGAAAATTTCAAATGGATATAAATATTTAAAATCATGCCGATCGTAATAATGATGACTAGGGGCTATACGAATCTTTGGGCAAATTTTTTTTGCCTCACCAGACAACTACTCCGATTTGGATGAATTGACAGTCAATCTTAGGGTTTTGGCCCTTCTGAACGTGATGGAAAGGTCAAATTTGACCCAAAATGCTCCAAAATTGTAGCTAGCTTCTAGATTTGGGAACCACACTTCAACTTCAAACCCTCATAGATTTGGCCTCAAATGTTTGATTTAGACAAAACAAAAGACAAAATTGAATTTCTCGAACCTTCTAGACACAATGGTGAGCTTAGATTTGCACCAAAAAGCTCTGATATAAACCTGCAATAAAGATCCAAAAATGGAACCTCCCCAAATCTGGTATCTCTCTTCAGAAAAAGACTCTCCAATGGCACCCAACCCGCTCTGATACCATGTTAGAATTAGCTATAGAGGCCAAGATCTTGAGACCAAATGGAAAGCACAAAAAGAGAGAGATGAATATGACAAGAATAAACTGTATTCAATGCTAATGATATGAGATGATTTTTTTTACAATGAGAGACCCCTTGGTTATATAGCCAAGGTGAGATGCAAGATGTCATAGGATTATGACAAGTGTCTTAATCATATGACATGAGACAACTAATCACACTTACCTAGGTTCACATGTAGTAGTTGTCAAAAGATAAGATAACAACTAATGACAACTAACACCTTCTTGAAAGATTCCTTCCTATGACCTAAGTAAACTTAACATGTGTAAATAAGTCCCCTAGTAATGAATTAACTAGGTACAAGACTTTATTTACACCAACATAACCAAAAGAAAGATGCAAGAACACAAGGCAATCAACCACAACACCATAACACAAGAATTTTTACGTGGAAACCCTGTTAGGGGAAAAACCACGATGGAGGCTAATCCAAAATATGAGTATACTCAAAATAAGTGTTTACAAATGGGGAATGCACATGCATTTAGGCACACTGCCTAGAGCTCACTGCTCAAATAAAAAAGGCTTACTACCCAAAAGAAGACTCATTATATTATAGTCATAGATAGACAATTGGAGTGGATGAACTATGAGATAGCATCTGCTAATGCCTGATTATAGTTCCGATTAAGCACATTGACAACATTCTTCACATTTTGTCTGCTTTAATTCAAATCACCAATCTTTGTTCTACTCAAGTGAAACTGTGCAAAATAGATCTATATTCCTTCTAACTATTGCATCATATATCAAAACGATATGAATAATTGATTATATATATCCACAACTAGAGATTAGAACAACTGCATGTTGACTTTAACACAATATGAAACATGCACAAACTTTCGGCCCAATCCATAAACAATTATCAATGTGAACCAAACAATGTTGGCCAAAACATAGTAAGGATCGAAAACAACATGTCTTGAACACAAATCACCTTAAACAAGTATGCCTCAAAGATCCACAACATGCTATACTCATCTAGTCGGCCTTTTTGCACTGTTAGACTGAAAATCAATAAATCAGATCTTCTAACTTGCACACCAATCAATGCGAAGCCCGATGATTCAAAGATAAGATAGTTCATACATAAAAATACCTTCCTTGAGATCCACAACACAAAATCATAACAGGAAATTACATACGAGTCAATGTACACAACTCTGTCAAATGCCCTGTTTTAGCTTTGATAGTTAACACATATCTTCAATTTTACTTTTGGTGTAAGCAAATACTGAGGTATGGATGGGATTAATGACTAGGGTTTTCGTCAATGACAACACTATATGACTTGAGTAGTGTCTCTTTCCAAAAAACCCATCAATTCTAAAGTTGTCAAATAAATCTTCGATGGGTAAATTGTTGTCCATGATATGGTAGATGTCCAATGCCTTAACGCTACCAGAAGTTTCTTGTTTCTTAAAAGAGGTTTGTTTGGTCTTTGGAATAACCACTTATTTTGGCTTATAACCTAGTCCCATATTTTTTTGTCTCTGTTCCACTATGATAGGCTCCCATCGGCCTTGTTTGTGTAGCCCAATGCCACCTGTTCCTTGATATCCCATTTTTTTAGCTAATTGATAACCTCTATTGTTAGGATCAATTAGAATGGCTTGTGGATTTTTTAAGTCCCTTTGATCTTCTTTATAGATCATGGATGAGAATTCCTCCTTGATTATCTCTTCATCTTACATATCTCTCCATTTGGTAAAAATCATGGTTTTGGCTATCATTTGTACGTTCTGAGCATGCTTGATCTCTTTTAAGCCTCCATAGACTTTGGGTGTTGGTGGAAGCATGCCAATGGAAAATGCTTGGTTGAAGTGATAGTTCCCATTACCCTTGTCAAGTACTTGAACCTTGATTTCCATTTTCAGTTGCTCACTCAATGTGTTCTTGCTTGAGGTTGATGGTAGCATGGAAGGGTCAACATATGAGAATGAATGGAATGATATGTCGTTGCTTGGTATGCGTTGGATCTTATTATACTTCTCCTCCAACTTTGCACAAAAGTGGGAAGGCTTAGGATCAACATATAGTGCCACTTCTTTTCCTTCATGGGGAAACTTTAGGCACTAGTGAAAGGTCAATGGGACTACTTGAAGTGCATGGATCCAAGGGCATCCTACGAGGAGGTTATACGACAACTCAAGGTCAAGCACTTGACATGTATTTTTGGTGATAGATGGTCCTATCTGCACTGGTAGCTTGAATATCTCTTCTGAATTCCTTTCAAGATTATCATAGGCCCTTATTGTGATGATCTTGGCTTTGTCTATCACATTGTCGAACTACCCCAGTTGTTTCATGAATTTCATGGTACAAATGTTTAGACCTGCATCGTTATCTATCAATACCCTCTTGACCATGTTTTTGTGAACACCAACCTCTATGTAGAGGGCTTGGTTGTGGAATGAATTTTTTGGAAGGTCTTTCTTGGAAAAGACTAAATGGTTATTGGTTGTGATCTTGCCAGCCATGGATTAGAATTGATATGGATCAAGCTCCTTAGGAACCGATGTTTCTAATGTTTTTTCAAGGATCTCCCTATGTGCAAGTGATAGTTTGAATAGTTCTAGGATTGATATTCAGGAAAGAGTCTTTTTCAACTATTTCACAATACTATAGTCACTTGGTGACTTAGCTACGAGTTTAGGCGAGGTATCTTGTATTGTAATTCTCCCATGACAGGTAGTTACGTTACAGTTGCTATCTCCACCTTGTATAGTCACTACATTTTCCCTATTTTCATCAACTTGTGAGAGGGTTCCTAGAACTGTGTCACCATAGGTATAGTTAGCATTATGATAATCCTGGTCTTTTCCTTTGTCATTCCTTTTAGCATGGTTTAGGACTGGGTTTGAGTATATCTAAAGGTCCTTGTTTCCAGGATGACGTTCGACGTCCACTTCCCCTTTGTCTATCAAGTCTTGGATGTGGTGCTTGAGTCTCATGCAATTGTTGGTTGTTTGTCCTTTGATTTTATGGAATTCGCACAAGTCCTTTTCATTTTACCATGGTGTTTTGAAGTTATGCTCCTCATAGTGTGGGTGGTCATTGACCTTGATGAGGTTTTGTTGCACTAGTTTGTGCATGACTATTTCAAGTGATTCTCCTAGTACCGTGAACTACCTCCTTGGTTGATCGTATAGCCTCTATTGGCCTCCCTAATTTGTTTGTTGATTGACTACTTGATTGTTCTTGGGATAGGCAAGTTGGTTGTTTTGTGTGCTATTTGGAACATAACTCATTTGTACCACTTGAGGTTTGTTTTGAGGTACATTTTGTGCATTTCATAGTGTTCTAGCATCGACGACTCCATTGTGTGTAACATTTTTGTTCTTTGCCAAGATCTTAGGTTTGTCATTTGAACTGGAGGGACTATCCTTCAAACTCTTCAATTTAAGGGTTCCTCTTGCTATGAGGGCTCTCTTAATATGTAACCCATTTTCAATGGTTTCTTTAAAGTTTGCAAGGCATAACATGGTGAGTTGGTAGTTAATCTCAAGTAAAATGTTGGTAATTAATATGTCTACCAAATCCTTATCGTGAATGGGCCATTTGCACCTACTCGCTTTGTGCCTCTATCTTTGTGGGTAGGGGGTAAAGGACTCTCCTTGACTTTGTTTGATTTTGGATAAGTCTGTGTTGGTGACATCTTGCTTGATGTTGAAGGAGAAGTGACTTATGAACTTCCTAGATAGTTCGTCGAAGGTTTTAATTCTCAGTACCAAATGGGAAAACCACTCCATGGCATGACCTGTAAGGATACATGGAAAGAGTCCCATGAGGTATGAGTCATTGTTTTGTACCTCCATACATGATACTAAGAAGTCTCATACATGCTCCATTGGATCTCCTCTTCCTTTGTACTTATCAAATTTGGGTATTTCAATTTCTTTTGGAAAAGGTATATGGTGATGGAACGATCGAATGGGAATGGACATATTTCCTAAAGTGTGTAGGTTTTCTTTTGTTTTCCTACCCGCATGTTTGCTATCTTTTGGTTCAAGGCCTCTAGTTGTAATTCTATCTCTATTTTCAATACCTTTATTTGTGAGTCTTGCATGTAATAGCCTTGTTGTTCTACCATGCTTCGGTCATAGATAGGGTATTATGAAGGTATGGGACCCTGGTAACCATATTGAGTAGAAGGAGGGTAAAATCCTTGTTAGATGTAAGGAGGGTTAGCTCCTTGTTGTTGGGACGAACTATACTGAAGGTTTCCTTGATGGTGCATTGGTGGGTTACCTTGTTGATGGGATGAATTGAGAAGGGTGCCTTGCGACATTCCTTGTTGGGTCAGACTATACTGAAGGTTTTCATGATGATGCATTGGATGGTTACCTTGTTGGTGGGATGAATTGAGAAGGGTTCCCTATGGAATTCCTTGTTGTTGAGCCAAACTATACTAAAGGTTTCCTTGATGATGCTTTGGTGGGTTACCTTGTTGGTGGGATGAATTGATAAGGGTACTCTGTGGTACACCTTGCTGGGTCAGACTATACTAAAGGTTCCCTTGATGATGCGTTGGTGGGACAGATTGAGAAGGGTAACCTGTGGAATTCCTTGTTGGGTTGGACTATATTGAAGGTTTCCCTGATGATGCATTGGCAGTTTACCTTTTTGGTGGGATGAATTGATAAGGGTGCCTTGTGGCATGTCTTGTTGGGTTGGAATATACTGAAGGTTTCCCTAATGATGCGTTAGCAGGTTACCTTGTTGGTGGGACAAATTGAGAAGGGTACTCTGTGGCACACCTTGTTGTTGGGACTACTGATAAGGAAGGAGACCCTATGGTAACATGGGTCTTCGGACTACTAGGTATGCTTTCTCCTCTTCTTTGTCTAAGATGTTCATTGTGTTTATCCACTGGTTTGGTGTTTCTTTTGTTTGAAAATTAAAGCTCTTGAAACTGCTAATGATATATGTTTTTTCTCCCTCGATCAGTTCAAAATGTGGTTGTATGACAGTTGGTGTAAGGTTTGATTGTTGAACCAGAGCATTCAAAAGCCAAATGGTCATAAGGTGAATGGTGTTTTGAGATGGTTGCTATGAAGCTCAAGACCCTAAGGTTTGATGTTGTTTTGGCATGGTACTACTTTCAAAAATCAAAATGTTGAAGGACTAGGGTTGATATTTCACTTCCTTGTCTAGAGGATATCTTGTAGAAAATATTACTTGAACTAGCCGTTTAGTTCAAGCAACTATTGATATCTTAGACATCTGAGTGAAGGAATGATCCTATTGGGTTGTTTTAATTTTGATTTGCAACAAGTATGATGGAAATGATGGAGGGAGGACTATATGACCTATCTTGGTTTCCACTTGCTTCATTTCTAGAAGGATCCTATAACTAGCTTCAATTCACTTTTCTAATTTTTAGTAGGATAGATCAAGAGCAATGGTTTTGAGGAAAAAGTGGCCAGATTGGAGCGAAAGTGCCCATTTTTATCAAAAGCAGCCAAAGTTATGTCAAGTGTGTTGGTTTTTTCGAGCAATTGTGCTAAATTTTTTACAAGTGCGGCTTCTGTAGTTTTCTGTAGTGTGATGGTATAATTAATAAAAAAGAGATTTCTTTGACAATTGCGAGTAGATTTTAGGCAAGTGCGCTAGTTTCTAAGAAGTAAGTGAGGTCATAAAGGAGGAAGTGTGCTAGTTTTGCATCAAGTGCATAGATTCTATCAAATGCAACTAATTTTCATTAGTGAAGTTTATAGGACAAAGATAAAATGCACTAAATTTTTAGCAACTACAACAAAAATTGGGGCAACTGCAGTGGAATTTTCTGCAAAAGTGGCCTCTGTGTATTTTGTTTCCAGTTTGAGCAATCTTTCTCCAAATTTTTGCAAGTTTAATTTGTTTTTTCCTCAATTTCTCTATGTTTGGAGTATGGCAAGTGATACAACAATATTTGACTAACTCAAAAAGTATGGACTTGTGTGACCTTCATGTATATGGTATTAAGAACTGTAAAATCATGATACTCAAGCTATAGTTTCCAACGTTTACTTTGAAATGTAGCCTGAAATTAAAGCCTGAATATTTAGAAACCTTCAAGGAAATCCTTTAAGGAGTGCAAATATAGGGCTTCTCTTAAAAGCATACACTAAGTCAAAGGGTTTGTGATTCTGATAAACATGTTAAGTGTTTGTTTTGATGTGTTCATTTTAAATCAAGCACAATGTTTGATGTCAATTTTATTTTGAATGCTTTTGGAAACTTTTACATAAACAAACATACAGTCTTAGAGATAGAAACCATTCTTTTAGGTAGGCTTGCCTCATGCATCAAAGGGATGATTTTACCTGCAACTTATGGTGCGGGCTTGAAGTCGGACATGGCAAGTAACTTCTTGGAAGTAAATTCTGATGCACCACTTTCGAAGAATGTTTTTGGATAACAAGGGTAGCTTCTACAAACATTTGGATCTTAGTAATTTTTTGGGATTATTAGTTTTGGATGTCTATACATGTGACGTTTTGCTTAATTAAGAGGCCTCCCAACCCTTGTAGGTTTTTACGTATCACATAGAGACTGGGGGAGACTAACATCAGTATAAAATAGCCACACCAAAACGGTGAGAACTTTCCTCACACCAATAATAATTTATATAGCGGTCCAAAATGAGAGTACCACTTGGGTCACCTTTGAGTTCTCTAGCACGAGATGTGCCTCAAAAGGAAGGCCCTCTAAAAGGTATACAAATAAATAAAAGTGCGAAGATCAAAATTTTTTCGCTCACCCAAGATCACCAAAAGGTGCGAGGGGAGAAGACAAGTACCTAGCTTTCCAATCATGGAATGCACATGGGTGATCCCACAATAGTGGTTTACAATTTTTGGCCAAACTGGACACTGATATTTTTTTTTTAAACACAATCTCCACATTTGGGCACCTATAGCGATTAAACCGTAAGGAATTTGAAGATGATACAAACTAGAGTCTTGTCATATTTTGTTTGTAGATTCTAAAAATATTTTTTTCAATTTTTTTGGAATCAGATTGCACTTCTTTTTCCATCTCCTAGGAAAATTGGTTTTTTTCAAAAAACAACATTTTTAAAAAGTGACGCACACTGTATAACGCATAACTTTTTTTCCTTGAAAGTTAAAATTCCAATTCTTTCAAATTTAGATTTGTAACTCCAATATCTAGTGCTTCCACTTGGTTAGATAGTTTTTTATTGAATATTTTTTCTTTAATCAAGTTTCAAAGTCAAATAAATTACAATTCAAACATAACACGACCGTATAACGCATAACTTTTACTGTATGTATCAAAATTCTATTTTGTTTTGTTGTTGGATCAAGGACTCCAATATCTGGTGCACTCATATTTTAATTTTAATTTTTTTGATAATATTCTATTTTTCCACTTGTGCAGAATAGAAAGTTTTGTTTTTAGTGAAAAACCTATATTTAATAAAACTTAAAAAACGGATAGATAATATAATCAAAACATACTAAAATTATATTCGTTGGATAGCTCGTTTTGAGGGGAACCCGATACTAGTTGGGTTTTTGAGATCTCCTCCATTTTCATTCTCAAATCGAGCTTTGAAACGCAAAATTTTCAGCAATTCTGGTGCCTTAGGAAGCAAGGATGAAAAAAGATGGGTTCGGCCGAACAACTTAGAAACGTTCGGTCGAACAGGGGTTCGACCGAACCCATGTTCAGCCGAACCACCAAAACATGGAATAAAAAAAAGAATTTAAATGGGTTCGACCGAACATTCTAAGAATGTTCGGTCGAACACCTTGTTTTTAATATTAATATAGATATTATTAATTATATTTTTTTTAAATGATAACTTAAATTTGATGGCCATATGACCGTATTTAAAGATTTTTGCTATAGAATACAATCAAAATTTTAAGAAGATTGTCAAAGGAGATATTTTGGATAAACTGTGAAAATTTATATAGAATTATAATGATATATATGTTTGATTTATATATAATTTTACATACACTAAGGTATATCATAATGTTTTAAGGGCACCCTTCAATAGATAACCGTAATTAAAAAAATTGTTGATAGGTAAATTCAACTATCAAATTTAATCCTTCAGAGAGAGAGGGGGGTGAGTGGGAGAGAGATAAAGGGTAG